>OX419760.1:6299506-6899506 GCA_948567375.1 Lunularia cruciata | reverse complement strand
ATGATCCTTCCAAACAACACCATCATATCCTTCCAACACAAAGACTTCAGATGGAAAAACCTATCATACTCTCAAGATAGTGCGGCCTGTCAAAACATCAAGTGTTGTCGGTGTTGTCTTCTGTAGATATACATAATCACCTGGATGAAATCAACCTATTACCTCCTCCTCAAATAGTAGCATAATTTAAGGTATCCCTATGCTAAGCACTTGCCAAGTTCTCAAAGGCATTGGCATCACTCTCCAAAAGATCTCTGCTTGTTGAGAACATGCACTCACTCATACATCTAGATCATCCAATTCCAAGACTACAATAGCTTCTCAACAAATGGTTGCATGTAAATCAGGATCTCTTCCATAGAGTAGAAAGTAAGGAGAGAAGGAAGCCAAGGAGGATTTCTGGCTGAATCAACAGCCCATGGCCAACCAAGGTAAGTGGAGATCCCAATCTCCCAAGTGGCCTCTCTGCAAACCATATTTTTGCAATCCTCTCTTCACCGTTTGAACCACTCTCTCTGCTAAGCCATCTACCTCAAGGTGATCTCAGGAGGTAGTACAATGGTCAATCAAAGCCTTGTCATACAAGACTTGAAACTTCTCCAAGAACTCTATACTTTGATTAGTCAAAACCTCAATTGGTGCAGCAAAATGACTAAGAACCCAATCTAGGAACAAATAAGCCATCCCTTCACTGGACTTCTTGGGAAGTACCACCAACTCAATCTACTTGGAAAAGTGCTCTACCATCACCAAAACATAACGATGATATCTCACAATCAATGGTAAAGTTCCAATGAAGTCCATACTCCAAGAGTAACCCAATCCTATAATAAGTAATGGGTGTAACTAAGGCGTAGGAACACTGAATGATGCTCTAACTTGGTCACACACATCTAGAAACAAATTGTTGTACCCCGGTCTACATATTGCACCACCAACAATGACTTTGGAGAAAGCTATAAGTATGTTTTACTCCAAAATGTCCTAGCTCCTAGTGAGCTTAATGGACTAACTGTAGTCTCTGAGATGGAAGTGGTACTACTCGCACTCTACCATCCTATGATACATGCAAAAGTTGTTTGCACTCCAATCTGAACCGTCTGGCTTGCTGAAGAATATGGTCTCTCTCCTTGGCCCCAATTGTGCCATCCACAACACTAATGCAAAGATAGTAAATCACTTAGACATCATCATGAATGTCTTGCTGAATTATACCAATATCTTCACTCTCTGGATTTGTGACCTCAATAACTCCTCCTATATGCGTTGAGAGAGATACCACCAAAGCCTGAGAAAATATACACAAAAAGGCAGATGCATGCCAACTTGGCATCATCGCCTCATATGAGTCACCATGTCAACGCGCTCCAGTTTGATCTTGTTGGCTAGGACATGGGTTTCTACTCAACCCATCTGCATCACAATTCACCACTCAAGGTCTATGAATAACCATGAAATCATACTCTTGTAAAATCAAAGCCCATCGTGCAAGTTTCTTTGAAAGCTTGTCCTCCGGGGTAGATAGTGTGACCCAAATACTCAACCTGCTCATGGAAGAACCTACACTTCCCAAGATACAATTTGAGTCCATGAGATCTCAACCTCTCGAACAGCTCCAACAATTATCTCTCATGCTCCTCCACAATAGTGCTATAGACCAAAATGTCATCAATATAGCACCGAGAAAAATCCAATCCAACTAGCATCATATTCATGACCTTCTGGAACTCAGCAAGCACATTTTTTAACCCAAATGGTAAGAACCTCCCCTGATATAACATATTCTTACTGTGAGGATCAATAACACGGAATGTTGTCTTGGACTTATCCTCCTCCTTGATTGGCAACTGATGATACCTTACTCAAAGATCCAAAGTATTGAAGACCTTTGCATGCCCAATTGCATCAAAGATTTTTAGTGTAGACATGGCATACCGATCAGCCATAGTCTGTTGGTTGATAGGACGGTAATCTTCACACATTTGCCTATCCATGTAGTTGCCATGCATATCTTTCTTGGTTCGGATCATTGTCATTGATGCATACTCTCCATGTGAAATCTCCACCAAACCAGCCTCAAAAAGATCATTACTCCAACTTTGAATCAATGTCCTCTCCATATCACTATATCAATAAGGATGTTAGAAAATTGGTGTATCATTAGTCAGCTCAATCCGTTTACTAGGTCCTTTTAGAACACCCAAATCCTTCATACTAAAAGCAAAATAACTTGTGTAGCTCCTCAAGAACCTCCAAACCCTCTGTCTTTCCTCTCCTATAAGCTTGGGTCCAAGCTCTAGCTCCCAAGTATCCATTGTAACTATCGTAGGAGTGGAAGACATACTGACTAGCTACTACACTGGGCCCTTGGGAGCAATAGTGTCATGCTATCAACTACTAGAGGTCCCAACCTCTATGTGAGAAACTACCTCCACTCTGGATGCAAGTTCCACATGTCCTCTAGTAGCATCCCAAGTAGACCAAGGGTGTAATCCAAGTAGCCCATGCTCACCAGGATGGACTCAAGTAGACCACTCTCCCTAGTAGCTACTGGCTATGTCCCTAAAATACTATGTCCACTTGGTCCATCGGCCCCTTCATGTGCCTGAATCGTCTCAATAAGCATAGGGCTCACAAGTGTCCAAGTGGTGATGCCTATCAAATGCATCCTACACTACTCTGCCAAGCCAAGGCTCATAATCCAAATCAAATAGTTTAGATCTATAGCCTGACCTAAAACCTAACGTGTGGATGCCTCTAACACTACTAGAATAATGGTAATACCAGTGCAAGAACCCATTGCCCGCTCTCTCTCATTGGTGTTGGGCTCCACCAACTGCTAGAATTGTGAGTCCCAAACGAATCCAAGACCTCCTTCTCAAAGAGCATGAGAGCTTGGGAAACTCATGAGTGTGGGAAAAGTGGCTCTAGGCTGTCCCACTAGGTTCACCATAACCATAGGTGACCTATCAACCACTACCACCGTCTGAGATTGATGCCCAACATCCAAGATGACATCAACAATGATGTAGTCTAGTCGTTGAATCCCATCATAAGCACATTGTAGAACCTCTCTAGGTAAGAGGTTTATCGACCAAAGAAAAAGACAATGAGCCCGTGATTCTACTCTAGCTGCATCTAACAATACAGCAGGTCCCATCCAAGAATGGACCTGATGTGTACTTGTTACCACTCTAGTGCAGGAATCACCTATCAAAGGAATGTTCTCCAAAATGTAAGCTGGAGAAACACATTGATGAACCTAGAGATGTCATAGTATTTGTTATATCTCCCAAAACACACCAAAAGAGGATCATGAAGACCCAAAACTTGGCCAGCATGTGTATATCCCTTACATGACCATCCAAAAATCACCAAATGAACAAGTACATGTTGCTCTAGATCAGGCACCCCTAGTAAGGAAATGTCTACTGGTAGGGCTTTCTAGTTACCCTTGACTGCTGACATTGGTAGTAACTCATGATATCGATAGGCCAAGTGTGCTACATGATAGAGAGAGACTCACCTAGAAGTCTTATCTCTCTCCACATACAAGTACCTCTATACTCATATACCTACCTGTAATACCGCAACTAATCCTGTGTTAATCCCACCAAACAATTCCAATAGACGTACTCCCTCTATTGGATATTGCCAAGCAATGAGTGTGGTATCTATCCAGAGGTGTCAAGGTATTGACTTTGGAGGCTCATCCTCATACTAGTCTCTTGGTGGTACAAAAATCCACTCCAAGCCTGCTGCACCAACTGATTTGCATGTTGATGCAATGCCTCCTTTGAATTCCATATAAGAACATCCAAGGTGGATGGAACAATCCCACTTGTACTCCAAATCTGAGTGATATCCTCTGGTATTGAAGTATCCTTTGCATGGGCATTCCCCTCAAACAACTCACCAAGCCAAGTAACAGATCCACTACAAGTTGAAATTGAAGCTGCCATGGTCTTGGATTGTAGTGAGCCAAGATTGCCACTAATGAAGCGTACTGGTAAGTGACATACTCGTCCCTCACTAGAATACCAACCTGGCCTATAGGAGACTATTTCCTCCTAACAGTCAATATTGAAACCCATGGTGTATAACACTGCTCCCCTAACTAGCACATCATATGACTCAACTATTGTTGCAATAGCCTAAGCTCTCACCACCAAGTTATTAGTCAGGTGACCAGGTTGAACCTGGACAACAAGGTCCCAATGTGTGATGTACTATGTCAAACCACCACCTAGAGATGTCTATCTAAAATGGACACCTCTCCACATTGGTCTTCCGTAACTCTAGACCAACAACTATAGCCTTCCCAACATAAGGGGTCACCAAAGTCAAGTAAGACCCTCTGTTGGTATAGACCTTCCCTAAAAGTCCCACCAAAAAAAATCCCCATCTAGTTATCCAACATGACAACGCCAAGTGCAAACCATGCTTGCTCAAAGGCTGGTCTAGCTGGCAGCTCCTCCAATCTAGTCGTTGTTGTCTGCCATAAACCATTGGTTGTTGAGCGGATCCCATGCTCCTCAACCAAGTCAGCTCCACTATCAACCACCTCTGCCCTAGTAGTAGGAACCACATCATCCCTACTCTCACAAAGCGTGGCAGCCAATCTGAACACTGGGGTTCGGTCAACTCCCAATGTGCACATGTCACTAGCTGAAAATAAAGGATAACGCATAATCAACTAAGCTGCCTCCAACATCATGCTAGACTTAGTCTGTGTAGTAGCAGGTGGCTGACTAGTAGGTAGTCCATCATGCACCCAATCACCACCTACCACACATGCACTAGGACGTCTAGGAGCCATGGATTATGTATGTAGGGCATCAAAGAGCTTGAAAGATTGGGGAAGTCTGACTTGTCTCCCAACCTCCCCTCTGTGTGGGTCCCACTCCACTTATGCTCCTCCAAGTTCTGGATCATGTATTGCACCCTTCGTCATTTTTGCAAATGCATCCACTTGTGTTGCTCTGCATATGAACTCCAAAGCATCTCTTTCACCAACATAGGAAGTGGAAGCCTCAACACCCAAATCTGATCTCCTCCGAGCTATGGCAATGCTAGACAATCTCTGCTCCAACTGCTCAATGTGAGTAGCCATAGCTGTATCAAAAGTAAGGGCAGGTACTGCACCTCTACTAGGTGTGGATTGTCTACCACCACCTCTACCACCTTGTCCTCCATGACCTGGAGCTTCTCTACTACCTACCATAGCAACCCTACCACTCTATAACTCTTAGTGTAGATCAGAGCACATGTCACTAGTGTGACCAAATCTATGGCAATGCTCACATTGCCTTTGTGCTGGTTGTGATGCACTAGAGGTATAAGGTCCACTCCCTTGAGTACACTCTCTCCTATGGTGAGGTCCACCACAAGTCTAACAAGCAACACCACCACTCATTTGATGTTGCTGACCCAAAAATGAAGGTAAGGGTCTAGCTCCAATAGGCTCTCCACTTGCTCCATAGGACCTAGGTTGTCCACCCTATCCTCAATAACCAATTGAACGTGGTGCACTTTGGTGCACATTGCTACACTCTAGAAGGAGTCACAGTTGTGGATGAGATCTCCCTACCAAATCCAGATGTCACCACTCTCTCCTCCACCATATTGAGCTCAATATGCTCAGCCAAACCAAAGACCACTGCCAAAGTAGGCAAAGTAGCCTATAATAACGTAGCATCATGGACTCTATATCATGATTCCCTATCAAGTATCCCATACCAAAACCAGGTTGCTTGGGCCTCAATAACTCCTTGAGTAAAACCAATCAACTATCTCATGCAAATGTATGTCTTGCATAAGCTCTCTCTAGACTTATGTTGGAACTCTTAGAAGCTCCTTAGCTTGTCAATCTGCACTCCTTGGTAGTTCTGCCTCAAACACTATAAGAACTCCACCATGGGGTTAAACCCCGGTACTACACCACCTCCTCTAGTAGTACCTCCACTCAAAGTAGCACCATCTCCAAGAGATCCACCAATGCTACTAGAGCTTGAACTCATGGGTACAATAGATCTACCCCTAGAAATTGAGCCTAAAGTAATAGGGATATAGTTTGGAGACCAATACTATCTCCATAGCTCAATCTCCTCCAAGTGAGCTCTCCTAAACTCATGGTAGTCATCTATTGATGGACCTTCCAAATGCTGAAACAAGCACTTCCATGCCATGAAGGGTGTGAGCAAAGTCGTGTTCCGCATTTGCTGTAGAGCACACCAACTATCTAACTCTTGGATGAAGTCATCTAACTCAATGGTACCCATTGTACTAGAGTAACGCTTAGGGCCTTTGGAGGTCACATAAATCTTGTCCATGTCCCACAACAACGGTGCAGACGCAACAAGTGCACTCTCAACTGAATCAACTCTTGGGTCAAACTCCAACTCAAAGTAAATCTTCTCCTGCATTGGGACTTGAGATACAAGCTAATATCAAGCGCCACTCCAAGTAAACCCAATGTCTACTGCATGGCTATCTCCTCTGGAATCCCCAAAGAACTCTGTTGGGACAAAGTAATCACAAATCGCAAGTATCTCCCAAGTGACAACACCACCAACCAAGCACCACCGAGTGCCAACCCTAACGGAACACAACCCACTAATGTAACTCTAACTAAGACAATTACACTAGAGAAAAGTGCAACCTGTAACGTGTAATCACAACATGCACTCTCACGGTCTATAGGTCATCATTTCTTGCCTCACCAAAAAGAAACATAGAGAATCTGACTAATCATCACTCCAGCCTCACTATCAAGAGCACACTAGAGCACCAAAGCACTAAATTCAAGGCACCTCACACAAACACAATGCACACACAAGAAGTAAAGAATGGAGGGGGTCCAATCATAAGAATATTAAACAAAAACCCTCTATCTCATAAAGCAACATCGGATGGACTCAACCACCATTTGGCATTTGACATAATCAAAATACCTATCTACTTCCTAAGTTACGAGGATCACTAGAGAATGGGATCAAAGTTCTTCTGGCAAAAACTTGACATAAACCCTTCACAAAATCCAACGTAAATCTGATATAAAATTTGACATAAATCCCTAAATCTGGTTGACCGCTAAATCTTCCACTAACTTTTCACTTGAGCCAAATTGGAAAAAATGGTTATGTCCAATCTCTAATTCATGGGAGTGAGTTCCCAATTCCATCTTCACTTTCACTTTCTAAGCTCAACTCACACTAAATTTGTCCTGTGTTCACCTCTGGAGCTCAAAATCACAACTACCGCTTGAAATTGACTTTTTTTGGCTCCAAATTTGGCCAGCATTTCCGCACACAATCAATGTCAGGGAAATTAGAACTTAGATGAAGGCACAACGATCCATCGCGCTTGGAGATAACACCACCATCTTCAATTTTTCCACCCAACTTCCCCTTGACTCTCACTTCTCTATTGTAATCAATTTAGTTACACAACTCAAATCACACTCAATCAGATCAATACTTGATTTGTCACTCAATGATCTGCCAACAATGTGCATTAATTACAATCAAACCACACCCACTTCAGCTAAGAGACTCCAAGTGACACTCGCTGGCTTTTTGTTCACTCTAGCCAGGAACTCGAAGGCTCAACAACAGAGAAGTGAGCTCTCTAGGGCTGCACTCCTGACTTTGACTTAGGTTTCACGCCAACGGTCCAATTGATAGTACACTCTACTGTGTGAATTGTGCAAGTGACGGTGTGCTCCACCATATAGTTAGTACCTAAAACACAAAATCTGACCTACAGCCAGTAGTCTACAACTAACTGCACAAATATTTCTAACTACTATCGTTGCTACTCTAGTGTACGAGTAATGTAGATGCAAAGCTACAAATGGCGTGACAAAGGTTCTACACTCTCACTATACCAATTTCAATAGAAGTCTTTGATCATACATGCGCACACATTTCTCCTTTTAGGTCTCTTCTTGATCATGCTCGCTAAGTTCTTAGCAAGACCTAGTTGCCTTATCTGCAATCTAGGAGATATGTTCTTTGGACAAGAATAACCAAAAATAATAGAAAAGATACAGATATACAAAATTATTCTAAGTAATCAAAAATACATACTTAAAAGCATAAACGTGGAACAAGAACCACCCGGGCTGATTTAGTGGACATACAAAATTATTCTAAGTAATCAAAAATACATAATTAAAAGCATAAAGGTGGAACAAGAACCACCCGGGCTGATTTAGTTAGAATATTCATCGGCTCTGCTCGCGAAGGCATTCTGGAAATTATCCAAAAAGATTAAAACATAATTGATTGATGAAACTAAATTACTCAAATTACGATGCAGTAGTTGATATCCGTATTGCTACTTAGACTGAATAGTCGATTGGAGACCAGTAAACTTGATGTCAATACGGTATTCTCAACGTTTAGAGACTTCCGGCCTAACTCACCGTCATAGTATATGTCTTTCAAGTTTCGAAATGCTACCGGTCCTTTATTCAAAATTCTACCAGTAGACATATATTCTAGCAGAACTATCTGTCTACTACATATGCAGTGTCTTTCAATCTCGCGATAGTTATTGTTATTATTATAGAAGGTGCGGCTGTCATTAACATTCTCTATCTACCTGTTCACTTTCAGTAAACTACAATCGCATCTACACAGTTACCATGGATTTTTGGATACTTTTTACTCATCTACTCGAGTGGATACTCTCTGCCGTTTCTGGACTGGATGGAGAAGAAATTTCCATCACCAGGATGATTAGTGTCTCAGCCCGATCGAGCGTTATCTTGACGTTGTTCTTAAAGCTCATCATTGAACAAGAGTGGTTCTTGGATAATTTTCGGTCGTCAAACACTATTGTGATACCCATGGTGAGCAGTCGAGTGTTTCAAGGCACACTTGATCTTGCCAGAATCAAGCGCATGGTAAAGACAAGTTTCTTCGTCTGCCTGAAGGTATGCTTTCAAGTGCATATTCACTGAAACGGTGTGAATATGCATCGAAGGGTGCACATTGGTGTATTAATCACATCTCTTCCGTCTGCAGGGTGAAGTTTTCTGCAAGTGCATGAAAGTATTTCGAAGCGATGGCATTATTAGCACAGATGAGATTACCTGCCAAGTAGAACCGGTTGCTCTTTCATCCAGAACATCGGTTCGGAGGGAGTTGTCTTTTGACCAGGCTGCCTTCATTACACAAGCTCGAGAAGATTTGGCCGCTCAGTGTCGGGTACTTTTCCAAGACGGGATACTCGAGGCGAGAGAGGAACACAGGAGCAAAGAGATTTCCTTTAATCTGGAGAGAGCTGTCTCCATTGTATGGACCCAATGGAGGCAATTTGCAGCTAGTGAGAAAATGGCCAGTCAATCTAGTCTGCTTGTAGAAGGCTGCATTCTTTAGGCGAGAGACGAGTGAAGCAACGACAGGATCATCACGAGAGGATTTGGAAAGCTACGCCAACTTTTCAAATTTGTTCTGGGGTTCATGCCGAGAGGAACAGGCCAATTTGCACCTCTTCTCCCATACTTCTGAAACTTAGCGGATCCGGAGAGCATGCTCAGAGGAGAGCTAAGGTGATCAAGGACGAAATTCTCAACTTCATTGTCACGGAGCGTGATAGTGAAGCTACCGCAGATACAATGTCCTTGCTGGCACACATGTTCAAGGAGGAGCACCGGGGCATAGCTGAGAGGCTGTGGCAGTACTTGCAGCCAATACACCTGGTGAAGAAAATCCCAACGAACGAGTTTCTCAAACTGTTGAGAAACTTGCAACCTGTCAACAATGAGAGACACTGGTCCCATCTAAAATTTCTGCTGGTAAGAAGCTCAAGACTACACTTATGGTGCTTGTTCCGAGTTCTGGAACGGAAATGGACTGTCAGTAAAATTAAGAACAATGTTATGTCACTCTTATGGGGATGATGGTACATATCCTCTTGTAATCGTTGTCTGGTTAAATCTGACTGGCAGGACCCCCGAGATAAGAACATCGGTACTCCAAGGTATGAAAATGGAGTGAAGAAGGTTGAAATGGTCACATCTTCGCCATGGTGCAAGAAAGTTCCAGTGTTGGAGACCGATACGAAGACAGTCAATCCAAGCACATTGACAACTAAAGGGAACACCATTCACGAATCAGAACTTGAAGTTGCCACTGCAGTTACAAAGTTCTTGCTGAAACACCTGTCCAAGGAGCACTGTGACAGAACTGAGAGACTACGGGAGTACTTGCGGTCAATTCCCTGAGCTGTCCGAAGATCCCAATGAACCAGTTTCTCAAACAGCTAAGATAGTTGCAAGGTTTTAACAAGCAGAGACATTGGTTTCATCCAGCAATTCTGCTGGTAAGACGCTCAAGAATACACTACTATTGGTTGATTCAGTTGCATTCTTAAAATCGGAAGGGGCTGTCAATGATCAGAATCACTCCACTTCTTTTCTGATACTTTGATCCATGATGGTACATATCTTACTGTACACATAGTCTTTTGCAATGTGACTAGCAGGCCCTTCAAAATATGAACATTGGCACTCTACGACTTGAAACCGGAGTTCAGAAAGGTGAAATGGTTACATTTTGGTCATAGGTCAAGACTCTACTACATGAAACAGGACTTAAGAAGGGTGAAATCGCAACATATATTGGCCATGGTTCAAGACGGTTCCAGTGTGGGCCCCGATTCTATAATATTCAACCACAGCAGTTGGACAAAGAAAAGAGGGATCAACCACGAATCACAGTGTGTTCTTACTTCCCGAATACCAGCACCACGTATAAGTTATGATGTCTTCTCTGTACACATGCACATTAGTAACTGTCATGAATTTGATTTGGCACAACCGGGGGACAACTAGCTGCCCTCGGTACTTGCTGAGAGGATGTTCTTGTATTCTGACCCTTCGTGTTTATCCTCTTGCAGGCTGGATATGGCACCTCTTTCAAACGAGACTCCACCGATTTACATAAGCAGATGGTGATGTTGATTGCCACGCTCTTGATTTTTTCTCAACCCATTGTACTTCCAACATGAACAGTAAATCCTCTAGGATAACGATTGCTAAACTGATCATGAAGAGCAGTTTTGAGAATTTCGAGGGAATCACCAGTACACAAATGTGGAGAACTTTGGATTTGAGTTTTGAAACTTTGGATCTGGGTTCCGAATGGACTAGAAGAGAGCTGAAGCGATTGTTCTTGGAGGAAAGAACGGTTTATGTTTTCTACTTCCTCTCTCTTACTTACAGCAGCAACATACAATCGAAAGTCAGAGCTATTAGGGCCATTTTTCATTATAAAGGCCAATTTATAGCCTCCATAGAAAATCAATACGGTTTTTACCCTTGTGAAAACTGGCAAATTTCATGTTTGTTTGCATGCGCATTGGAAAACCGGGAAGGTGCAGTTTGTAATTTCTCCATGCAATCAAGAAAAATCATTGAGAATGGATGGATAGTTATGTTCTTTAACTTTAGCGTATCGTAGTCTCTTTTGACATTCACATGTCACGCATAGTATAAACAAGCCACCGTCTATACATCTTGAGATTAATAAATAGAAACAGCGGTTTGTCAATCCACATACATACAGTACACCAACGTCATTCATTCATCGCGAGCATGGTAAGGGTATTACATCCTGTCGGATGATTTACACCGAGATGACAAGCAGATCATTAGTTGTAGTAGAATAACCTCTCAAATTGACTCAAATCAGTAGGCCTTCTGATACAAGCACCCACCTATTCTGACGGTCGCAAATTCGTAGAAATTATGATTAGTAACTTGAAAACTGTCAAGTCGTCTCTAGTAGTCCTACATGTCGTTCGATAAAAGTATGGTACCCGTTCTTTAGCAATATCCAGCTTCAGCAACCAAGCTTCTTGAAGTCCAGTAATAGTAACTTTACTAAAAGAATAATTTCTTATTACTATAATTCGTGTTGAAAACTTTCGTGAAATTATCGTAAATCTACATATTAATCACCAAACACAGTGAGTACTAAAAGACGCTCAAAACACTTTCTCTTATCTAGTCACATTAAATAAAGAGGGGACTATCTATGGGCTAGTAGATAGATTATAAATTATTCGAACACTTGGTCTTGTTGCCTGGCCTTGCATTTCCCTCTACCGCTACTCTGCATTGATACTGTTTAAACCATCTTGATTACACCACTAGCATCTCTACGGTGTTAGGAACTCTTCTTACTGAAAGATAAGACCTATATAAACACAAAGTGTTCTAACTCTAATCGGGTGGTGTTTTGTGCAAACTTTAACTTCTATAATATATGATACTAACTATACCAATCTCAACTATCTCACATCACATGTATTATCATTTGAAATGCAATTTCAACATTCACACTCATTGACAAATAGTAAAACTCCACATTAACTTCTAAACTTACAAAACTTATCTTGTGGTAAAACTTTCCCAAAAATATCTGCAATCTGATTGTTTGGGTTGATATAGCTGAAATCTACTATTTCTCTTGCTGCTCTCTCATATAAATAATACTGGACTCTATGTGTTTGGTTCTCTTGTGGAATTCACATTAGCTTGATAGTACTTTGATTGTTGATGTACATTGGAGTTGGACCATCCTTGGCAGCTAAACATGTTCCTATATATTCTGCCTTTGTGATAGAAGTAACATAGTATTGCTTTTGTTTGCTACTCCAAGCTAGTGTTCTACAATTCACCATAAATGTAAAACCACTACATGAATTTCTTTTGTCTTAGTCATTCACAAAATCAATATTTTAATACCTTGCTACTATATTAGCTGTTAGAAAATGCAGTCCTGAGGACCTCTCACAATAGCACATCATAAACCCCACTAAGCAAATAATGTAAGGACAACAGTAAATAACGTGGTTCACTTCCTATCCCAGAAGCTACCTCCAAGGCTGAAACAGGCTCACCCCAACACTTAATTACTATATATATATATATATATAGAGGGATAGTTCCTCATCACTGTAGTACGGGCTGAACACTTGAGTACTAACTTGTGGGAATATTGAATATTGACCACTCAAGGTATTTAGCCACTTTAATACTTTGCCATGATAGTGACTAAATATATCTAGATAAGTGCCTGTCCTGCACCTTGCTATTTCATCATTCAAGTTTGCTCTTGATTGTCATAGTCTTCAATAATCAATCAAGTCACTAATAACAAGCCAACCATAACAATCTCCACCTTTTTCTTGTATCGACCATATATTTCCAAAGAGCAACATTGAAAGTTGAGCAAGTTCATGCATAACTTGAACTTCTCACCATGAATAGGTTTAGTCAATATATCAGCTACATGTACCTCTATGCCTATCTTTTGCAAATTGATCTCACCATTTGTCACAGCTTCCCTCATAAAATGACATCTCACACCAATATGCTTTGTTCTTGAATGATATACTTCATTCTTGGCCAAGTGAATGACGCTTTGGTTATCACAAAAAAGACTGGACTTCATGCTAGGGAGTCATGCATCCTTGGCTAATCTTTGTAGCCATATTGCCTCTTTGGCAGCCTCAATTGTTGCCATATATTTTGCCTCTGTAGTAGAAAGAGCAACTGTAGATTAGAGAGTAGACTTCCAACTTATTGCACCACCAACAAGTGTAAAATAAATCTATTGTAGACCTTCTCTTATCCAAGTCTCGTGCAAAATCAGAATCTCCATACCCTGTAATTCCTCCTTCTTGGTCCTTCTCCACATAAAAGACAATGCCAATATTTGTAGTACCTTTCAAGTAACAAAGTATCCACTTCATAAATTCCCAATGTTGTTTCCCTAGATTTTCCATTTATCTACTCACCACACTCATAGCATATGAGATGTCTGGTCTAGTGCAGACCATAGCATACATTAAACTCTGAACAACTTTAGCACAAGGAATAATTGACATTCCTTTTCTCTCCTCCTCATTTAATGGACATTGCTCCAATGATATCTTGAAATGACTTGCCATTGGAGTGCGCACTGGGTTTGCATTCTCCATGCCAAAATGAGCAAGTAATTTTTCCAAATATCTCCTTTGAAATATCCATAACTTTCCCTTGCTCTTGTCTCAGTGGATGTCAATCCCAAGCACCCTCTTTGAAGAACTTAGGTCCTTCACATCAAACTCCTTACCAAGTTGTGCTTTCAATTTCTCCCCCTCAACCATATCCTCTACGGCAATCAATATATCATCCTCATATAGTATCAAGGTGATTAAATCAAATACTCTAGGTCCATGTAGCTTCTTGAGGTACATCCAAAAATCTGAATCACTTCTGTTATATCCATGCTTCAACATGAAAGCATCAAATTTCATGTACCATAGTCTTGGACTTTGCTTTAGTCCATATAAAGACTTTTGTAACTTGAAAATTTGCCTTGGTACTACAAAACCTTCAGATTGATGCATGTAAATCTCATCCTCCAATTCTCCATGTAAAAAATCAGTTGTAACATCTAGTTGCTCCAACTCCAAGTTTTGCATTGCAACTATTGCAAACAATACACAAATCAAAGAGATTTTTACCACTAGTGAAAAAATCTCATTGAAATCTTCAATACTTTCTTTCTTGATCTTGCATTTCCTCCTCATTGAAGGAGGTTAGCCATTCTTTGTAAGAAGAGCAGAAGCTACAAATGAATCACCAAATCTCTTTGGAGGCCTTCTATCCCTATTTGGACACCTACATTTGGGAATCACTTTTGGACTTTGCACTTCTAATGGTTCACTTGGTAGATCTACAAGAGGTGAGATGTCTTCACTTCAATATCTATCTTAACAAAATTTGACTAAACTTTTCTTTTCTTTTCTTTTCTTTTCTTCCAAGATAGTGATTGTCTCCATCATACTAGTCTTATCAAAAACTACATCCCTACTCACAACCTGGAAGCAACTTTATAGATTCAATAATCTATATCCCTTTGTATCCTTCTCTTATCCCAAGGATATACATTTTCTAGATTTGGGATCTAACTTTGTCCTTTGTTCTTGTTGAATATGAACAAAAGCTGTGTATCCAAACACTCTAAGTGAAGAGTGATCAATATGCCAACCTGTCCATTTTCCCATGGTCTTATGCTTACACTCAATAGCAGTAGAGGGAGAAATGTTTACCAAATGACAAGCAATATTCACAACTTCTGCCCAAAAGCTCTTCTCCAATTTGGCATTGCTTAACATACTTCTTTCTTTCTCCAAGAGTGTATGATTTATCCACTCTGCCACACTATTTTTTTGAGAGGTACCCAGTACAGTAAAGTGATGAATTATCCCTTCACTCTTACAATATCTATCAAACTCTCTAGATTTGTATTCTCCACTATTATCAGATCTCAAACACTTTACTTTCCTTCTAGTTTTTTTTTCCATCATCACCTTCCATTTTTTAAAGATAGAGAAGACTCTGATTTTTGGTTCATGATGTAGACACATACTCTCCTAGAGTAATCATCAACCAAATATACAAAACATAGTGCTCCAAATTTTGAAGCTACAAATGCAAGCATCAAACATCAAAATGCACATAGCCTAAAATTTTCTTTGTGCAATGAACTCTTGTGGAAGCTTACCCTATGTTGCTTTCCTATTACACAATGCTCACAAAATATCAACTTACAACTTTTAGGGCACTTCAGAAGTTTTGCTTCGACCATTCACTTAGATCTCTTTCACTCATATGACCCAAGTGCAGATGCTATATGTAACAATATGGATTTTATATATGAGTTAGTTGAGACTAAAAAAGTAGCAAATAGGCCAAATTAGCCAAGTACTATAAGAATATTCTAGAAGCATCTAGGATGCTACTTGGTACCTTCCAAGTATTGGTTAATGTGCATGCCAAGTAGTGACTTTTGGGAGGAAGCTTCTTGGGAAGCTTCTTGGGAAGCTTCTCAATTAACTTAGCTTACATGCGAAGTAAGCAGCTGCTAAAAGGAAGCTTCTCAAGAAGCTTCCCGTTTCCCTTTCCCATTGGCTTGCATTCAAAGAAGATGGCTTTTAGAAAGCTTCCTAAGAAGCTTTTCAAGAGCCTTGTATGCTACTTATAAATACCATAGCCCAATCTCATGCTAGGTATTCTGAGTTTCTCTCATTCAAGAGTCCCAATGTGATCTTTTACTCTAATTTTCCATTTTCCTATTTCTCTCCTCTATCTTTTACACCATAAATGCTTGAGATCTTTGGGATCTTCTTTTTCAAAAATAGGACTTGTTACTCCTTTGGTAATGGTATCTCACAAGTGGTAAGCTCATAAAGATTTCCTATCTTCTTGTTCTTTACTTCAACCAATGCTTCTTTTGATACCTCAAGTGTTCCACTTTCTACTCCACACCTCCAACCATTTGAGTCCAAAGTGCCTAGTGATATCAAATTCTTCCTTAACTTAGTAACATGCCTCACATTAGCAAGAGTTCTCACAACACCATCAAATATCTCAATGTATATTGTACCAATTCTAATGGCTTTACAAGCCATGTTGTTCCCCATTATTACAGATTCTCCTTTAAATGGTTTGTACTCATGAAACCACTCCTTATTTGGACACATATGGTAAGAGCAACCTAAGTTCAATATCCATCACTCCTCCAATTGATCTTTGTCTTGGGTAACACATAGAACATCATCCACAAAACCAAATAACTAAGCAATACTTGCTTGATCTAAAAGTTGATTTTTATCCTTGTTGGACTCAAGCCTCTTGTTGTTATAATCCTTCTTGAAATGTCCAACCTTCTCACAAATCAACCACTTGCCGTTGAAATCTCTATTTCTAGATTTGGATCTTGATTTACTCTTGATCTGATGTCTCTCTCTTGTCCTTCCTCCGATAAATAGAGCCTCTTGATTTTTCTTTTCTTGGTTGGATCTTTCTTGCATCTCATTGGACAATAATGCTGAAGTGATCTCCTCAAAGTAATCATCCTCCCCATATAAAAGAGTTGTTACCAAATGCTTTATGGTGGAGAAAGTGAAGTCAATAAAAGCAATGCCTTATCCTCCTCTTCTAACTTAACCTCTATGCTCATCAACTCATAAATGGTTTTGTTGAAAGCATTGAGGTGCTCCATAATACTTTGGCCTTCCTTCATATGCAATATATACAACTTCTGTTTAAGATAAATTCGATTCATCATTTTATTCCTTCATAGTGATTATAATCATCTATCATCACCTTCCATTATCATCATTTATTCCTTCATAGTTTGGCCCATAGCTCCAGCGCAGATTCCTCATTTGTAACGTTATAAAGCACTTCATTAGCAAGATTCAATAGAATAGTGCTAATAACTCTAAGATCTACATCTTCATTTTTTACATCCTCATCACTTTTGTCCTCATGTCTTTTTCATAGTCTATGCAATCCTTGTTGGACAAGAAAGTCCTTCATCTTCAATTGCCAAAGTCCAAAATTATTCTTTCCATCAAACTTCTCCACTACAATTTTAGCATTTGATATGGATATCACCCCTGCCATTGCTTTGTTGCCGACCCACTTCACTGCACCCTCAAATCTCAAGACCCTCAACTGGACCTACTAAGCTCTAATACCAATTGGTAGAAAACACAGTCCAAAGGACCCCTTGCAATAACACATCATAAACCCCATTAAGCAAATACTGTAAGGACAATAGTAAATAACATGGTTCACTTCCTCTCCCGAAAGCTGCCACCAAGGCTGAAATAGGCTCACCCCAACGCTTTATTACTTGCTGCGCATATATATATATATATATATATATATATATATAGGGATAGTTCCTCATCACTATCATTTAGGCTGAACACCTGAATCCTGACTTGCGAGACTTCCTGAATATTGAATATTGACCACTCAAGGTATCTCGTCACTTTAATACTTTGTCATAGTAGTGATTGAATATATCTAATAAGTGCTTGTTTCATCGTTCATGTTTTCTCTTGATTGTCCTAGTCTTTAATAATCAATCAAGGCACTAATAACAACCCAAACATAACAGTTAGCAACATCTGATCCTCCACCAAATTGTAATCCATAGTTCAAAGTAACTTTGAGGTACTTGAAAATTATTTTCACCACCCCCAATATTGAGATAAAGGATTAGGATTGCACTATTATGCAACATCATAACATATGTTAGGTCTTTTACTTATAATAGTACACATTATACATTCTATTGTTTCTTGGTATGTGATCAAATAGGTTTTCCTTCTTATAGTTCTAGTATGGCTTTTGGATCTAAAATTTTATCAATTTGATATGCATCTCCAAGATTGAATTGTTTTATAATTGATTCTACATATATTGCTTCAGTCAATATGATTCTAAGATCCTCTCTATAACAAAAAATATAAAGTACAACATAACATGTTACTTCTCCATTTGTAATTTCAAACTCTCTACCAAGGTAATCTAGCATGGTAACAATGTGTAATTTATCTTTCCAACAAATCAATCCATCATCTACAAATATAGTGAATATTATCCTAAATCCATAATACACACAAGAATCATAAAGTTATGGTTGCAACCCATACCTCACTAAGAATTCATTAAACTTTAGATTCTAATTCCTTGATGCTAGATTCAAGCCATATAAGCTCGTCAACAATCTGCAAACATTCTTCTCCTCTCTAGCTTCTTTTCATCCTTGTGGCTACTCCATGTAAATCTCCTCATGCAAATCTCCATTAAGAAAAGTGGTCTTGATGTCAAACAAGGCTATAGTTTGCTACCACTAAGTAAAGAACATTTCCAATGGAATCAAACTTGACTATCAAAGAAATTCATTTTCATAAATGATTCTTGCAAGCTATGCATATTATTTTTCTACAAGTCTAACTTGTGCCTTGAGATGTTACACTTAGCATCAACCTTGATTTTATAAACCCATTTTTATTTTATTTTATTTCTCCCTACTTGCAAAGCTATTAGCTTCCAAGTTGTGTTTTGCTTCAATCACTCAAATTCCTCATCCATAGCTTTCATACACTCAAGTGATTATATTGTATCTTGGAAATGAAGAGGATATGCACTCATATCTCCTTCTTCAAATCTTAGCTGCAACAATGCAAGCATAAGATATCTTTTCATACTCCCACTCACCAAGTCTTTATGGTGGTCTTCTCATTCTCCTAATTTTGCAATTTTCTTCATCTTGAATGGTTGAAGTTGAGCGGATTTGAAAATCAAGTTTTTGATTATCTTCACTCTCTTCTTGAAGTTGATAAATGTTGTCTCACGTTTAGATTCTTCTGTAGCCTCCTCCATAGACTCCCTAGAAGCTTATGGAAACTTTCGATTAACTTCTATCTCATCAATGCTTATTTTAGGATTGGTCTGCTTTCCATCTTCATGTCTCTTGAAAATAATCTGCATTTAAGTTAAGTATATATGACCATCAATGATCAAATAGCTCCTCTCTAAACATGATTTTTTTACTTTCATATATATTTTTCTTCTTCTAATCCCACAATTTCAAGGCTTTGGATTCTAAACTATATCCAATAAAAGACATATCTTGTCCCTCTAGATCAAACTTCTTTCTCAGACCCTTTGTTGTGTGCACAAAGATTGAGTAACAAGAAGTTAGCAAATGTGTTGTTGATTGTATTTGATGCCAAAGCTCATAACGAGTTTCTCTAAAACTCTACTGAAAACTATATCCAAATATGTGTAGTAGTTCCCATTGCTTTTGCCTACAACTTTTTAGGCAGCTTTCTAGAAAGCGATATGCTTTTTACGGCCTCAAACACCATTACATGATATTTATTTGAATGCCATCTTGCTCTTGAGTGTAAGATGTCATGAGTTCATAGACTAATTCAACAGTTTGTACAAAACTAACAAATCATTTTCACCTCCTCTATCAACATGTAGTTTCTTGATTTTCACTCCAAACTAAGTTTCTATATTTGCATGTAGTTTTTTGAAGCAAGAGAGAGTTTTTTACTTCTCTTTCAAGAAAAATACAAATCTTAAACCACTCTAGTATCATCCTTAAAAAGGAGATAGTATCTTGATCCTCCTATTGAACTCACACTAATATCACCACAACCATCATTATGAAAGAACTCTTTAACCTTGTATTTGCCTCTACTCTTGTTAGATTTTGCAGAAGGTGGTCTATGTGGCATTTCTAAAGCACACCAATCATGATAGAAAGACTTTTGACTACTAGGCTCTTTTTGTTTTAGATTAAGACTGTCTATTATTTATTTTCTCTCCATCTTCCTAATGTAAAGAAGATTTAGATGACTAAGTCTTTGGTGCCAAAGTGTATTATCTAGATTTGGACTCTCTATCTACTTTTCTAACTTCTCATTCTTCCCATTGCTTGCAACAATGGAGTTATTTTGTAACTTATTTATTTATTTATTTAGTTATTTTTTAAATGTAACATATCTTGGTAACTTTGATTTGAAGTTTCTTGAGCCATGATTCTTGGTGCCAAAGTGTAGTATCTAACTTTGGTTACTTCTTCTTTATTTCTGACTTCTCATTCTTCCCATTGCCTGCAACAATAGAGTTAGTTTGTAAAATGTAACCTATCTCGGTAACTTTGATTTGAAGTTTCTAGAGCTTTGAATCACGTATAGCCATCATCACCATTGTTCAATCTTTCTCTATGTAGCAGTTTTCTTTGAAGTAGGTGGTTTTAATGCCTTTTGTTAATTGCTTCACCAATGTTGAACAAGATTCACTTCTATTCCAAAACATACAGAACTCATTTGATGACTCCTTCTTATCTTCTTGCATCAACCTTACAAGAAATTGGAAAGTCTCCCCCTTCAACCACTTGAACATTACAATTATTAGCAACATACATTGGTCATATCATTTCTTCAATCTTCTTGACTCTCTTTGACTATTATAAAGAGCCTCTAAGAGATAAGGATGACTGACCATAACATATACCATAGATACTTCTATTATCAAGGGATTGTGTATCAAGTATATTCAGAAACCAGAATTAAGAGACCCGTTTAAGGACACTTTTGATTCAATAATATAGTAACTTCAGCATCTTAAACAAAAGTGGATATCCTTTTAATCCAATGAACAATACAATCTCTGTTTTTTTTTCTTCTTAAAATTCTTGAACTTGGAGGTACTATATAATGAGCAATTGAGATTTGAAAAGATTTCTGATAAACGTGGTGAGAAGTTTTAAGAAAGGGACTTGCTTCGAAGCTCCTCCATCAACATACCAAATATCTTTGCTAGAGATTCATGATCACTTAGGCAATGCTAGAACTAGTAGCAAATGCAATACTCTATATTGCTAGAACATTGGTTTGACTTCTAGAATTACTTGCATTATGGTGCTTTATTTATATTATGGTCTGCTCACCTTTCTATCTCTTGCTCAATGCTCCTTCTTTCCTCCTTTCTTCCCCATGCTCTTTCTTTCTTTTTGTCCAATTGAGAAATGTTGGTCTCCTTTTCAGTTCTGACATCACAACTACCTCCATTACTTCTCCTATAAGTAGTTAGAAAGGCGCTCTCCAAGCTTCATTTTTTGTCTTCTCCACATCTATTCAATATTTCTTCCTTGAACAATCTTGTAGTGAATCTTTAGATTGTCATTTGTTCTTTATATACATTATCTCATGTTGTTATTATATGGCACTAAGTCTATTGTAAACTATAAATTATCTTGGTAATGATTGAGGCTAGTTTACACCAAGGTGACTTGAGTGAAAGAATTTTTATTGGAGAACAGCAATTCTTTGAAGCACATTGCTCATGCAATGATGAGCAATGTAACCAATCTACTCCATGTCTAGTTTTTGGTTCTCCAATTGATTAGTCTTTTGAAATGCTTCTCTTCTATGGTAATATAAATATACACTTTTGCAACATCAACCATTTTGTACCAATTTATCCCTTCTCCATTTTTTATGGCTTGTTCTATACTCTTTGTTACATTTATAATAGTCATAAGTTTATGATTTGAAGATGATCAGTATCTAGAATTTCCAAATTAAAAAAATCCTGTCATTGAATCTACTAAGGTGTGTTTTATCTTTAACATAACTCTTCATTCCCGTTATGTCCCAATTTACTTTTAGATCTAAAAGATCTTCTAATCTCTCAATCTACCAAAATGACACACCAAGAATACTCTTCTATCATTCTTGATTTCCATAACTTATTGAAAACTGTAGTGAATTTTTTGCAAATCTACATGTCAATTACAAAATACAAGGAGTACTAAAAGATCTCGAAGCATTTCTTCAGATTGCATATCCAATCATATGAAATGAGGAATGGAGTACTTATATGCTAGTATATAGGTGGTAAACTAATAGAGCACTTGGTAGTTCTACTTGGCTGGCCTCTCGATTGCTGCTCTGAATTTTTTCTATTCAATCATTCTTAACTAAGCTGCTAACATATCGATGATATTAGAACTCTTCTTCTTCTTGAAAAATAAAACTTATATTTAACCACTAGGTGTTCTAACTCTAACTAACACAACCATTGGATGCTTTGTCAAACCTTTACTTCTATTATATTATAGATGGTATTAGCTATACTACAATCAAACTATTATGTACCACATGTACCAGCATCTAAACTACAATTTCAATACGTCAAACTGCATTCCAGGTAGATGAATAATGGACAAGTAATTGTTTAAATTTCCTCCTGCATCTTGACATACTTCCTTGTCCACTTTTAGCAGAATCCAACAGAACTATAGACGCCTTCATGCTACTTTTCAACTCCTCATGGACCTTGTGTCATCACGCATATGTACATCAAGATGTAAATAGCTATTATACTGTGCAGGTCCACTGGTACGCTGATTCCAAAGATACTTGCCGTATCTGTACAAACTTTGGAAGGATGTTAAGCATTTCCATAGGCACGTGATCTCCTGTCACACTTAAAAAGAAGATAATCAAAGATCGCTGATTCCGAAGACTTGAATTCGAATCAGCGCGCATCGCTTGAACCTTGTCGCTTTCATACTTATCGGCGACTTTAGCATATTGTTGCATGCTCCCTTTTTATGTGGGAGCATGAGTTCTCCTTCCTTCATGTACGTTACTACCTCGTACGAGTCAATCAAGAAAATGAGAAAGAATTTGAGAACAAAGTTGTTAACTAATTTTGCTTCCATTGATTTGGATTGATTTGGTTTCTTGCTGCGGGCAAGGCATTATGCGACTTCAATACGTACGTAACATACGAAACACCTCCCTCAAGAATCTCGATGTTCTTAAGAGAGACATTTCATCGACGGTGACTTGAGTCGTCAGTTGTGTTGATTTTTATCTTTATTTTTCTAGTCAGTCGCTAATCAATTTCAAATTGCATGACATGGTTCTCATGGGTTCTTGCTTAAATAAAAAAGAACTTGTGCGAAATAATCAATGTGTAGAGGATCTTAACAGCAAGATTTCTGTTTTGTATCATACTACGGATTTAAAAGCCATCGACTGTGGTCAGATGAAGGTGTTTGTAAGCATTCTGCAGAAGAAAGGACATAGAAGAAATCCAGAGCCATTAATTGAGAGTAAGGTAACTGTCTTCTCATTCTAAGCTTTCTATGTTTACTATGCAGCGCATGGCTAAGAAAGACTTTGAACACGATAGACAAACCATTCGTGGAAGAAAAAAAAATTTTGGAGAATTTTTTCCTTCTAATTTTTTTGACTAATACGCGTTCCTTTCTAATTGCATCTAGTCTAGGAGACAAATCAACCAAGCTGAAGAAATCTGGACCAAGTATAGGGATTTTGATAATCGAGTTTCATTCTTTCTCCAACCTCAGGAGATTTGTTTCCACAATAGGAAGATGCCCCACTTTTCCATGTCATGATACATGTAAATAGTGGCATGCAGTTCTACATACTACATACTACATACTATTAGAAATATGCTACATATAACATTACATTTATTCTTACATACTAATCAAAATTAAGTTTTAGCGTCTCAATAGGAAGATTACTCTACTTGTCCAGTGATTTTGCTGCATAGCTCTTAAAATTCCCAGGCAGGCGAAGCATCTTGTCCCTTCTCTTCTGCTGCTGGAGAACTTGCAGACCTTGAGTTTTCATTTACCTTTATTCTGACGACAACGACCGGTAATCGTCTCCTTCTCCGAATCAGAACAAATCGTAGCTTCCACCGGCTGTGAAAGAGATTAGCCGCATCGTAGGTGGTCCATCCACCACTGGAGGGTGGAGGATGAAGGATCAAAGCCAACTACCGGTACTCGAGTCCAAGTCGTCATCGGCACCATGGATCTTACCCCAGAGCCACAAAATTCGATGACGTAAAGTTAAGATTCACCCGTGTTCCTTATTTTGTCGTAGACGTGTGCGAGTTGTCCACTTGTCTGGCCGCTCCCACTTGTTGGGACCGTGCTTGACGCGGCGGTGCCAGACATATCCTGGTGGAAATGGAGTCTTCTACCCAGGAGAAATTTGGAGCTACACTATCTCCAAGACTTTCTCTTCCAGTAAAAGTCCAGTGGTAAATAAAATTGACAGCTTGGTAAGTAAACATGCACAGTCAATTAGCTCAGTAAAGTGCGTTCGTGTAAAGGTAGGAGTCCCCAAGAGTTGAAACCTGCTTTTATTCCAGCCCTTCTTCCAGTGTAAGGCGGAGTCTAAAGGTTTACGGAATAAAATATTAGAATGAGAAGAAATCTACCGTTCTGTTATAGTGATTTAGAGGGGTAAATGAGCTTAATCTTTTGTGCTTTTCTGTCAATTCATTTATGGAACAAAAAAGGCGACCGCGTAGGAAAAACGAAGGTTGGGAAGACCCCATATGGTAGTTATATTATGATAGTTATATTATGGTAGTTATGGAACATATGGTAGTTATATTGATCATTCCTCCCAGAAGAGTTTCATTCATTCATTCATTCATTCACTCATGTTTGTGATGAAAGCTTGGTAAAGTAGAATAAGCCTTTAAATTGGTGACTTCACTTAGATTCAGTGGATTTATAATATGAATGAACTAAATGGGAAGGTTAATTACGTTTCTTACTCTTCAGTCAATCCAATCCATCTTCGTGCATTCATGGGT
The DNA here is from genome assembly GCA_948567375.1 of Lunularia cruciata. Taxonomy (NCBI): domain Eukaryota; kingdom Viridiplantae; phylum Streptophyta; class Marchantiopsida; order Lunulariales; family Lunulariaceae; genus Lunularia; species Lunularia cruciata. The sequence goes on along the minus strand of OX419760.1, from coordinate 6,874,470 downwards.
TACCATGATGCCAAGATAAATATATAAATAACGCGCAAAATTTTATTCACTTCACAATATGATAGTATAAACAAAGCGATAAGTGGTTGCTTCCCAAGCAGCTAAATGAAGTTTGGTAGCTACGTCTATTATTCCAGAAGATGAACTTGGATTTGCATACTTGGATGTCCGATTCTTCTATCAGGTTTGGAATCACGTTTTCTCTATTGATCTACATAAGTAGTGAAAATTTAACGAACCTTGAAAGGGCATAATCAGGATCATTAAGATTTTCCAATTGCGAACAATACTTACTTAAACTGTAAGAACTATCACTAGAATAGAGTAACTTTAAATTCTTCCTACTAATATAGGACTACTGTGAAGTAAAAAAGAAGTTACCTCTCCCACCACGCCACAAGATCTTATCCCGTCCCAAAAATAGGTAATAACCGTAAAAGTAGTGAGAGAGTCCCAGGATCTCAGTCCGCAATTAGAAAACTCCTAGAGCAGGGAAGTGACCGAAAGTCGCCAAGGATAATACATGTACAGTACTCTGTACTCCAAGCCCGCTTCGATAGACACCGGGGCACTTCACCGGTGTTTGGCGGTAGTTCCTCTCCTCGGATCGTTGTAGCAAATGATAGATTGATTTGATGTTCGTAGACTGGGACCTGGGTTTACGCATCTCATCGTCATTGGAGCAGATTCTGTACTGAGCCCGTGGTTACCAATCGATTTGGAAGCCGAGCGAGTGATTCCAGTTAGCTCACGTAATACGTAAAATCCTGAGTCAAAATTTCTGTTCCCGGTAGAGAGCGAGCAGTGACCTCAGATTTCTCGGCAATGTTCATGGGCAGATAGGAAGTCGAGACCCAGCTTGCTTGCTCTGGACGTTGTGGGGAGACAGAAAATTGTTGTTACAGCCATTTCGGTTGCGAATCTATCGCCACAATTTCAGTCTGGTGTTTAGAGGCAGGAGGAGTTTCTGGAGAAACTGATCCTCTCGTGGATTTAAGTTGGAGTGGTGGATCGAGCCTCTCTGTTCTGGAGTTTCAAAATCTGCTGAATCGTGAGTTGCTTCGGGGTTCACGGAGGTTATTGATTGAAGAGATGGGAATCGTGGATGGTGTATTCATGATTGTTGGAATCTAGTGGAATTTAGGGAAGGGAATTCGAGCGATATCTTACGAAGTATGCCGATGGGAGTTCCAATGCAGTATGCACCAAGTATTTGCTCAGGTGTTTCTCGCTCGTTCCCGCTGTCTCGCTCTCCGGTGTTCGCTTGCAGTTGTATCTCCTATGCTTCGGATTCGGTCTCAAACAATTTAGTGTCAATACAAGCCGGAGGCCAATTTGGGCCCTACCACCCTGCAACTTATTCAATCTCCAACACGTGGAATAGTTTAGGGTTCTTGGGACCTATGCCATTCAAGAGGTGTGCAACAGAATTGAAATTTGAATATCTGTTCATGAGGGGGGGCTATAAAAATTTTGCAACGAGGAAATGCCCAGGATCAAGGGGCCATGTTGATTTTTCAGTAAGGGCTGAAGATGGAGTAGAAAGGTGTACACGGAGAGTGGAGCCTTTTAAAAAGGCTGAGCTGAGAGGGCGCCTTCGTGGGGGATTGGAGAACCACCAAGCTTGTGAATCCTGTCAAACTGGATGGAGCAGGTTGACCCCTGATAGAGATTATTCAAACTTTTCAAATGGTACTAGGGCAACAGCCGGGAGTACGGCTTTTGTTATCGAAGAGGTATTGCATTTTACACTCAAAAAGATTTGCTGCTTATTCCTTCCTCAAACTATCTCAATTTATCTCATTTTTCCCTGTTGGTGTTTTCGGAAGCAACCGTACCATAAGCTCAATTTCTGCATTTGGACTGCAGGAAATAGGTAAAGGTGGAAGCACAACTTCCATTGTTGGAGACATGATAGATTATCTTAATGTGTCTTGGACTCCATTTCATGCCACTGGTAAGAACCCCAAGCTTCTACTCCTGAAGACCTCAAACGCCTCCATTACATGAAAATAGAAGATAACTTTTGCTGTTTCTGATGGAAATATTTGCTGGTTGTTAATATAGCCGAAGCAAAGCGAATTTTGCTAGAGGCTGGCTTCCAGCAGATTCGAGAGGAGGATGAGTGGAGCGTGAAACCCGGTGGTCTCTACTTTTTCACTCGCAACATGTCATCGATACTTGCCTTTGCTGTAGGAAGCAAGTGAGTATAAAGAGAACGCTCGTTTCAGATGTGATTCCAGTTGCGCTCCGTTAAATTTCATCCATGTTGGAACCTCAGTACATTCAATTTGTATTGACATATAGTAAAGCTTGGAGTTGGAGGTTCAAGACAAGCGTCTCCGGACTGGTAGTGATTTGAGAAGGCACTACATGAGCATTATAAAGGATTCATACTTTGGGTGATGCCAGTTCTTCTAGAATAACCTTTGAGATATACCGACCAAAGGTGTAGCACTTCTTATAATACAGGCACAACGTTTACCAGTTGTAAGAAATTCCATTGAAGCATTTAGCATGTTACTTGATTGTATTGAACGTGACTTTCTATGAACATGATTCAAAACCCAAAAGAAAGTTCTGCAATCTTCTGCGGAACATCGTTCCTAAGTAATCAAAATCCTAGGGGACGAACTAACAGGGTGACTACTGCACGTTGCAGATATGAGTTGGGCAAGGGTTTCAATGTCGTTGCAGCACACACTGATAGTCCATGTCCGAAGCTGAAGCCAATTTCTGCCAAAACCAAGGCAGGATTCTTGAGTGTTGGAGTGCAAACTTACGGAGGTGGACTGTGGCACACCTGGTTCGACCGGGATCTTAGCGTTGCAGGTCGGGTGCTTGTTTACAGGAAAGACCGTGGTGTTGTTCATGAGCTTGTGAAGATTGATCGACCAATCATGCGCATACCCACTTTAGCTATACATCTAGACAGGTATCGTTTGGCATAACTTTCATGTAGATCATGATGATTGTGTCGTGACTTGAAGGCAATACACATTACTAGACTTTCAAATTATCCTCTCCATTGAGATCTATGATGCACACACGCAGTTCGATTTGAATTGACCTAGTCTTTATGAACGCCTCCCAAATTATTTCTTTCAGGACTGTGAATACAGATGGGTTCAAGCCGAATCTCGAATCACATTTGGCACCAGTTTTAGCGACACAAATCAGAACGGAGTTAGCTCAGGAGGGAAATGGCGCACTTTATTCTCTAGACAAATCCCACCATCCTCTTCTCTTACAGGTTTTTTTGTTTAACCACTTTACCTTCTTTCCCCAATGCTTGTAAGTCACCTATTTGGCACATCTCACTTGGAGCTCGTCATTCGCTTTTATGTGTAGCTCGTGGTGATGTATTTCCTCCGGCTAACACGTCGATGTTATTTTAGTACCAGTTTTGTGGAGTGTATGTTTTACTTTGTCCACCTGTTGGTTTGGCTTGCAGATTCTAGCTGAAGAGCTGGATTGTGCGCCTGGAGAAATTGCTGACTTTGAGCTAAACGTGTGTGATGTCCAACCAAGTTGCCTTGGTGGCGCACGGAATGAGTTCATCTTTTCAGGCAGGCTTGATAACCTAGCCTCTTCTTATTGTGCGCTTAGAGGACTCGTGGATAGCTGTAAGGATTCCGATTTGGCCGAGGAGAGTTCAATCCGCGTTGTTGCTCTATTTGACAACGAAGAGGTTAGCTTTTGATCTCATGTTTGCGTCATGCTACCCTAACATACGCACTATACGCTGCTTTCGATCTAGCCAAGTCACCTGCTGCTTTTGTCATGCCCTGCATTAAAATTGAGGCATACTAGTGGGTTTTATAGGATCAGTTATAGAGTGTGCGGGAGGGGGGGGGGGGGGTTGTCCACATAAGCTTCAGCTTTGGGTACTGTGGCATATGATTTACAGGTGGGTTCAGATTCGGCACAAGGAGCAAGTTCACCCACTATGCTTCATGCTATGAAGCGAATCATTCGCTGTCTCACACGTGATGCAGGAGCAGAGGGTATTATCGAGAGGACTCTACGACGATCTTTCCTTGGTTAGTTTCTTTCTTCCTAATCGGAACTATCGATTATTCAGATAGTATTTATCCCCAAGTCTCATGCAGATATTGTGTCTGCTATTGATGTCCGTGATGATAATTTTCCGATGGAAAGAATGGCCTTTAGAGCTTATGTGATGGCGATTCAGGGAGTAATTGCACTATAGAAGGTTGTCAGCAGTAATTCCTTTTACGGTCAAGAAGTAATAAAATTCTTGTTGTCCATCGTGTGCTTTCTAAGCCATTGATGCGTCGTCCTTCCGTTGGGTGTTTGATATGAACAGTGTCTGCGGACATGGCTCATGCTTTGCATCCCAATTATGCTGAAAGGCATGAAGAGCATCATCAGCCCAAGTTACACGAGGGGCTAGTGATTAAGCATAATGCTAACCAGCGCTATGCAACTACTTCTGTCACCTCCTTCCTTTTTAAGGAAGTGGCTAGGCTTGCTGGTGTACCAACTCAGGTGAGTCCCTGCATTCCGTGACGTTCATTCTTGTTCCCTTATGGATCGAATCGAATCTGTAGTTTGGACTGCTTTTCACAAACAGTGACTCGATATCTAGAAATTACGTTGGTGGTTTGTATTTGAGGGAAAAAAATTTTCTGCCTTGTGCTTCAGTACTAACAATTTGTTTTGAAGGAGGGTTTCTTGTTTCCTAACTAAAACTAAAACTGTATCTTCGAACAGAGTTTTGTGATAAGGAATGATATGGGTTGTGGGTCGACCATTGGCCCTATCTTGGCATCAGGAATTGGAATCAGAACAGTGGACTGTGGTATGCCTCAGCTGTCTATGCACAGGTGAGTCTCAATTCTCTCCCCTACTTCAAGTGCCTAATAGGTACTAAGTACATGCTTGAACAACTAGAAAGTGACCCTTCCTGCATGTCCACGTGAGCCTGGAAGTAAGAATAAGTATTTGGTGCTTAATGTTGGGTACTTAGCTTTCTTTCTCTGGAACTCGCAGTGTACGTGAAATGTGTGGCACTCGTGACGTGGATCTTGCTTACCGCCATTTTATGGCATTCTATCAATTATTTACCTCCGTCGATGAGAAGCTTCAGATTGACAGGTGAAATGAGGGAAGAACCTCGTCAAATGTAAGATAATGTTTAGTCTTGAATTTATCTGTAGTGGCACCTGCGCACTGGTGCTTGATTTGATAATGAGTATCAGATAAGTTCGGTACTCATCCCCAATTACATGCACCTGCTCTTTGGTGCTTATATTTTACCCTGATTTTATCAGATCAATTTTCTTTCACCAAGTAGTCTTGGGGTTTAGGATAGGTTAGCAAATCCTAGGAGAAAGTTGATCTGCCATTTAAAGTTCTTAACTATATGAATTGTATTATTTACTTGTCCTGTGACCGTATTGGTTAGCAGGATGAAATAATTTTTTAGTCCCAGTAAGAAGATTGCTGGTGCAGGTAATGACATTCTTCAAGCATTGGCCCACAGTCAAGCTGTTCTTTCTCTTCTCTACCCCGCCAGCGTCTTCACTAACTTCATATAAATTGAGTGAAGATTTGGTTGAATAAGCTCGCGGGTACGTGTTGATAATGGAATACGTCCTCACATAATCCCGAGTTGGATGTGTGCCACATGCTTCATTCGTATCTAATTTCTCTACGTGTTTTGTTGTACCCCCAACGACACCCATGAAACGAGGTCTTTGTGTAAAAGCATGGTTTGAGTTGTGGAAGAGTAAGCTGCACCTTCAGGAGTTGGAGCTCCAGTCAACTCAAGACAACTGGTACCGTCATGCGTAATAATCGGCTGTACTTGTGTGGCCTTTATCTCCTTTACACCAAATACTACCGTGTAGGATATACTAGGACAATCTTTTCTTCAAGCCCTTCACACTATTATGTAGTATTTCGTATGCGTCCCTTTTCCGCACATTCCATCTCACCAAAAGTAACATTCTCCTCAAAGCCATGTTCTCTGCGTAGCATTCTCACCTTCTGACGGACTCATCGTTTACTCGCACAAGTAGTTCAAGCCTTGCTGGTTCTGCGGATGCCCGGCAGAAGAGAAGTAAATCTTCGTTTCAATTCAGCGAAATCTGCACAACTAGGTTATTTTACGAGAAATATCCATAGAGGAGTAGTTTTCTAATATGACTAGTTCTTACCCAGAATTTCACAACATCACCCAAATGTAATGGCAAATTATCTAACCTACTTCTTGAGTGTTTCATAATTAGATTTGTTATTGATCTTCGAAGCAGACGAGGAAAAAATGGCTGCAAAAGTATGACTCTGTAAAGCTTAGAGCAGCCATGAAGTCGAAACTTAAATCTGAACACAAGACTTTATACATGGAAGGAAAAGTACCTCTTTGAAAGGGATGTGGTTTTAAATTTTATACAGGTGGGAAAATTGAAGATTGATTTTTCTACAAGTTCGTCAATATGTTGGCAATCCAACATCCTCTAAAGCTCTATTGATTTATCAGAAAGAATGACTTTTAATTTTAATGACTTTTATTGATTTATCTGAAAGAATGACTTTTAATGGGTAAGAGCATATATATATATATAAAAAGGGTTCTTCCTGATAAGAAATATCTATTTCTTATCTCAAATGTACTAACAAAAATTGATGTCATATAGAAGTAAGTTCTTTCATCGTTGCCAATCTACCATCTTTCCATCACTAATTGAAAACCATTATTGAAAATCCAGAAAATACTGAGTTTTAAGTGGCCAAGGTATATATCTAATTGGGCCACCTTTGAAAGAAATCTCTTTCACTTTCTGCAACGCAAAGACGGATCATTTTTACTATTTTAACGGATGACGGCTTCTAAAACAATTTAAAAATCACTATTTAGAGTTATATTAGTTGTACCTTGCAATTTACAAACAAGTATTTAAATATGGCTTTCAGGAGACATCATTACATTGCTGAAAAGTTCTTGACCATTATGTATTAGTGTTGTATGATATTATGCAATCAAATAATCATAATTTATTATATGCTAATCTGATAAGTCCTAGTGATATCTGATGTTGTGATATATGATCTTGTGAAATCAAGAAACCAGTCGTATAAAATTTGATTACTATTTAAGGCGGAGATATGCATAAATATGCATGTAAACAACGGTGTACATGTGAATTTCTTATGAAGAAAAAAGAACGAAAGGACAAAGAAGAAGGCTTCAGTTTCTTTAGTGCAAACCGTCTAAGCGATGTAAAGGGTTCAGTTTTATTATAGAAAAGCAAAAGGAAGGAAGGAAAACTAGGTTCTATGTATCTAATCATAAAAAATTAAAGCTTTCTCTGATTTAGCATCATGTTTAAATTCAAACTAATTATGATTATATATCAAGGAAACTGCCAGAAGGCGCCACATAGAACACAAGAACAATGGAAAGACCACATCAAGCCGTACAAAGGAGAGGCAAAAGAGGTAGAATGGGGCTAGGCCCCAATTGTATCAATATGAAAAATCTGCTCTACCACACCTAAGATATATAAGCTATGCAAGCCGTAATGTCTACAAACTACTAGAGCATCCAAAGGTGCATCACCTAGAGTGATTGCTCTCATATGGATTGCACCAGCCAATGCTCTCTTTAGAGCAACGGACACACACTGTCTAAAGTATGCTACAAAGTACAAGAGTGAGAGTGGTACCCCCTTGCAATTAATATGATAAGGTTTTGTGCACTCCTTGACAAATGTGTTGAGCGTCATGTCCATTGCTCCATATAACTCCAAGGCTAGAGGAACAAAGAGGTGAACTCGTTGCAAACCCCTATACTTGGAGAACTTGCATGCTATTGCTCCGCTCGCCGCCCATCTAGGAGGATGAGTAATCATTCCTTCCATAACGGCATCATGCATATGGTCTATAACCACAACATCCGCCACTATAACCTGATCATCTCAAACCAAGTATAAGTATGCTCTGACACATGTTGCCTCCAAAGAATATGAACACTCCCTCCAAGCAAGGTATCCACTATTCCATACCACAACAAATTCTATATCCTTGATAGCATCATGGGTGGTTATCCTCTATTCTCCATAAGGACACCGTGTCATATGGAACATTGCTTCATCTAGTGTAGAACCACACTCACATGTGAGTAACAAAGATGTAGTTAGGTGGACCACACCTAGGTAGAACCTCATCGCTGTTAAGAAAGTGGTTGGTGCAAGTTAGAATGCCCTAATGCATGGTTGAGCTAGGATCCAAGAGCTTATAGCCTTGCCAAAGCAAGAGCAAAGATGTGCTATAATGGCTTGAGGAATGGGTGAGTCAATTAAGAGATAATGTAGCATATGTTGACATTGTAGCTCCATCAAGGAAGAATGCAAACCCCTGGTCCAATCTGATGGTCTTGAAGCAAAGGATGGAAAGTCCTCCCATGCCCATGGAGATAGACCATCTCTTGTCTACCGCAACAACACCTAGAGAGAAAAGGATCCCTCTTCCACCTTTGTCACATAAGTCTCTAAAATTGGCCTATCAACAACCACAAAATAGGAGAAAAGTATGGGTGCAAAGAGAGCCTAACTACCCAAAAATGCTATAGGTGCCATCTCCTCCATAAATAATAGGCCTACCCCTCCACATGAGATTGGTAGAGATGTTTGGCTATGTGCCAAATCCCCCATCACACAATCAAATATCCCTAGTCCAATTTTATCACCAAAGATTCCCATAATCCTCCTATCAAAAGCTCTCATATGTGAGAGGAAAGTCAAGGAAGGGGGAACCATGCAAAGAAGGTAAGTTGGGACAACCCACTCTAGATGGATATCTAGGAGTGCACTGATTTCTAAGGAAAAAGCCTTGCAACCTCTAGGTGTGGCTACTCCAAACTGATGTGGACTAAGGTACTCTCGGAAGTGAGATCAATGATGAAGGATAATGGTGCAACTAACCAAGTGCAAAAAAATCTCTCCAATAGCAATTGGTCCAATTCTTCCATGCCTTTCTCCATCACAAGAAGTTGACTAGCTCCTAACACCTAACTAATTGATGTAGGAATATCTCTCCTCACTAATATTGCAACCACTTGAAATAGCTTGGTAAATTCACCACAAGGACCATCTACCTACAAGCAATCACTAAGATGCTCATATACCATCTTTAACAAGCCTCTTGAAGAGAGGTGAGTAGTAGTGCATAGTGCTTGAGCAAAAAAAAATCTATCAAGACATAAAAGCTACTCAGGTTGATAATCTAAGACCTCTAATGGTACTCCCTCTCTTGCCATAGGATGTAGTGAGGGAAGAGTTAGGCTTATCAATGGGACTAGCCATAAACAAAGGGTGTAGTGCTCAAGTTGCTCTACTAAACTCTCGTGCTTGACCCAATGTCCTACATTGTCGTAATCAAGGGTACTTTATGGTATCTTGTGGTAGAATCTGCTCTTAAAACATGCAACCATAACCAACTCCTCCTGTAAGGCAGCCCAATCCTCCACTCATAATTGATAAGACGACATTTTGTGCTATTGATCCTCACGGTAAGGATGTGTTATATCAATGGAGCTCTTACCATTTGGGTTAAGAAATACTCCTAGCAAGTTATAGAGGGTCATGGACAAGATCCTAGCTGGTTTGGGTTTTGCTCGATGATAAATTGATGACATTTTGGTCTATAACACTACAATGGAAGAGCATGAGAGATATTTGTTTGAGTTGTTTGAGAGGTTGAGGACTCAAATTCCATCTTGGGAAGTCTAGGTTTTTCCATGAGCAGGTTGAGTATTTGGGTCACACAATCTACCCTACAGGACTTGGTGTTCAGCAGACCACAAAGAGGGCTATTGCGCATATTCCTTGGCCTACAAATGTGAGCAGAGTATGAACATTCCTTGGGTTGGTGAACTTCTACTACCGCTATGTTAGAGGATTTAATGTCACTGCCAAGTTGACACAAGAGTGGTGTTAGGGAGATGAGTAGGAGAGAGCTTTTGTCGAGCTCAAGAAGAGGTTGACATCTACTCCTATTTTGAAGAGATCGATCAAAGGATGACCATTTTAGGTTCACACTAATTGGAATATGTTGGGGCTTGGAGCAGTGCTCACCCAACATGATGATGAGGGGAAGGAGTTTATGGTGGCCTATGCTAGTTGCTCCAACAATTCAACAAAGGCAAAGTATAGTTCATATGGAGGAGAGTGCTTCGTAGCAGTATGGGCAATAGCACATTTCCAATGTTACCTATTTGATAACCCCTTTACTCTCATCATTGATCATCAACCACTAAAGTGGTTAATGATCAATGATGATCAATGATGAGAGATAGGATTAACCATGATAAGTTGAAGGTGTATCATAAAAGGTAGAGAGACCTTCATTTTGAGGACAAAGTGAAAACTTAGTCTTGGGGTAAATGTAACACCCATTTGTGCATTTGTGTGGTATTATGATATTTAGCTTGGTATTACAAATATTTGAGAGATATTATTTATATGAAGATAAATGATTGTTCTACATCAGTCATGATTAGCTAAAGTTAGTCATAACTAAGTTAGAGGGGACATTACTTTAAAGAAAGTGGAGAAGATGAGCACCACTATTTTTGATTCTTGTGTGTTGACTTGGTGTTATTCCTAGATGTTTGGCTTTGAGATAAGAGTTGAGAACTCTTGGGCCCATAAGCTTTTTTGTTTTGGATTCTTCTATAGTCCAAGGATAGCCCATGTGAAGGAATCCTTGACTTAGTAGTTGGATCAAGATAAGATCACATGCTTAGTGGAATGTGCCCATGTGGATGGATATTCCTTTATATTTTTTGACTTTAATTGATTTTTAGCTTAGTTACTTGAGTTACTATGGTAAATATTAACTTTAGTAGGTAGTTGTTTCACAAGTATATAAACAAGGGATGAGGAGGTACTATCATCTTTTCATTTGCAACTATGTCTCTCACATTGATTTCTTTGGTGAGCAATGTCTTGAGTCTTGGAGTGGTAGCTTTGGAGGAGTATGATAAAGTTGGGGTTCTTTGTCTTCTTAGTCCATGGTGCACTACCACAATAGCCATTAAAGGTTCATCCTAAGTGAGAGACAAGCCGGCTCATAGTATAGAGTTCTTGGGTAAGTTTCATGTCTTGTGTGATAAAGCTTTGATTGATCATCATACTATCTCTTGAGATCACCTTGAGGTAGATGGCTTAGCAGAGAGTGGTTCAGATAGTGAACAGAGGATTGCAAAAGTATGGTTTGTAGAGGGGCCACTTGGAAGATTTAGATCTCCAATTACCTTGGTTGGCCATTGGCTATCAATTCAGCGGAGAAGCCTCCTTAACATCATGCTCTCCTTACTTTCTACTCTATGGATGAGATCTAGATTTACTTGCAGCTATTTGTTGAGATGCTACTATAGTTTTGGACTTGGATGATCCAGATGTATGGATGAGCGCATGTTCTCAATGGATAGAGATCTTTTGGAGAGTGATGCCAATGGCCTTTGAGACCTTGGTGATTGCTCAACATAGGGATACCTTACGCTATACTACAAATTTGAGGAAGAGGTTAAGACCCTTGATCCATTGATTTCATCCAAGTGACTATGTTTATTTATAGTAGATAACCCCAACAACACTTGATGTTTCTACAAGCCAAACTATCTTGAGAATGCATGAGGTTTTACCATCTAGAATCCTTGTGTTGGAAGGACGTGAAAGTGTTTTTTGGAAGAATCATATGTGCAATTGTGTGCCATGCCACCTCCCAAACATTAATGGTACTATGGACCCAAGCTTGGCACTTGTATGTATAGGCCTACGGTGTATGTTATGCGGTTCTTTTGGTAGAGTTGCTACTATGTTAGTGTATGATAGCTATTTGGGAGGATGGCATATGGTATGTATGACTCCTCCCTTCGTGATGGTTCCTCAAGGACAATGGTTATGTCCTAAATGTACTTGACCTATAGCTAGTTCATCATTTGTATGGTAAAAATTGCAGACCAGGCGACTAATGATGAGGCTAGATAGCACCCGACCTCTTGATCTTTTGCCCACCATAAGATATACCATATACTTGGAGTAGATAGTTATCTGAAATTAGAGGGACCTAACCGCCAACTAGGGGGGAGGGTGATTGTGGCACTTTAGAGTCCATGTATGACTTATGTGTGAGTTGTGCTTCTATAGTGTGTGATGTTGACAATGTTTTATGTTGTGTAGCAACATATATACACACGGCAATTGTCACACCATTTGTTGCACGTAGATTGCTTGGACTCTGGAGTAGAGTGTTGGTAATAAGAAGTATTTTGGTAGTTACTCATAGGCTACTTGTTGATGGTCAGATTTCATATTCAAAGTACTGACTACATGGTGGGGCTCACCATCAATTGCATCATTTGGTGTGCCATCAATAGGACTGTAAGGGTTTGAGACCTAGCTCAAGTCCAAGGGGTATACTTTCAAAATGTAGTTCCAGAGAGCTCATTTCTCTAATATTGAGCCTTGGAGTTCCTGGCTATGGTGGAAAAAGACCGACAAGCATCACTTGGATTCTCTTTGCTAGAGTGGATGTGGCTTGACTATAATCAGTGCCCAATTTGTTGGTAGATTATTGAGTGATAGATCAAGTAGTGATCTTATTGAGTGTGATTCGAGTTGTATAAATAAATTGATTATTGTGGTACTTTAGAGTCCATGTATGACTTGTGTGTGAGTTGTGCTTCTATAGTGTGTGACGTTGACAATGATGTATGTTGTATAACGATGTATATATGCATGCCATATGAGACATTAAAAATCTGATATAAAGGATTTTTCAACAAGGAGGAGTCATTTTGATGATGACTCTTCACCCTTAATTTAATACAATATTGACACTCTTCTAGTTCAATGGACTAGTAGCACCTCTTCAAGGAGAAAATCCACAATTTTATTATATACAATGCTCATTGACTACACTAGTTTATGCTAAGTATTTATTGAAACTATTATATCTGATGAGCATTGCACTTTAAATGATTGCACAAGATGGCTCATTGGAGTATAACCCAAATCACCTAATAAATGGTGGTGATGAGTGAATGAGTTGTTGGCTCCTTGATAATTCAAATCCCTCCAAAGTGGAGATTTCTTTAGACAAGTCATATCATGGTAAGAACCGGGCATCCTTGCACATGAAGTAACTCATGAACACAAAGTATCCAAAGTTGGAATGAAAAAAATAGGAGAAATAGGAGTAGCTTTGACTTTTGAAACAAGAGCTTACCACCAATGAAACGTATAATTCATCTCATGCCATCACATACCACTTGTCCATTGACAAATTAAGACCCTTTCTTGTTGAAGTAAGTTTCTCCATCAATATTAGGTCGTTGTGCTAAGGGGAATAATGTCCCTTTGACTAGTCCAACACACCAAAGAAATCCTTTAATTGCAAAAACTTTTGAAATTCTCTCTCTCCTCTACATCTAGCCATATCACCTTCCTAACCATATTATATAAAATGGTAATGATGACTCCATGAAATTTGTAGTGGATCTTGAGTTGATACCACAGAAATTCATCCCCCTTGCAATACATGTTCCATTCTCATTACAACCAGATCTAACGAGCACTATTGCAAGTTGAATCAAAATGGGAATCCGTTTCTTCCCAATCTTGCTTTCTCAAAACACCTAATGATTTTGGATGAGCTCCAACAAAGTATAAAATGAATACACATCCATCCTCATTAATTGTTGAAATTGCAATGGTTCTAAATTTATGAACAATTGAGAGACAAAGTCATTGTTTTTGTCCATTGACAGTCTAACTAACAAATCTAATGAAGAGTAAGCCAAGTTCCAACACATTCATAAATATTTTCCAACACCTTCTAGTGGATAGTCTATGTCCCATTCTTCTTCATCTATGTGCTCTCCCTCTTCCATAATCCATCACTGCTCATGTCTAACTCCATCTCAAACTCACATTTCCATTCTGCAGTTTTGCAGGCGCATACATTTCTTTATTTAATTTGTCAACTCTTGCAGACTGCTAATTGTAAGGCATATTGATAATCCAGGAGTATTTATAATCTACACAACAACAATCTTTATTTCTCACAATCACAACCTTGACCCAACTGCATCTTAAATGGCTTGAATGACAATTATTTGTTCCCATGACTCTCTCCACTCATGTGTACCTTGGTATTGCGCTTTTTCCCTTCACTACATTAGGTCTCTCTATTTATCTTGACTTCTATAACAATAATCACAATTGACTTCAGATCCAATCTCTCTTCAGGCTCAATTTCTCTTCACTTCTGATATTTCTCCTCTCTTAATTTTTCTTTGTGCCTGATATTCCTCCCCAATAAGCACAATCAACATCAGACCCAATTGCTCTTCTTGCACGATATTCCTCTCCTTAATCTCTTGGTGCACAAATCCAACCCAATTTCTTGTGCAAAAATCTATTGACCCAATTTATCTGCTCGCTTGATATTTATTTCTTCTTTTCCCTGCCCTCTATTCTCTCTCTCTCCATATAAATATCTGATCCAATTTCTCATGTCGCTCAAAATTTCTCTTCTCTATTATCACTACGAATCCTCCAGATAAAAATACTCTATTTTATTAAACATATGCATAACTATATGAAGCAAAGCAACATACTCTCGAGCAATACTTTTAGCAAAGCTAGACTACTTGAAGCTCAACTACTTCTGTCCAAATGGAAAAGCTCAAAGGGTAAAGCTTGACCAAATCTAGTTCAAGTTGGTCGAGGTGTTGATTTGTTTTCTACGGTGGGTTCTTGGATTCTTGGATTCTTGCTATTTTCACTTCAATTTTGGATTTTGATAATTTTCAATTTTCATTCATTAATCTGTCCATCTAATAATTGCATGATTACTAGTACTTAACACTTGAGGGAGCACCCGCAATACCAAAATATTCCATGAGCCCAATTTAGAATCACCGGCAAAGTTTTTTGACAACGAGTCAATGGGACAACAAGAGACCTTCCATAAACTTTCTAGGTACCCAATCCTTTTCTACCGGAGAAATTTCCTCTACCACTCATAAAATTTTTTACAGGAAGTGAAAACTGCATTGTCTTAAACACCCTATTGTATCTTGTTTCCATTCACTTCCTAAAAAGGAGGAGAAGGCAACCACGTAGGAAAAACAAAGGATGAGAAGACCCCATCAAGCCGTACAAGGGAGAGACAAAAGGTACTAAGGGGCTAAGCCTCAATATAGTCCATATGAGAAATCTGCCCTACCGCACCTAAGATATCCAAGCCATGCAAGTCATACGGTCTACACACAACTGGAGCATCTGAAGAAACATCACCTAATGTGATTGCTCTCCTATAGATTGCACCACCACTACACACTATAGAGCAATGGACACACATTGTCTAAAATATGCTACAAAGTATGAGAGTGAGTGTGGTTCCCCTTGAAGCTTAACATGATAAGCTCTCATGCACTCTGTGACAAATGTGTCAAATGTCGTGTCCATCTCTCCATATAACTCAAAGGCTAGAGGAACTAAGAGGTGACCTTGCTGCATGCCCTTATACTTGGAGACCTTACGACTTGCTGCTGCACTCGCCGCCCATCCAAGGGGATGGGTAATCACTCCCTCCAAAATTGTATCCCACGTAGGGTCCATAACCACCACATCTGCTATTGTCACCTGATCATCTCAAACCATGTATAAGTCTGCACTAACACATGTCGTCTGCAAAGCATACATCTCCAAGCCAAGTATCCACTCTCTTGTGCCATAGCAAACATTATGTCCTTAATGGCATCATGGGTAGCTAGCCTTTGTCCTCAAAAAGGACACCATGTCATGTGGACCGCTGCTGCATCTTGTGTAGAACTACACTCACAATTGAGTAATGAAGATGTAGATAGGTGGACTAAACCTAGGCAAAACCTCATCACTATAGAGAAAGTAGCTAGTGAGAGTCAGAATGCCCTAATGCACGGTCAAGCTAGGATCCAAGAGCCTGCACCCTTGTCGGAGAAAGAGCAAATATGTGCTCTAGTAGCCTAAGGAATGGATGAGTTGATTAAGAGAAAATGTAGCGTATGCTCACACTGTCACTCTATCAAGGAAGATTGTAAACCTTTCGTCCAATCTAACAATATTGAACCAAAAGGTGGAAAATCCTCTTATGCTTGTGGGGATAGTTTATCTCTTGTCTACCGCAAAAACACTTGGAGAGAAAAGGATCCTCCCTCCACCTCTGTCACATAAGTCTCCAAAACCGGCCTATCAGCATCCACAAAATAAGAGGAAAGTAGGGGTCCCAAGAGAGCCCAACTACCCAAAAACACTATAGGTGCCATTTTCTCCATAGATGGCAAGCCACATCCACCACATGAGATCAACAAAGCCATTTGTCTATGTGCCAAATCCCCTTTCACAGACTCAAAAGTCCTTGGTCCAATAATATCACCAAAGACTTCCATAATCCTCCTATCAAATGCTCTTAGACGTGATATAAAGGACGACGAGGGAGGAACTGTATGGATGAGGTAGGATGATCAACAAGCAATATTGGAGGAGAGTATACCAAATGCTACTTGCGGATCTCCTAGTAATGGAAGGGCATCAACATGGCAAATATCCTCTGCAAGGGCAGCATCTAGGACGCATGTGACAAAATCCTCTGATCCTACTAGCACTCCAAGAACACAAAGTCCATTTGTGGATGTGGTACACCCCTCTGTAAGCTCAAGGTGGGGAGGGATACCTAAAGGGGATCATGCCCTACACTTTGACACCTTGACTCTTAAGCCTACTAGATGTAGCTCGGTAGTCATGTAGTCAAAGGCTTGCCTAATCTGATCTACAGGGCCTATGATGTGTGTATCATCAGCCAAGGAGAGAAATACACAACCTGGCATGGCCAAAGTAGTAGATAGGAGAGCTCTAAAGTGAGCCATGGCAAATAAGGGCCCCCTTGAAGGATCTCCCTGATGTGTACCAACAGTTGACTCCAAGATGATGACTCCTTACTACAAACCACCATGTTGGTAGTAAGGGGAAGCATGAGAGCCAAAAAAAAACTGCAGAAAAGGAATGAGACTCACCAAGGATCCAAAAACTCCCTAAGCTCTCTAAAGATGGATGCACGTGAGATACTGTTAAAAGGGTTCTCAACATCCACCTGTAGGATGACCCACTCCAGATGTATATCTAGGAGTGCTCTAATGCCTTGAGATATAGCCTCACATCCTCTAGGTGTAGCTACTCCAAATTGATGTGGATTGAGGTGTTGTCAAAAGTCAGAATGATGCTCAAGGACAATGGTATGATTGACCAAACGCAAACAAATCTCTCCAATAGCAATCATTCTAATGCACCACATGTCCTTCTCCATTGTGATAAGTCGACTAGCACCTAACACCCGACTAACAAAAATAAGAATGTCTCCTCTCGCTACTCCTGCAGCCACTTGAAACAACTCGGTAAAACCACTAGAAGGATCATATGCCTAGAAGCAATCTCTAAGGTGCTCACAAACCATCCTTGACAAGCCTCTGGAGGAAAGGCAAGGGGCAGTGCACAATGCTTGTGCAAATAGCAACGTATCAAGACATAAAGGCTGCTCAGGTTGATAATCTAAGACCTCTATTGGTAGTCCCTCTACTACTATAGGATGTAGTGAGAGTAGGGAAGAGATAGTCTCATCAGTAAGACTCACCATAGACAAAGGGTGTAGCGCTCATGCTGCTCTACTTAGCTCTCCTACCTGACCCAATGTCCTACACCTCATAATCTAGTGGACTCTATTGTATCATGTGGTGATGCCTATCTCCTAAATTGTGTAGCCCTAACAGACTCCTCTTGAAGAGCCACCCAATCCCCCACTCGGAATCAACTAAATCTAGCAGCCACCTCTTTGTGCCCCGCACGTCCACCTCTGGCATAACAAAGACACCATTAAGGGAGTAAGAGGAATAGGAACCATACTAACTTGTCCAAAGGATCACGTGACAAAAGATCAAGTGGTAGGCAAAAAGCCTGTCTAGCCTCATCATGGAGTGTGGAGTGTAGCTTATGGAATAGACTTGTACATGGAAAACTAATCTCAAATGCAACCCGCTTGAGAAGCTAACCACTCCCATGGCTCGATCGGTATCCTTGGAACCATCAATGAAGGGATAGAAGAAGTGCGTGTGATCTCGAGTGTCACTGCTATTGATGTGGTTGCTCGTATCATGTGGGCATCCCAATTTATCCAATCATAGTCCTTGTGCATCCTTCCCATATGGGTCTTTATCCCTTGTGAGGTAAACCATCTATAACACATCGGGCATGTATATCCAGAGCCGCTCTAAGCGACTCCACATGGAAAGGTGTAGCCATGGCTAGCACAAGAGTAATAATAGTAACACATATTTTTCCTCTCCATATTTATAAAACCACAACCTATCACATCCAAACTCACATAAGAAAGCAATTTCTCTAAACCTTAAATCTAAAAACTCTCATCACTTTTAATTTATTTCTGAAATTTTCAAACTAAATTCACATGAAACTTAATCATAAAAACTAAAAGATTAAAAATAAAAATTCTCAACCCATCACTCTCAATCCTAAAAAAAAAAAAAAATCTTTATAACTTTCTACTCCATTCTCCGTAGTCTTCAACCTAGGGATCAATGAAACCAAAATTGAAAAACAAAAAGAATATACTATTCACTCTAGTGCTATATAAACCAAAATTGAAAAACAAAGAGAATATACTATTCACTCTAGTGCTATATACTCGAGTGCTCTATGCTAGAGAGCACTCAGGAATTATAGAAGTCTTCTCACGTCTCTCCCTCCCCTTTCCCGTCTCCACACTCTCCCTCATCGCCACACTCTTGCTAAAAAGCGTCTGATTTCACGAGCTGGTGAGAGCTTCGTGGAGAGTCTAAGTAAAGACAATCAGTGGTGAGGAAGAGCATGGGCAAAAAGGAGTTTCGATCAAGTTTCACCAAACCTGTGAGTGAATGGAAGGAGATGAAGTAGGACGGTTTTCCATGATTCTACCTTTGATGTAGTACAAACTGTATGGGGAGCACAATGACATCTAGTCATAACAAAGTTATGCGAGGGTAAGGATTCCAACGAGCCAGTCAAAAGTTCTGCTTTTAAGCAAGTGAGTGGAAGCTACGGAATCAGAGAAACTTTTGATGAGTAAGGATAAAGACTCTTGGGTGAAAGGACAGGTCACCCTTATTTCAACCTATGGGGAGAAACGCAAAGGATTGCGTTATACTGATATCTGTCAGTGAAATGACAGTAATGGAAAAGAGTAATACTCCTTAAGTGAAACTTGAATATGAGTTCAGATTTCAATTGGAAGGCAAGTCTCAAGGAGAATCTCCAATGTGTGCGGGGTCACTTGAAGTATTCCCCTGCACAGTGAATTTGGCATTGTGATGCAAGAATAGGAAAAGAGTGGTTCTACGAAGAACTTTTGAAGCCTGCACTTCGTAAACTCTGTGTTTTGTGTTTTCAGCTTGGATTGATGTGTCATCTGCGAAACTAAAACTCCCAAGGCCAAGGAACTGCAGCCAGAAACGCCTAGAAGAAGGGAGTCTATTGGTTCGCTGAGACCCAAATATGTATAAAAGCAAGGCAAACTGAACATTCAAAAGCCATGGTTGTTAGTCGTATGCTGTTGTTATCTAGCACAAGTTTATGAGTGTTTTGATAAATTCTGAACCGATCCCTGAGTGTCAATCAAAATCCTGGATTCATTTCAGCTTTCTATTCATAGTTCGTCAGGATGCCGGGTTAGAGGAGCAGCTTATTAAGCTTATTGTGTGCCATATGAATTGCGAGTTGTGATATTACAGTGATCAGTCATTGTGCTGAAAGCTGTATATGTCAAGCGTTCTAGGCAGATTCCTGAAGAACGAAAACTTGGATATCAGATTGACATACTAGGATCACAGATTATGGTTCAGCCGAAGTTAATGTGCGTTGTAAACTTCCGTAAATTTGCTTTGGCGAAATATACAATATCCTCGACCAGTTTCTTGTTATCTACAACGTCCGACCTTCGTTGCAAGTCCAGCATGACAGCTTGTCCAAATAACACCCACCACAAGGGAAGGCTTATCCCTCAAGGAGAATGTGTCCTTTTTCACCGTAGTCATACTAGTGTGGGCTCTGCTGCTGAGCAGAGCAGAAAGTTGCACGTTCCTCACGAGAAGCTTGAAAATCTGCAGCGGAAATAGGTTCTTTACGACTAATATCCAAGATTCTCCATAGGTCCTCCTGGATCCCGCTCCTTTCTCTCACTAGCTAAAAATGTGATTATTCTGGTTTGGTGGGAACTCTTGTCCTTAGTCTTCTCGGTATTTGATGATAACAATATGTAACTTTTAGATTCCAGTGCGGAATTTCTATATGATGTCTTATTGCAGAAAACTAGGTATGGTAGGTGCTGTAACGGAAGAACCTCTAGCAAAAGAAGAGTGTTTTGGAACGACTTTCGTATTCGAATTCCACGTTTATAAAGCCCTCCTGCGGTGATCCTTTCATCATTGAATGACTAGTCTCTTTTCTAAGGTGTTGAAAACCCCGCTTGTGTGAGATTTGCAACCCAACAGGAGGATACTCCGAAAGTTCCGTCAAGAGAATCTTCAGTGGCCATCCTACGTTGGCTCATCACATGTGCTGGCAATACCTCGTCCCGTGCAGCTGGAATCGAGTCTAAGACGAGTTTCTCCTCACGACCTTTTGCCTCTTTCTTGCACCGATGTCCCTAGTCCTCCCGTGCCCCAACACTTTAATGTTCCAGGTTTTTCTTCCCCTTCAATACTTGGTCCTAACTTCCAAAGGGGAGCACGCATGCGCAAAATTACCAAAATTTATGACCAGTTAGAAGAAGAGAAGCAAAGACAACACAAAAGTCTATTGACTTACACACAGGACTTGAAGCACATCCCCACTACCTTTAAACATGCTATGGAGTATTCTGATGCTGATGGCAGGAGGATGTAAACGATAAATTTTTGTCTTTGGAGAAGAACAACACTTGGATCTCGATTGAATTACACAAACATAAGAATGTGGTCGGTTGTAAATGGATTTATAAAATCAAATAAAACTCAGATGGCTCTATCAATCGATACAAAGTCAGATTGGTAGCCAAAGGTTACTCCCAGGTATATGGAGTAGATTTTACTGAGACATTTTCTTCAGTGGTGAAAATCACATTTATTCAAATTCTCTTTGTATTGGCTGCACAATTCAATCTAGAAGTACACGAGATGGACGTGTTTTTCTTAATGGTTACCTAGATGAGGAAGTCGACATGAAACTTGCCTCAGGGTTGCATACCTCTTCCGATTAATTGTTGGTTTGCAGGTTGAAAAAATCCTTGTATGGTCTGGAACAATCCTCCAGACAGTGGTATCAAAGGATTGATACCTACTTGCTTCAGATAGGTTTCACCTGAACGGATGCAGATCAGAATATTTACATCTATCATGGAACTGATGCAGATTTATATTTAGCACTGGACTTAGACTATTGCATACTCTTGAGTGCATCTATAGATTTGCATCTAATAAAATTTGTAAAACAAAAGTTGCGTTTGAGCTGGTAAATTTAGAAGAAGTTCATCAATGTTCGGGAATGCAAGTATATTGGGACAGGCAAGAAGGATGGATATGGGTCAACCAAGCAAATTATTTACAGAAGAAACTTGAGGAGTTCAACATGCCTGATTGTAAACCGATTGATACACCCTCAGATCCAAGACTAAAAACTATCAAAGTCCCAATGTCCTGAGACAGAGGCAGAGAAAGCAGAAATGGATTCTGTGCCCTGTCAAGCTGCGGTTAGTAGCCTAATGTGAGCAATGATATGTACCAGACCCGACATATCCTATGCTATGAGCACAGTTTCTCAGTTTATGTCCAATCCAGGAATCATTTACTGGAAAGCGGTGAAAGGGATTTTCCGCTACTTGTGAGGTAGGCTGGCCATTGGGCTCAACTTCAATAGAACGGAAGACACACATGAGCTACATGGATTTTCTGACACAGACTGGGCTGGATACTATGACACCAGAAGGTCTACTTCAGGCTTCTGTTTCAATTGTTGAATGGAATTGTCAGCTGGACATCCAAGAAGCAAAAACCTGTTGCTCTGTCCACCGCAGAAGCAGAATATATGGCTTTATCCAATGCCAATACTTAAGCTGTCTGGATAAGTAGCTTACTGCGGGAGCTGAAATTTGATATAGGACCCACAACACTATATTGTGACAACCATCGTACAACAGTACTAGTGGACAATCAAAAGGGTACCGAACGATCTAAACATCAGATATCAGATATCATTTTATCAAAGATTTATCATATAGTGGAGAAATTGTCATTGTATATATTCCCACCTCGATCACTGTAGCAAATATCATGAACGAAGCCTTTAGCTAGGGACAAACATTTGTATTTTTGCTACAAACTAGCTCTTGGGTGACGATAGACAGTAATTAGGAGTGTTAGCAGTTTTACTATCTCCTGTCTTGCTAGCCAGGCTGCGGGCCGCATCTCACTCACTAGATAGTTGGGTTCAGATTTTAGCGTACTGATTTACTATAAAGCATATAATTTTCCATATCAAATCAACCCATCGGACAGTCTAGTTCATCTTTATTTCAGTCAGCACTCTTACTAATAGTTGTGACTTTAATAGAACCATGAAGTACGGAGAGATGTTGATTTGGTGATTTTCCTCTTCTTCTCGATCGCTGCAGCTTCAGTCACAAGGGACTTCATGGTTCTTTCATTTCTTAGTCGTTTTTTATTTATATCCTATAGATAATAAGCCTGCGTGGCAATTCATATATTGCATCTTGGGCTTGTCTTGTGGATTACATTCATTCATCGTTAAGGAAATACTACTGAATTTCATAGGTCCGTCTCATTTAGTCTTTACCTGGATGCACATATTCTCGCATTTGCTCGATTCAACAATGTTCACATGTCACGACTTCTCATTGCAGTAATTTGCACGATGTATCGATGAAAAGTATGAGTCTAAACTCCGCAGCCCCAAAGCTATAGGGCTGGTGATCTACAGTGCGGTATTAGAGGGTTCAGACCTGTATTACACTAATCTACAGTCTGCACATAATTGCGAGAGACTATGGAGATAAGAAGTGCTTACTTGCCTGTGGTGAGAACGAACGTATGCAAACCAGGCGAGAAAGACGACGGTGCCCATGTTTGGCTGCTGCATAAGTGTGCTATTCCGGGTGGTGGAAGGGGCAAAACACCCCAAATCATTGTAGAAATTTCGTAGAGGTGTATTTCAGGTCCTTGATCCCTCATGAGAGAGATGTAGATGTAATTTCCATCTGAACTAAAATTTGTCACCCTGCGGAGGTTTTCCAGCTGGGTGGCATTGCCTTGGACCACATCGACTGTCGCACTCTCTGATACCTTGTAGTTCCTCTGCTCGTAAATCGAGCTCACATATTATAACCTGCACATGGTGTATCGTCCTGTAAGTTAGTTAGTCCCCTGTCTAACGGAGAGTGTTACGTCCTGATGTCTCGTGAGGTTGAGAACGGCGTACCGTTGTGGAGGCCGTCATGACCTTAGAATTTCATAGGCAAATGCTACAGGTAATATGCATGCGATCTCTGTAATTTAAGTGAAACCTGTATTGAGGATCCATAGAACTTCATTTGCAATTCTATATATTCGCCATTGGCCTTTATGGCCATGGCACCTAGAGAAAGGCGATTGGTCTTCTCGTCTTCTTCTTCCAAGGGCCAGTTCTCAACCTCACGAGACAACAGGACGTAACACTCTCTGTCAGACAGGGGACTAACTAACTTACAGGACGTGATGGGTGTCCACCCCATGATCGTCTGCAATGATATACTACTGTCCAACCAGAGAAAGGGATTTGAATCATAGAGCTGGATTTTGAGGGCTATAAATATCTTTCTCCAACCTCGACGTAAACGTCGTCTCCGTGGAAGTCTTCATCATCAGAGTCACTACTAGCAAGGATCGTCTCTACTAATTCTTCTGAAAGGTTACCCGAGGATGTACCAAGGAAACCACCTTCCATGTTGATGACAGGGCCACAACATTGAAGTGTCAAGGAAATGAAATCCGGGAAGAGTCAAACTTTCGAACTCGCTGGAAGAATGCAATAGATTTTAGCAATTTCAAAAGGTCAAAATCTTGTTATCACTGGTGTGCTGTACCATATTTGAGATTTTATGGAAGACTCATAATAATGATAGATACATGTTTGGGATGCAAGTGATCAGTAATCTGGTTCATATGAGTTTGGTGCAAGCTTAGCGACGCGAGATTGTCCACATTTATTCGCTTCAGCAATACTTGGTCTCTTACTGTTAGACAGTACTAGTCGCTCTGCAGTTGAATTCCACCATTGTGACTGAGAATATAGTTTGTTTCTGCCGCATTGTAAATATGTCATACTCATGGGCCTGATGGTAGGAACTATCATTTTCATGAGGAAATGGTCCGGTTTTTCCGTGATACAACGTATTTACTGAGTTTTTCGTATACTATACTACGTAGCTTAAATGAAGAGAAAAAGTAAGTTCTACAAGGAGGAACTTCATAAACAAAGTATGTGTACATGGGGGAAGTACTAATAAGGTGTGAATGACCAGTTCTGCAAACTGGCTTCTGCTCTCATTCGTCTAGGGATATGAAAATTACTACTATATTTAAGATTCCTTATATAGTAACCAGACGGTTTGGCCGAGTGGTCTAAGGCGCTGGATTTAGGCTCCAGTCCGAAAGGGCGTGGGTTCAAATCCCACAGCCGTCATATGTGTTTTCCTCGTCACACCTTCATCAAGCTCTTCCAAAGGATTTTTTAACCACTTGGCAACCAGCCTCCTTAGGTCCATGAGATTTCTTTTAACCACTCCACATAGCTAGACCCCCGGCTACGGACTAGCGACCCCGCAAATGAATCAATAGAAATTAAATTCCGCAATCTAACGATAGATATCTAAATTTTCCATCACTAGATTTCCTTAACTACCCCCTTGAAAAAGGCAATCTAACGATAGATATCTAAATTTTCCATCACTTGAGATTTCTTTAACTACCCCCTTAAGAAAGGATTGATGTAGCATTTTATGTCCAGCCTTCGGCAAGAGACGGCTACCAAGTCGTATTCAAACAAGAGATTGTAATTGTACGACGATTGTAATTGTAAGCAGATAGTCCAAGTCACCAAATGCTAAAACACGTCCCCAATGGAAATGGAACATACACTTGAGGTCTCCTTTGCAAGAGCTAGGAGACAAGAAACACCAAAAGAAGAGTGGCTCCAAGCGGAGCATGGCGCTAACAAAAAACAAAGAGAAGAGGAAAACATGAGTTTGGAGCAGTTTGGAAAAGACAATCCTGTAAGAGCTCAGATGACCCACCCTTTGAAAAATTTGGCAGGGAGTAGAGCATGGGCAAAGTAGAACTCTTAAAGCCCTCATCCAATTTGCAATCATGGAGGAATGAAGGGATTTCCTCAATGGTGGGTGGATGTAGGGTCTATAAAGCAGACATAGTATCCAAGGAGAAGGAGGCTAGTCAAGAGGGTGAGGGCACTTGGGCTGCACATCTGTACTCACCTACAGGAGGTATGTTTAGGTTGTGGTGGCCTTAGCCCACATATACAAGCAGCAAGATCTCCCTCTATGCTACGTGAGGCCCCATGCACAATCTGAACATTACTGTGTAGGATGTTGATAGGACATATGAATGTGATGAGGGCCAGGTGAAGTAGAAGTTCATGAGGGGGTGGCGGAGTAGTAGGGGTGGGAGACTGATCATGAGGGGTTGGTGGGGCAAGAGAAGGTTCCCAAGGGAGAGGTGAGCATATGGGGGTGGGAGGTGGGTCCATGGAGAGGCGATGTGGTGGACTTGTAACAATAGGAGGAGGGATAGGAAGAATCATGGTGGGACATCTTCCATTGGGAAATCACTCTTGGTAAGACCCACTATTGGTGTAGGAAAAGTATGTGACTTGGAGAGGATTCCATCTGGATAGACCTAAGGAACTGTGGGTGTATGCTAAAAAAAGTAGACATAAGGGTTCACTCCCTACTTGCACATTAGGGGTGTGGGGTGCTAGATGAGGAGTGGCGCCTATGGTAGTCCCTCTATGGCCTTGTGCAAAGGAACAAAAACAAGGCACATGGGGATAAACTACTAAAAGTAGAGACACTTCCAAAAGTCCAAAGAGAATACCATGACAAAAAACCCAAACCTAATAGATAAGTGAGATATGGCCAAACTCAAAAGAGAAAATAGAGACAGGAAAAGAAATTAGAAAAGCACAAACTAGTACAAACAAAGAATAGGAAACAATAGAAATGAAAGTAAGAGAAGCATGTCTATGACCCACTATGGCTCCTCTGTCTCCTTCAATATCAAATCTGCAATCAGGTCCAACTTTACTACCTATCCAATGGCCCGCTGCTCCCCAGCCGCAAGATCTCCTCATTGAGATCCAACATGCACCCACAGTCACTCCTGCTTGGCTAGAGCCACTAAGTTCACCACTCTATCCTCGGTAAAATGCCTAATCAAAAGCAAGTTACTCTTAAACCCATCCCTCGAAAATAAACTCTACCTCTGCTCTTAACTCATCTGAATTATTGATGACTGATTTACACCGAGATAGATGCCATTGTGCCCAGGCCGTGCACGAACAAGAGAGCATGCCACTCTAAACCCCCCTGCTGCAGGAAGGCACCAAGACAAAACCTGTCGACCTTTGATCTCCGAGCCCAGACTCCCGAATGTTGTTTTATCTAAATCACACGCTTAAGACTAATCCCAAGCAGAGCATCTTAAGCACACCTAATTTATGTCTCTTGTGTGGCATCCCTTGTTGCAGTACCTGATAGCAAGAAGGTGCAGTAGCCAGATTGGAACCAAGGAAGTTAAGTAGTCTGCACCAGCTACATCACATGTGAACACATTTGGCCCTGTACCATAAGCTGAAATGTCCCCGGACACTACCCATTTGGTGTAAGGTGTCACATGACTCCCCAAGTATGCTCACCCTCCGAGAAATTACACCCACCCTACCCTCACTTCCTATGGCTCGGTCCGAATTAAGCACTCAAAGAAAATTAGACACTCAAAATTAAGCACTCGATCAGACTAGCGTACGTTGTGGCAATGTAACTCAGTCAACTAGAGAACCTTTGAATTCTTGCTCTAACACACTTCTATAAACTTAATGTCCCACTGTCCAGGCGAATTCCCATGTCTTGCAGATCCTGGACACTCCATAGTTCTCGCTAGTTTTTCCCACACTCTACTAATTTGACACGCTAACTTCTGCCTTGATTTCTCACATGGAATGGGGTTCAAACTTGATGAGACATCTCATAATGATCCTGAAGTCTGGTTTCAGTCTCTAATCTGCAGCTGTTCTTTGCGTGTAGGATGCAAAATCACCACCCTTCAAATTGGTCACCGAGCCTCGTTATCCGTTTGTTTGGTGAAGTCCTTCTCAGCTATAGTTAAAGAAATGACCATCGTTTGTCATGGCCATCATTCATCGTACTAGAGTAGATGGTCTTCAACGAGAAGAAGTAAGCAGACAGACTACTGTTAATTGAAAACAGGACTTAAACTTGTCCTCCTCAATAATCCATTGCCCTCCGACAAATATAGTTCTCACGGATATGGTTCGTCCGATACTCTTGGTCACACGGAGACTGGAGCTTGAACACGACCGTCTTAGTGATCAGTACCATTTAATTCAAGTGGATAAATTACGTGAGTTTGTCGGAAGATCGCGCAGATCCGACTCGCTTTGCTAAGTTTACTTCAAGTCGTATTAGAACAAAATATATCCAAATTTTTATTTACTTTGACTAGATCCGCTCATTAAGATCTATGTAAATAATAAGTGGCAACAAAAAAGAAAAAGACAATGGTGGGGAAATGGTTTTGTAATTTGTTTTCTAAGTGACGTACAAATTTGCACTCATTATGACTATGATGAAATCTAGTCATAATGGGTGCAATAGATTTCTTCATAAAAATCTTATGTAAATGAGAAGCGACAAGGGAAAGGTACCTGAAATTTTGGATCCACAAATTTACAATCACGTGTGTATGCTCAAGTTAAAATGATATTAGAGTAAAATTCCTTTTCCACGAGAGTTAATCACTACTCTTGGAAGAATAATGAAATGATAAGCTTGAGTATTGAAAAAAAGTAGAAAGACTTGTTATAGAGGCTAGTAATGGTAATTGCTCTGCAAGTATAAAAAGATAGAAGGAATATATTTTTGAGCAAATCAGTGGCTTAGATGAAATTTCAACTTTGTTTCCTTTGAGTTGAAACTATTGTAAGAGAATGAGGAGAATGAATAATTATGGACTACATTTGTTGCACCTTATCCACCTTCATTTTGACCATTCATCTCTTTCTATATGCAAAAGGTTATATTTGCTAGTTCACAAGCTTAATATTGCATTGCATCAACACATGTTACTCTCTCTTGTTATATATGTAAGGTTGTATTTGGTAGTTCAAGCTTGGTATTGTATTGCACTGACCTATAAAAACTAACATTGGCATGTTTAGCACCTACTACTACCAAGTCGTCCTAGTTCTACGCTTAAGCTACCCTTCGAGTTCAATAGATATATGACTCCCACGATTGGTTCCATTCAAATTCTATGGTACGTACTTGAGCAAGACAATCATGACAAATATTTTTCATAGTTCAAGATCCTTGAACAATAACCTCCCATCTAGAGGCGCATAATGATATGGAATCCATCGAGGCCATACCCATTTCATCGTTTATCGTGGTTCATGATTGTTACCTAATTTAGAAGTAGGTCTAGGTTAAATAATGAGCCAAAGATTCAGTCCAAGATATGACCAAACTTAGCAAATAATCCTAAATTTGCCTTTCAGTCTAACACATGCAGTTGGATCAATTTATAGAACTGTTAAGATGGGGTTTTTATTGTACGTAACCTTAAGCATCCCACTCTTCATACCCTCTTAAGGTCCCTCCCGTCCTTTTCAGTCCTTTAAAACTATACCCCAACCAAATTTACTAGGAGTATTCTGTTATGACAAACTAGAGCTTGTTCAAAGCTCTTGATAAGTGATTTTGATGAATTTTTATTCTTATTGGAAAGAAAATAAGGTCTAAAGTTATAAACAAAAATTTTAGCTTTTTTTTATACTCAACTTTTTGTTAACTTTTCATGAGTGTATTGAATCTTTTGGAGGTTTTTAAGTCTTAATAAGCGGATATGGGTGAAGAAAAGGCATCCAATTTTTCAAGAAGAGATTGTAGAAGAAAGTCAAAGAGAGATGGGAGAACCAAAACTTGTAAAATTGTAAAATATTGCATTACTTTATTGACTTGGGACAATTTAATAAAACAAGGGACCCAACCATTATTTTAGAGAAATGAGTTTCCTCAATGTATTTATCAAGAGTCCACAGCACCCAATAAATATAAACTAATTGGACAAGGTTACAAAGGGCTATAACCAATAATAAATAGGAGATGCTACAATTATGGAAGATTTAATCACTTAATAATATGTGACATAGATTACCATAATAACAACCAAGTTATAGATTTCTCAAAATATGCATAAAGGTAAAATACAGCATAGGGAGGAGAATGTAAAGAATGAACATGAGAAGGGGAATAAAGAAAGACCACCAGGTCTTGTAACATTGGTTTCACTAGAAAGAGAAGAATTGAAAAGCAAAAGGAAGAAGTGAAAAACTTATTAGGTTAAGGAGGAAGGATTTCATTCATTTTTATGGGTGGAACTTAGAAGGGAGGAAGGTGAGAGTCCTATTTAAACCCAAGAGCATTTGAAAATTTCCTTTTATAACCAATTGTGAAATAGTTAAGATTGGTGCTAGAAAAGGATGATGGTGAAGAGGTACAACTACAGAAAAGAAAGGTGAGACACTTAAAATTACTTAATAATGTAAGCTAAATCAAGGAAGCAGTTAAATGACAAGTGATCAGATTATTTTCATATGAAACTACCTTTTTGGATGTCTTAGCTGGAAAAATACAATCCGAAGACAAAGCGCAGAAGAATTGTAAAAGACAAGTCCATGGATAATGCTGCAACCCTCAAACCTTGTTCAGGCCAACCATAAGAACGTAGAGTGCTCAATCTAAGATGGAAACTTGTTTTGAAAACTCTTGAACTGTTTCAAGTAAGGTTAGAATTCTTTCTTGATGATACTTCTAATAAGATTAAGAATACCAAGAAAGACAGTCATAGACTTAAAATTTTATGACCAAGTAATCATAAAGTTAGACTCCAAGCCAACAAGGAGTTAATGCTAAGGTAGAATGGCACAAGGCTTGGTAAGGTTGGGCAATGAGAGTAGACTGCCACCAAGAATTGGGCATCGGTGCTATAAGGCTATAGTGCCAAGATTTTGCTGCTAGGTAAGGATTACAAAGGGAGTCTTGGAAGAGCCAAAATTATAAAAGGGGAGTGTAACTAAGTAGGGTTGGAACAACAACACAGTCTAGAAAATTTTTGCAATTGATCGAAGGGACGTGAGATGGAAGTTAGGAGTAGTGTTGCAGATTTAGCCATCAACCTAGTCATAAATAAGGCTTATCTTAGGCCTCAATATTTTAGTCCAGTCTGGTGCCAAACTGGTGGTACAAATATTTGTTTGTCAGACCCTATAGAAACTCATAGGTAGTTGGGCCATTAGGTGAGAGTGGCAACACCATATGAGAATTTAAGGAAGTTTTTCCCACGTCATATAAATGACTTTCTCATATGGGGGAGTGAATGGTGAGTAACAAGTTACCACATATCTAAGTATTTTGAGCTTGAAAGGGTGGCTTAGGTATGGAACTAAGATAAGACTGTGCTAGTAGATGCTAGATATACAAATATGGTTTGTTTGGTGCAATGTAGTGCTAAGAATATGAACTATGCAATGTGAATCTTCTAAACACACAAGACAAAGGTTCAAAGAGATAAGGATAAACACATTGTGTCAAAGCAAACTTTGGTGAGAATGCTTGAGGTAGCAATTGGAAGCTAGATACTTTAGGAAGAGTAAACGGACCAAAGGAGGAATCAATACATAACCAAGTTGAAGCAAAATGTAAATCTATGTAAAATGGCTTACCAAGAAAATTGTGATTGAAAAGCATGCTAAGGACTAATTGTCAAAGAGAATTTGGAGTACAAAAAACCTAGAGCATAAGGAGAGCCTACAATTTAGTAGAGCTAGGAAAAGTAAGTTGAGTTTGAACTTAGATGACCATATACTCATGGCTCATCCAAGTTGTAACTTGAATTATGGAATTTATGAAAATAATGTTGTAAAAGATTGGTATGATAGATAAAAAAACATTAA
Organism: Lunularia cruciata; assembly: GCA_948567375.1. Lineage (NCBI taxonomy): Eukaryota > Viridiplantae > Streptophyta > Marchantiopsida > Lunulariales > Lunulariaceae > Lunularia > Lunularia cruciata. The sequence continues at coordinate 6,843,049 of OX419760.1, read as the reverse complement.
AAAATTAGAGGAAAACCAAGTACTAAGGTCTTTCAAGAAGCTTTGCAAAATAAATTTTCCAAATTCTTCACTAGATTGGGGTGTGCTTGCACCATTCTATTGAAGATAAGGAGTTCTTAACTAAACTTGAGCTTCCCTTCAAAGCACAAAATGTAGAGGAAGAGGACAAGATGATGATTGTAGTGATTTTCTTGAATGACTATGTGCTCCAATGGTGAGTGCTAGACATACTAATATAATTTTTTTTGGTACAATGTAGTGCTAAGAGTGTGAGCTACTAGATGTGAGTTTCCACAACACACAAAGCCAATGTTCAAGTAATTAAGGATACAATAGATAAAGTAAGATCAGTAAAAAATTTTATTTCTAAGGTGAACAACATATTTATTTAATTGAAGTCTTGCAACTGTTAGACAAGTAGAATTTCTTTTGTAAAAATTTAAAGTCCAAAGTTGGAAAAAGTTTTATCTTCTTAGGTCAACCATGTTTCAATTGAAGGTATCAAGATGGAAGAAGAAAAGATCAATGCTATCAAAGGATTTATATACTAACTCTAGAAGATGCAAATGCTTTTGAGGATTTGATAGATTGGTAAGCTTTATTAAGGGTTTGTATATCATTATGCATATAGCATAATAACCGCTCATTGATCTCAAAGGAAAGAATATCAAATTTCATTGCAATCAAAAGAGAATGTTGATTTTCAAAAACTCAAAGACTTGGTCAATATGTAGAATCCTAGATTATATTCTTCTAAGTTACCTTCATTTGTTAATTTGATAATTCTTACTTTGCTAATGGAAAAATGTGAAAATAAAAGATTATATATGGTTTATACTTATTTGTCTTTGCCTCAAGGAGGGTAAATTCCACCAGAATTCAATTGATCTCTTATGCAAAGAAATAAAATTCAAATACATGATAAGAAGAAGGTTTTTTTTCAAAACTCAAGAACTTTGTGTCAACTAGTCTAACCCTAAAATTATATGATACATAGTTACCTTTTGGAGTTGATTTTTTTGGCTTCTAACGTTACTATTGAATCTATACAACAATGAGAGTTTTCATATGTTTCTATCCTTTAACTGCCTCGATCTCACGGAGCTAAGATTACCCAGGAAAATTTTTCTTTTCATGATCATGACAAACTATCCATGATATATGCTACCAAAATGTGAAAATTGTATTTGTTATGAAAATCTATGATTATATACATCCAATCCTAAAGCCAGTTTTGCCAAACACTCACTTGGAATACATGAAGAGCTGCTTTCATCATTAGGAGAAGAAAAATCTAATTATATAATAATCAATTTGGAATAAAAGTTTGGAATTTTCATATCATTTAGATGTACTTTATTTGTGGTTAAATTATACGTAAATTTTGATTCCTCAAAGGTATTTAACACCAATACAATCAAACTAGAAGAGGGATAAAAGTTGGAGTACCGAATAAAAATTGCAGGAATATTTCTTTTTCAAACTTGTTCAAGCTCAAACTATGGTTAAAAACCATAAATATAAAAATATTTTATTTTATTTTATCAAGAATGGATTAGATAAAGGAATTATAGTAAAACAAAGAATAGAAGTATTGATTTTGCATGATTATAACCTTTGACTTGATTGAAATAAGCGCATAATCTCCCTCTCTCCTGTAATTTTGGAATAGATATAACAACTAATCTTCTTCAAAATTTGTGTTAGTGTACAGAATAGCTTGAGATGTTTGTGCATTTATGCCCTTTATGAAAGTTGCAAATTTGAGGTTTACTCTCTGCCATATATAACATTTTCGTTCCTGTAAACTGAAAATGCTATGTAAGGGAGACCTTAAACCTTTTGAAAAATCTTCGTCTAAGGTAAAGTTAGAGAGGATCATGTCTTACTTGAAAATGATGCTTCATAAGGATCTAGATCCTTATGAAGCATCATCTTCTGGTTGAGTTCCATATTTGAGTACTCTTCGCCCTCGGGACGTGAGGTTGACATGTTCTCAATAGACCATGTGGCAATAACTGTATAGTTCGTTGAGAATATGTTAAAACTTTTGTTAGCTAAACAGAGAGGAAAAAGGAGCAACATAAGCTCTTCTCTATATAAATCCGTTCTTTCATGTGTAGCTCGGTTAGTAAGCTTTAAATACTCGATCCTCTCGCAAACCCACCTTGAGTCACTTTCTTGGTTTCAACTTAGTTTTCTGTTGTAGGAATTAACTGTCTTTAATTTCTGTGCTAAACCAAAGTAGCTCACATGTTGAATTTTCTTACGATTACGATGTGTGTAAACTTCTACCATTGTCCCTTCAAAATTTGCGGTATGATGCACCAACTCCTTGCATAAGCTAGGTAACACCAGAACTCTTTGTGGCAACTTAATTGGCATTATTTTGAGAAGCAGTAATCATCTTTGCCCAGGAATACCCAGGTCTTTAAGAAATCTGGGTCTGGGTTGCGCAGGTAGACTTCGGCATCACAGTAGCTAAGACGATCATCTTCACCGTAACCTGCACGCAGTAAAATGTCGTTTGTCCTCACAGGCATACCTTCGTCCCACCAGTATATATACCACACGAGGGGATACTTGATACCTCTGTTGATTATGAAATCTCCTCGACGGGGACGGAGACGGAAGTCCTTTGTATGTACGTGTTTCTCTAAAGGATCGACGAATTTGTGTTCTAGAGGGTATAATTGTTGCTTAGTCTGTCTAGCAACTAGATAGTGCTTTCCTTCCCTGTGTTGATAAACTCGTACATGAGGATCCTGAGTCCATCGCCAAGAACGAGAGAAACTTCCGAAGCGGACAATTATATCCCCTTCCTCAAAGAAGCAGGCCCAATCTTGACGGTATCTTCGAGTGGGTCGATGAGGACCAAAATGTTGATCGTCTGCATAGATCTCCACCTTGCCGTTAAACCCTGGCCATGGTATGTCGTATCTACAACTTGCTAGAATGATAATGTCACCTGGTTCAGGGGCCCAATTCTCGATTGCTGATCCTATTTCTACTTCTATGTCATCTGTTTCAGTACTTATTGGCTCTCGGTCCGGAATTATGCCCGAGCCAGATGCGATGGCAGGTGATTTTGGAAGAGGCTGGTTAACCCGTCTAGGTAGGGATAGATGCAGGTCAAGGTCCGGTGCGTTTCCATTGGTAATGCCACTAAAGCCTGCTTCAGCAACAAAGAACGGGCGATTTATCGTATCTGCTGGGAGAAGGGGAGTAACGAAGCCATGCAACGAAGAGGCTTTGACTCGAATGTGTTTCGAGGGGTCTCTTTCAGCACAAACATAGCCTGGAGGGCGGGTTGGATTTTCCATCAGTCCTAAATCATATGCCCCTTTCCACATGGACGCACGTCCGCTTCCTCTTTGACTCCCTAACCCGTCTAATAGCAGCGACCGGCATTCGCAACCCGGAGTATGTAGAAAGCAAATCCCAACATCGCGCTCGGAAGGCTCTGGGCTCATCGAAAAGCGATGAAAACGATGATAATGATCTGGGGTCATGGCAAAACTTCCTATTCTGGCGGGCGGAGGCATTGATCTTTCGTCCCAAATCGGGTCCATATTCGATCCGTACTGATTTTGTACACCTACACCTCTCGCCACTCTCCACACGGGGTCCAGTTGCATCGGTCCTGATTCCCTGTATAGGGGAGTCATAGGTGACTCAGAGGAGGAGGATCCGGGGACCAGACATTCACGTATTCCTGGAGGACGAGGAACCCAAGTAAATAGTTCCTCCACGCTGCGGGCCCGAGCTGCATCTTCTTCTGTCTTACCAGGTCGATTCGCATATGTATCCGCGCTGTAATCCATGTCTGCATCATCTTCTTCCTCACCAGAGCCTTCTGATGATGTTTTAAAAGAATACCCCAAAATAGGTCCCTCTACTACACTACTTCCGTCCTTTGGTGATGCTGCAAGGCCTAGGTTGGCTTCCAGTTCTGATCTAATTTCATCGTATCGAGCTTTAAAGCGCTTGTCATTTTCGTAGTCTGGAGATGGAGGATCCATCTCTCGGAATGAGCTATGTTAGTACACTGTTGTCTATACCTGGAAAGATTCGTTGAATGAGATTGAAACACGATCAAGAGCAGTTACCCAAAACCTACTAGCCGCTGCCCATTAGTTGTTTACGTTTAGTCGGGGTACCGGTCTACTCGATGCTAAAACTGATCTTGTTAATCCTCATATCGACATGAAAGCAATTACAAAGGTGTTAAGAAAGAGATTGTAGTTCGTTCGCTATTACTCTACTAAGATTGGCACTCCTAGACATTTCGCTGTGAACATTTTGTCTCCGGTGACGCGCCTAGCTGCACAGAATTTCTCCTACGGTCCATGGTCTTAACGATGAACGAAGTTTCTGCCTGAGTATATTAGGTCGTGGTTAACGCTGGAAAGAAGAAATGAAACAAGGTCCAAATAAATTTGTGGTGTAAAGCATAATCCCGCTGCTGCTGGACCTGTGCTCCTTCTCCGGACGAAATCAATGTGTTTTTATTCCTTCTTTCCACTCGGAAGCCGGTCAGAGTATTCTCTTAAACATGTAGTCTGCAGTAATTCACTATTGATGACGAATATACACTTTCTTCATCTCAGAGGTTGATTCAGATTGCTTCCGTTGTAGGCAAAGATCAATTCAAGTAGCTTCTTGCGTTTCTGCCTATACGGAAGAACCTGTTGCTTGGAACCTTGGTAGCACGGAGACGACCAGCTTCACTTTTTGTTAGTGGATATGGACCTTGGACATCGACCTAAACTTGAAAGCATAATTCACGTGGCTAATTAGTCCAGTGTAGCGATTCTCAGAATTCAATTCACGGACTCAATATCACCTCAAAACGATGGTCTTCTTTGCGAAGGCATCCAAACACCTAAGATAGGTAATGAGTGAACCCCACATGGATGGTATGCGGTCAACCATCCATGGCAAAATCTGACTGAAGCTCAGCAGTGGCACATGATTCACACAGTACCGGTGTGTCGATTGAGTCAAGCGATGCGTCAGTTAGAATCGTCAGACAATTTATGGTAAGGATAGTATGATCATGGTATCTTCTTGGAGAGAAAGCAAGCTGCAGAATTTTGGTTCATAGAGTTATGAATCGCACTTTCGAAGTGCAGCTCGCTGTAAACACAATAACTTGTAAACGTATCATGCTTACTTGTTAAGTCAGTATATTTATATCCATTGAACCATGTCAGTATATATATATATATATATATATATATATATATATATATATCCATTGAATCAAGGGAGTATAGATTTAATTTAGTCTGACAATCTTAGTCCGAGAATCTAGGGTCTTAAAAGTGATCCACTTAGGCTCCTTTCGACTCAACGGTACCCCAAGATTTAGGAGTTACAAAAAGAGATTCAACCATACAGTTGATGCCTCTTCGTTCTAACCGGCGTCTGTTTCTCACAGTTGGTAACAGACAGTATAAGTCAAGAGATTAATATATCTAATTCCGGTACTTATACTAAGCGCTATTCCAAATTGGCCAAATGATTCAGCATCACCCTTGCTGGCTACATGATCGTCTTGACATCAGACGGGATGATGGTAACAAATGTTTTAATATCTTGAATACTATTGCGTAGCAGTAAGAAACGCAACTGACATTAAGGATTCAAACACATTCTGATTGTAAATGTTCTCTTCTTATATTCTGCTTCACTGTTCCGATTTTGGTTTGAAGAATAACTATGAATTAGATTTTGGCAAGAGAATCGGGTCGAGCTCTTGAGTTCGGCTCGACTTTACCCTACAGAACACGAGGACTTCGAGTCGAGTTGAGCTGGGGTTCCAAGAGGAAGCGGTTCGAGTTCGGGTCTTAACACAAAAGAGAGTTCAATTTTCATCATCACCGGTATTCCTTCCCTTTGACCTGTTGGCAATCTCTTGTTCCCAATCTCGCTAGCACTCCATTCAGCCACACGCGTGACCAACTATATAGTTCCTGTTAAATGTATTGCCAGTGGCTTTTCATTCCTCTATATATCATGAATGCTATACTTCCGGAAGAGGGGTGATCCGTTGCCTCATCTAACAATCTAACAATTTGATTAGTACTTGTCAATGTTGAAACATATTTCTCGATCAGAGGAGACCCGGCTGAGTTGGGTCAATAGGAGGGCGTAATGAACATAATTGACCGCTGGCGTAATTCGAACATAGTTATAAACACGAAAATTAGTTTCTACACTAAATCTTTTCAAGAAACTAAGTTTATAATCATAAGTTCTACATTGTGGATGTTTAAATCACATTTTGGCAATTGAAGGTAGTCCATGCGGAAAATTAATCTACAGTAATTTAGGATGTATTTTTTTTCTGACATGCATTTCTTACATAAAAATATAACAGAAGGATAACTCTAGTTTCTTTCGTTTTACTGGGATTAAACAATAAATAGAAGGAAAAAGTAATTGCCAGGAAGTTTTTAGGATGAGGAGTCGATTTCTTGACATATTTTTTTACGAAGGAGGTTTTTCTTTTACACAGGACTTTTCTATATGAAGTCTAATTTTCTTTCCTTGGATGGTCCAAATCAAGTATTTCAGATACTTGATAGCCACTAGATTCTCCTTGTGTACTTGCGTGGAGATTCTTAATCAAACGGCGTATTGGATGATCATGAATCTCAAATAAGAAAACTCGTGAGCAAAAGAAAAAATTGCATACGTAAATTTAAATTACTCCACGTCATAATTGCTACATCAGCATGATGGTTTCCACTCAGCTTTGGGATTTCCGCTCTGCCCTGCTCTTCTCTTTAAGTGAAAACAAGAAATCTAAAATGTAAAATGTAGATTCGAATTCAAGTTCGGTTGAGAAACACAATGCATGTAAAAGTACACATACTCAATTCCTCATTGACATTTAAACACGAAAGAAAGGTCTCAATTCGAGCAAGGGTGGATATTCATCAATAATTTTTGTATTATCACCCTCGAGGATAAGTGAGAAGGGTACAACTTGAAATTCTGTTAAGTGTATTATCTTGCCGGTTTACCCCTACATCTTCCTCTATAAAACTAACCGTTCATGGGAGAAATTTGAGACGGTTGATTGGTCTCCTCCATTATTCTCGACTTGTGATTTATAGAGTAAAGATTTATATATTCATATTTTTTAGGCTTAATTCTCCTGAAAAAATACTTATAATAATGTATAAATAGATATCAATAACTATTTAGATTAAAATCATAAGTTTAAATTAAAGATCAGATTTCAAAGAATAATGATCTAATTATTTAATAACAATTAAGATTGAAGATTATGTACCTATTTGTACGTTCCCGTGGATTATCCGACGTTTGGAATGAGATGCAGAACGTGTGAAAATCTGATTGTGAACTTCCGAGTTTTGCTTTATGGATATCGTATCATCTAGATTTAGTAAATATAGATATTCAGACACAATAATGTTAAATAGTTGTTGTGTATATGTAATTTCTAACGTCCGATTTCTAATTTTAAGAAATTGAACATTGGCTGTTTATAAGATGTTAGAATAGAGCAAATTGGATTAAATAGGCTCTTGAATAATTTTTATTGCTTTAAAGCTTTATTTTCCTTTTCAATCCGGTTTTCTAACATTTCATAAATTAGGGTATGTGGGAATTACAATAAATATTTCATAATTTTGGGATATGTAAGGAGGGACCACTAGTGCCTTTGGATGAATTGGTCGTTTCGAATGTGGTTTGCTAGTCAGCTAGCGTCAGGTTCAAGTATCAGTTCTCTCGAGATACAACCTTGAGTCCTTTGCTGGTTTGCTTTTTATACGAGTAGGAATCAAGATTGTTCTTGGTTGCATAGCGGCAACATGGTGATTTTCTTGTCAATTCGATATTTGAGGAATGATGCACCCAGGCGTATTTGTTGCAGAAGTTTAATCACTGACACTGGAGTTGATTGTGACAGCTTTGTTGGCATCATTTCTGGCCATGGTATATCGTATCTACAACTGGCTAGAATGATGATATCTCCTGATTGAGGGGCCGAATTCTCAGAGGCTGATCCTACTGCGTCTTGTTCTGGGCTTATGCTGTAGCCCGAACGGAGCTTGCTCCGTTCGATTTAAGCGAGATGGATAAACCTGCACAGGCTGGGATAAACGGAGTTCAAGGTCTGGTTCTTCTCTATGGGCATAATTTCGAGGCTGGGAACTGCCACCAGGGCCAGCTTCACCGAATCCTTGCAACAAGGAAGCTTTTATTCGTATGTGTCGAAGAATCTCTTCCAGCACAAACATAGCCTGGATGGCCGGTTGGATTTCCATCAGCCCTGAATCATCTAACCCTTTCCAGAAGGACACACGTCCGCTTCCATCTGGATTCCGTAAACTATGTAAACGGCATAACGGCATTCGCAGCCCGGGTATGCAGAAAACAATTTCCAACCTCGCGCTCGGAAGGCTCTGGACTCATCGGACAGAGGTGGTGGTTTGCTGCCTGCCATGCAAATTGAAGCTCCCGAGAGGAATTAAAACGATGATAATGATCTGGGTCATGGCAAAAGTTCCTAGTCTTGGCGGAGGTATGGGCCTCTAGTCCCAACTCGGATCCATGTTCGACTCATTACTGATTTTCCACCCCTAGATCTCTCATCTCTCTCCACACCTCTCTCAATTGTATCGGACCTGACCCCCTCTACCGGCTCAGGGGATTCTCTCCTAGGTTGGGCAGGTGGTGAATTACGAGGGTTGTATCGGACCTGACACTCTCCTAGGTTGGACAGGTGGTGGATTACGACGATCAGAATTTTCTCGGCGATATCTCTCCAGACTCGCAGCGAGATCTGCAGTATTTACTTCGCTAACAGTTCTACTTTCATATCCTGATGATCGTTCACCACCCGGATACGGCACTGATCCATATTCGACCCATGATGATTTTCTACCACTAGATCTCTTGCCTCTCTCCAGGCAAGGTTCAATTGTATCGGGACCTGACTCTCTCCTAGGTTGGACAAGGGTGGATTCCGAGGATTAGGATTTTCTCGGCGATATCTGTCAAGACTCGCTGCGAGATCTGCAGTATTTACTTCACTAACAAATCTACTTTCATATGCTGATGATGGAGTGTTAAGGTGCGCCTTAATGCATTAATAGTTGCAGAGAGAAGGGATCAACAAATATCAGATGCAATGAGTTGCCATAGGTGGAAATGAGTAATCTTCCAAGGATAACAAATATAAGATGCAATGAGTTGCCATAGGTGGAGATGAGAAATAGTATACCTAAAGAGAAAGAGATAAAAAAGAAACATACACTTTCACACTCAATCTCCAATGTTTTAAAGGAGCACCTTGACTATTTTATATAGCAAAATTGACTTCCCGCATGAAGCTCCACCCTTGGATTAGATACATGGATTGGTTACATGTCAGCAATCTCTACCCTTAGATTAGTTGTATGAATTGGTGACATGTCTGTTCTAATCCTATCTAGTTGGTTAAACCCTGTTTGACTAGAGACAATCTTCCTACAGAAAATCTACTATTCATGTGGGTGAGGTATAGATGGAAAGCTCTTGATGTGACAAACTTGGGGATTTCTTCTAATCGTGTAAGTGAGGTTCCGTTGGAAAGCTCTTGATGAGATAAACCTGGTGAGGGAAGGCCAGCCTTTCTCCTATTGGAGGGGAGACTCTGTACATTTTTTAGGCCTAATTTATCCATCTAGGCTTCCAAAATTGACTCAAGTTTACATGCTATTTTCAACTACTGCACTATTAGTAGAAGTCCTCTTTTGGTAACACTTCTATCTGATCTATCTATTCCATCATATATAACATCTTTTCAGAGATTACCAAATCAATTTTCAACTTGGAATAATATGTCTAGTTTTTGGTATTACAAATTTAGGCTATTCTTGGTTTATGCTCTATTAGTAAAAATATTTTTTGTAACATTTGTATCTGATCTACCTAGCCTATCATACAAAACATCCTTCCAAATGTTACCAAGCCAATTTTCATCTCTAACTTATATGTTTGGTTATTGGTATTACAAGATGTGTAAAGTTAGAGAAACTTATTATTGATTACACTTATAACGCACTCATGGATTGGGGTCCCTTGTAGTAAGAAAAAGTTTTACAATACTTAATGGTTGAGAACACAGACATCCATGGCAAGAGGTTGCAATACAAATGAAAAAAGTTAACTATGATTTTACAACAATTGATGGTAGAAATTAGTGAAAGCCTTAAATTAAAATTATGTGATTAGCATGTAGATTAGAAATTATAGCAAACAAAGAGGAGGATCACTGATAAGAGTAGATAGATGTAAAGAATTATCAATTAGAGAATTTTAGACATTTTAGTCTTTGTGGCTAAACGACAATCTTGTCAATTTATGTACTGTAACTACCACATGCACTTAGCTATTTAAGCTTATGCATATGAAGTGCCTTGTATTCAAGGTAAATAAATGAAAGATCACAAGCTCCTTATTGCTTTCCTCAATCATTTGCATAGTGTCTTCCACTTTATTGGTGAATCTTTGTAAATGAAGTTGTTGGAAGCCTTGTAGGGCTAATCCTTGGTGTTTGCAATAGAATTATAAAAGCTATGCCTTCTAGTTAGAAGTTTACACTTAACTTTAGTCTAAGTTACTTTTGATTTCATTTAGAAGTCAAAAACTTATGCACCACAAAGAGCAAGACACTATGCAAATGATTGAGGAAAGCAACAAGGAGCTTGTGCTCTTGTGGACTGAACCACCTATGAGTTTTTGCTGACTACTCTACTAGGTAATATCTTGTCTACATAAGGTCTTTAGCCTTAGTTCTAAGTAATTATAGAACATCATTTGCATGGACAAGAGAGGAATACATCAATTCTCTGTGCATTTTACACAAAAGTAAATTTTCCAACCCATGTACTTCAAAGACCCAAGAACATTGATAACAACATTATCTTTGTAGATAATGCCTTTTACAAACTCTATTAAAAAAAGCTATATACACTTTTGGTCCCATAAGTGTTTGATGGTCCCTTATAGGAAACATTCTTCATTGGTTAACTTTTTCCTTACTCATGAAGAAAATTTGGGCTTTACCTTCAAGGTGTAGTTTGTTCATGTCAAGCTCAAGAGTACATTCATATATATCCACAATCTTATACTCATTGATCTTTGGTGCAAAAAAGTACTTATAGCATGCATATCCACCAATTCAAGGCCAATAAATATTTCCCCTTACAGTAAATGTTCAATCCTATGTTATATGTTTCATGAACATGTTCATAATACTTGAAGGTATTCTTGCATACATGGGTGACATTCATAATTTGGAACGTGATGAGCTCTTGTATTTTGGTTAGTGAGGTGTATGAAAGGATGATGATGGGAGGGATGCCTTGGATTAAATGAAATAAATGCACAAATTGTATTATATGTTTTGAGCTGTTGGATATAGGAAAATGAGTACAAGTGAGATGTTGGGTAGTATCATCTATTGATTACATGCCTGAAAGTCAATGTAATAATTATAGGTAATAGATTATTTATTTATTGAAAAACTTAATAAAAGTAAACTAGAAAGTTATTTAACAATATAATCTTGTAATATACTTTATTAAACACAGCTGCAATTTTAACTCAAAGAAATATTCTGCATAATTTGAAAACATTTAGCTCAGGTTGAAACTTACTGTATTTAGAGTTTCTACAAGAGATTGGGAGAATCTAGTACAAAATACTTCTACGATGTTACAACTTCAATTTAGATTACCAGAATGTTACTCTTGTACTTCATATTACCTTCTATTCATGTGGGGGCTATTTATGTTCAGTATGAACCTCTCATCGGGCCGGAATAATCTTTTGATATCACTTGTGACTGTGGTCAAGGAAAGCGCTTTATTGAGAACTTTTCAATCATCTTACCTTGTTATTTCCTAAAACTAATCTCAAACGGAGGAATTAAAATTGCAATTCGATAAATAAAATAGAAAAAATAATATTTGAAAAATATTTTATAGATTTCAAAAAATTAAGTTAGAAAAGAATAAAGTTTTGGAAATTTTAAATACTGTAAAGACCATGACACCACAAGAAGCTACAATTACGTGGATGTTATTGAGGTTAAAATTAATATCCTTTCACCGTATGTAAAAAGTGTACTACATCTACTTTCTACCTTTAATTTTTTCCCATTATTAATTCCCAATTACCATTCTTTTGATCATTCCTAAATACGTTTGCAAATATGTCTTACCGAGGAGACTCCTCGCCGGGATATAAACCAACCCATGAGGACCTTGGCAAGTTCATTCAGAACAAAACCCAAACAGTAAGAACGCTTGATGTACAAAATGGTGAGAATTGGCAACTAGTCAGAGGTCTTGTTGGGAAACCTCAAGTTCATTTATGTGTGCTTAAAGTGTGCCTCACGGTAAAATATCTGTGGCCAATAGAGGGCAGATCTGCTGGTTGTAAATTGGATCTATGAGTGTAAACCTTTTCCTTAACCAGCCCTTGCCCCCTTGGTGGAGTGTCCCTTGGGAAGCACCGTTTTCAGTCCAAATCTTGAAGTTGTAGAATATTGCCTTTTATATCCTTTTTTCTCTAGGTGTTATTGCAGCAAACAAGAGATGGTCTATCTCTACAAGCACATGAGGACTTTCCATCCTTTGTTTCACTACCATCAGATTGGACCAGAGGTTTGCAGTCTTCCTTTTGGAGCAATAGTGTCAACATATGTTACAATCTCTCTTACTTGACTAGTCCATTCCTTGCCCCACTAGAGCACATCTTTAATCTTGCTCCAGCAAGGTTGCAAGCTCTTGGATCTTAGCTCTATCGTGCATTAGTGCATTCCAACTCGCACTAGCCACTTTCTCTACATTGATGAGATTCCACTTAGGTTTAGTCCACCGTTTGCATTTTCATTATTCACTTGTGAGTGTAGTTCTACATTAGATGCAGCAGTAGTCCATATGGCACAATGTTCTTATGGAGGACAAAGGATAGTTACCCATGATGCCATTAAGGATATAGTTTTTTCTCTAGCAGAAGAGAGTGGATACATTACTTGGATAGAGCATTCATATTCTTTGCAAACAACATGTGTGAGAGCATACTTATACTTGGTCCAAGATGATCAAGTGACCATTGCGGGTGTTGTGGTTACAGACTCTAAGCGTGATGTAGTTTTGGAAGGAGTAGTTACTCATCCTCATGGATGTGCAGCGAGCGGTGTTGCAGCACACAAGGTCTCCAAGTATAGGGGTATGCAGCAAGGTCACCTCTTTGTTCCTCTAGCCTTGGAGTTATATGGAGCAATGGACATGGCGTTTGACACATTTTTCAGTGAGTGCTCAAGAGCTTATCATATTAGATGGCAGAGGTATCACTCTCACTCTCATACTTTGTAGCATACTTTAGACAGCATGTGTCCATTGCTCTACGGAGAGCATTGGGTGGTGCAATCCATAATAGTACAATTACTCTAGATGATGTTTCTTTGGATGCTCCAATAATTTGTAGACCTTACTACTTGCATAGCTCTGATATCTTAGGTGCATAGGGCGGATTTCTCATATTGATATTATTGGGGCCTAGCCCCATTCTACCTCTTTTGTCTCTCCCTTGTGTGGCTTGATGGGGTCTTCCCATCTTTCTTGTGTTCTATGAGGCCTTCTTGTTTTCTATGACGTCGGCTTTCATTTCAGAATATTGCCTTTGGTGTGTTGAATCGGTAGGAAACCTAGCATCCTCATGACACGGAATCTGAAAGCTATGGATTGTTCAAGCCACATTCCGAATGCTGGGCCACTTGTGCAATATCGGGTTAAGATCCCAATGGTTAGGATCTTAACCATTCCGACTTTGCTCTAGGCCAAGTTAGCAGAAAGACTTAGCAGGACTCCTTGAAGCCTTGACGTCGCGCATAAATTTCAGAATATTGCAACAGATTTTAGAAACAAGTGAAATGTTTTTTAATTAAAATGCTCATTGTTGTATATTCGATGGTTTATGGTAGTAATACATGATATGATAACCATAGGTCATTAAAGTAATTGATTTGATAAGTGATCATCGGTAAGAAGAATTAATATCAACTGTTTCTTGTTATACTTGATCTTAACATAATCATCATCCTCCGGCCTTTCCTTTGAATCAAAATAGCCTTTTCAATTCCACTTCTGCACGAAGAGGAAATCATGTGTGTCTCCCTCCAATACTATCCAGGCAATTCACTAGCTTGCAAAATCAAATTGTAGTGTGATGTACTGGGAAGTTTATCCATTTTAAGTCTGGCATCTAATTGTTCATAGGATATATAATTTTGACACCGATGCTATTTATACAGTTGAGACTGGTGTCATCATTTGCCGATATAGTTCGCTTGGTGAGAGTTTCTCAAGATAATCTTGCGCAATTTAATTCTCATTTTGTTTTCAAAATGTTTTCAATAAATCGTAGAAAACTGGTGACAAGATAATTGATTGCCAACACCAGCCTCACACGGCCAAGTATGACAGACAATGCCACGTAAAAATCCACGTGGAATCACGAAGTACGGTCGAGTCTTTCCGCCAACTTGGGGTGCCATAACATCGAAGTGCAAGTATCGAGAACTGTTGAGTCTATCTCTGGAGGCAAAAACAAACAAGAAATAGGCCTGGTGAAGTTAATCTCCGTCTCAGAATTGAGGTGGTGGTTGTGATTTAGGGGAAACCCTCACGCAACTGTGTTCCGCAATCACAGTATGGGATAAGAGAAAGCAATCGAGAAATTTCTAGTAGACAGGCCATGACACCAGCAACTTGAAGACATTATGCGGGAACACGGTTACTGTAGTGCAATTGAGTTCCCAGGAGATGGGGTACAGCACTTTTGGGGAGGATCATGTCTCGGAGGTCTGAAACTCAGAATCTCCCGGTCCTAAGGCCCAGGGGGGCTTGCATTTCGCATGTGCGAGTGACAATTATACTCATGTGCATGGATGAGATTCCGCCTTTGATTCAAGAACAACCTGTAAGATGCTTGCGTAAGATGAGAACGTGGACTAAGGCTTTGTGGCGCAATCTGATAGAGGGCTCGTACAGGGCCCAAACTTCGAAATCCCCTGTACATTAGACTTATTCAGTAACACTCGTAGCAAGTCTTGGTACTGCTGCTTGGCCCGAAAGCTTGTCAGAATCTTGCATTGACTAGAAACAATTTGAGTTTCTCGGTTTGATGGGTTCTTCCCATCCTTCTTATTATCAGATGCGGTCGCTTTCATCTATTCTCGTGACTTTGAAAAAAGTGACCACACAAAACACATGAAAGGGGGAACAATACATGAAAGATGTGAAGACCCCACCAAGCCGTACAAGGGAGAGATAAGAGAAGTAAAATAGAACTAGATCTTAATAGTATTGATCCTAGAAATCTGCCTTACCTGGTGACTTAAACATGAACTTAAACTTAAATATGAGGGCCCCCTGTGGAGTTAAGCTTCACGTAGACTCACCGTATGACGGGATTTCAACACAAGCTAAACGACTGCTTTGTTGATTGAATCTTCTGGCAAGATTCAGGGCTGTTTATGTCAAAATTGTGTAAATTGGACGTAAAGACTACAAGCTTGAATATGAATAACTGGTCCGAGTTGGCTACTGCCAGCACGCAAGACAAAGAAAAGGTCGTGGAGTGATCATGAGTTTGATCTTTAGAATTTAATCTACAGTTAGATTCTGAAAAGAAAATCTATTAATTAATAAAAAATACTTAATTAAAAGCTAAATTATCTTGAATGAAGATTCCAAAAAAATTTATCTGTTGCTAATCAGCATAATCAGTTGGTACTTTAGTCCATGTCAAACTTTCTGGTTTTAATAACTGCCGAGTTAGATGCTGTTAAGTGTAAATACCAAAATTGGTATACTTCTAAGTCCATCTCTGCTCAATGAACACTAAAAGCTTGTGATTCAGAAGAAGAAGAAGAAAAAGAGATAAAAAACAATACTACAAATCATAAGAAATATCAAATGAACTAAAGTCATAATACCATAATGATAATGACGAAGCTTTTTGGTTGGATTAGCGATGATTCTTCGGCCTTTTCTCCGACGATAAGTTTTAGAGAAATGCGGTTTTTGGCTCAATCAGCGATTATTCTTCATGTTACGATATGTCGTCTGTCTTTTCTCCCGTCATAACTTTTAGAGACAAGTGCTTTTTGATTCAAGCGAGAATTTTTCAGTCTTTCCTCTGGCGATAACTTTTAGACAAAAGAGCGTTTTGGCTCAATAAGTGAAGTTCTTCCGAGAAATAGAAAATCTAAATTAAAGAACGAAATCTGGAACAAAGTAAGAACGACCAAATCAAATCAAATATAAAATATTTTATTGAAAGCAGAGTGCAAATAAAAGTGTTAGAAAATTGATTATCAATATTCATAATTTGTTGTCGATAACGATATTCAACCTATTGGATTTAAGTGGTAGGAAGTAGTATATTGATGTAATGATATTTATTATTAATAATGATATCCAACTTACAATGTACTTACAAAAAATAATTGAAAGGAAATTGTATCTTGAGACTGATACTTTATTATTAATAATGCAATCCAACTTATAAGATTTGATTTAAATATTGAGAAGAATATAAGACTGAGAATATTCATCAAATAATTATTTATTTCCATCATGATAATTTTATGAATAAAACTGCCATGAAATATAATTCAGAAAGAATCATATATAGTTATTATTAAAACATATTTTACATAAAAACTGACATATTTTTAACAACCTAATAAGTTGGATATCAGAGTGTCATTTAATTAAAATGTTGACAAATACATAAATTAAAATATATTTTATAATTAATAAATCATAAAATCTTGCTCAATTATTGAAAATAATTAAATTATCATATTAATGTACATAATATATAATAGGTGTAACAACTAAATATCAGCGTATTAAAAATAAAATGATAAGAATGAGTTGATCCCACAAGGATATGTGTTTGAACTAGCTAGAAGTGAAGAGAAAGTGTCACCCGTTGCAGTTCATTGATTGTTTGCTATTTAATCTCTTGAGCAGAAACCACTCCCTGTACAAGGGTAGAGGAACACACAACAGCACTCTATAGAAACCTGAAAAATCTACTAAATCATCTCAAATCTATTTATAACCAAAGTTACCCTGAAGGTGATGATGCACTTTCGCTCCAAAGCCTCCAACATTGATAACATGTTCTACCCTTCTTTGAAAGCATACCACCAAAGGCGCTTAGTTTGCAAGAAAATGTCCATGAGTTTTAATTCTGTGTTACTGATAGCACTTAAGACCAATTAAATCTATCATCGGGCCATCCTTTACATTCAGACTCCAATTGCCAACGCTTCCTCCTAGATTTAATAACTAAAATCCTTCAACTAGATTCACACCCCTATATTGACAATAGCGCTCAAAGCCAGACACTAGATGAATAAGATTGATCAGACTGGACTTTGGTGTAATACAAAGTATTATGGTAAAGTGGGCTTGTTCATTATCGGGCCGAAGCCTTATGTACAATTTCCTACTACTACTCCACTTAGTCCTAAAGGGTCTTGGATGGCTAAGTGCATTCCTTGCCAAACCTAACTACGCTGCCGCTACCAATTGCAGTCTTAATTTCCTACCTACTTTCTTGATCAAATTTTTGATTTCCTATCTACTCTAATTTTTAATCTACTCTTCATTGCTTAATCAAAATTTATCAAGCAACAAGGAAGTTGCAAGTTCTTTCCCTACGTATGCATTGTAGTTAATGCATCTCTTTCTAAGCTACCTCACCAAACGGTTCTTTGGCTGAAACACGGTTGAATGCCATTTGTTCCAAAAGGTTGACCAAGCCAAAGCCTTTGGTCTCAAATGTACAAAATTTACAAATGTACAAAGAATATCTACATCTAAGAGGATGGGTTGGGAGATCTTGCAAGAAATAGCTAAGTCCTATATACAATTGCTAGATGAGATGAAAGAAAGTTTACTAATCTAACACTATGGTTCCTTCGGTTATCTTTGGTGTCTTTCATTCTAAGCTCTATTGGGGAGAAAATCCTTCACCCTTGAGTTGTATAAGGGCTTCTTTGGCCCACTCCTTGTATTCAGCAATCTTTAGCACATATTAGTTCTTAACTTGATTGAATTTCCTATCCGCATGTTCCCAAAGTTTGAGAGCGAGCTGGTCTATTGGTTCTTCCTTGTGCTTCTTCTCCTTCAACTTTTGATCCTAGAACCACAATTTATGGACTTGATAATAAGTTTCTCTCCCTTTGGCTTCTTCTTGGAGCATCTCCATGAATTGTGCTCAAACTTCCTCCACCTATTGGAGTTTCTCCTTCTTCTCTTTCAATCTCAAGGCACGTTGCTTGAAAGTATTCCTTCAATTTTTGGTGCAAGCTTTCTTTTTTGGTATCTTTCTCCATGGCCAAAGTCAATTCCTTTTCTTGGGCCTCCAATGGTATCACCTAACTCCTTTCAGTGCTTGAGCATTCGCAAGTCCAAGATTGTGTCTCAAACCTTGGTGTCATTAAATTCTTGGTGCAGGCTCTGCACCTCTTTGTCTTGAGCTCAAATTTGATCTTTGTAGCTGAGCTCATTCTCCTTTTCTCCATTTGCAGCTTCCTGAACTCCAACTATACTCAGACCAATTCCTTCTCTTGACCTTCGAGCGTAGAAGCAAGACATGCCTTCTATTTTATTTCTTTGAACACATCTTTCATCAAGGATTTCACCTTCTTTGCTTCCTCCTTGTAGCAATCTTGGCTGTAGGTCACTTCCTCTTGGAGCTTAGTTTCTTGATCTCTTGGTAGCTTACTCTCTTTCCAAGTATAAATCTCTTTGTGCATCCTCCACACCAAGGTAGTATAATCTATGATCTTTGGACACTTAAAAAAGTGTTGGGGTAGCATGAGTTCAATCAGTTGCAAAATTGACCCACCAAACCAACCCACCCCTCCAAAACTTGGTTTCCAGTGGTTTGGCTTGGTCCTTCCTCTTTCTCCTTTGAGTTCAGGAAGTTTGTTTCTTTTGCAATCTAGATTGGAGATTCTTTTACCTTGATGTCTATATATTCTTCAGGTTTGACCTTGTTCTTGTCTTGGGGCCAAACAATCATTGGAACTTCATGCCAACATTCATCTCCTTCTTTTAGGTGCGTATCCTTTTTCTTCAAGGACGTGGCTCAAGGAGTGGGGCTTGGGGATTTGGGCTTTAGGCTAGTCACCTCACCTAGGCTTCCTCATCCTTCTCTTGTGCTTCTTCTTGATCTTTGGATATTGGGAGTTTGGAGGCAGATTTTGCATCCTTGAATTGATCTTCTTCTTCTTGGTACTCCTCCTCCAATTGTAGAGTAAAGGACACTTCTTCTTCTTTTGTTTCTTCCTCCAAACCAGCTTCTTCCTCTTCTTCCTTGGTTTTGGAAGCCATGTTGATGATCAAAGGATTTTCTTTGCTCTCTTCTTGATCGGTGTGGCAGTTTGGACCAATGGTGTTCATTCCTTCGTCAGCTTAGTGTTCATCACCTTCTCCTTCATTGGCATAAACTTGCTGGTTTGGATGAATTCACATCCGCCTCTTGATATTTCTTAATCATTGACTTCCCCTTTGGCTAGAAAGCAAAGTAATCTTTGGTAATATAATGACTTGGGAATCTCTTGCACTCCACCTTGTTCAGTAATTTGAGCCCCATGTAGAGATGGATTGCAAAGGGAGCTAGGTAAGTTGCTCCTCTCTCATCTAAGAAATCACGGTGAAGGGTTTGGACTTGTAAGTAGAACATACAAGCCCAATTTACATGATCATCTTTGTACATCTTATGAACAAAGATGGCTTAGGTACTAGTTAAGTAAGTTGTCTGTTTGTGACAGAACAAATTTACAACCACTTTTGTGATTGCTTGTTGAGCTAGGTCCTTACAATTGAGAACTTTCCAACCCTTGTTGTGGTTGCAAGGTTCTCCAAAGGTGTCTTTGATCTCTTGGGTCCAATTGTAGAACTTGGTGTCAATGGTCATTTCTCTTGTTGGGCTTGCAATAGGCTTGAGTACATTCCTCCAATTTTCTTCTGTCTAACCCATGGGATTTCCTCTCAACTTGTCACTACTTCTCACCTTTTGACTCATGGTCTCATGGATGATCTCAAAGTTGGTTGCATTCCAATCCTAGAGCAAGAATCCCATATGCTTGCTCCAAATTATCTCTCTCCTACAATACAACACCCAAGCATTCAATGTGGGCTTCGGAGGATGGCTTTGGGGGCCTTCCTCATGGATTTCTAAACAAACTTCATCTCTTGAGAACTATGGAATGGAAGCAAAGGCTAGTTCAGCTTCAAAGACTGGAAAACTATCACAGTGAAGGCTTGAAATTAGGATTGACTATACTAAATTGATCTCTTGAAATGCAAAATGTGGAAATGGCAAATCCCCACTTTGTTTTAAAAGCAAAGTCTTCAATTATTCTTTGATCAAAAAGTGGGTGTGTCATCCTTGTTCCTTGTCACACCTTCAATGCAAAGTACTACTTGCACATGCAAAACATCACTTTCCCCCAAGAATCCAAGTTTTGATGCGTGCATCGAGCCATATGCTAAAAGTCCTCTTGAGAATTTGAACCACCCTTCTTGATTTGGAAGGGTCATCCTTGAATGTGTGGGCGGCACAATCAATCGGTATGGTGCTTGCCATGAGTCATGTCCGCAAAGAGATCCATTAAGGCAAAATCATTTGGCTAAGTTTTGATCATAGTGTGAAGTGCTACCAGACCAAATGACATTCTGTATGGATATCTTTTGGCCAAAGTCCTTCTCCCCCCAAATCATTTGCCTTTGAGCTCTTTGGTCCCAAGTTGGTTGCTTGCATTCTTCCTCTATGTTCTTTTGGACCCAAACCTTATCATTTGGGTTGCTGGCTCTAGAGTCACGACTTGAAGAATGCACTTATCTACAAGTTTTCCTATCTAATTTGTAGCATAGACAAGTACTTCCTCACCAAAAATGTTGGAATTAATTATTAAAAAAAAGATAACACAAAAATGTGTGCACCACAATTTGCTAATACGTGCTCCAAGAATACAAATAGGTTGTTTATAAATGTTATACAAATTCAAATTCAGTTTTTGATATGTTGTAAGTGATATATGGAATTGTAATGATTGTCTTTTTGCAAAAAATGTTTTTTTTATTTAATGTTTGTTTCTTAAGCTTATGCTAAGCTATAGTCTTGTCAAGGCTAGGAAATGATTTTTTACTACTCACTTTTGGAGTAGAAGGCAGCCACACAACACTAATAAGAAGAATGAGCTTAAAAGAAGAAGTGCATACAGAAGAAATGAATCCATATAGGTTGAGCCAGAGGAAGGTATGCACCAAAGGAGTACACAAACAATACCTTTACCCCCAAACCTTTGACCCGGAAATGTTTACCAAAGACGATCTTTTGCCCCTAAGGAAGTACAACGGTTTAAACATGTTGCCACCTAGATAAATAATTGCCACCAAGAACCATTGGCATGTACCAAAGCACTTGCATGTGGGGATTGAGATTGGTCAATCACGACTCAATCATTAAAGACAAGTAATAGATAGACTAAGGTTATAAAATCAAGGCCTTACCACCAATCCTTCACATTCTATAGATTGAAGTTAGTTACAAGCTTGGAGCAATCTAGAGTTTTCCCACCTTTGGTGTGGAATTTTTTGTAGGCCTTTGCAATAGAAACTTCATTTTGCATTCATTCAAAAGAGAGAAAGATAATATTATGAGAGGATGAAACATGGTGAGAGAACCAAGGCAGCACAAGAGAGTGCCTAAGATAATTCTCAAACCACCGGCCATATAAAAAGGGGCATTCCACCATAGAGCAGATGTAATAAGTAGCAAGAAATTGGGCTTCTTGCTAAGGAATTGGGAATTAAGTCACCCAGGGATGATCCAAAAAAATTAGAGAGAATAAGGATCCGGTAGTGACAACTTAAAGGAAATCTTTTTACCTATAATGATGAGCACTAGAGATGCCCTTGGCCTAGAAAATTCTCCACCAAGAACATTGATCCTAGAGATTGGCAACCAAACAAGAACCTGGAAAATGTTTTAAAGGTCTCCTTTGTTAAACCAAACACTAATAACTAGTGAGGTGTATCACGTTATAAGGATCCCGCTTGAATGTGCTATTTTCAAAGCTATCATGGAATTATTCAAGCCAAAGAAAATGACTGACCTCAACACCAACTAAGGCCAATCAGTGAATTGGGCACATAAGTTCCACACTTTGACCCAAAGCATGTATGTGCACATGAACAAGGATGGAGGAATGACACATTTTTCCCCATTTGTGTCACCTTTCTATATGGGAAGGAATCTCTTTACCAAGGAAGAAATTCCCAAGTCACTTCCATCAGAAGTGTTACTTCATATCACAATCAAAGGGGAGCACGATGTACCAAAAGTACAAAGTGGTTGATGAAGAATATGCACATGCAGGTAAATAAATGCTTATAGAAGAAGCAAGGAATCCACTTGGCTTCAATGCAAAGCAAAAGAAAGCAACACTTGTACATCTTTAGTTGGACAAAAAGCAAGAGGTTTCTTTTCATAAGATGAAGATATTCTATCATATCCTTACCAAAAGAGAGCAGAAGAAAAAAAGGAAGATTTTGTAAAGAGGTATGCATCATCCATACACTTTATTTATGTATAAGAATTTACAGACAAATTTCATAAAATACAGAAAAATTTGTATGAATATTTTAGGCAGTTTTTATTTTCCTTTAGAGTTTATATTCTTATTACACCAAGATTTATAAAATAAATACAGTAACATTATTTCAACTATAGTTAGAAAAGGTAAAATTTCAAAAAATCAAAGGTATTTTTGGGCAAGAATAAAATGTAGGATCCAAATATTACTTAAGAAATCTTTGTTTCTAAAGTCCTCAAACTAGCTGAACCAAAATATTTATAATTTTTTATTCTTAAGTGGAACCCTAATTACTTAAGTAAAATTGCAACATCTTTTATATTTTTCTATTAATAATCATAGTTTCAGATAATATGTAACTCACATACAAGTTGTTGATAGACTTAAGATTGTTCAATTACAAACATCACATGTTTTTCTATTGAAACTCATAGTTTCAAGATAATATGAAACTCACATACAAGTTGTTGATATACTTAAGATTTTTCAATAAGCAACATCTTATGTTTTTCTATTAATCATAGTTTCAATATAATATGTAACTCACGTACAAGTTGTTGATAGACTTAAGATTTTTCAATTACAAAGTGATCCATCGTATTCAATCTCTCAAATAATATGAGCAAGCTCAATTCCAAAAAATTATCTAAATTATTATCAAGGATGAGGCTATCACTTAGGTAGTAAATTAGAAATGACTATTTCATTAATAAGTTAATAACTAAAAGAACCAAGTGAGAAATGGATGAATTAATTAAATCCTATCATCACTTTGTTTTATTATGTAAATCTTAATACTAATATTGACCAAGTATTTATTTCTGCTATAATTGATAAGACAACACCTTCATGAAATTTTCAAAATTGAAAATTTCATGTATTTAAAATAACAATTTCTAGCATTTTTTAAATATACCTATGATCTCTCAATTCAATTACTAATATATGTATCTCTTCTCTCATATGAAGTGCTTGTAATCCCAAAATAAGCTTATTTAATAGTTCATTGAAAACTATGTATTATTATTTATAAGATGATATTTTTTTCTTTTTCAGCATGGTTAACCCAATATTTGTTGGTGATTTTGGGTAGTTTTGAGATGCTTGTTATATTTCAAGGATATTATTCTATTATTTTTCATGATTTTATGTCAAGTAGGTAAGTCTTTGTAGCTACAAATATTGTATGTAAACTTCTTCTAAAAACAAATAATTTCTAATTACCAACAATAAGTTCTTCCGGGTGAAAGCCTCTATTTGTACGAACAAGACGAGATGTAAGAAGAATTTTTTGATGGAAAAAGTCTAGTTGTATGGACAAGAAAAGATATAAGAATAATGATCATACAATAAATAATTAATTTTATAATATCAAAATGATTTAGAAGAGTTTTGAATTGAATGAAATGTTCATTGTAGAGTTTATTGACTGTCACTTACCTCTTATTCCAATAAATTTGTAAGTAAATAAATAAAAAATTTTAAAAAAGACCTAGACTTGATGTGAGTTCATTACGGAGTCTGTTCTATTTAGACTTGGTCTATTATAAAATATTTTTCTTGATTATATAGACACTGCTCGAGCATTCAGCATACATGAGATAAACTTGACTTTCAATAAAGTTGAAAGTTTTAGAACTTGACTTTCAACTTTGCACTATTTTAGAACTGAAAACCTCTATTGTAATTATCTAGGAAGAAATTAAACAACATAACTGCAACGTTTAAATTAGTCTTACGATTAGAACTCAATAAGGGATTCAAAAATGAGATTTAGGGAACCTTACGGAAATGGAGTGTTACGGAAATGGAGTAACAAGGCCACATAAATGATTTTATGTGGCCTCGTTACTCAATTCGAATCTCATTTATATTCTCATAAAGTTTTAAGATTTCAAATAAGATTTAGAAGGGAATAGATTATAGGTTGAATTTTCATTCATTAAGTGCTAGGAAGGCTGATTTATATTTCATTGAATGCTAAAAGAAACCTAAAATCCATAAAAGCTTACTAATCATATTTTTCAGGACCATAAATTTATTCTATAACCATGGGAAAATCCTATAAAATCCAAAAACCCATCCTCCGCACCCTATAAAAGTTTAAGGGACCTCTTGTATATCTCCTGTAACCAAATGTTTATTGGAACTTTATGGAACCCAAAACCGCTTCTTGAAACCCACTAGGGTTTACAATCTTCCTTGATGGAGCAATAGCGTGAGCATACACTACATTCTCTCTTAGTTGACTTGTCCATTCCTCATGCTACTAGAGCACATCTTCTCTCTTGCTCCGACAAGGGTGCAAGCTCTTGGATCCTAGCTCAACCATGCATTAGTGCATTCTGACTCGCACCAACTACTCTCTCTACAATGATTAGGTTTTGCCTAGGTTTGGTCCACTCATCTACATCTTCATTACTCACTTGTGAGTGTGGTTCTACACTAGATGCTACAGCTGTCCATATGACAATGTCCTTTTGGAGGACAGATGATAGCTACCCATTATGCTATTAGGGACATAGTGTTTGCTATGGCACAAGAGAACAAATACTTGGCTTGGAGAGAGTGTTTGTATGCTTTGCAAACAACACATGTCAATGCAGACTTATACTTGGTCCGAGATGATCAAGTGACAATAGTAGATGTTTTGGTTATAGACCCTACGTGAGATACAATTTTGGAGGGAGTGATTACCCATTCCCTTGGATGGGCGGTGAGCGCAGTAGCAGTTTGTAAGATCTCCAAGTATAGGGGCATGCAGCTAGGTCATAGTTTCATTCCTCTAGCCTTGGAGTTATAAGGAGCGATAGACACGATGTTAGACACATTTTTCAATGAGTGCATGCGAGCTTATCATGTTAGGCGCTAGAGAGTATCACTCTCACTCTCATACTTTGTAGTATATTTTAGACAGCATGTGTCCATTGCTCTATAAAGGACAATGATTGGTCAATCCATAGGAGAACAATCACACTAGGTGATGCTTCTTTGGATGTTCCAATTGTTTGTAGACCACACAACTTGAGTAGCTCTATCTTAGTTGCAGTGGGGTAGATTTCTCATATAAACTCTATTGGGGCTTAACTCCATTTTACCTTTTTCATCTCTCCTTTGTCCGGGCTTGATGGGGTCTTCCCTATCCTTCATTTTTTCTAAACCTGTCTGTACTTCTCTCTAATGAAGTAGAGACTTACTTAAAATCACTCTCACTTTGGCTGTTAGTCTTAATTGCATCCCGAATTGACAGGGTATTCCCATCCTTCATTATTTCATCGCGTTAGTCCTTCTCTCTAATGAAGTAGAGGTGGACTTAACGTCACTCTCACTTTGGCTGTTACTCTTAATGGCATCCCAAATTCAAAGACTTCAAAGTCAGTTAGTCTATATTTCGCAGTACAATTTTGGAGAGTTGTTGAGATCTTTCTTCTAAAATGCAGAGAAGTAAACTAAGTGTAATTACTGCAACTTTCTAAAACTTCAATTAGAACGTACGTATCTATTGCCGCTGAGGATAATCGTTTGCCAAATTAGTTCACCTTGGTTATCAATCGTGTCAAACTTTTGGGATGTAGTTAAGTCTAGAAATGGAAATTGGTGTATTGTTAAGTCTATCGCTTCTCAATAAAGACTAAAAGTTGGTGATTGACGAAGAAGAAGGAAGAGAAATAATAATAATATTATAAATTATATCAAAAGAACTGAAAAGGATTGAAAAGAATTTATTTTATTGACAATAAAATCCTCAATTGTGTAATAAGAAACTAATTAGGAACTTGAACCCTCACCGTCTTTAAAGTCAACGGATTTTTTTTTTACTTCAATTTGCATTATTGTTAAGATTAACTTGTAAAGATAGACTCTCTCTTCATGCTCGTCTATGATTATTAGCATTATTCAATAACAGAGAAAACTAATATATAAGTCAAAATTTTAATCCACTGAAATGTGTTTACTAAGGCAGATGACAGATGAGCTGGTAGAAGAAAAAAGAAAGAAAAAGGTAGGATGGATAGTTGGTTATATTATAAATCTTCATTTTTGAGAAATTCAAGAAAATTTATATAACTTTCTAAAATCCTTTAAAAATAATTTATTTTATTTAATCTGATACATGCTAATGTTAAAACATCAATTGAAAAGAAAATAATTAATTATAGTAACCATAAAAATTAATTAAAAATGAAAATTTAGCTTAAAATAAAAAAATGTTATGCAAAGTATAAACAATCTGATTTTTAAAAAAATTTATAAAAAAATAAAAAATACTGTAATGTAAATTTTTAATAAAAGAATTCATCGTCTACGGCTAGGATTATTGGGGTATCTAATCCCATTTGCTCCCTTAGCTTTCGTCTCGGTGTCAGTGTCGGCCCAGCAGAAATGCAATTCCTTCTATTACTATAGCTTTTTTGGAATATTAATTGCATTCCAAGAGATGTGAATCTGCTCGTCCAACCGTTTTTAAAGCGTACACGCGTATTTGCGAACGGAAACTACTTGTGGTATGGGTGGGGGTTATTGGTTTAAGTAAAAACCTCATGCAGGCGAGTTGCAGCCTGCTATCAGAACTAAGAACTAAGGTTGGATTTTTGAGGTTAGTTTTCTCTCGTGAGATCCTTTGTCCCGGCCATTGTAGCGTGCGTGTCGTCCAGTGTGTGTGTGTAAGGGGCATGCTGGCTTGACATCATCCTCACCTTCCTCCGGTTTATCACCATTGGATTTGAATCAATGATTCTCGCAATATGAAAACAATAGTCTAACCAATCGCTTAAGAGAGAAAAGGCGACCGCGTTGGAAAAATGAAGGATGGGAAGACCCCATCAAGCAAAACTCCGTTAAGTAGGTTTCCTTAGGCAGATTCATCCTCATTGTTCTATGTGGAAGAGAGAAGGGAGGTAACGAATGAGAATATTATAAAATTTTAGCGAGTTCATATGCATATATCACATGAGTGAGTGAATAATAGATTTATTTGTTTTTCAATTTTGGTTCACTTCGAAGGCCATGGAAAATTGAATAGAAAATTATGAGAATTTTAGGTTTTTAGAATTTAGAGTGAGTTTTTCACTTCTAACCTCTTGGTACTAACATTTGAATTCCACACGAATTTAATTTGAAAAATTTTAACATAGAAATTGAAAGTTGCGAGAATTTATAGATTCTAGGGTTTGGAGAGATTGTATTTACTCATGTGAGTTGGGTTGAGGAATTATGGTTTTGCAAGCACGGAGAGATATGGAGAGAAACATTATATGTTACTATGGTTATTCTTGTGCTAGCCATGGTTACACTTCCCCATGTGGGACTGCCCAAAGCGACTTGGGATACATTATGCATGGTGTGTCACCGATGCTTTACCTTGCCGTGCTAAAGACCCATGTGAGAACAATGCACCATGACTATGATTAGATCATTTGGGATATTCATATGAGGCAAGCAACCACAACCACAAATACAACCACATCCAATGGTGACACTCGGGATTATGCATGCTTCCTTTATCCCTTCATTGACCATTTTAGGGATATCGATCAAGTTGTGAGAGTGGTTAGGATCTTAAGCATGCAGTATCTTGGGGTTATTTGAGATTAGTTTACCATATCCACGTCTATTCTATAGGTAATCCCGTATAATCCTTTATGAGGCTAGAAAGGTTATTTGCCTACCACTTGATCGTTTTGCATGTGATCCCTTGATGAGTTAGCATGGTTCTTATTCCTCTTACTCCCTCGATGGTACCTTTGTTATGCTAGAGGAGGACGTGCGAGGCATAGAGAGGTGATTACTAGATTTCATCAATTCCAAGTGGGGGATTGGGTTGCACTATAGGAGGAGTCTATTAGGCTTACACATTTTAGGAGACAAGTTTTGCCACAAGATACTATAGAGTCCCCTTGATTATGATGGTGGAGGACATTGGGTCAGGTGGGAGAGTTTAGTAGAGAAGCATGAGCGCTACACCCTTTGTCTATGGTTCGTCCTATCTCTTCCTTAAGCTCACTACAACCTATGGTAAGAGAGGGAGTACCATTAGAGGTTTAAATTATCAACCTTAGAAGCTTTTATGTGTTGATATGTCCCTTTTGCACAAGCATAGTACATTGCCCCTCACCTCTCCTTAGGGAGCTTGTCAAGGATGACATATGGGCATCTTAGAGATTACTTTCAGGAAAATGATCCTTCTAGTGGATTTACCAAGCTGTTCAAGTGGTTGTTGTGGTAGTGAGGGGAGATATTCCTATATCAATTAGTTGGGTTAGGAGCTAGTCTACTTCTTGTGATGGAGAAAGGCACAAGGAAAATTAGACAGATTGCTATTAGAGAGATCTTTTTGCACTTGGTTAGCCATACCATTGCCCTTCAACATCAATCTCACTTCCAAGAGCACCTCAGTCCAATCAGTTTGGAGTAGCTACACTTGGAGGTTGTGAGTCTATTTCCCCCGGAATCAAGGCACACCTAGATATCCATCTGGAATGGGTTGTCCTATAGGTGGATGTTGAGAATGCTTTTAATAGCTTTTCTTGGGTATCCATCTCGAGAGAGCTTAGGGAGGCAGTGGATTCTTGGCGAGTCTCATTTCTTTTGTGCGGTTGTTCTATGGCTCTCCTGCTTCCCTTTACTACCAGCATGGGTGGTCACAAGAAGGAGTCACCATCTTGGAGTCAATTGTTGATACATTATAGGGAGATCCTTTAGGGAGGCCTTTGTTTGCTATGGCTCAATTTAGAGCTCTCTTATCTATTACTTTGGCCATTTTAGGTTGTGTATTTCCCTCTTTAATAGAAAATAAATACATTGTGTGCCCTTTAGATCAGATTAGCAAGCTTTTGATTACTTGACTATTGAGCTATATCTTCTAGGCTTGAGAGTCAAGATGTCAAAGTGTAGAGCATGGTTCCCTTCAGGTATCACTCTCCACCTTGAGCTTCCATAGGGGTGTGTAATATCTACATATGGACTATGCATTCTTGGAGTACTAGTAGGATCCAAGAATTTTGTCACATGCTTCTTAGATGCTGCCCTTGCAAAGGATATTCCTCATGTGGATGACCTACCCTATTAGGAGATCCGTAGGTGGCATTTGGTATACTCTCCTATAGTATTGCTAGTTGATGGACTTATCTTCACCAACCGGTTCCCCCTTCCTTGACTTTTCTATCATGTTTAAGAGCTTTTGATAGGAGGATTATGGAATTCTTTGGTGATATCATCGGACCAAGGACATTTGATGTGTGATGTGGGATTTGGCACATAGACAAACATCTCTACCAATCTTGTGGGGAGGGGTAGGCCCATTTTTTATGGAGGAGATGATACCTATAGCATTTTTGGGTACTTGGGCTCTCTTGACACTCCTAATTTCCTCCCATTTGTGGTTGTTGATAGGCCAAATTTTGGAGACATATGTGATCAAGGTGGAAGAGGGATCTCTCTCTAAGTGTTATTGTGATAGATGAGAGATGGTCTATCCCCATGGGCACAAGAGGACCTTCCATTCTTTGCTTCACTACCGTCAAATTGGACCAGAGGTTTGGAATCTTCCTTGATGGAGCAACAATATCAACATATACTACATTCTCTCTTAGTGGACTTGTCCATTCCTTGGGCCATTAGAGCATATCTTCACTCTTGCTCAAACAAGGGTGTAGGCTCTTGGATCCTAGCTCAATTGTAGAGTAGGGCATTCCGACTCACACCAATCTACAACAATGAGGTTTTGCCTAGGTTTGGTCCACCTCTACATCTTCACTAGTCACTTGTGAGTGTGGTTCTACACTAGATGCAATAGCAATCCATATGACAGGGTGTCCTTTTGGGAGACAAAGGATAGCTACCCATGATGCCATCAAGGATACAATGTTTGCTATGGCACGAGAGAGTGGATACGTTGCTTGGAGGGGGCCTTCATATTCTTTACAAATGACATATGTTAGAGCATACTTATATTTGGTTTGAGATGATTGGGTGATAGTGGTGGATGTTGTGGTTGTAGACCATATGCTTGATGCAGTTTTGGAGGGATTGTGTGAGAGCTTATCATATAAGAAGCCAAGGGGTATCACTCTCACTATCATACTTTGTAGCATACTTTAGACAACATGTGTCCATTGTTTTGTAGGGAGCATTGGCTAGTGCAATCCATAATAGAAATCACTTTAGTTGATGCTTCTTTGGATGCTCCAATAGTTTGTAGACCTTACAACTTGCATAGCTCAGATATCTTAGGTGCGGTGTGGCAGATTTCTCATATCTATACTTTTGGGGCTAACCCCATTTTACCTCTTTTGTCTCTCCTTGTATGGCTTGATGGGGTCTTTGCATCTTTCATGTGTTTTATGTGGTTGCCTTATTCCCTTTTGTTCCTCAACTTATGGTGAATTAACAATTGTTTCCCATTGTTGTCCCTCCCAAGGACAGGTTCTTATGCAGTACTCACTCGCACGCCACATTAATGATAATTAATTATTATAATAACAACAATTTTTTTCCAATATTAATTTTAATTTGTGTTTCAAGTTCCCATTTTTAATATTTTGTATAACCAATCACATATAAGTTTTTTTAATATTTTTTACATGAAAGACATTAATGATAATTTATTATTATAATAAAATTATTTTTTTCCAATATTTATTTTAATTTTAATTTTTCTTTCAAGTTCTGGTTTTTAATACTTTGTATAACCAATCAAAAATAAGTTTTTTAATAATTTGTTACATCTACTAAATTAATTGGGGCATTGATCATAGTTTCAAAGAAATTCTAGACACTCATAGATAGAAAAAAATATTGTGTTCTTTAAACCTTTTTATTAATTGGATAATCCTTAGCAACACTATTCATTGCAGATCGGTTATTTGTCAGCTTAGGTTTAGCTTATGATGTGTTCAAAAGTCCTCGTCCAAAGAGCAGTAGCCGGAACTTAGCAAAAGTTATTGCAAAAGAAGACAATTAATGAAATTAAGATTACCTTATGGAGAAATTAGATTAATTTCTC
This sequence comes from Lunularia cruciata, assembly GCA_948567375.1. Classification (NCBI taxonomy): domain Eukaryota; kingdom Viridiplantae; phylum Streptophyta; class Marchantiopsida; order Lunulariales; family Lunulariaceae; genus Lunularia; species Lunularia cruciata. The sequence continues at coordinate 6,811,322 of OX419760.1, read as the reverse complement.
TAAAATGTTTCGCAAACTTGCGATCCACAATAGTCGCAGTTACAGCAGTAAAATCTCTTTCACTACTAACATAGAAGGCATAGCTACTCTTTTACATGGAAATTCAATATTTTATTGATCATACATAGCTTTCACTCTTGTAAAAAGAGGATCTTAAATCCAGTCGATTTTTTAATTTTTGGTTTGTATATTTAAATGAGAAATTTTAAAATATTAAAATTTCCATAATTATAAAAAATTAAATTTCTGTATTATTTAGATAAGTCATTTCATACGAGAATTTTCTCATCTGTAATAGAAATATCATTTGCTAGAAAATAAACTGAAACGTCACCCCGCCCGGAGTTTCAACAATTGGCAAAGCAGTCATACTACTTTCTAACAAAATTTTATGTTATAATTTTGTATTACTCATGGCTTATTTATTGCTTACAAATTTTCAATTTTTTAAAAATAAATAAATTTTATTTATTTTAGGAGACATGTTATGTGAAAAATTTATTTATGAATTTATCTTCCATTTAAGATAAATGTTTGCAATTTCAAATAAGTTATGAAGCTTTACTGTTTCCGGGGATTGGTTCTTGGTTCCCGTTGCGCAGCTTACGTGGAAGGCAAAGAAGGCCGCTTTTGGGGTCTGGAGCCATCAGTGAAATACCACTCCAAATTCTAAAATAGAGTTATCCATAATCAGGCTACACATTAATTTTCGAGCTTCACTATTATCTGCAGAAGAAGTTTGAGGTTGTTAGATTTTATATTTTTGGATTTTGTAGCTATTTGAAAATATTTTAATTTATTAAAATTAATTTATCTGCTGAAACAATGTTATGTGTTCCACAAGAAAACGTAATGTGTTTTTATGGAATTGTACGTTTTAATAAAACAACTCATTACTTTTTTTAACTTATATAAATCAAGAAAAAATATTTTTCAAATTGATATTACAAAAGAGAAATCAATTTCTCTTCAATGGAAAACAAATTTCATTTAAAAATGTTTCTTTTCAATATTATTATCATACAAAAAGATAAAATTAAAAAAAATAAATTTGATTTAAAATATTTTAAACAGAATTAATAAAAAACTTTATAATTTAATTTGAGAAAGTGTACGAGATGAGGAAATATTATTTAAGTATGTTCACTTAAACCATCCATAAAAGACTATGGACGGCTTACTTTTGACTTTTATTAGGACGGTATCCTATCATAGGTTTCATCGAATGAATAACTGAACCAGAACCAAGGAATAAAAAAGCTTTTGAATATGCTTGCTACCCAGCCAACCTTCAAATAACATGCAGTTAATGAGTAAAAGAGTTGAAAAACTATTTAAGTTCATTTGTTAATAAAAAAATTTTAAAATTAGAAAATTTAAACAATTTAACTAATATCATTAAAATAATCTTTTAAAACTAGTTTCAACATCATAAATTACAAACGAGATGGAAGTTCATTTCGTCCAAAATACATTTGTAATATATTTTAATTCATTTCCTGCCATATATAAGTGGTTTGATTAATTTGACCGTGTCTCATTCCATAAGAACAAAGAAAAAAGTTATAAAGATTTCTGAGTACAGAATGAATAGTTCCAGGGTAAGAGCTGACTTCTAGACTTTATCATGGTGATGCATGCATGTCTGCCGAAAGTGTATGTGGGCATGTACAATTACTGCTCTTGGCTCAAATTCGCAATTGCTGCAATTTGTTCATATGGCGCAAAGTGTACAAACGCGTACAACTTTAACATAGGCCGAGAAAAGCGATCCACTCCGAGCAAGATATATCCTGCAGAAGAAGCTAAGCTGGCCATGGAAAGCCAGATAATTTGGAAGATCCAAGAGATATTCACACAGACTATAAGGGTAAAGAACCGTATGCAGTATTACGGGAAGTCATGCACATCAACATCTCATTTAACAATTAAAACAGCAATCGCTGCACTCTGAACAATCTCAGATTTGTTCAACCCAGCGTCATGTGATTCTGAAAAGCTTTCGATTCATGCAGGTTTGGAGTTCTCGATCTCGTTCGAGGTCATAGACGGATCTACTTGCACATGCTGAGGTATGAAACCAGTTTCCTAAGCTAGAGGTCGTCTGAAACTTTGATCAACTTCCTAGAGAAGTTTTGGGTCAACTTTAAGATCTGCTGGAAGTATATCGGACTGTACGATCCAACAGCTCATTAGATACGGTGTTGGACCCATCTAAGGGACAGCATCTTTGGTCAACGTCCGGCTGGCATATGAATCTTTGCAGGTTTAGAAAGTTGACCGCCCTTAAAGCGAGGTAGGAATATCTAAGGTATCTGTCGACTTCATGGTGACAAGTATCTTTCCTGATAAATAGCTAAACTTCCACTGTTAACTTAGTGAAGCTAGCTGTTCGGCGAAATGTGATATCTGTGAACTGCCTAGTTCAATGCTAGGAAGATTCGACTGCTGGATTATCATTTTGTTCCTTGCCAGAATATATGGTCAAAAGCACGAGTTTTGAACTTGTTTGTCCCACCGGCCGAGATCTTTCCGGCACCTAATTAAACATGAACATCTCTGGCTAAAGATCCAATAATGAGCTCATCTAGACACGAAAGTTTGCTCATATGAAGCTAAAATAAGTTGAGAAGACTCAAGTTGAGTGATACTTCTGATCAAATCTAGAGAATTGGGCTTGTATACTGATAGTTCACAACGTTAACATAAATTCCAGGAAGTTTGATGAAACACAGATGAGCCGGCTTCTCTCAGCACGACCAGTTAATCCTTTCAGGAACATATCATTAACTTAGTTCGCTGATTGAGGTGGAAGCAGCTGTATGAATTTCAGACCTCATGCGACAGGTTTCCTCGAGTGTTGCGGGCACGTACTTACCTCCCAAAAGTTTCTGCAGACGACCACAGCTGAAGATTACGTGGACCAAATCGTCCGCATCACTCGCCATGGCTAAGCGACCTCAAAGGCCTCTACTGTTCATGCGACAATTCTTTCCCGAAGTTGTTGATATTCTACCAGATGTGAATCTGATGTCTGGATATGGCAGCTTATCTATGTAGTTGTTGTGCATCCTTTCTCAGCTTAGCATAGTAATGCCCAATGAGGACGACTACTGGGTTTTGAGTACGGAACCGGATCTTGCAATAAAAGATTATTCATTTCAACTTGAAGTTCCAGAACAGTTGGATGTCCAAATTTAGGTTCATTCATGTGGATCCTTTATTTGCTAGGTCGTCACTGCGAAGCTCGATTCGCTGTGCATGTCGATTCACTCGCTAAAGAGAAGACGTAGCTCACTATTCATCCTTTGTTTTCGCCATTTTAACGTTCCGTGCAGAGAAGTCTCAAACGGGTGATGTGTACATTGTTACATTGCAAGTTGACATCCACAATGTGTGTACAGAAGAAATGCATCCAACCTATATAAGAATCAAGTTTTCATTCTACTCACAGAACTCTTGGGAGCTAACACTAAGAGCAGCTTTAGTTGCTCGGTAATATTTTCCGCTCGTAGAGAGTGTCTGTATCCTCTAGCTTCTGTCTGAATTCGACGATCCATCTCGAGTTGTGAACTCAATTTTCAGGTTTCCTTCAAAATCTTTCTCCAAGAGTTGCAGGCCATGCCCCCCTAACCATGATGAGCTTAGAGTTCCTAATGTGATCTTTTTAGGTAGTAGCAGCGATTAATTAGTCTAAATTCGTCGCTGAATTTTGCACCAGTATTGTGTTGAATTTGATCATCACTTCAACTTTGTTACTTCGATGCGTTTTTGAGATCGGTAGCAGCTGCAGTTTCTTGATCTAAGATCTAGACTTAAATTTCTCAACACTCCTGTGCTTGATAACGTCTGTAACTGCTGCCCTGGAGATCACTAAATTATGATTTTGTGTTTACATATATGCTTATGTTACCAGTTGCAGATGTACAATTGAAGCTTATTCATATCTTTAGTGCGTTGTTTGGATCGAGCTCTTCAGTAGCAGAAATGACAGAAGCTCTAGGACCCGCTCCAGTCAATCCAGTACCTCTGGCGTATCAAACTTCTGGTGAAGGGACTTTGTCACCCGATTGGCTCAACAAAGGAGACAATGCTTGGCAGCTCACCGCATCAACCCTCGTTGGACTCCAATGCGTTCCCGGACTTGTCATATTGTACGGAAGTGTAGTGAAGAAGAAATGGGCTATCAATTCGGCCTTTATGTCGCTCTATGCATTCGCAGCAGTTCTCATTTGCTGGGTGACTTGGGCTTTCAAGATGTCATTCGGCGAGGAGCTCCTTCCTCTATGGGGGAAAGCAGGACCAGCTCTTGATCAGAAATTCCTACTGAAACAAGCTGATCTCCCCGCCACCGGGACAGACTACTATCCGCCACTAGCACCACTTTACCCGATGGCAACTCTAGTTTACTTTCAATTTGTGTTCGCGGCAATCACTCTGATCCTGGTTGCAGGCTCACTGTTAGGACGAATGAACTTTCTGGCATGGATGATCTTCGTACCACTCTGGCTCACTTGCTCTTACACTGTGGGAGCGTTTAGCCTGTGGGGTGGTGGATTTTTATTCCAATGGGGAGTGATCGACTACGCAGGTGGCTACGTTATTCATCTATCATCAGGAGTAGCTGGCTATGTGGCTGCTTATTGGGTATGTTCTACTCGAAAGTTGAAAGCGCTTGTCTGTGGCTGCAAAGCTCCTTTAAATGACGTGGATATTGAGATCTATGCTGATTTCAGTTGGTTGATCCTTATTGTTTCTCATGCTAGAAATAGAACTTTGATGTTGCAAAACAATTCGGTTCGACCCACGACTTTTCTTTCTTGTAATCTATAGTCTTACTGATCCTAGCTCTTTTTTCGTTGTAATTCAGGTTGGCCCTAGACTTGATAAAGACCGTAAGAGCTTTCCCCCAAACAATGTCCTCCTGACTCTGGCAGGAGCAGGTATGCTGTGGCTGGGATGGAATGGATTCAACGGAGGAGCACCCTACGCATCCAATGTTATCTCCTCAATGGCTGTCCTGAACACTAACATCTGCGCAGCAACCAGCTTGCTGGTGTGGACAAGCATAGACGTTATCGTTTTCAAAAAACCATCAGTAATCGGTGCAGTACAGGGCATGATTACCGGATTGGTGGCCATTACTCCATCCGCAGGTATCAAACTCTACTTTGTTGATGTCAAACCGGACCCACTGTCATCCACATGCAATTGATTGCTTTAATATTGCCAGTCAGTGAGAACAGGAGCTCAACCAAGCCCAAGTAATGTCCGACTTTTAAGCTCAGTACAGGAATCAAGCAGCAACCAATCTGCAGGGTAGTACTTACTAACCTCGAGATCCTGTTTGTAGCGGTAGGGGCAAGAGTCAAACGTCAGTAAGATTGAGAGGAAGGTGAATCGGAGATTGCCTAATTTAAAGAAGAGAAATTCCATTCTAGCATCCATACAGTTTATACATAACCAGACTGAATTGCCCCGACAGCTAAGCTCACAAGTACCATCTTTCTCATCAGTAACAGTTAATCTTTCCTTTGCTGCATAGCAAACGGGAACTGGCAACAATCTGTAGAACATCTACAACTGTTCAACACTTGCGTTGTTTCCAAATTTGAATCCCCTGTAGGATCTGATTTTACATGTACGTGACTTCATCGTTTCTTGCACGCAATCAGGGTAGAGAGGGATTCTGGATCTGACTTGGATCTTAAGAAGCTGGGAGCTTATATTTATTTACACCCATGATGTCGAACCTGTTAACGCAGGTTTGGTTCAGGGCTGGGCTGCTATAATTATTGGAGTGTTCGCTGGGAGCATCCCATGGTACACTATGATGGTTCTGGGTAAGACAAAGCTACTTTCTCATGTAGATGATACTTTGGGAGTCTTCCACACTCATGCTGTGGCAGGAGGTTTGGGCGGAACTTTGGTGGCTTTCTTCGCTCAACCAACTCTTTGCAACTTGTTTCTGTCTATTCCCAATGAGCGGGGAATTATATACGCAGGAGATAACCACGGTCAAAAGGCTGGTTTGCAGCTGGCAAAGCAAATCTGCGGTGCTCTTTTCGTTATCGGATGGAACATAGTCATGACAACACTCATCTGTTTGGCTATCAAATTGGTGGTTCCTCTACGCATGTCCGAGGAGCAATTGGCGGTGGGAGATGATGCTGCTCACGGTGAAGAAGCTTATGCTTTATGGGGAGACGGAGAGAAATTCGATGCATCGAAGCATGGTGGGGATGCATACAACACGGAAATGGAGAAGGAGACATTTAAATTGTAAGCGATTAATGCTGGAAAGCCAGCTCTGGACTTCCTCTCTGCGTACATCCATCAATCATTCAAATACCGTAATTCCGACCAGATCACCCCTATTCTGATTGAGCATCGTTTCAGGACTAGAAATTTCTCTTTCGTCCCTCAGACTCCCAATTCTTTTTATTCCACGTCCCATGCATCCTACAACTTCCTTACAGTCTACTGACTTCCCTTGATATATACTCAAATGTTCTGAATCACTTTCGAAGTCTGTGGCCCGAATTACCCAACGTAGAGTCACAGTGCCTAATTCTTTCTCTTTCCTGAAGTGGAGCAAGATATCTTGACCTTTCTAAAACCATAGCAGTGCCGACAAAAAAATGCTCACAGTCCTTACAAGCGTGACCTTTTGAGTCCATGTACCTTGACCTTTCAGAATGATACTGATATCCATGTAAATAGACAGTCTACAGAGTTCACCAAAATGAGCTTGTAGAGTGCTGTTGTATTTGTTGATCGAAATTTTGGATCAAAAGCTCTCTTCTAGGGCTAAGCTTGAAGCCTGATACAAATGCTCCTAAAAGTTTGCTCTTAAGTACTTTCAAATTGCTGGGGTCCATACGAGTCAACTACATAGTGGCGTCCTATAGTTTTCTACGTCAAGTTGAATCTCTTGAATCTTTCCATCGGTTACTGGAGAAGTAGTTCAGCTATGACCCTCATCGCCCCATTTCATGATCAAATCTGAAACGGTAGATAACTCTAGACATCGGTATGTACACCTTGCTTATATAATGTTCAGCTTGTAGGCTGATACCAAGAAAGGTTACGGATAGAATGTGGTGAAGCAAGCTGTCGCCTCGTACAGAATAGGTTCTCACGCTGATTAAGACGCTTTAGACCTCAGCAACGTAGCACGTTGTGAATACAGCGACAATTTTGTCTTCGGAATCTAAAAAATCTGTATTTATGCACATAATGAAACTCGGATCCTCTGTGCAAAATTCGAACTGAAAATGATTAACTGTGAAGTTAGGCTTTGAGTATATTCTTAAGCGCATCTTTTGACTTGCTCCTTTTACACCTGAATGAAATTTAGCAGTAAAGTATTGCAAGAGGTTAGTCACAAATATAGCTGGCTCTATTGACACTGTCTATACATATATAGGAGAGTTCACAGTAAAATCTGATTTGAATCCTATACTTATAATTATTGTATCTAGCACTTACAAGCAGTAAAATATCCTTGAGGGCCCAAATTGCAATACAATCTGAGTGCTCTCCCAGGCATAAGAGCAAGTGAGCCACAGTCTAGTCTAGGAACAGAACTTACACGGACTACTGGTCTCAAAGATTAAGATCCTTAAAGACAATGCCTGTTCTTCTTTCCTCTTTACCCTTTTGCTCACTACTATCCATTACGTGTGTTTTTATTACCTGAAACCATATAATGACCATAGTATAAGAATGGAATCTGATCCTGCGCTGTAGTGGCGTCGCAAGCTGGAATGGAAGTGGCCGAGTAGTATGTTTCTTCTTGAACTTGATGGTCCATTAAATAGTTGCCGGAAATACAGTCGAGTGTGGACAAGAAATATCCCAGTTCTTTGCACCCATATTACATCCAACATGATTGCATGATTTGTGAATACATTCGCCTGTCAGTGAGATCTTCTCTTCTGCTGCATAAAACTCAAAATACATGTTGAAGAGAATAATACTAAAAATTGATCACAATGATAGGATTTCTCCAGATACTGAAGACGAACGCAGGTTTTAGATGGTCAGTATAGGATGAATAACATCACCAAACAAATTACACGACAGTTAAAGCTAGAAATCAGTAGAAACAATCATGATTGGGTCATGGTCGATAATTAGTGTACCAGGTCAAACAACCACTGATCATACTGACAGCGATTCTATAAACAAGATTGATTTCAACCATGTGCCTGGTTATGAGGTCTATATATTGTCAGATATACAGGAAAGTAAGTGCTACCGATAAAGTTGACTTTCTCTTATAAACTTTTTACGTGATAACCCTGTATCAGTGTCATTGTTACATTCAAGAATATGCTTGATGTTCGAATCTTACAGGTACTACGCTAGATTGGACTTCAAACGAAGAAATATATAGATATTTTGTGGAAGCCTGACCAGCAGCATGTCGACGAAACTTTGATGAATAAAGTATAAACGACCCTTATATAGCGGAGATATTGACGTAAAGGTCTAGATCCCGACGGTTACGTTAGGTTGGCATCATGTTAAAATCAGCTCATCAGTCCATACTTGTGCTGATGCATACGAACGGAAGAACTGAATGCAGGCGAGCATGCTTAATGGGAATTCTGTTACTGACTCCATTTATCCGGGGAATTTCAGGGAGTGTAAGCCTTTGATGAAAGTGAGACAACAAACGACAATACAGCAATGTTTGGACTTGGACGGTGCATGGTGCATGGTCCATGGCCCTCTCTTGAGATTGAGATGAGACTGATTCATGTGGAGGCAGAACTTGTATCTCAGAACTACTGACCAAAGCTCTAAACTAGAGTAGTCAATAGTTGTCAGCACTACTAGCAGCCTTACCAATTAACTAATTAAAGCTGCACAGACCGAAGAGTATCCACTGAGTATAGGCACATTTATATACACTCAGAAAGGTAATCTAGCTGTGTTTCCGTGCTCTCGTGTGGAACAACATGGTACAGAATATATATGACTCTTTTATGCCGAATTGGGTTATCTTCTCCAGAGGTAGATTCAGTGTCAAGGCAGGTGGAGCTCTGTTGAGGTTGTTCTTGAATTCTAGCTTGTCTATAATCTCAATTAACTTTAAAAGAATGTAGTACTCGATAATTCAATGGGCTAGCAGAAACGGCGGAAGCTCCAGGACCCATTCCAGTCAATCCAGTACCACTGGCATACCAAAGTTCTGGTAAAGGAACTTTGTCACCCGATTGGTTCAACAAAGGAGACAACGCTTGGCAACTCACCGTTATCCACCCTCGTTGGACTCCAATGCGTTCCCGGACATGTCATATTGTATGGAAGCGTGATGAAGAAGAAATGGGCTATCAATTCGGCTCTTATGTTGCTCTATGCGTTCGCATCAGTTCTCCTTTGCTGGGTGACTTGGGCTTTCAAGATGTCATTCGGCGAGCTGCTTATTCCTCTATGGGGGAAGGCAGGACCAGCTCTTGATCAGGAATTCCTACTGAAACAAGTTGATCTCCTCGCCCCCAGGACAGACTACTATCCGCCACTAGGACAGCTTTACCCGATCTCAACTCTAGTTTGTGTTCGCGGCAATCACTCTGATCCTGGTTCCAGGCTCACTGTTAGGACGAACGAACTTTTTGGCATGGATGATCTTCGTGCCAGTATGGCTCACTTGCTCTTACACTGTGGGAGCGTACAGCCTGTGGACTTATATTCCGATAAAAAGTAATCGACTATGCAGGTGGCTACGTTATTCATCTATAATCAGGAGTAGCTGGAAATGTGGCTGCTTATTGGGTATATATATACTCAAGTGGGCACGTGAGCTTACTTGACTTCTTCACTAAGTTCACCCGTGATAATGAATTGCATGTATGGACCTTGGTAATTTTAACACCAATTGGAAGAATTTCTGCTGCAGTGGCATTGGGTTCTTTCACATGAGTTCTGTTCGTAGTCTGTAATCTTCTGATCCAACTTCTGTTGAACTGTCATTCAGGTGGGCCTAGAATTGAGGAAGATCGTAAGAGCTTTCCCCCGAAGAACATGCTCCTGACTCTGGCAGGCGCAGGCATGCTGTGGCTGGGATGGAATGGATTCAATGGAGGAGCAACCTACTCATCCAATGTCATCTCATCAATGGCCGTCTTAAACACCAATGTTTGTGCCGCGACCAGCTTGCTCATCTGGACCAGTATAGATATAATCGTTTTCAAGAAGGCCTGGGTAATTTGGTGCAGTACAGGGCATGATTACCGGCTTGGTGGCCATCACTCCATCTGCAGGTGCGTGTCGTCTTTCAATTGAAGCAGACGCACTACGAAATACACATTGTTCTAGACCTATTAGTCCACAAGCAATAGATATAAATGTGCGTATATTTCGTGCGGCTCCGAGATAAAAACAAGTCTGTCGTCGGGCTCGTCGCTGCAGGACGATAGTGGCACCTTGACTCGGCCGGCTCCTTCGGGCTTTCCTACGCATTCTTTTAGCGGCCCTGTGAGTTTAAGGTTAACCCAAAGCCAAAGGAGCCCGGACGACTTCCCTTGGGTCGGGGTCGAACCATTAATATAAATTCGCATGAAAAACGTATGATTCGGCCCCAGGCTTTCGAAGGTCTTACCTTTCCGCCGTAAGATGGTCTTTAGCAAAAAAATGAAGTCTGTAAAGTTTGAAAGCAAACTAGGATTTTCGGTATAAAACCGTTGATTCTAGCTCGTGGGTACTAAGCTAACCTAAACATTTAGGACGATGAAATTTCTAATGCAGGTAGACGACACGTATCCACAGACTTCAAGTGTGACGGAAATTAGGCAGTACTGCACTAGAAGGAAGAAATTATGTATCTGCTCTAGTTTGATTCTGATGAGAATAGCAAGCCGAGGAGAAGAGCGGAAGTGACACAGAACCGCCCCAACTGAGGGTCTACAGTCGATAAAGTTTGTGCGAAATCTGTTGTGGAAAACGAGGGTCGCCCAAAATTTGAGATTCTAGATGAATTTCAAGATTCTGTTTGTTCGCCGTTGTGTGGAGTTTTACAGAAAGCCGAGGAAGCCTAAATTATTGTAAAGATTTAAACTGGAAATCAACCTTCAAGCTAGACCCCATCACTAAACTTGTCATTTCCGACCTTCACTTGCAGGGTTAGTCCAACGGTGGGCTGCTCTTGTTCTTCGAATATTTGCTGGAAGCGTTCCGTGGTAAACCATAACGTTGACGGTACGTTGGGAGTATTCCACACCCATGCCGTGGCAGGAATAATGGGCGGAATTACGGCTGCTTTCTTCGCTCAACGAACTCTTTGCAATCTGTTCTGGTCGATCCCCAGCAAACAAGGAATCCTATATGCAGGCGACCACCACGGTCAAAGTGCCGGGTTGCAGCTGGCAAAGAATCTTTATCCGAACTTTCAAAAGAGTTATTCACAATATTATTCTTCTTCATGTAAGACGCAACTATGCAATGTGTCTAGGAAGCAAATTCCAGAATGGTAATCAATATTATTTGTATCCCATGGATCAAGTAATCTGGAACCGGAAATTTTGTGTAACTTCCAGAAGTCCCGCAAGGGGACCATCTAATTCACCAAAGATATTCACAATATTCTTAATCCCATCTATTGATCTCACTGCTTGAGCTAATTCTAAAGTCGTCGAGTGCATTCACTTAGATTTTGAACTAATCTTCTTTATTCTTAACCTTTCCACTTTTGATCTCATCTTCTCATAGTGTACTTTCTTCTCAAGATATGCTTTCATTTGAAGTTTCTCCATCTTTCTTTGTCGCTCAGCCTCTATATCTATATTGGCCAACTTGCGTCTCTCCTTAACTTCAAGTGACTTCAAGTCGGGTTCACTTTCCCTCTACAAATTCTTTTTCTCTTTGTTTAATCTCCTTTTTGCTCTTTGTCACCCACATCCTTTGCATCTAGTGCACCCAAATCCTCCTCATTTTGCATAGCCTTATGTACAAGAACATTCTCCTCATTCAAAAATGAATCGGGAACATAATTATCTGGTTATGCATCGCCTCCGTTTGGGTATGAAGATAAGTCAATTCTAGAGAGTGAGGTCACTTGTACTAGGGAAGGTCGATATGGAGTAGAGGCCAGTTCATCATCACCCTCTTCTTGTGTTAGCCTCACATGAGGGGCATTTTGTAAATCTTTGTTCCCTCCATTTTCACTTCTTTATCATGATTCCTCATCAAAATGGGATTTACTACTCTCTGAAGAGTTCACTATCTAAGGTTGTGCTTCGGTCTCTTCCTAATCTGCATTCACATTGCAGTTGCATTTTGCTTGGCGACTGCATAATATCTATGGTCCCTACTATCATTCGAGCCACAAAGAATCTCTTGGACTGTCACCAGGAGTCTTTAGGTTTTTAGCCTTTTCTGCTCCCCGGAATGACTGTGGGCATATCCGAATAAGAGGCCCACTGCTTTTTGGTGAAAGAGCAATAGCAGTAACGTGGGGCTGGTACGCACCATCATTCCTGTGTCGATATCTTCTCCTCGAGTTTCATTAGAGTAGTTCTAAGTTGCTCTTGTCCGACTGCGAGCAAAGTCTTCCTCTCTTCAGAAGGGAAACCGGAGTCATAGAAATCTTAACAAACTCCTCTCTCTTGCGGTATTGTAGGAAGGCATCCTTGTACTTTTGGACCTTGACTTCATACTCGGGTTGTGCTTGATTATCCCTAGGGGTAGTGTCGTAGGAATAACTTCTTTTCCTCTTTCTTCAAAAGTTTCATCCTAATATAAAAGTGCAAGATGAATGGAGAAATGAAGGTGTTCCCTTTGTCCACATGTAGGTGCTTTGTCAATTCCCTAGTTTGTTGATACAACATCATCACCCAGTCCATGGGTTTTCTTTAGTGCATAGCTGGAAGAACATGACCTATTCATTGTTGAAATAAGTAATCCTAGTTGACTTGAATAGTTTCATGATGTACGTCACCGTGGTGCACCTCATGGGGTCGTTATACCCATGCATCTTCTAACCATTATTAGTATTTTTATTCTTGAAAGAGACCTCAAAATTTCTCATCATTTCCTCCATTGCTTGGAGCCATTCTTGGTTGAGATACATCACTCCAAGGATCGAATGGTGGTCCCAAGAACCTTATGTTAGTGTGCTTTTATCCAGGAAAACATGTTGCCTCACACATTGGTGAAATTTTGGTTTATCTCTTCCCAATCTCTTGTACCAACGAGGGAAGAAAAAAGACAAATCCATAATATGAATTGCAGTCTATTGGTGTTGAAGATTTTAGTGTAGCAATAGTGTGCACACTTCTCCCCCACTTGGAGATTGCTATTAAACTATGTGCATTACCTACTTCTTTGTGTGAAACATTATTTTACTAGACGCTCATTGCTCAATTTGAGATTTCTTCCCTTATTCACTCTGCACTCAATTGTTCTTGCTCATGTGCTCCTTCAATCTCTCATCCTTGTTTCACCAATTCAACTCCTCAATGAGGCAAGCTTGTTCTTTTTTCCACTCCTGATTCTTCTCTCACCAATTGAATGATGGGTAAATTCAATTCAACTAAACTCAATACCAAGGTGTTGCATTTATGCTCAATTAATGATTTGGTTCATAGTTTTTTGCAAGCATTAGTGAAACATCACTATTGGTGAAACATATGCTCAAGCATGCTATCCTCATTTCCAGATTGCAGCATACCCACTTCACTCGTATCATGGCCATTTAATTAAAAAGACAACAGATTTCTCTGCTTTTATTTGCAAATTATACCTCTCACATAGAGCCAAGAAAGATGGTGCAACATGCAAAAGCACTCAATGGTATGCTCATTGGCTTGGATGCCTTTCCAATAGAGCAGCACCCCCATGGTGTTTAGTACCTTGGGCATGAATTTGAGCATCATTTCTATATTATGAGCTATTTTTCATTAACAACATAGGTGTTTTTATTGCATTGTATCTTGATACAAGTAGTGAACCAAATTTTATACACACTTGACTAGAATGGAGGCATGCCTATGGTGATTATGCAAAAGGTGATGTTGTGACAACAAGGTAATAAAAAAATTGAAATACAGCCACCGCCCAATAGCCGTGCATAGTTTGGCAATTAGTGCACTAAAATGGATAATATCTATTGCCTCACAACTCCATAGTGTAGTTATAGCTATTGACACGTGTTTCCACATGGCTCCATGCTGTAGTAATAGCAACACCTTGTGAAACCATAGCACGGTCAAGAAAATACATGAGAGCTAGAGCAAGTTGTCATGCGTGTTGGTGGCCAAAATATCAATAGGGAGTTGACACATTGGCGGGAACAAAATGAACATTTGTACCTTAGGGCATGTCAAACACTACAAAGAGATTTGAAAAATTTTGATAGTGAGAGGAAGAGTGATTCTGTTGATAAGCAGAAGAAGAGACCAAGCAGTAGGTAAGAATGTGTTGATAGAAATTTTCTCCGCTTTCTTGATCTAGAGTTAAAGTTTGATTGACAATAGCTATGGCTCCCGATTCTTGCTAGAATGCCTATCATAGGAGCCATGAAGAGGATGAAAAGGTTTTGACCTACACAATTGATTGTAGGAAGCTCGTGGAAGACAAGATCATGGATATCACTTCCTTTGAAAAGTTCTTGCAGGATAGGATCAAGGTTAATGGGAAGGTTGGTGTTCTTGGTGACACCCTCAGCATCACCTACAAGAGGAAAAAGGTCAGCATGACTGCAGAAATTGGGGTCAAGAAGATGGAGGTTAAACCTTCATAGATGGGAACAGAAACACGGTACTTTGAACTTGTCTAAGTGGGAGGCAATGGGAGAAGGAACAAAAAACCAATGCTAGGGGATCAATCAATGAGAAGGTGTAGGAATGGGGAGAGATATTTGTCCTCTATAGTTGAACAATTTGGGGTGTAGACAAGCATATCAATTGCATCAGTTTATCTTCTCTAAATTTTTCTTCTTGGTCAAGGTCATGAGATACGGCTCAATAGTTCAATTTTGCTTGTGAGTGTATTTTGGTCTTCATAGATCTGTAGCCTATTGTGTAACAATGCAAGAGAGGGAAAGTGAGAGTGGGGGAGAATGTCCCATGAGTGTGTTTAGTAAGCTCTGTAGCATGTCGTGGGACAAAATATGAGAGAAGTAAAGTGAGAGTGGAGAGAGGAAGACAACACAGAAGACATGGAAGGATGTGGAGTAGAAAAAAGAGTCTTGTGGAGATGTGGAAGATGAGATGAGGGGAAAAAATGAGATTGCACAAAGAATAAAAAGGGATTTGACATATTCACTCGATGATTCTATCAAGTGAGCAAAGGCCAATATGTTCAGAAAGAAGGGGTGTGCGGGGACCTGCCAATATTTTGGTAAAGATATCTGCAACATTGTCAATAATGGGGATTGGAATAAGGGAAAAATACCTTTGTAACTATGTCTTTGATGTAATGATGACAAATATTCAATATGTTTCATTTTTTTATGCAATTGTGCTAGTTTTGGATGTTGCAACGATTGCTCTTTGGCTGTCCACTTGGATGACTGTAGGTCCGATCATGTTGGTGAGGGACACCAATTTTTTTTTGTGCCCATGTAGCTTCACGGCCTGATGCAACAAGTATGTAACATTTTGCATCTATTGTAGATAGAGCAATTGCAACTTGTTTCTTAGATGACAATAGAGTTGTAAATGTAGTTTAGTAGCAAAAGGATGCCTATATAGGATTTACATAATGATCATTGATTTGCCCAATTTTCCCAACCTGCCTCTACTTACTCAATTAAGGTAAGGTCGGGGATGGATTTCGGGTAGAGAAGACAATGATCAAGTGTTCCTGCCAAGTATCACACAAATGTTTTAGTGCTACCAAATGAGTATCTATGGGGTGAGAGGAATGCTGTGCAAGGAATTTTGCAATGTTAGGTCATGTGCAGGTTGTCACATAGTTGAGTGTCTTGAGGAGTTGTTGACATGGGTACCTTTTTTTTCAGCTTCGGAGTTCATAGATGTGCAAAGTTGTGTTCTTGGTGATAGAGGTGTGCAAATAAGATATATGTTGGAGAGATGCACCCAAGATAGGACACGCTTGATTTATTTTAGCTTGTGTTATAGCAATGCTGCCTGTCCCTTGATAAACGTTTTCAAGTGCAAGTAAGTATCTTGTGTGTCCAAGATGCTTGACTTGAAATGCATCAGCCAGGTGATTCTTGATATCTACAAGCAAGTTTGATAGAGTAGTGGCAAGAAGCATGTAATTGATGTAAAGGAGGAGATACAATGTGTGGCTTTCTTTGGTAATGTAAAAGAGGCAGTTTCCATAAGGTGAGGTCAAAAAACCTATTTTGTGGAGTTGTGTTGTAAAGGTTTTGAACCACTCATGGCCTGACTGCTTTAGTGGTCTTCCAATAGTTGCTGCCTATAACTTGTGTTTGTTGTTGAGAAACAACACAGGCCTTGAAGTGCTTGATTTCACCATGTGCATTTCTTTTCACTTTGAAAACCCACTTAAAACAAGTAACATTTGTAGTCATTGGTAAGTTAGTTTGTAATATTTCAATGAAAGCATTCATGTTTGGTAGTATGATGTATTTTGCCTCCATTGCTTCAATCCATTGTGTTGCTTTGGTACTTCTTAATGTGGAAATTTATGATGGTGGTTCTACATGGTGACTTGGTGGTTCAAGAGCATCGTCCTTGGGTGGATCGGTTTCATCAATTATAGCGATATATTCATTGTCAAGGTACCATTGGGTTTGCTTGAAAGTGCGGTTGGAACTTCAAAGATTGGTGAGTTGAGTGTATGTTGCGAGTATTATGTTTGATGTTGGAGCTTTAGGTGTAGTGTGGAAATAGTATGCTTTTGCTTTTGTGTCTACAAAGCAAACATCAAGTGGGTTAGAGTTTGCATCAAAAGGGTCCATTAACCAGGTAGGTATCAATCTTAACCCCAATGGTTGTGGTGTGGTGTATTCTACAAAATGTGCATGTTGTGATTGCAACCATTTGCTTGAATTTAGTAGATAGAAAATGTATACAATGGTAGTATAGTCGATGAATATTCCTTTGGTTGCTCAAACTTTCTTAAGTTGTGTAGGTTATAAAAAATGAATGCCATGGATCACTAAGTTCAAAGATGCTCCAAATTGGGTTTGAGATTGCTCTATGCCTCCCATGGTGTGCATGTATACAAATAGGAACCTAGGCTTCTATTCTCTAGGTAGGCATATGTGTGGAGGGCACTTTCCTAGTGTTTGTGGTGTTTGTTGGTAGTTTGCATCATAGCTCAAGCTTGCTCAGCAAGTATGCGGATTGCACACTTGGTGATATCATTGAGTTCAAGGGACTGAAGAGGAGGTTGAACTCAATTGGAACTCAACCAATTCCTTGGTAATCCCACACTCTCATAACCAATCATCTATTACCAAGTTGAAAAATTCCCCACCTCCATTAGTACATAGAGCCTTCATGCAATGGCCTAAGTATGTCTCCATTCTATTGCAATATGCCTTAAGAGTTGATAAGGCATTGGATTTGTGCTGTAGGGGTATTACATTGACTAGTCTTGTGAATTCATCGACAATGACAAGAAAATAGAAGTTACCTTGAAGAGACAAATTCCACATGGGACAAGCTAAATCAACATGAACATGTTCTAGGTAATGGTAGAGTGGCAGATACCATGAGTATGAAGAGAGGGTAAACATAGATACAAGGTTCTAATGCACAAGGTTCACAGATACCTTGAGAAAAATCAGTAAAGTGCAATCATGTGGTAAAGTTTCACAATCTACTCAGATAAGTTGCTCATAGATGTCCTAGGCATTAGTGCCACAATGTGGTAGTGTTGTGATGGTAGTTGCAATCATTCCTGATGGATATAGAATTGAACCTTCAAGTTTGTACAATCTATTAACTAATTTAGCCAAGGCAAGAGTACACCCTTCCTTGTATATAGTGGCCATGCTCTATTAAAAAAAACCCATGCTCCAACAATGGCAAGCACTTGAATGGAGAGAAGAGTAATGCTGAGGTCAAGACATAGGACACACTTGCAAAAAGAAAGAATTGGCCTTACAATGGTGCAAACACTAAGCATTCTAATTCCAAATGCTTTGGTAGTGCATCCATCTTCCCATATTATAGGTTTGGCAATACAAAGTATCTTGTAGTCATGGAGTGCAATACTCTCATTAATGATATGACATATGGCCCCAAAGTCAAGGATTAAACCATGGACATTGCTATGTAATGGTGTGGCCATCCCAAATAACAAGCATTCATGGTCATTGAGGTGGGATGGTAAATTGTCTATCGTCCAAAGTAGATGTTGCAATAGCTACTACAATAGGATGGAGTGGATCTGGTGTGTGGTTGGTTGGAGGGTGTTGGTGTGTTTGCATGCATGTTGGAGCAGCTCCTCGTTGTGGTGGTCTTTGATGCGGGGTCAATTATGACATATGATGTGGATGTCCTTGAGAGAAACCTTGTTTGTTGTAGCATACATTTTCACGATGGCATGTAACACCCATTTGTGCATGTGTGTGGTATTGTGATATTTAGCTTAGTTTTACAAGTACTTGAGAGATATTATTTATATAGAGATGTAATACTCCGATGACAAGAAAAAGAGAGAGAAACACAAATTACACACTCAACATTTGGTGCCCCAAAGGAGCACCTTCTCTTTATTATATAGACAAAGACAATCTCCTCCAAGGAAGCTCCACCATAGGATTAGGCACACAAATAGGTGACATGTAAGTAAGCTTCACCCTTGGATTACTTACTTGCATGGGTGACATGTTGGTCTAGGTACTATTTGGTTGGTCAAACAAGCTTTGACCAAAGGGAATCTTTTAGTGTATCTTCCTATAGGAGTCTCAGAATCACGTGAGTAAGGTACCATTAGAAAGCTCTCGATGAGACAAACTAGGGGGAGGAAAGGCCAGCCTTTCTCCTTTTATCTCCAATCTAACATAGGGTTGTAATGCTCCATTCATGGCATGCCTAAGATTGCATCATAACGAGCTAATTGTATCACTCGCCACTCAATTGCTTCTTGATATTCTCTTACAAAGAGTGTGACCTGTCTAGGTAATGATTCAATCCTCTTTGTTTGCCTGTTAGGCAACTCTACTTCTTCACTCCCATCTTTCTCTAGATCCATTCCCAATCTTATTACAACAAAGAAAGATGAGAAATTCTCTGTTGCTCTCGGATTGATTAATACTCTCACTTGATTGCCTTCTAGGACTCCATTCACAACAATCAATTGTGAGGTTGCCTTTCGGGATCTTTGCACATTAGTCTTCTTCCTTCCCTCGCTTCTCTTCTTCCTTATTGAGCCAGTAAGGCCACGAGGTACATTTACTAGCGATCTTCATTTTCCAGAGTGTTTTCCACCTCCTCCTCTTCAATGCGCCTCTCCATGTTGTTCAAAGATTGCCTGTATGAAGGCCGAGGGCTCTAGGGAAATGAGTGCGACAATTGGTAGATATGTGCCCAATACGGCCACAATTGTAACAACAACATTGTTCTCCTTGAGTTCCTTCTCCTTGTGGAACTCCATCTCTTCATTCTTCTACTCGTCCACACTCCCCTTGAAGCGGTCGTGCTCCTTGATCTCGAAATCGAAGGTTGCCCAATTCCATCGGTATGGGTCCACCCATGTGTGGCATTTCTGCCTAATAATGTTGAGGGGGAACTACTCCTTCACTTCCACCCAATGCTCATGCTATTTTTTGTGCACAAGCAATGGCTTCAAATACTGTGCGATGATTTTGCACCATGACTTCTTGGTGAATCTGCTCCTTTAACCCTTGTTTGAAGTTGTCAAGAGCCTCTACAAGACTCATGTCAATTATTGCTACTTGTAGATCTAGAAATGCCTCCACATACTCTTGTACGTCGTTCTTTTGTCTCAATCCCCATAGTCAGGTTCAAGCTATCTGCATAGAATCCACCGATTGGAAATTCTTCAACAATCCTTCTTGCATTGATGTCCACATGAACTCCCTGCTCTCTACCAACATGGATCATTCCCAAGCATCATACCATGTGAGGGCTTTATCGGTCAAGTACCCACATGCAAACACGCCTACAACATGCTCTATGATCTTTGTTGAGAACAATCAGAAATATTGATTCATTCTCGAGATCCAATTTTCCACTACTCCTATCATACGTTGCTCCTTGTAAGGCTCAATGTTGTAGGTCTTCTTTGTCCGGAGTAGTAATGTGGCTTTGTCGTTGATAGGGTTTGTAGGCACAAGTGCTTCTCCAAGTACTTTGATCACAAGTATTGGGTTTTGAGATGGCTCTCCTTCTAGCATGGCTTGATCGTTCTTGAGGATTTGCACTTGACTTTGTAATGTCTCCATAGTCATCTTAATCTCTTGAAATTCATTCAACATCCCTTGAATTCCTTGCACCAGCTCTTGCAATTGCGGATCCATGGTTCTTGCAACACTCAATTGCTAATGCCTACTTCAATACAGAGTCAATATGATCACTCTGGAAGGTTCACAAACTATTGGAACTATCATTGGGATTTCAGAAGCTATCACTTGTTGATAATACTCTTCGCCAAAATTTCTAACCACAAAATCTCTAAACATCACTTTTGGTCTCATTATATAAAGTATTTCTATTTTAGTGTTGAAAGGGAGAGGATTTGGGACATTCACATCCATATCATCATAGTAGAATGTAGATTGCCAAATCCCACTCTCTATCATATATCACCACAAGTAGAATCACCGGGTTTGGTGAGTTCATCACCTTGTCCATGGATTTTGCGCCAAAGTGCTAAACTAGCGATACCCTCATTTTCTCATGTTGGATGTACATAACCTTGATGTGGAATGGATTTGGGTATGGAAAGCTAGGTGTGGGAAATTATCCTCCCAGTACATGCATCCCGTCCGCTCTCTAAAGTCCTTCCTAAGTCTAGCAACTACTCTATGTTCTCCACCTCAAATTACTTAGTTTCAATAGTTCGTGCTCTTCCAAGAGGGATGATCCACTCTCTTGGACTAAGACACTTACTATGATACCATTGTAATGCTTTGTGGACAAGAGAAGAGAGAGAAATACAAATTATACACTCAACATTTGGTGCCCCAAAGGAGCACCTTCTCTTTATTATATAGACAAAGAAGATCTCATCCAAGGAAGCTCCACCATAGGATTAGGCACATAGATAGGTGACATGTCAGCAAGCTCCACCCTTGGATTACTTACTTGGATGGGTGACATGTTGGTCTAGGTACTATCTAGTTGGTCAAACAAGCTTTGACTGGAGGGAATCTTTTAGGGAATCTTCTTGTAGGAGTCTCAAAATCATGTGAGTAAGGTACCATTGGAAAGCTCTTGATGAGACAAACTAGGGGGAAGAGAAGGCCAGCCTTTACTTCGTTGGAGGAGGGGGGAATCTGCATATTTTTTTGGCCTAATTCATCCGTTTAGGCCTCCAAAATTGCCTTCAAAGATTTCAGGCATATTTTGGTTCCTACTCTATTATTAGAAGTCCCCTTTTGGTGATACCTCTTTCTAATCTGTTTAGTCCATCATGTGTAACATCATTCTAGATGTTACCAAACCAATTCTCACCTTTAAATCCTATGTTTAGCTATTGGTTCTAAGGTTCTAAAGTCTATTTTAGTTTCTGCTTTATTAGTAGAAGTGCTATTTTGGTGATACTTCTATCTGATCTATTTTGACCATCATGTAAAACATCATTCTAGATGTTACCAAACCAAATTTCACATCTAGATCATATGGCTAGCTCTTGGTATTACAAGAGATAAAGGATAGTTCTACATTAGTCATGATAAGCTAAAGTTAGTCATAGCTAATGTGACAACCTAACAAATATCACTTTTGTAGTAATCAGGTAAGTAAAGTTTGTTCCAGTAGAGATACTAGTCAGAATTGGCCAAATACAAAGTCAAATGTCACAATGTAGTTCTTCTTGGTTGCGTCTTTAGTCTCTCAAGTAGAAACCACACCCAGAAGAGAGTAACAAGCACTAATTTGTTGTCTTGTCATGACAATTGGTCACACTTAATCACAACTCCATCAAATCTTTCCAAACAATCTTGATTGTGATGATTCAGGCTCTCCCAAAAATGACACTTCACTGTACAATGACTTCACCTTATAATTGTGTTCTACCCCTCCACTAAAGGCACAACTTCCTCGATTGAAATTGCTTCACATCAACATTGCGCTGCACTCACAAATGCAAAACTACCAAAACTACAATTCCTCTTAGATCTGTCAAAACATTGCTCCAATTGCACTTCACTCAAGATCAAACACACAAAGTAAAGATCAAGGTTGCGGAATCCAACATCCAACAAACACACTGATTTGCACTTCAAAATTCTTCCAACACTCACAATCACAATCACAATGTTGATACTAGGAATTAAGCTCAAATGACAAGCACTATTTCACAACACTTTGCTTTATCTATTCTCAGAAATAATGAGCACTAAATAACATTTTCTTGTGAATACCACTCTTAAATAGTGAAGCAAACAATAGTTTTGACAACTATACTGTTCTATAACAACTCTTCCAACTTGCAGATCCAAAATGACAATGCACCTCTTCATATCTGCCTCTTCAAATCTCAAATCTGTTACTAATCCAATCCGATGTCTACTTCTTCCTCGGCTTTCAATCCCAAAGTAACTTCACTCACTACCTTGTCCTCAGGTTTCACAACTACTAAATCTTCTACTAATTCTAAGATTTCTCTTTCCTAATCTGCAATTCCACTAGTGGGTATCCCTTACAAAAATTTATCTCCAGACCCACTCTTCTCTAACATCTCCATTAGTAACTCCAAAGATATCTAGACTCCTATGTTATCTACTTTGGGTTTCGCTTTGACATCCTTCCAAAGTTTATCTATCTCTAATTTCACCAAGTCTAATCTAATCATGATATTATCTTCCACTTCTAATATCTTCCTATCTACACAAGTTCCGAGACTGATAAGTAAAGCATTCAAATCTTTGTCCTTTGCATTTCATCTCCTCGTCTCTTGCACCAGCAACTTCAACTTGTGTAGCCACGTCTCTTCAATTCGCACGTTGGCTTTTGTTCTTAGCATTGCATTCATCTTGATCAAGATCTCCTTCAATGGCTCCAGTTGCATTTCTCTCTCCCGTTCTTGATCTACAAGCCAATCTTCTCTGTACATTGCCAATTCCGCTTTGAACTCGGCTTTCATAGTCTCCTTCTCTTTCTCCTTCTGCACAATCTTCTCTCCTGATTACGAAGTAACTCTCTTAACCTTTCCTACTCTCTATATCTTGATGTCAACTCTCTTTGCAAGAGCTGCTTCTTCTCTTCTACACTCTCTATCACTCTGTCAAGTTCTTGCTCTTTCTCCGCTACTCTTGCCATAGCATGGATAATTTCTAATCTCAAATCAACAAACTATTGCTTCAAGATTTCATACTCAGCTACTTGACTTTCCCTTGCTATATCACTCTGCTCTATGAGTCCCTCTCAACTCCTTGCTTCTCTCTTCAAGTTCTCGATTACTTGATTCTGTACTACAGCATCTACTCATAATATGCTCCTTTCCTCCTCACCTCGGGTTATATTTTTCTTCAACTTTGAGTTCTCTTCTTCCAACCGAGCTAACACCTACAATATAGTCTTCACCTCTGGACACTTTGACTGCATCTCCTTCTTATTGTGCTCCAACTTCACCAACAATGGCACACAACCTCCGGCAGATACTCTACTCCTTCACTCGGAATTACCTCGGCTTGCGGACTTACCTCCTTATTTGTCTCTTCCTCTCTCGATACTCGCCTTCTTAGCCACAATCGCCTTATAGGAATGGATTTGTTGCTCCCCAAACTTTGACTCTCCACTTCTCTCACCTTACTCGGCCCCACTTCATACTTTGCCGTCCTCACTTTCAATGCTCATGTCCTTGCTCTGCAGCGTGAACTCGGGTTCTTCCTCCTTCTTTGAGTCTTAGGACTTGCACTCAGCCTCCCTTTTGACTCTTCATCCGACAATGCAATCACCACCAATTCTTTCCTTAGGTTCACTCTTCTGGCTTTCTGAGGTCGCGCCTTCTCTACTTCTTCTTCTTCTTCTTCTCCTTGTCATCTCCTCTTCTTTGACTTTGGAGTGCTCACCTTCACTTGCACCTTCTACCCCGTCTACTCGTAGTACTCGTCACTACGCCTGATTTGCAGGATGTACTGTTGCTCCTCTGCATCAACATCTCTTCTCAAGTTGGGATGGAAATGAGACACCATCTTGTGCCTCTCCGCCGCATTCAATAGATTCAATCCCAAGTAAAAATGGGCTACAAATGGCATA
This sequence comes from Lunularia cruciata, assembly GCA_948567375.1. Taxonomy (NCBI): domain Eukaryota; kingdom Viridiplantae; phylum Streptophyta; class Marchantiopsida; order Lunulariales; family Lunulariaceae; genus Lunularia; species Lunularia cruciata. The sequence continues at coordinate 6,786,984 of OX419760.1, read as the reverse complement.
ATGTAATGTGGCGGCGACCTGTCTTGCAAATTCCACATCATTTGTCTCATCCTTTGATGTAAACACGTTGCCTAGTTAATTAACTCTACTGCAAACATCTTATAGAAGAACACCACTTGGTGCTTCATCACATAAGTTGTTCTCTCCGGCTTTGAGATTGCCATTAGAACACTCACAATCCCACTCTTGATAAGATCCTTATAGCTCTCTACTTTGTAGTCATTCTTTGTGTGCTTTGAAGAGAAAGCATCCCTCACTTCTTGGGTTTCTTCCGCAACTTCTCCCTTCCCCAAGAACGTAGCACCTTCCTTTGTGCCTGCTTCTCTTCCGAGTACCAATCTCCAATCTGACTCTGTCCATCAAGCCAGATTTCCTTGCTTTCCTTCTTCTTAGGGCCATCAAGACACTTATTCTCGATGATCTCAACCATGAAACCTAGAAAACTAACATTCTAGTTCCATGCCAAGAATGTGATCCAAAGCCTGCTCAGGACTTCAATTCTTGTGTCACATCTACCCTCCAAATTTCATGATTTCTCACCACAAATTTGGACTTCTTCTTCCCAGCTCCCATCTTTCTCTCTTCCACTCTGGCCTGGGGACTATTCTTCCTATTGATTCCCAGATTAATTGTCTTGACTTCCTCTCAACACGCCAACGCGTCTTCAACTACACTTCCCTTCCCACGACCTCCTGCAAGACGACTTCTTAATGGCGATGGGAAATTTCTTGTCATTGCTTTGTCTTTAGCCCAAATTTTATAGAGTCATGCCTTCTCCATCTTTCTTCAATTTGAGTTTCTATCGAGAAATCACACCTCCTGCATGCTCTTATCACTGTCAAGTGTCCTTCACGCATATTACCATCATTTTGAACAGTGCTTTCTTGAATGTCTTGCACCAAAGGAAAGTTGTTACATTGTCCTTGCCTTGAGTTGAGCACCCTTGAGACGAAGACTCCTTACTTTGGGTTGTATGCTGATAGGGCAATTCTGAGTACCTTGCCTTCTGACCCGAAGTCATGTTGCCTTGGGTTACACCCCAAGGACACTTTTCTTTGCCTTCTTTGGCCATACAGGCATAATTCAACTTCTCTATACACTTCTTCTTCACAATTGAGGAAAAAAAACAAAAATGTGGGTACCATAGCTAAGATAAAGGGGACCTTACTTTAGAGGAAGTGGAAAAGATGAGCACCACTATTTTGGATTCTAGTGTGTTGACTTGGTATTATTTCTAGGTGTTTGGCTTTGAGGAAAGAGTTGAGAACTCTTTCCTCAAAGGCCAACCACAGGCCATACCCACAGGCCATACTTTCCACTGTGGTCACAGGTGACTTTTGTCTTTCACTTTTTTGGTTGATGTGGTGTTGTAAGAAAGGTAAAGTCACATTCTTGTCCTAAGTATCTCTGCATTTTGTTAGCATGTAGCTCCTTAGTATGAAGTGCAACTTCTATGGTAGCTATTTTCAAGCCGATGGTGCATGCATTAGTTGTGAGTGTCATGACAAGAGGTAAGTACTCAATTGTTGGTAGTGCACCTAATACTATGGTGGCACAAGCATATTCATCAAACTTTATGCCAATGGTAGCCAATCCATTAGCTAGTTCATGTGATCGGGCGATGAGAGCCAACAGTGTTTCTCTTGCAAGAAGCTTGAGTGGTAAACTCTTGTAGGAGAACTATTTTGTTGATTTTAGTCTTTTGCTAAGATCTGTCTACTAGTTTATCCCACATTCATTTGCTTGTCTTGCAAATGAATGTGATCATTAGATCAACAGAATTCATTGAAGATATTGTTAAGCCAATTTATGCAAGAGCCTTACGTCTTCTTTGTCCCAAGAAGCTTGGAGGTCCGTGAGGTCAATAGTAGACATTTTTGTAATGGAACTCTCTATTTGAAGCCGTGCCAATTTTTCTTCCAAATGCCTTCATGCTCTTGAGGTGACATTCCAAAGGCATTGAGCCCACGGGATTAGCTCAGAACAATATTTTCCATCTAGGCCAATCTTTTGCATTGGTCAATAGATCGATTTGATAGATATTCTTGGGCGTGGATGCTTGCTCAGCCATAGGAGCAAATGTAAATAAAGCAATAGAATTAGATGTGTGTGTGCAATTTGTCTAATGCAGTGTTTCACATCATCAAAGTAAGGAAATGTGGTACTAAACTAGGCCTTTTGCGTGTGGCCCATAACCTGTTACAAGTTGGTTGTCATCAACAACAAAGATGTTTTTATTGCAATGTATCTTGATACAAATAGTAAACCAAAATATTTTTAAACATGCTCTACTAAAATGGAGGTATGCCTATGGTGACTATGCAAAAGGAGATGATGTGACAATGAGGTAATGACAAAATTCAAATAAAGCCGCCACCCAAAGTAGCCTTGCATAGGTTGGAGACCAGTGCACTGACATAGATAATACCTATTGTCCCAAGATTCCAAGGTAGAATTATAATTACTGAAAAGTGTTTCCATGTGGCTCCATGATGTAGTTACGGCAACATCTTGGTTTAAAATCTTATGAAATCCTTTGTTCAAGAGTGGAGAAAGATCTACAGATGTTCTGGTAATCCTTATCAAAGCTCTTTGAAGAATACTCCTCTGTGATGTACAAGGGACAAAGGAGGGTAAATGGCTTATTGTTAGTTGTGACACACACATCCTCTTGATAAGAAGTTCTACATGGGCAATTATGTAGAAAAACCAAAGGATGGGAGACCGCATCAAGCCGTACAAGGGAGAGATGAAAAATGTAAAATGGGATTAAGCCCTAATAGAGTCTATATGAGAAATATGCCCTACCGCACCTAATATATCCCAGCTATGCAAGTCATATGGTCTTCAAAAAATTGAAGCATCCAAAGAAAAATTACCTAATGTGATTACTCTCCTATGGATTGCACCAACCACTGCCCTTTGTAGAGCAATGGACACACGCGGTCTAAAATATGCTACAAAGTATAAAAGTGAGAGTGGTACCTCATGGCACCTAACATGATAAGCTCTTATGCACTCCCAGACAAATGTGTTGGATGCCATGTCCATTCCATTTAACTCCAAGGCTAAAGGAACAAAGAGGTGACCTTGTTGCATGCCCCTATACAAGGAGACTGTACAACCTTGTAACACCATTTATAGCATTGCATCTAGATTGATCGTACATTGGAGTAGCAATGATAGTAGTTAGAGGTATTTTGGTAGTTACTCATAGACTAATTTTTTGACGGTCAGCTTTCATGTTTGGAGTATTGACTACATGGTGGAGCCTATCACTTACACCGTTTGTACCGTTGGGTGTGCCATTAGTGGGACCATTGGGGTGAGACCTAGGTCAAAATTAGGAGTATACTCTAGGAGTGCAGCTCTAGAGAGCTCACTTCTCTATTGTTGAGCCTTCGAGTTCTCGACTAGAATGGATAAAAAGCTGACGAGCATCACCTAGATTCTCTTAGCTAGAGTGGGTATGGCTTGATTGTAATCAATGCCCAATTGTTGGCAGATTATGGAGTATAGATCAAGTACTAATCTAATTGAGTGTGATTTGAGTTGTGTAAACAAACTGATTATAACAGAGAAGTGAGAGTCAAGGGAAATTGGGTGCAAGAATTGAGGGTGGTGGTGGTATCTCCAAGCCCGATGGATTGTGGTACCTTGATTGCAGTTTTGATTTCCTTAAGAGTGATTGTGCACGGAAGCACTTGCCAAATTTGGAACCAGAGAGAGTTGATTTCAAGCGGTAGTTATGATTTTGAGCTCAAGAGGTGATGACAAGACCCAATCTGGTGCAACTTGAGCTCAAAAAGTGAAATTGAAAGTGAAATTAGGAACACATTTCTACAAATTAGATTTTTGACAATCCCTATCTTTCCAATTTGGCTCAAGTGAAGAGTTAGCAAAGGATTTAACGATCAAAAAAATAGGGATTTATGTCAAATTTTATATCAGATTACATCAAATTTTGTGAATAGTTTATGTCAAATTTTGGCAAGAAGAACTTTGATCCCATTCTCGATGAGACTTGTAACTCAAGAAGTAGATAGGTACTCCGATTATGTTAAATGCCAAAAGGTAGCAAAGTCAATCCGGTGTTGATTTATGAGATGGAGAGTTTTTGTTAGTCTTCTTATTGGACCCCCCTCCATTCTCTACTTCTTGTTTATGCACTATGTCTGTTGAGGTGCCTTGAATTTACAGCGTTGGTGCTATGGTGTGCTCTCGGTAGTCAGGCTAGAGTGATGACCAATCAAACTAATTGTGCTTCTCTTTGATGAGGCAAAAAGTGATGATCTGTAGATTGTGAAAGTGCATGTTGTGATGGTAGGTTACAAGTTGCCCTTTCCCCTAGTGTAGTTTTTGTAGTAAGAGCTACATTAGTTGGTGACGTTTAGTTGGTGATGTTGGCACTTGGAGGTGTTGTGTAAAAGACCAAGACCAATGAGAGAAATAGGAGAATGAAAATTCACATTGAGACACTTGAATGAGGGAAAACTCCAAATGCCTAGCATGAGCTTTGGCTTTGGTATTTATAAGTAGCATACAAAGCCCTTGAGAAGCTTCTCAAGGAGCTTCACCAAGCTGCTTTCTTAGAGTGCAAACCAAGTTAACTAGGAAGCTTCTCAAGAAGCTTCCTTCTAGAAGCCGCTTACATGGCGTGCAAGCTAAGCTAATTAAAAGCTTCTAGAAGCTACCTACTTGGGGCGCAAGTTAACTAGTTGGGAAGCTTCTAGAATATTCTAGGCTAATTTGGCTTATTCTCTACTTTGTTAGCCTTACTAACTAAGTTGCTAAACTCCATATTTTTACATATTCCCCCATTGCTAGTTGGTGATGTCCTTGTCACCATTGAAGCTTCAAACTCCTAGATGGTCGTCTGTGCATTCTGGAGGTGAGAAAGAGGTTTCCATGTGGCATCATGAAGGAGATACCCTTTCCAAAGGACCTTGTACTCTATATGTTGTGGGCATGCTTGTTGGATGTGGCGACGCGCAAGGATACGATCAAATTTGTACTCCTCATGATCATTGATAGAGATAGAGGGAGGAGGAGGTTAGATTCAAGAGGAAAAAGAAGATGGGTTAGGAACAAAGGGTTTCAACTTGGAAATATGAAAGACAGGATGGATGTGCATATGTCAAGGCAAGGCAAGTCGATAAGCAATAGGAGAGACAATTTGGGTGACATCAAAAGGTCCTATCCAATTAAGGGCAAGTTTATGAACTTGGGTATCAAGTGGGAAGGGTAGATTACTAGAGGATAGCATAACTTTATCACCAACTTCAAAGGTGAGATCACAACAATGGAGGTCCGCATATTGCTTTTGATGATTCTAAGCAATAAGGAGGTGAGATTTGGCTTGTTAGAGGGATTTGGATATGGTGGTCAAGAAGGTTGAAGTATGAGGGACCTGAGATGGGGGAGGAGCAAGAAGAGAATTTGGGACAAGCAGATCTTGGCCAAAGTTGAGAAAGAAAAGAGAGAAATCCGGTGCTTGCTTGTTTAGAATTGATGTATGCAAACTCCGCAGTTGCAAGACATTCATCCCAATCGGTTTGGTGAATGTTGACAAAGGCACAAAGCATATCTTCCAAGGTGCAATTTGCATGTTCAGTTTGTCCATCAGTTTGAAGATGATAGGCTATGGACAAAGTAACCTTGGTGCCAAGTATATCTAGAAGAAGGCTTGCCAAAACATTTTGGTGAAGCAAGGATCATGGTCTGAGATGAGTACACATGGTATCATATGATGTTTGAATACATTATCAAAGTAGAGTTGTGCCAAGGTTGGAGCATCCACAATATCAACCGTTGGTGCCAAATGGATTTTCTTACTAAGCTTATACACAAACACCAGAATTATTGTGTGACCTTGTTGTGTCTTGGGCAAGGAGATGATGAGATCTAAGCTCACATGTTCCCAAATGAGTAGTTGGAATGGGAAGTGGCTAAAGGAGTCCACTCGGCTTCTGGTTACAAGCCTTGTTGCATTGACAACTCTCACACGATCTGACAAACTCCTAAACATCTTGTGTCATGTTGGGCTACCACCATTGGCATTGGAGGGTACCCACGGTCTTGTCCATCCCCATGTGACCAGCTATTGGTAGATCATGGGCTTCTTGAAGGCGCGCAAGTCAAAGATCACCTTTGGCTGGAACATAGATCTGGTCCGCATTGAATAGAAGGCCTTCCTTAAAGGAGAAGGTGTTGTACTCCTTGTTGCCTGCTGTTTGACGATCGTGTACCATTTGGAAGAAAGGATCTTGTTGTAGAGCTGACCAAAACTTTTTATGGACCTTGGAGTCAATTGACACTATTGTAATTGCCGCCATGATGAGAGGAAGAGACTTCAAATCAGATCGTCGTGATAGAGCATCAGGGATGACATGGAACCGACCTGGTTTGTACTCAAGTTTGATGTCAAATAATTGGAGTTGCTCTTCTTATCAATGATGTCTACTCTTCATGTGTTCCAAGTGTAAGGTCTACAACAATGGCTTGTGATCCATTCACATGATCACTTGTTTCCTCAAGAGATAATGCTTCCATACCTTGATGGCATATACCATTGCAAGTTTTCCAATCTCAAGTAGAGTAATTTCTTTCAGATATATTTAGTCGGTGAGACACAAGGGCAATGGGATGTAGTCCATCTAGGAATTTTTGTTGCAACACAACTCTAATTCCAAAGTTAGAAGCATCAAAATCAACCACACAAGGTAGTTGAGGATCATACGGTTGAAGAATGGGTCTTGAAGACACCATATGCTTTAGCTTTTGGAATGCTTCTTCATGCTTGGTGGTCCATTGGAAGCTCAAGCTCTTTCCCAAGGGGTTAGTCAATGGTGCAGCCACATGAGCATAATAATGAATGAACCATTGATAAAAATTGGCCAATCTATTGAACGCCCGTACTTCTGTAGCATCCTTCGGGGTAGGCCAATCAATTATGGCCTTGATTTTCTCTTCTTCCATCTTGATCCCCTCTGATGAGATCTTATGACCCAAGAAGGTAACCTCCTTCTCCAAAAGGTAAACTTTGACTTCTTGCAATAAAATTTCCATTGTCGTGGTTGTCTTAGGAGTTCTCGTACATGATTCATGTGTTTTGCCTCTATCTTACTATAGATTAAGATATCATCCAAGAACACCATCACGGACCGATCCAATAGTCCATCCAACACCTGATGCATCTGATCCATGAAGACCATTGGAGCATTATTGAGTTCAAAAGGTAGACTCTCCACTCAAAATGCCCATACCTTGTGCGAAAGGCAATCTTTTACACATCCTCTTTATCAATAGGAATTTTCCAGTAGCCACAACAAAGATCCAACTTGGAAAAGTAGCGTGCTCCACTTAGTTGATCAAGCAAGTCATCAATTCAAGGCATGGGATATGCATTCTTCACGGTTTGCTTATTGAGCTCACAGTAATCAATGAAGTCCTCCATCCTTCTTTGGAACATATAGTACCGATGCTCCCCAAGGAGAGGTACTATATTATATGAAGTCCTTCTCCAATAAGTCTACAAGTTTTGTTTGCAACTCCTCCAACTCCTTTGATGAGTGCCAATAGATTGGTCTATCACTGGAGTACTACCTGGCAATAACTCAATCTTGAAGGGCATACCTCAATCGGAGTGTAATCCCTTTGGTAGATCATCGGGAAACACATTTGCAAACTCCTGAACTATCTAATCAACCATGCTTGATGAAGCCCTTGGCACTCCTTAGATTGTTCTTGTACAATTGGCTTGATCCATAATGTGAATATAAATTTATCTTCCTCCAAAGCTTACTCTATGGGTGCTTTACTAACCAACTTCCCTTCTAGGGACTCATCTCCCTTCAAAGTTTGCTCTATGGTTACCTTCTCAACAAACTTCCCATCTTGGGACTGACTATTCTTAGATGTCTTACTAAGAGGTGCCAAACAACCTAATCAAAAATTCCTACCTTGGTGTTGTACTTGAATTTTTTGTCGGGTCCAATCAAATTGAACCTTACAAGGTTCAAGCCAAGGTAGACCTAGAATGATATCTTAGTGTAGAGGTGCCACTACAAACCTCATACACTCCAAATACTCCTCCCCAATCTTGAAGGTAACAAGATGTGAGGTGCAGAATGCAAAACCCTTTCTACCATCCGTCATCATCAAACTACTTCTAATCAGTGGCTTGATAGGAATATCCAATTCTTTTGCTACTTGCATAGATATACAATTCTCTGAACTTCAAGAATCAACCAAAATCCTACAACCCTGATTAGATATCATACCTTGCAAGTGAAGTAAACTTGCATAGGTTGAGCCTTCAATCCCATTGGAACTAATCAAACATTTCCTTGATCATTCTGTTCCATAAACTCCATCTGGGCAACTTGTTGAGGTTGCCCATTCCTAAGTGGACATTCAACAATGTGATGTCCAACTTGTCTATAATAAAAACAACCTTCATTTTGTTGCAATCTTTCTCTATCCATTATACCAAGAAGTCTTTGTTGGATAGCATCAATCTCCATTGGTGCCAGTTCTTCCACCCATGCATTGGTAGGCCTTGTATAGGTCAAGGTTGAGACCAAGTTGTGGCCACCAAGGAATCAAAGCACTCAACCAATTGCATGACCTCTTCTATATTTTGTGGTTCCCGCATGGTCACCTCCAATTTGGTTTGTGACTTCAATACCTGCATAAATCAATCTAGAACTTCACCTTCTTGTATATCTAGAATTTGCATGATGATGTTTTGAAATTGTGTGATGTAGCTCCTTTCTGAGCCAACTTGCTTCAACTCTACCAATTTATCTTGTGTGACTCGGGTGGTATTTATAGTTTGAAACCGACTCAATATTGCATCCTTGAATTTTTCCCATGCCAAAATCAGTGCAACAATTTGTTGTTCCGGTTGCTTCACTTGGAATTGCCACCAAAGTTTTGCCACACCATCTAATTGGCTAGAGGCCAAGAGAATCTATTTCCGTTCATCTTGAAGATTGGTGGCTTCAAAGTAACATTCACAATCAAACACAAAATTCTCTACTATGCCTAAAAGATTCTTGCCTTCAAACACCTTGGGTTTTGGAAATCAAATGTGATCTTCTCTATCTTGAATTGGCACTCTCTTTATATGTTCTCGTTGTTGTTGATCTTGTTCATCTAGTAATCAAGTAAGGTGCTCGATTTGTTGCTACATTGCAAGGATAATGTCCAGTATTGCCGCCATAGCTACTACTCTATCTCACTACTCCCAATTTATCTAATTGATTTGCATATAGATGCAACACGTCCACCGTTCTCCATAAGCTACAACCGGAAGTATCAAGGGTTCCTCAAACACGGTGATCATATGTAGAAAATCTTCTCCGATGCGCAAGGTGATGAATTGTGTGAAACAATGCTTTGTGAAACAATATCTGGACATGAAAATCCCAATGGTTTGGCAGGAGTGGCTTTGGTGGTCCATAAATTCCATCCATCTTATTCCTGCTTTGCTACCAATGTAAAAGACCAAGACCAAGGAGAGAAATAAGAGAATGGAAACTCACATTGGGACACTATAATGAGGGAAAACTCCGAATGCCTAGCATGAGCTTTGGCTTTGGTATTTATAGGTAGCATACAAAGCCCTTGAGAAGCTTCTCAGGAAGTTTCACCAAGCCGCTTTCTTAGAGTGCAAGCCAAGTTAACTAGGAAGCTTCTCAAGAAGCTTCCTTCTAAAAGCCGCCTACTTGGTGTGCAAGCTAAGCTAGTTAGAGGCTTCTTGAAGCTACCTGCTTGGGGCGCAAGTTAACTAGTTGGGAAGCTTGCTAAGAAGCTTCCTTGATGCTTCTAAAATATTCTTGGCTAATTTAGCTTATTATCTACTTTTTTAGCCTTACTAACTATGTCGCTAAACTCCATATTGTTACATGTTGGCACTTGGTGGGGGATTATAGTTACGGGTTACAATTTTTTATTACTTTGTCACAATATTATTCTTTGGAGATTCCAAAGGAGAAAGCATTGTAGTACATAGTGGATTTACTTGGAGTGGTCCTTGATATCAGCTTGTATCTCAAGTCTCAATGAGGGAGGAGATTGACTCTAAGTTGGAGTTTGATATATGAGACGATTCAATTGAGAGTGCACTTGGTGTGTCCGCATTGTTCTTGTGGGACATGGATGAGATTTATGGGGTCTCCAAAGGTCCTAAGGGTTACTCTAGTATAGCGGGTACCATTGATTTGGATGATTTCATCCAAGAATTTGATAGTTGGTGTCATCTGTAGCAAATGCAAAACCCGACTTTGTACACATCCTTCATGGCATGGAAGGGGTTGTTTCAACATTTGGAGGGTCTGCTAGTGGACAACTACTGTGAGTTCATGAGAGCTCACTTGGAGGAGATTGAGCTATGGAGAAAATATTGCTCTCCAAACTTGTCTCCATTACTTCAAGCTCAATTTCTAGGGGTAGATCGATTGTACCCACAAGTTCTAGCTCTAGTAGCATTGGTGGATCTCTTGGAGATGATTCTTCTACAAGTAGAGGTACAACTATTGGAGGTGGTGTAGGATTGGGGTTTAACCCCATGGTAGAGCCCATGGTAGAGTTCTTCTTGTGTTTGAAGCAAAACTATTTGGGTGTACGGGCTGACAAGTTGAGGAGCTTGCAAGAGTTCCAAGGCTGGAGAGAGCCTATGCAAGGCATACAATTGCTTGAGATGGCTAATCAATTTTACTCAAGGAGTAACTAAGGCCCAAGTAATCCAATTTTGATATGGGATACTGGACAAGGAGTTGCAACATATAGCACGTGATGCTATGTGGTTACACGCTACTTCACCTACTTTGGCAATGGTCTTTGGTTTGGCTGAGCACATTGAGCTCAACATGGTGGAGGAGAGAGTGGTGATATTTGGATTTGGTAAGGAGATCTCATCCAAAATTGTTACTTCTTTTAGAGTGCAAAAGAGTGCACCACATCATGTTGGTTTTTGAGGACAAGATGGACAACCTAGGTCCTATGGAGCTAGTGGAGGGCCTAGTGTAGCAAGACCGTTACCTTCATTTTTGGGTCAGTAGCAACCAATGAGTGATGGTGTCGCTTGTTGGTCTTGTGGTGGACCTCATCATACAAGAGAGTGTCCTTGGAGCAGCGGACATGATACCTCTAGTGTATCATAGCAAGCATAGAGACAATGTGAGCATTGTCATAGATTTGGTCACACTAGTGCCAATGCTTTGACTTACACCCGGAGTTACGGAGTGGTAAAATTGTTATGGCAGGTGGTAGAGGAGCTCCAAGTCATGGAGGACAAGGTAGTAGAGGTGGTGGTAGAGGATCTACACATAGTAGGGGTGCGGTACCTGCCCTTACTTTTAATACAACCATGGCTACTCGGGTCAAGCAGTTGGAGTAGAGATTGGCTAGCATGGCCATAGCTCAGAGGAGATCAGATTTGGGTGTTGATGCTTCTACTTCATATGCAATTGATAGAGACACCTTGGGTTTCATGTGCAGGGCAGCACAGGTGGATGCATTTGCACAATGACTAGGATGCATTACATGCTCTAGAGCCCACAGGAGCATAAGTTGAGGTGGACCCACAACGAGGAGAGGTTGGAACACATGTCAGACTTCCTTAGTCTTTCTTACTCTTTGAGGCCCTACATACATCATCAATAGCTCCTAGATGTCCTAGTGTAGGTGTAGTAGGTGGTGATGGGGTGCATAATAGACTACCTACTAGTCAACCACCTACTACTACATAGACTTAGTCTAGCACAATGTTGGGGGCGGCTTAGTTGATTATGCACTTTCCATTATTCTCAACTAGTGACATATTTACCTTGGGAGTTGACTCAACCCTAGTGTTCTAGTTGGCAGCCACGCTTTGTGAGAGTAGAGATGATGTGGTCCCTACTACTAGAGCAGAAGTGGTTGATAGTGGAGTTGACTTGGTTGAGGATCATGGAATCCGCTTAGTGACCAATGGTTTATTGCAGGTAGTAGCAGCAGTAGTAGATTGGAGGAGTTACTAGCTAGACCAACCTTTGAGTGGGGTTGTCTCGTTGGATAAGCAAAGGGGGATTTTTTGTTTGGAAGGTCTAAACACCATAGATGGTCTTATTGTACTCTGGTGCACAACCTCTTATGTTGGAGAAGGTTGTAGTTGTTGGTCTAGAGTTACAAAAGATCAATGTGGAGAGCTTTCCATTCACATTCAAACATCTCCATGTGGTGGTTCTACATAGTACATTAGAAGTGGAGAGCTTGTTGTTCAGATTCAGCCCAATCATCCAATTGATAGCTCTCTGTTGAGAGCTTAGGCCATTGCTATAGTGGCTGAGTCATATGATGTGTTAGTTGGGGGAGCAATGTTGTACTCCATGGGTTTCAATATTGACTATTGGGATGAGACACCCTCATATAGACCAAGTTGGCAGTCTGGTGAAGGATAGATATGTCGCATACCATTATTCTTTAGTAGTGGTAATCTTAGCTCACTATAGTCTTGTAACACACATTTATGCATGTGTGTGATATCATGATATTTAGCTTTGTATTACAAATACTTAAGAATATTATTAATATAAAGATAAATGATGGTTCTACATTAGTCATGATTAGCTAAAGTTAATTACAACTAAGATAGTGGGGACCTTATTTTAGTAGAAGTAGAAAAGATGAGCACCACTATTTTGGATTATAGTATATTGAACTTTGTATTATTCTTTGGTGTTTGGCTTTGAGAAAAGAATTGAGAACTCTTGGGCCTGCAAGCCTTTTTGTTTTGGATACTTCTATAGTCCAAGGATAGCCCATGTGGAGGAATCATTGACTTAGTGGTTGGGTCAAGATAAGATCACATGCTTAGTGGAATATGCCCATTTGGATGGATATTCCTTTATACTTTTTGCCTTTACTTGACTTTCAGCCTAGTAACTTGAGTTACTATGGTAAATAGTAAATTTAGTATGTAATTATTTCACATGCATATAAACAAAGGGTGAGGAGGTACTCATCATCTTTTCATTTACAACTATCTCTCCCTCATTGAGTTCTATAGTGAGCAATGTTTTGAGTCTTGGAGTGTTAGCCTTGGAAGATTATGATGGAGTTGGGGTTCCTTGCTTTCTTAGTCCATGGTATGCTACCATAATAGCCATCAGAGGTTCATCCTGAGTGAGAGACAGGCCAGCTCATAGATCAGGTTCTCAATCATTTTGGTGCACCAATTGACGTGTTGGATTGATCAGGGTACATAGTTCTTGGAGGAATTTCAGGTCTTGTGTGACAAGACTTTGATTGATCATCATACTACCTCTTGAGATCACCTTGAGGCAGATGGCTTAGCAAAGAGAGTGGTTTAGACAATGAAGAGAGGATTGCAAAAGTATGGTTTGCAGAGACGCCACTTGGGAGATTGGGATCTCCAATTACCTTGGTTGGCCATGGACTATCAGTTCAGCCGGCAAGCCTCCTTAGCATCCTCCTCCCCTTACTTTCTACTCTATGGATGAGATCCAGATTTACTTGCAGCCATTTTTCAAGATGCTACTATATAGATTATATATATGTATAGATGAGCGCATGTTCTCAACAGGCAAAGATCTTTTGGAGGCTGATGCCAATGGCCTTTGAGAACTTGGCGATTGCTCAACATAAGGATACCTTATGCTATGCTACCATTTGAGGAGGAGGTCATAAATCCTTGATCCTCAATTTCATCCATGGGACTATGTATATCTATAACAAACAACACCAACAACACTTGATGTTTCCACCGATTGCACTATCTTGAGAGTGCACAAGATTTTTCCATCTGCAGTCCCTCTGTTAGAGGAACATGATGGTATTATTTGGAAGGATCATGTGCGTAGTTGTGTGCCATGCCACCTTGCAAACATTGATGGTACTATGGACCCAAGCTTGAGGTGTATATTATGCGGTCCTTTTGGTGGAGTTGTTACTATGTTAGTGTGTGATAGTTGTTTGAGAGGATGGCATATGGTATGTATGACTCCTCTCCTCATGGTGATTCCTCAAGGATAGTGGTTATGTCCTAGATGTACTTGACCTATAGCTAGTTCATCCTTTATATGGTTATAGATTCCAGACATGCGACTAACAATGGGGCTCGATAGCACCTGGCCTTATGATCTTATGCCACCATAAAGGTATACCTTATATTTGAAGTAGATGGCTATTTGGAGCTAGAAGGACCTAACCACAAGCTAAGGAGGCAATTGTGGCACTTTAGCGTTCACGTATGACTTAGGTGTGAGTTGTGCTTCTATAGTGTGTGATGTTGACAAGTTTTGTATAGTAACGTATATCCGCACGATAGTTGTCACACCATTTGTAGTGTTGCATCTAGAGATTGCTTAGACAATGGAGTAGCAGTGATAGTAGTTAGAGGTATATTGGAAATTACTCATAGACTACTTTCCGACTTACTGATTTTGTGTTTGGGGTACTAACTACATAGTGGGACCCACCGTCACTTGCACCGTTTGCACCATTGGGTGTGCCGTCAATGGGACCATTGGGTGATACCTAGGTCAAAATCAGGAATATACGTTGGGAGTATAGCTCCAAAGAGCTCACTTCTCTTTTGTTGAGCCTTCAAGTTCCTTGCTAGAGTGGATAAAAAGCTAGCAAGCATCACTTGGAATCTCTTAGCTAGAGTGGGTGTGGCTTGATTGTAATCAATGCCCAATTGTTGGAAAATTATAGAGTGACATATCAAGTGCTGATTTGATTGAGTGTGATTTGAGTTGTGTAAAAAAATTGATTATTGTGGCAATTTAGAGTTCATGTATGACTTATATGTGAGTTGTGCTTCTATAGTGTGTGATGTTGACAACAATGTATGTTGTGTAGTGATGTATATATGCACAACAACTTGTTACTACACTTACCGCCCATCCAAGGAGGACGGGTAATCAATCCCTCCAAAACTATATCCTACATAGGGTCCATAACCATGACATCTGCTACTATCACCTGATCGTCTTGGACCAAGTATAAATCTGCCCTAAAATGTGTCGGCTGCAAAGCATACAAACACTCCCTCCAAACCAAGTATCCACTCTCTTGTGCCATAGCAAACACTATGTCCCTAATAGCATCATGGGTAACTATCATGTGTCCTCCAAAAGGGCACCGTGTCATATGGACCATTTTTGCATCTAGTGTAGAACCACACTCACAAGTGAGTAATGAAGATGCAGATGGGTAGACCAAACCTAAGCAAAACCTCATCACTATAGAGAAAGTAGCTAATGCAAGTCAAAATTCCCTAATGCATGGTCAAGCTAGGATCCAAGAGCTTGCTCCATTGCCAGAGCAAGAGAAAAGATGTGCTCTAGTAGCCTAAGGAATGGATGAGTCAACTAAGAGAGAATGTAGTATATGCTCACACTATCACTCCATCAAGGAAAATTGTAAACCTCTAGTCCAATCTGATGATAGTGAAGCAAAATATAAAAAGTCCTGTCATGCCCATGGGGATAGACTATCTTGCATCTGCCGCAATAACATATGGAGAGAATCTCCATATGTTATTATTAATCTCCATAAAGAATCTCCCTTCCACCTCTATCACATAAGTCTCCAAAACCGGTCTATCAACAACCACAAAATGAGAGGAAAGTAGGGGTACCAAGAGAGCCCAACTACTCAAAAATGCTATAGGTGTTGTCTTCTCCATAGATAGCAAGCCAACCTCTCCACAAGAGATTGGCAGAGCCATCTATCTATGTGCAAAATCCCCTATCACACAGTCAAATGTCCTTGGTTCAATAATATCACCAAAGACTCCCATAATCCTCTCATAAAAGGCTCTCATATGTGATAAGAAGGATGAGGAGGGGGGAGCTATACTAATGAGATAGGATGGTGGATGAGCAATACAAGAGGAGAATATACCACATGCCAGTTGCGGATCTCCTAGTAATGAAAGGTCATCCACATGGAGAACATCCTCTACAAGGGCATCGTCTAAGAAATGTGTGATAGAATCCTCAAATCATGCTAGCACTCCAAGAACATGTAGTCCATATGTAGACATGATACACCCCTTTGGAAGCTCAAGGTGGGGAGGGATACCTAAAGAGGACCATGCTCTGCACTTTAACACCTTGATTCTCAAGCCTACTAGATGTAGCTTGGTAGTTAAGTGGTCAAAGGCCTGCCTAATCTTATCTACAAGGCCCAGAATGTGTGTATCATCTGCCAAGGAGAAAAATACACAACCCGGCATGGCCAAAGTAGTAGATCGGAGAGCTCTAAAGTGAGCCATAATAAATAAGGGTCCCCCTACAAGATCTCCTTGATGTGTACTAATAGTTGACTAAAAGATGATACTCCCTCTTGTGAACAACCGTGTAGGTACTAAGGGGAAGTAAGAGAGCCATAAAAAGACTGCACAAAAGGAATAAGACTTGCCAAGGATCCACCATCCTCCCTAAGCTCTCTAAAGGTGGATGCCCATGAAATGCTATTAACAGCATTTTCAACATCCACCTATAGGACGACCCATTTCCAATGGAAATCAAGGAGCGCCTTAATGCCTAGAGATATAGCCTCACATCCTCCAAGGGTAGCTACTCCATATTGATATGGACTGAGGTGTTGTCAAAAGTGAAAACAATTTTGAAGGACAATGGTATGACTGACCAAATGCAAAAGATCTCTCCAATAGCAATCAGTCTAATGCCCCCGTGTCCTCCTCCATCGTGAGAAGACAACTAGCACCTAACACCCGACTAACAAAGAAAGGAATGCCTCCTCTTGCTACTACTACGGCCACCCAAAACAACTTGATAAAACCACTAGAAGGATCATCTGCCTGAAAGCAATCTCTAAGGTGCTCATAAACTATCCTTGACAAGCCTCTTAAGGAAAGATGAGGAGAAGTGCACAAGGCTTGTGCAAAATGCAACCTATCAAGACATAAAGGTTGCTCCAAGCTAAACATCTAAGATCTCTAGTGGTAGTCCCTCGACTGCTATAGGATGTAGTGAGCGTAGGGAAGAGATAGTCTCATCCGTAGGACTCCCCATATACAAAGGGTATAGCGCCCGTGCTGCTCTACTAAACTCTCTCGCTTGACCCAATGTCTTACACCATTGTAATTGAATGGACTCTATGGTATCATGTGGCAAAGCCTGTCTCCTAAAGCATGTAATCCTAACATACTCCTTCTTAAGAGCCGCCCAACCCCCTGCTCAGAGTCAACAAAATCTAGCAGCCACCTCTTCATGCCACACATGTCCCCCTCTAGCATAACGAAGACACCATCAAGGAAGTAAGAGGAATAGGAACCATGCTAACTTGTCCAAAAGATCATATGCCAAACAATCAAGTAGTAGGCAAAAAGCCTATCTAGTCTCATCATGGAGTGTGCAGGGTAGCCTATGGAAAAGATGTGGACATGGAAAACTAGTCTCAAATAACCCCAAAATGCAACCTGCCTGAGAAGCTAACCACTCTCACGACTTGATCGGTAACCTTGGAACAGTCAATGAAGGGATAGAAGTATGCATAATCCCAAGTGTCATCATTGTTGATGTGAGGGTTTGTCTCACATGTATATCCCAAGTGGTCCAATCATAGTCCTTGTATATCTTTATGATATGAGTCTTTACCCTTTGCAAGGTAAAACATCGATGACACACCGAGCATGGTGTATCTTGAGCCGCTCTAGACGGCCCCACATGGGGAGATGTAACTATGGCTAACACAAAAATAAAGATAATAACACATTATGCTCCTTTTCATATCTCCCCGTGCCTACAAAACCACACAAAAATAAAGATAATAACACATTATGCTCCTTTTCATATCTCCCCCGGCCTACAAAACCACAACCTATCACATCTCAACTCATGTAAAAAAATACAATATCTCTTATCCCTAACAACTATAAATTCTTTTTATTTTCAATTTTCATCTCCAAAATGTTGAATAAACATTCCGATGTAGAATCTCATAGATTATATCCAAGCAAAAACTCCGATATCATATCCAGACTTTCAACTTCCGTCTCCAAAATATTCGATAAGGAATTTCCGATATCATAATATTCGATAAGGAATTTCCGATATCATGATGTCCATACGCACTGCAATATAATCCACCCCCTTTGTTCGAGGATTAGTCATAAACCAGATAACGTGAATGATGTGTGAAAGCATCACAAACGTCCCTTGGATGTTGCTCTGCGTACAACGTACTTGCTCGGCCATTCAAGTTGATTCTGAAACAGGACAGCGAGAGCGAGAGCTCAAAATAAGAGGAAGAGGAAGTAGATGAGCAAAGAGTGTAAAAGCAGGAAGTGAACTAGATCCAAATTTGGACGAGGATAAAGGTGATTGAACTATCTCTCTTGTTCATATTTAGAAGTTCCCAAGCATACCACGAAATTTAACGTGGCTGAGGACTCTATTCCCGTCAACGCGACAATGGAGACTGCGTCCTGCGCTTGCACACTTTTGGAGCTGTTGGAGCGAACTTGCGTGTAAACGTAGGCCGGATTCACATGGGAAAGCATATGTCGAAGAGGCGGCGCACTTCTCCGTCCAACTACAAAAGAATCGAACAAAATACCTCGTTTTCAGCCGGTACGAGTGCATTTCAGGAGATGAATATTCGTGTCTTGTTGAGAAGTGATTTTTCTCGATCTCGATGCTCACGCATTTCCTTTTCCCTTTCCTTTTCTCAAGCCGGTCGGCGCGAATGCGAATGGACCTTACGGAATTACAGGTAATTGTTCCGGAGTTTAAGTGAAGCTTCCCTTCAAAGTATAGTTTTCTCGGTTATGACACAAACAAGTTGTACTTTCAACTACCTCCTGGGAGTTGAAGTAATCAAAAGTCAAGTACAGTAAAAGTATCCGTCTGCTGCGTGACATGACCGGAAAGAATCCGCATTTGATGAACAACGAAGTAATATTCTTCTTCCTTGTAGTACAGTTTCCGAAGCCGATTCCTGGAGGTTTTTCTTCCTTGTAGTACAGTTTCCGAAGCCAATTCCTGGAGGCTCTTCTTCCTTGTAGTACAGTTTCCGAAGCCAATTCCTGGAGGCTAGAACAAGAAACAGTTGTCCAACTGATGCTCCTCAATTCGGCAACTTATCAGATTTGTCCATGAACTAAGGCGATAGGTTTCGAGGCCAAATTAATATGGCATTTCATTCATCTGGCTGTTTCCGGTATTGTCACGATATATCCATGGTTTTTGTTGGCGGGCATGATTTAAATTCGTTTTGCAACGCTTTCATCCAGGTTTAATAAAACCTAACATGCAAAGGATTCACGCATAAACCTTTTGGATACATTTCTCCCATTGAATGAAAAAATGAAAACGTTGAGCGAAGACTTTTGAGCGAACTTTGCAACTTTGAAACGGGATGCCACTCTGAGCCTAACGCTGGATGTTCAAATTGCGCAACACTATTCGTAACTCGCGTATGTACAGAACTTGTCGCAGCTAAGAAGTACACTCATTTGAATAAGCCCGCGACGACTCAAGATGATCTTTGTCTTCGAGCGACACTATCTTGGTACCGCCGTCTTTTGCGTATAGTGCTGTAGCTAGGTTGTGTGGGATGGTGTATCTTTTCCTTCTCTCGAGCGGAATAGAATTTCCGACACACCACTCTTCTGGATGTTCTCAAATTTGGTGTACCTGCTGTGATACCCCTTAATCAGTGAATTCTGCCAGCATCTCCCGAACCATCCGGTGAGGTACTCTTCGGAAGGGACCTGCATGCCCATCATTCGGAAGAAAAAAGGCCAGTTGTACTCAGTCTCCAGAATGCTTCTGATATGAGTGCGCAGACGCTTATTGAGAAACGCCGATGGCCTACCGTACAGAGTGTCATAGCCAGCGATGACGCTCTCCAGGGGAACCTTGGGAGGCCTCGCAATCATGTAGAAGAATGCATCATGGAACAAGCACATGCACAGACTCACCCTACAACCTTCCCATGCAGCACGCAGCAGCTCATCATCCACACCCTTGCCATTGCCTGCACGCTTAAACTTTCTAGCTATTCCTGGGTTACTTTTACAGATCCAAAGAACACTGCGATCGAGGGACTCTTCCGTAAGAGGTCGAACGAGATTGCCCCATGAAGTACTTTCGGTTCTGCATATGCTCACGCGTGCCATCATCGTTCCCAGATTGGGGCATGCAGATTTCACTCGCTCTTCCGGCCGTTCAATAAAATCGACAACAGATTTCTCTGCCTTCTCCCACAAATTGTATTTCTCACATAGAGCCAAAAACAAACGGTGCAGCATACAGTAGGCGTCAATGGCACGCTCACTGGCTTGGATGCCTCGATCACAGAGGAGCACCACCATGGTGTTCAGTAACTTGGGCATGAAGTCCAGCACCATTTCTGATTTGAAACCCTCATGATCTCCTTCGTTCAAAAGTGGAGAAAGCTCGGCAACTGTTTTCGTGATCCTGATCAAAGCTCTTTGGAAGTGGTCCGCTGTAATGTACAGGGGAAGCAGATGGGTAAATGGTTTATTGTCAGCTGTGACACGCACACCATGCCGATAAGCAGTCTCCGAGACTATGTCCAGATGGACTGCAATATAATTCACATCCGTCGTTCGAGGATTAGTAGTAAAAGAGATGGGGAATCCCAGCACGTCTTCCTCGTGGGTGCATCTTGTATGAAAGCACCGCAAACTTTCCGGGATGCTGCTCTGCGTACAGTGTACATGCTCGGCCATTCGAGCTGATTCTGTGACAGGAAGAACTCAAAAGAAGAGGACGAGCAGGTGAGCAAAAGCGGGATAACAGAAATGTCCATGACCTGGATATCGGACACGGATTTTGGTGACGCAACTACCAATCTTGCTCATCATATTTATACGCTCTCAAACGTACCACGAAATTCAACGTGGTTGCGACACTATCCACCTCAACCCAACGATGGAGACTTCGTCCTTGCTTGTGCTTGCACACTTATAATGCTGTTGTACCAACCGTGAGTGTAAACGAAGGGTATATTGAACTGGCGGCCCACTTCTCCATCCAAATACACTAGAATCGAACGCATAAATACCCGATTCGTTCTCTTCATTTCTCAACCAGTACGGGTGCACTCCACGAGACGAATACGCGTGTGTCTTCTTATGGAGAGGAGACTTCTCTCGATTTCTCGCGGCCTTGCATTTCTCTTTTCCATCCATTTGTACTTCTCATGCCCGTCACCACGAATTCGAGTTGTCGTTGCGGAAACTCAGATTCCGTTCTTGAGTCTATGTGTAATCTGGTTTTAAAGTACATCTCCCTCGGTTATTAAATTCTGATGCAAAAAGTTATAATACTCTTCCTTGTGCTACAATCTCCGAACCTAGTTCCTGGGGGTCACAACTCAATTGTCACTGTAACAGCTGCCCAAATGTAGGAGCCTAGTTCTGGCAACTCATCGAAACTCATCATCATGAACGAAGACCATAGGCTTCGAGCAGGACAAGTTGAACTAGCGCTTCGTCATCCGGCTGTTTCCGGGATTGCTACGATATATCCATGGTCTCAGAGTTGTCGAGCACGTTTTTCTTTTCGTTTTGCAATGCCTCGATCTTAGGGTTCCTTAAAGTTCTGGAGATTGAAGGCGATATTGAAGTTGAAAGATATCAGTGAGAACATTTACACCATGTTGGACAACTCCCCAAAATCGTGAAGTTTTGGCTGCGGGATATAATTGTGTAGCTCTAGATCGTACCAGCCGGAGGAGGATATTTAGAACTATAGTGAGCTCTATTATATTATAAACTATAATGAGCGCTATATATTTAAAACTATAATGCGGTGGTTGTTAGACGCGAAGTCCTCGAGAGCACTTAATCCTTCAGAATGATCATTACACAAGTGCCACCCTTGCTGGCGGCTGAGAATAGCGTTGAGTAACCATCATATGCTCGATGTCCGAGACTTAAGACTTAAGTCCTGATGATTTAAAGATCGACTTTAACGATGAACAATTTGAATACGTGTTTAGGTGCCTTAGGAGAGATTTTTCATATCGACTCTATTGATAAATATCCTAGGTGCAGTAGGATAGATTTTTCAAATGGACTCTATTGGAATTTAACCCCATTTTATTTATTTTGTCACAAAGGGTGAATCTTTCAATCCATCGTGCTTTCTATGCGGTCGCCCTTCCCAGTTCAATACATACTCTACTCGAAGATAAGATGGATACCAGCTGAACTTAGGAGATCCCAGGAAAGAAATAAGGCAACCGCGTAGGATAACAAGGAGGATAGAAAGACCTCATCAAGCCCTAAAAGGATAAAACATAAATGATAAGATGGGGTTAATATCTCTCAAGATGCAATGGGACATTTCACAGAGCAAATTTATGGGTTTTGGAATCCCTAGGGGGTCGTAAAAATATTCACACGTACCCAAGAAAAATTGTGACATTAAAATGAACTTTTTGTTAAATATTTGCGGGCATCCATAGAGTGAAGGGGAGATTTCAACCATCTCTCCTATATATTGGGGCGTTAGCAAGCAAGGGATTATGGGTAAGATCCGATGTCAATGACAATAAGGAATAATTTTAATTATACAAATGTCAAATAATAATGTGCCATGTGTTCCACTAGCAAAAGAACGATGTGGTGAGCGGACGTTGATATTTGAATCTCTGCATTTCCTCAATAGAGAAGAAAATCTAATTGATATATAGGCGATTTGTATTCGGGTGGTTAGTCGAGGTGTATCCAATAATTAATTTGAATCTAGTTCCCTCTCACCAAATTAAAGATATGATTACTAAACTGCACGAACTATGACCATGAATGCACAAAGTTGATAAGAAAATCCTCAGCATGTGTATGTGCCAACTGCCAATAAAATTTGGTAATTCTCCGCTGACTTAGATATTTCCTAAAATTATAAAATTGAGGAGTTATGAAGTTAGGTTAAAGCACAAGTGAGCAAGACATGCTCACCAAGGGTGAAATCAAAATAGTTGTGAGTCATCTCTATCATTCCCCGATTACTCTCCATCTCCATCATTCCCCAACTCCTCTCAACATCAGTTCCATTCCTCTTGGATTCCAAGACCTTCTCCATCTTGTATAGGTAGGATGTTCTATAGGGATTGGAGGAGGAGACTAGATGGGTCCCAAAGGGTAGATGGGGACAAAAGAGAAGGGAGAGGATGAGAGGTTTAGAATGATCCCATCTCATTATGCATAGATCCTGGATTATTTAGATAATTTATAACACTTTAAATAGATTCATGGGGTAGTACTAAGAAACCTGTCCGGAAGAGTACTGTTTTTAGTCATATGGACACTTATCAATGAAGTTTGGAAAAGGATCCTTGAGTTTAGGAATGGTGAGAAGTTATACAAAAATTGTGCAAGGTATATGAAGTACTACAAGTCAACTCATGATTGGAAAGATAAGTGTTGTGCTCCCATTTTTCCAACAAACTTTTTGTTGATCAAATCAGGCTTAAGTGCTAGGAAACCACCACAATAAGCATAGTTACTAGGAGAAGTGCCTCAAAGAGAAGATGGCACTTGGAGAAATGCCACAAGAATAGTAGCACTCAAAGTGATGAAGGATAATTCCAAGTGCCTAAAGGATGATTAACACTTGGAGTGCTATAGGACGAGCCCGAGTGCTTGCACAATGGAGAGCACTTAGAGTGCTCACAAGACAAGACATATAGGCCACAAAAGCCAAATGCCTTCTTTGCACTTGTACTTAAGCATCGTAGTGATTTGAACATGATGCCAGCTCAGCCAGAAATTGACAGCAAGGGCTATTATGTTCAATACAACCATTAGTACTTGGCAAGCAAGCTTGGCATGTGGGAAAGTGACTATTGGAGAATCATTTGCATGTGGGAGAGTGACCCTTAACCATGGACAAAATGCAAATGCTTTTGCAAGTGCCTACCCACTCTAGAACCGCCAAAGACCGACCAAGGATCTGGACTTCAGCTGATGGTTGAGAAGCTTGACAAACAACTGCACTTTTTGATTCATTTGCCTACTTAGCTGATCAATTTGGTTCTTTGCACTTTGTAAAAAAACCAGGAGAGAGTTCACTACACATTGATTCAGGTTGCACTCAAAGTGATTTTGAGCACTTGGAGTGAGGAGCAATACTCAAATAACCTACTTTGCTCCGGAAGACAAAGAAATAGTTGGTCAACAAGGAGAAAGGAAGGCTTATTCTTGCTTGCTTTCCAATTTGAGTGAAATGATTCCCTCAAGGGGAAAGATGATGTGGAAGGAACAAGGGTAGACCAATAGTAGTGGATCCAAATAAAGAGCTTAAGACATAGCTCTTCAACAATGAAGGTTTCTAGCTAGAGGAACCTTTCACAAGGAAATCCTTCCTCCTAAAAAGAGACCAATAGCCTAGGACAAATTTCTACCCAAAGAAGATTTGGCCCAAAAGTTTAGGGGTGGGTCCATTTGGCAAAAAGAGAACCAAATGAACAACAGAAATGCAAGTGGTTGGGTCCCAAGAGGAAAATTTTGAAGTTTCTTGACCATCCAAGGAGTTAGGGGAGTGCATTTGGGGAGAATAGACCATGGTTGAAGAGAAAAGCTAATAAGCTACAATTTGAAGATAGAAAAAAAGTGATTTTTTGTAGATATGTAGTGTGATATGATTGATTGAATCAAGGGGGATAGAATTCATACTCAAGTGTACAAATTGGAAAAATTGAAGAGCTTCATGACATGCTTTCATGATTTGTCAATGGGGTTAAAGAGTAGATAGAGTGTTGATAGAGCTAAGTGTTAGAAATTCTAGTTTTAGATCAATCTCAAATTAGATATAGTTGATTGAAGTTGGAGCTTTGGAAAATAAGGTGTTGGAGATGCGATGATGATCAGATTGGGAGTTTTGGTCACTCCTCAAGTTAGGGTTTGAATTAGTTTATGAAAAATTTCAACATTGTTGGTGATTAGATTTTGCAGCTCTGTGCTAAAATTTCATATAAATTCCTTGAATAAAGATTTCATGGTCTTGGATCAAGCAAACCTAGGTTTGTAGAGCTCACAAGTTAGCCTAGCTCAAGAATTGATCCATATCTAGGGACTGGAGTTGGATTAAGTTATCAAACTTTGCAAAGATTAAACAAGAATACAACTAGGTACTATGAAAAATTTGGTTGGCTTTGGGTCCATAAAGAGTGAGAGCTAATGCAACAAGTGCTACTGAAAATATAGTAGTAAACTTGGTAGAGCATGTCTATTTTTAATCATGATTGAATGTCATTTCTCCCATTTTTGTGACAATGATTGAGGATTTAAGGTTGCTAGAGTGTTTGTGAGGATTATGTGTATCTTTGATCCATAAATCTGTGGAAAGTTGCCAAGAATCAAGAAAAAACACTCAATTAGGGATTTTGAAATTAAGGTGGAAACTACAAAAAATTGGCCAAGTTTGGAAGCTTTAGAGAAGGAAACTATAGTGATCAAATTGTGGCTTGCTTTATACCATCGTAAAGCTTATCTTTCAGGCTTTTATTGAGTTTTAGATCATTTTAATCAGAGCACCACATGAAAAGTTATTCTCATATGAGTTTCACTTAAATTATTTTCTTCTAAGAGTGTTGTGTATTTCTACTTGGTAATGTTGGAAATCATGACCAATAGGCCAGAAGTGATAGGTTATAATGATAGGTTAGGTTGCTTGTTACTACCCTACCTGGTAAAAGGAATACTAAAAACAAGAGTGGATGTTTTTGATGGGTAACATGCTTGCTTAGACTAGTAGTGATAGATTTACATACAACCTTTGATCCAAAAGCTCCACAGCTAGGCACCTTGTGTGTTCCCAGAGAAAAGCAAAGTATTATAACATGTAGTAGCCCATCTTACATCTCCTTGTGAATATTTTTTCTTCATAGTATTGTTAAGTTTTTAGATTAGAATGATATCAGTAGATAGGATCCTTGGTGGTACTTCAACTGCCAAGAAATACCTATAGAAATGTACACAAGTAATGGGCGGAGAAGTCCTCACACCATCAGAGTAGGACTACCTCAACATCATTAGAGTGTGACTTCCCCAAGACAATCAAAGTGAGGATCATGAGTATGGGTTGCCACATCAGCATCATGGTGTCTGTTGTCCATGTTAGCATTCACATGAGCAAAAAATTACCACATGGGACAATGAACTAATTTTGGGAACATTTAGTCCTTGTGATGCTTCATACATGTGAGAAAAGCAACATTTCACCACAAATGCCCCCCGGAATTTTGAAACAAGTCATTGACAGGTGTCAATCACTTGTTTCAAAAGTACTTTACCTCGAGAAGTACTTCACCTCAAGAAGGAGTAAGGTTCCAAGGAGTAATACATTGGATGTTTAGTTTTTATTCCTTCACAAGTTGTCAAATACAATAAGGTATATCTAAAACTCCTTAGGAATTATACATTGGTTCAAATCCAATTTGACCTAAAATTATAATTATTGAATTAAGAAAAAATTATTTAATTGAAAGTTACCAAAAAAGTTAATGATAACATGACATACCTATTTTTATACAAAAATTAATTTTTCTTAGTATAAGATATAGGAGAAAATTTATGTGCTTCAGAAGGAAATTCTCTAAAAGGAAATTCTCTAAAAGGAAATTTAAATTTAAAAAAATTGCTCTTTAAAAAAAAAGTTTGTCTCAAGTTCTTGTTTTTTGCCTTCTATTTGCCTAAATTAGTTCCAACTCTACAATCTCATTGGTTAATGATGCATGTCACTATAGTTATTTTTATCCCAATCAACTATTGGTAAATTTATGGGAGATACATGTATTCTGATTCCTTTCTTTGAGTAAAACAAAGCAAGTCATTGCATAACAAGGTTCAAATCCCTTGGTCTATGCAAAGTGGATAAGTACTAAAAGCATCTTAGTTGGAAGCACACCTCAAGATGAGTGCTCTTTGTAATTAACTCACTAATAGGTGCTATACCACTAAGAATCTCTTGTTGTGTCAATGAATTCTTAGCTAAGTTAAAAGGCCATGTTTTGACCTGATCATTTTTAGATGCTCCTAAAACTTCACTCCAATCACAAACCCTACCTTTGGCATCCTCCAATCAAATTGTAATTGTGCTCTTACCAAGAATTCAATATCAATAGAAGTGCATTAGAAAAACTTGCCTAATAGTGAAGTAGCATTTTGAATTCAACACAAGAGATTGTGTGAGAAGGTGTTGGGATCAAGAGCATAAACATAAATTGGTGACATAAATTTGCATTGGCAATGTTGAGCAACACAATATCTTTGCAAAAGATGAAGCCAATTGGAATCACCTTATGCTCCCTAGGAGTGGGGAAATGTGCACATTACTGCTATGCCAAATATGTCAACTCAAGTTATTTGTAGTTCTAGTTGTGGATGTGGGATTTCACTTATCTCTTGATGATTTGGGAGATCAAGGAGAACAAGAATCTAAATTTCACTAACTTGCAAGGCAATGTGTTTGCACAAACTATAGAGCATTGGTAGAAGGTTCTTGGGTCAAATCTGATGCTTAGAGTTATGTACCTCAACTAGGAGTGGCCCCAAGCAACAAAAGAAATAGCAAAGAAGTTTGAGGCCTCATTCAAATTGAAGAAGACAAGGAATGGTTGGAAGGTGAATGGGTAAAAAAATCCCATCAAATACACCATGGTTACTTTTCTCATGAAGATCTTAAATTCAACACAAACTATTTATGTCAATATTGGGCAGACCACCTTTTTCCAACTATTACATTAAGGGAAACCCATGGATTGTGCATATGTTTTACTATCAAACACACTAATTGATTGAGCAATTACAAATGATTAGTGGAAATACTTTTCTCTCCTTGTTTGTCATGCACTTTTACATCAAGATGTAATTACTATGGAAGGAAAAGAAGAAGCTCTTCCTAACACATTATTATCCATCAAGGTATCACCAAGCTCAACCCAAGTACTCAAATGAAACAAAGAAGTACAAGGAGGCATTGATCAAATATAGCCTGATAGAAAAAATGAGTTAAGATCACCAGGATTGCTGGAGGGAGTACCAACAAGAGACATGGTGCCTGTTCAAACTATGGAGAGACATAAGCCTAATCCCTAGGTTGTGGATTCTTTGGATGAAAATTTGAGTCAAAATTTGGATTGGGAAGTCAAGAAAAAGATGACTATGATTCAGAGTGTACTCTAAATTGGACATCCAAACTAGACAACAAGGAGAAATAACCATCTCCAACCATGGGACAATTGCACTCAAAGTAGGTGACCTCTTTTGAGAAAATTGAATTGTCTTCCAATTTAGAGGGAGGTGATGCAGAGCTAGGCATGGAAGTGCAATCTGCCCTTGTAGCAATAGTGGAGCCGGAAATAAAAAAATGAGTGCACTCCAAAAGAAAGAAGGATTCAAGTGGATGAAGAGGAGGGCATCCTAATATTGTAATTGCAAAAGACCGCTCCTTTGATACAAGATTTGGAAGTGGAGACAATGTAAGTTCTATTGCACCACTTGAATAACAAAGGGTTGCAACTCCACTCCAAGAACCTGTGACCAAAGAGACTTGAGTAATATCATCTCAATCAGGTGGAGGGGAATTGATTGAAAGGAGGCAATTCTTAAGTGAAGAAAAAGGTAAATACACAAGAAGGAGAGTGTCCTTGGATTTGGACAGCTTTTTTGCAATACTAGTTGTTGTTACCAAAACTTAAGTAGCAACTAAAGTATGAGTAGAGGGAGGAAAAGAAGAAACATCAAGCTCATGCGTGATGCTAGCAATGGAGAATATCCTAGAAGTCCCAACAAAAATTTGAGATCACCCACCTAGAAGGGAAGAAGCACAAGTCCCACAAAGAGAGGAAACTCAATCAAGACAAAGTTTGGAGGAACATACATGAACTGTTTTAATTTAGCCAACCTTGTTGTTGTGGGTCGTTCAAGTTGGGCCCAATGTTGAAGGATTTGAGCCAAGTGAAGGGTAGTATTGCATGGTTGGAGGCTCATCTTGTTGTAGCTCAAAAGAAATGCAAGTATCAAGAACAATGTTTGAGTCAGGAAGAGCTCATGCAACTCCAAGAGTGGCTCACAATAGTTGAGAAGGATCATTCACATGACCATGTTCAAGAAACCCAAGATGGGGACTATAACACCTATTGGTGCATGTATGGTCTATATTGATATTAAGTTTGGTATTCCAAGAAGTAAAGGAATATTACATATATGGAATTAAGCTTAGCTTCTATATTAGTCATGATTAGCTAAAGTTAGTCCTAGCTAAGATTAAATGACCCTATTCTAAAGGAAGAGAAAAGAGTGAACATCATTATTTTGTTTTCTATGTCATGAAATTTGTAGCACCAAAGCTAGTTTGCTTGGATGAAGGGCTAGCATGCCAACTTGCGAACATAAGGCTAGCTAGTTGAGATGAGTTTTTGATAGTTTCTGGTCACTATTTGGCAATATCTACCCACTCTTCTTCTAGATTGTATGCAATAAGGTTTGAACCCAGATCTCTTATTCTTAGATTGGTGCCCTAGCCAATTAGTCCATCTTCACTTTTTGTCTTAGTGATTGGTTGATTGATACTTATACACATGTAACTTTGGCTAAGAAAGGCAATTTGATCCTATCTTTGGTGATCTTTTTAGCTTAGGAATAGGTAAAAAATCCTCTTATATCAAATGCCAAATGGTGGTAGAGTTAGTCTAGTGTTGATTTATGAGATGGAGGTTGCATTTAGATTCTTGTGATTGGACTTCCTCCATTTGCTTCTTCTTATTTGTACACCATGTTTGTATGTAGTGCACTAACTTTAGAGCATTGGTACTTTGGTGCACTCACGGTAGTGAGGCTAGGGTGATGATCATTCAAACTACCTATGTTTCTCTTTGATGAGGCAAGAAGTGATGACTTGCAGACCTTGAGGGTACCTGTTGTGATGGTAGGCTGTAGGTTTCTCTTTCCCCTAGTGTAGTTGTCATAGTTAGAGCTACATCAGTGAGTGGTGTTCAATTGGTGGTAGCACTTGGTGATGATCTTTGATGGGGTACTTGTGGGGGTTACAATTGCGGTTTGAGTTACATTGTCATGATGAAGTTCTTTGGGAGTTCTAGAAGAAGTATTGTTATAATGCACAATGGGTTAACATGGAGTTGCACTTGGTTTCAGCTTTTATCTCAGGTCTAAGTGAGGGAGGAGATTGACTTTGATTTGGAGTTTGATACATAAACTAATTCAATTGAGAGTGCACTTGGTGTGTTTGCATCATTGCTATGGGATTAGATGAGATTTATGGGATCTCCAAAAGCCCCAAGTGCTACTTTGGCACAATGGGTACCATTGAGTTAAATGACTTCATCCAAGAGTTTGATAGTTGGTGTGATTTGCAATAGATGCAAAGCCCAACTTTGTTCACATCCTTCATGGCTGAAAGGGATTTTTAGCAATTAGAAGGTACATCAATGGATGACTATCATGAGTTCAAGAGAGTTTACTCAGAAGAGATCAAGCTATGGAGACAATATTGGTCTTCAAACTAAATCTTCATCACTTCAAGCTTGATTGGTAAGGGTACATCGGTAGTACCCATGAGGTTCTAGCTCTAGTAGCATTGGTGTACCTAGTGGAGGTGCATTACTTGGAGAGATGGTGCTACTACCAATGGGGGTATGTCATGCCATTTGTAGTGTTGCATCTAGATTGCTCGGACACTGGAGTTGCAGTGATAGTAGTTAAAGGTATTTTAGTAGTTTCCCATAGATTACTTTCCAACGGTCAGATTTCATGTTCAAGGTACTATGAGCCGGCCTGTCTCTCATTCAAGATAAACCTTTGATGGCTATTATGGTAGCGCACCATGGACTAAGAAGGCAAGGAACCCCAACTCCATCACACTCCTCCAAGGCTAACACTCCAAGACTCAAGACATTGCTCACTAGAGAACTCAAAGAGAGAGAGATAATTGCAAATGAAAGGATGATGAGTACCTCCTCACCCTTTGCTTATATACTTGTGAAATAGTTATGCACCAAAGTTACTAATTACTGTAGTAACTCAAGTTACTAGACTAAAAGTCAAGTAAAGTCAAAAAGTATAAAAGAATATCCATTCACTTGGGCATATTCCACTAGCATGTGATTTTATCTTGACCCAACCACTAAGTCAAGGATTCCTTCACATGGGCTATCCTTGGACTATAGAAGAATCCAAAACAAAAAGGCTTGCGGGCCAAGAGTTCTCAACTCTTTCCTCAAAGCCAAACACCTAAGAATAATACCAAGTCAACACACTAAAATCCAAAATAGTGGTGCTCATTTTTTCCACTTCCTCTAAAGTAAGGTCCTCTCTATCTTAGCTATGACTAAATTTAGCTAATCATAACTAATGTAGAACCATCCTTTATCTCTATATAAATAATATCTCTCAAGTACTTGTAATATCAAGCTAAATATCACAATACCACACACATGTACAAATGGGTGTTATAGTACTGACTTCATGGTAGGGCCCACCATCATTTTGCACCATCAAGTGTGCTATCAAGGGGACCATTAGGGTTCCAGATCTAATTCAAGTCCAAGGGTATACTTTCAGAGTGCAGCTCCAGAGAGCTCACTTCTTTGATGTTTAGCCTTCGACTTCTTGGGTATGGGGGACAGAGGCCGGTGAGCATCACCTTGATTCTCTTAGCTAGAGTGGGTGTGACTTGACTATGATCAGTGCTCAATTTTTGGCAATTTATAGAGTGATAGATCAAGTACTGATCTGAGTTGAGTTGATTCAAGTGTTGTAAACAATCTGATTATATCAGAGAAGTGAAGTCATGGGGAAATTGGGTGCAAGAATTGAAAGTGTTGGTGGTATCTCCAAGACTTGCTGATCGTTGGTAGCTTGATTGGAGCTCAGGTTTTCCATAGTGTGTAGAAGCTTGTTCAATTGATCCAGATTTGGCAGTGAGATAGACGGTGTGCGGAAACGTTGGCTAATTTTCAAGCAAAGAAGAAGTAAATTTTGAGCAATGGTTGTGATTTTGAGCTCAAGAGGTGAAGATAGGACCAATTTGTTATGAGTTGAGCTTAGAAAGTGAAATTGAAGGTGGAGTTAGGAACCTACCCTCGTGAAATTGTGATTTAGAGAAACCTATTTTTTTCCAATTTGGCTTGAGTGAACAGTTAGTAGAGGTTTTGGCAGTTAGCCAACTTTAGGGTTTATGTCAAGATTTTGCTGGAGTTTATGTCAGATTTTGGCCAGATTTGGAGGAGTTTTGCTGGTTGGCCAGATCTAGAGGCATTTTGTAATTTTGGAGGAGTTTTGCAAATTTGGGAGGAGTTTTGCCAGATTTGGAGAGGGTTTGAAGTGTCAAGAAGAATGGCCTCATTTGGTTGACACTTTGAGGCATAAGGCTGTGGGCTATGGGAGACTACAAAGGCCTAAAAGGGCCAAAAAGGCCAGCAAGCTAGCTTGTTGGTGTGAGGCTAGCTAGTTTAGAGTACATCTTGGTCATTGTTTGGCAAAATCTGCCCATCCTGCTAGATTGTGCGTAATAGGGTTTGACTCCTAGATCTCTTGTTCCTAGACTAGTGCCCTAGCCAACTGGTCCACCCTCACTTGTTATCCTAGTGACTATGCCATTGTTATCTCTACACTTGTAGCTTTGGCTAGGAGAGGTAGTTTGATCTCATTCTTGGTGATCCTAGTAGCTTAGGACGTAGATACAAACTTCTCTTATGTCAAATGCCAAATGGTCAATGCAGAGTCAATCCCATGTTGCTTTATGAGATGGAGGGTTTTCATTTAGATTTCTTGTGATTGGACCTCCTCCATTCTCTACTTCTTGTTTGTGCACCATGTTTGTGTGAGGTGCCCTGAATTTAGAGCATTGGTGCTATGGTGTGCTCTTGGTAGTGAGGATAGAGTGATGACTAGTCAGACTACCTTTGTTTCTCTCCAGTGAGGCAAAAAGTGATGACTTGCAGACCATGAGAGCGTGTGTTGTGATGGCAGGTTACAGGTCACCTTTTCTCCTAGTGTAGTTATCTGAGTTAGAGTTACATTAGCTGGTGGTGTTCCATGGGTATTGGCACTTGGTGGTGCCTAGTTGGTGCTGGCACTTGGTAGTGCTGGCACTTGGTAGTGTTGACACTTGGTGGAGTACTTGTGGTTGCAGTTGTAGTTGGTGGTTCCGGTTTGTGGTTACTTTGTCACGATAGAGTTCTTTGGGGATTCCAAAAGAGTTAGCCCTATAGTATGCAATGGGTTTACTCAAAGTGGCACTCGGTATCAGCTTGTATCTCAAGTCCCAATGAGGGAGGAGATTGACTCTGAGTTGGAGTTTGACACAGGAGTTGATTCAGCTGAGAGTGCACTTGGCATGTCCGCACTGTTGTTGTGAGATATGGACAAGATTTATGGGGCCTCCAAAGGCCCTAGGCATTAATCTGGTATAGTGGGTACCATTGAGTTGGATGACTTCATCCAAGAGTTTGATAGTTGGTGTGATTTGCAGTAGATGTGGAACCCAACTTTGTTTACACCTTTCATGGCATGAAAGGGGTTGTTTCAACACTTGGAGGTTTTGCTAATGGATGACTACCATGAGTTCAAGAGAGCTCATTTGGAGGAGATTGAGTTATGGAGATAGTATTGGTCTCCAAACTATGTCTCTATCATCAATTCATGCTCAGTTGCCAGGAGTAGATCGGCTATACCCATGAGTTCTAGCTCAAGTAGTGTTAGTGGAGCTAGTGGAGGTGCACTAGCTGGAGATAGTGCTACCACAAGTGGAGGTACCATTGGAAGAGGTGGTGTGGTATCGGGGTTTAACCCCATGGTGGAGTTCTTTCATTGTTTGAGGCAGAACTACCAAGGAGTACGGATTGACAAGCTGAGGAGCTTACATGAGTTCCAATGGAAGGCTGGAGAGAGCTTATGCAAGGCATACACTCGTATGAGGCGGCTGATCAGTTTCAATCAAGGAGTTATTGAGGCCCAAGCAGTCTAGTTTTGGTATGGGATACTAGACAAAGAGTTACAACGTAGAGTTTGTGACGCTATGTTGTTACATGCTACTTTGCCTACTTTGGTATTGATCTTTGGTTTGGCTGAGCGTATTGAGCTCAACATGGTAGAGGAGAGGGTGGTGACATCTAGATTTGGTAGGGAGACTTCATCCACAATTGTTACTTCTTCTAGAGTGCAGCAAAGTGCACCACGTCCAATTGGTTTTCAAGGATAGGGTAGATAGCCCATATCCTATGGAGCAAGTGGAGGGCCTATTGTAGTTAGACCCTTACCTTCCTTTTCAGGTCAGCAACAGTCACCAATGAGTGGTAGTGTTGCTTGTTGGACTTGTGGTAGACCTCATCATAGGAGAGAGTGTACTTTGGGCAATGGACTTGATACCTCTGGTGCATCACAGCTAGCATAGAGGTAGTGTGAGCATTGCCACAAATTTGGTCACACTAGTGATTAGTACTTTGACCTACACCCGGAGTTAAGGAGTGGTAGGGTTGTTATGGCAGGTAGTAGAGGAGCTCTAGTTCATAGAGGACAAGGTAGTAGAGGTGGTGATAAAGGATCTACACCTAGTAGGAGTGCAGTACCTACCCTTACTTTTGATACAACTATGGCTACTCAGATTGAGCAGTTGGAACAGAGATTGGCTAGTATGGCCATTGCTCAAAGGAAATCAGATTCGGGTGTTTGAGGCTTCCACCTCATATGCTGGTGACAGAGATGCTTTGGACTTCATGTGCAGAGCAGCACAGGTGGATGCATCTACAATTGTGACTAGGAGTGCAGTACATGCTCTAGAGCCTAGAGGAGCTTTAGTGGAGTTGGACCTACAAAGAAGAGAGGTTGGGAGGCAGGTCAAACTTCTTTAATCTTTCATGCTATATGAGGCATTGCAGACAACATCCATGGCTCCTAGATGTCCCAGTGAAGGTGTGGTAGGTGGTGATGGGGTGCATGATGGACTACCTACTAGTCAACCACCTACTACTACATAGACTAAGTCAAGCATGATGTTTGGGGCAACTTAGTTGATTATGCGGTGCCCTTTGTTTTCAGCCAGTGACATGTTTACATTGGGAGTTGACCCAGCCCTAGTGTTCCGGTTGGCTACCATGCTTTGTGAGAGTAGGGATGATGCAATTCCTACTACTAGAGTAGAGGTGGTTGATAGTGGAGCTAACTTGGTTGACGAGCATGGGATCCGTTCAGCATCCAGTGGTTTATGGTAGGCAACAACGGCTAGACAAGAGGAGTTGCCAGCTAGACCAGCCTTTGAGAGAGTGCAATTCACACCTGGTCTTGTCCTATTGGATAACCAAAGGGGGATTTTCCGCTTGGTGGGACCTTTAGGGAAGGTCTATACACCATAGAGAGTCTTATTAGACTCTGGTGAGCAGCCTTGTATGTTGGAGAAGGTTGCAATAGTTGGTCTGGAGTTACGGAAGACCAATGTGAAAAGGTGTCCATTTCAGATCTAGACATCTCTAGGTGATGGTTTGACACAATACATCACATGTGGTGAGCTTGTTGTCCAAGTTCAACTTGGTCATCCTATTGATAGCTCATTGGTGAGAGCTCAAGCTATTGCAACAATAGCTGAGTCATATGATGTGCTAGTTGGGAGAGCAATGTTGTATCCCATGCATTTTAGTATTGATTATTAGGAGGAGATAGCCTCCTATAGACCAGGTTGATAGTCTTGTGAGGGACGAGTATGTCACCTACTAGTACGCTTTAGTAGTGGCAGTCTTGGCTCACTATAGTACGGGACCATGGCAACTTTAGTTTCAGCTTTCAATGGTGCCATTACTTGGCTTGGTGATTTATTGGAGAGGAACTCCCATGCAGAAGATACTCTAGTACCATAGGAGATCACTCTGATTTGGAGTACAAGTGGGATTGTTTCATCCACCTTGGATGTTCCTTTGTGGAGTTTAGAGGAGGCATTGCGGTAACATGTAGATTGGTTGGTGCAATAGGCTTGGAGTGGAGCCTTTGTACCACCAGGAGATGAGTGTGAGGGTGAGCCTTCAAAGTTGATTACCTTGACACTTTTGGATACCACACTCATTGCTTGCCAATATCCAATAGAGGGAGTATGTCTATTGGAGTTGTTCGGTGGGATTAGCACCAGACTAGCTATGGTCCTATAGGCGGGTATATGAATACAGAGGTACTTGTATGTGGAGAGAGATGGGACTGCTAGGTGAGTCTCTCTACATCATGTGGCACGCTTGGCCTATTGGTATCCGGAGTTTTTACCAATGTTAGCAATCAAAGGTTACCAAAAGACCCTACTAACAAACATTTCCTTACTTGGGGCGCATGATCTGGAGAGACATGAGCCTATTCAATTGGTGATTTTTGGATGGCCATTTCAAGGACATACATGTGTTGGTCAAGGTTTGGGTCTTTAGATTCCTTGTTCTTGTGTATTTTGGGAGATGTTACAAATACTACAACATCTCCAAGTTAATCAGTCCGTTTCTCCAGCTTACCTTTTGGAGAATGTTCCTTTGATGGGTAATTCTTGCACCAAAGTGGTGGTGAGTACACATCAAGTCCATTCTTGGATGGGACCTATTGTATTGTTAGATGCAATCAAAGTGGGATCACGGGCTCATCGTCTTTGTCTTTGGTGGATGAACCTCTTACCCAGAGAGGTTCTACAACGTGCATATGATGGGATTAAGCGACTAGACCACGTCCTTGTTGATGACATCTTGGATATGGGGCATTAGTCTCAAATGGTGGTAGTGGTTGATAAGTCATCTATGGCAATGGTGAACCTAGTTGGATAGCCTAGACCCGCTTTTCCCACACTTATGGGTTTCCCAGGCTCTTTTGCTTTTTGAGAGGGAGGACTTGGACTTGTTTGGGACTCACAATTACAATAGTTAGTGGAGCCCAATGTCGATGTGAGAGAGTGGGTGATGGGTTTTTGCACTAGTATTACCGTTGTTCTAACAATATCAAAGGAATCCAAGCGTCAAGTATTAGGTCAGGCTATGGACTTGAATTGTTTGACTTGGATTGTGAGCCTTGGTTTGGCATAGCAGCATAGGATGCACTTGATAGGCATCACCACTCGGACACTTGTGAGCCCTGTGCCCATCGAGACAATTCAAGCACATGTTGGGGGCGATGGACTGAGTGGACATGGTATTCTTGGGACACAATGAATAGCTACTAGGGAGAGTGGTATACTTGGAGCGTCTAGGTGAGCGTGGGCGACTTGAGTTACACCCTTGGTCCACTTGGGATGCAGCTAGAGGACGTGTGGAGCTTGCAGCCAGAGTGGAGGGAGTTTTTCACTCAGAGGTTGGAACCTCTAGTGGTCGGGAGCATGACACTACTACTCTCAAGGGCCCAATGTAGCAGCCAGTCAATAAGTATTCCATGCCTACGACAATTACAAAGGGTACTTGGGACAATACCCTTTGTACAAACTGGTGACCACAAACTCCTTCCCCTCATCATAATGTTAGGTGAGCACCGCTCCAAGCCCCAACATACTCCAATCAGTATGAACTTGAAATGGTTGTCTTCTGATCAATCTCCTCCAAATAGGAGAAGATGTCAACCTCTGGCAATACTATTTGTTTGTCTCCTACCTCTACTATCTTCCTCTCTACAAGTTCTTGTAGATGAATTAACAACTTGTTCAACTCCGTGTCCTTCACCTGTTGCTTGTGCATCTCCTTTACCAATAATTTCAGCTCATGCAATCTTGCTTCCTCAATTTACCTTCAACTTCAGTGCTCAACATTGCCTTGATTTCATTTACTTCCTCGACTACCTCATCAGCTTCTCCTACGATCTTGAGCTTCTCCTTCTTCCTTTCTTCCTCCAATTCATTACTATACATCTAGAGCTCGTCTTCAAATTCAGCCTTCAATGCCTCCTAAAACCTCTGATTCATAGAGATTTGCTCCTTTGCTACCCGCACCAATCCTTGCAATCAATCTTCTTCTCTACCATGCTCTGCTAACTCTCATTGCTAGGCTTGATCTTTCTCAACATCGTTCTTCTTGAGACTTTCCAATTCTTGCTCCATCACTACTGTACTTGCCTTTGGGTGTATTAACTCTACTTGGGCATTTGTGATTTCTCCCTTCAACACCGCAACCGAGGCCATCATCTCCTTTTCCTCCTCTTGACACTCTACTAAATCCTCCTTCATCACTTCAAAGTGCTTACTCCAAAGAATCTCCTCAACCCAAAGTTCTTTGGCTTCCATCTCCACCCTCGCTAACTTACTTTGCAACAACAAGATTTTTGTACTCCACGTCTTCACTACTGCCAACTCATCATGCACATTGAGATTGGCACTTACCATCTCTACTTTCATTTGCTGCAAAAACACTAACATTGGATATACTACCTTTGATAGATACTCCACCCCTTCGCATTTCTTGTCATTGGCTCGGCCTTCATCTTCTAGCAACTCTACTTCTTGCACCTTACTCCAAAGTTGTGATCTTTGTACTTTCAAGGTTTCACCATCCAAGCTTTCCTCCTCTTCCATGACAACTTTACTGGGCCCTACCTCGGCTGCGTGCACACTACAGTTTGTGGTCGTGCCACGACTTCTTCTTCCTTCTTCTCACCTCCCGTTCAATTGGAGCAACTTCTAGACTCGGACTCATCGTATTCCCCATTGGCCTTTGTGTTTCTAGCTCCATGCCATGATCTGAAGCCTGCTCAAGACTTCAATTCTTGCGATCACATCTAACCTCCAAATTGCATGATTTCTCACTATGAATTTTGAGTTCTTCTTCCCACCTCCCATCTTACTCTCTTCCACTCTAGGTTGTTGGCTACTCTTCCGACTGATTCTCCAACTAACTCTCCTAACTTTCTCTTGCATACCACGGTGTCTCTTACTACACTTCCTTTTCCATGATCTCTTTCAAGATGAATCCTTAATGGCAATGGAAAATAACTTGTCATCTCTTTGTCTCTATCCCGATTCTTATAGTGGCATGCTGCCTCCGTCTTTCTTCACTTTGAGTTTCTATCAAGAAATCACACCTCCTTCATGCTCCTATCATTATCAATTTTCTCCAGCTCATAGGCCAGCTGTTTTTGTGTGCAGTACCTTCTTGAATGTCCAACCCCAAAGGAAAGTTGTTACATTGTCCTCACCTCGGGCTGAGCACCCCCGAGCCGAAGTCTCCTTACTTTAGGTTGAATGTTGACAAGGCCAATCCGAGTACTTCATCTTCTGAGTAACTTTTCCTTGGGTTACAACTCAAAGACACCATTCTTTGCCTTCTGATGTCATACAAGCATAATATGACTTTATCTGTACACTTCTTCAAAAATTAAAAAAAAAAAAAAATGTGGGTACCACATACCCCCTTCTTCAAATGTGAGCATCCTTGTGAACATATACCTTGGGTGTCTTAGAGATCTCCAAGTCTATCGTCCAATATTTCCAAATTCTCCACCTGTTCACTCAAGTGGCAAATGGTTGCCCCTCCAAGTCTGCAAGTTGAATGGACCCATTGTCATAAAGATGAAGGGCTTGATAAGGACCCATCCATCTCAAATGCAGTTTGCCTGGAAAAAATGTTTGGTGATTGTTGTATAACAAAACCAAGTCTCCCTTGCAAACAGTCATAGGCTTGATGTACTTATTGTGCCTGAATTTCCTTGTTCTTGTACTTCTTTTGTGGTTTGCATTGCATTGTCTCTTCTCTCTTCTAACCACATCAATCGCTGGATCCAAAGATCTTGACTTTCTTCTTCTCACAACCATTCCTCACACAAAATCTGGTATGTCAATACCTCAAATTCAACTAGTAGGATGGGGTGCAAGCCGTATCTCAAGAAGTATGGAGTTTACTTGGTTGTAATCTTTTCTCTTGTGCAATATGCCCACAATGTGGCTGGTAACTTTGTATCCTAATCATAGGCATAATTGACAATCACCTTATTCAGAATTTTACAGAGTAACCCATTTGCCTTTTCCATTAGGGCATTTGCTTTTGGATTATAAGGAGTCGTCTTCCGATGTTTAATTTGAAAGTATTTGGTTAATGGCTCTATCACACAATTCAAGAAATGTGTCCTTTTGTCACTGACCAATTCCAAAGGACATCCGTATTGGGAGATGATATTTCAAAAGAAAAATTATGCCACTATTTTTGCATCATCTCTGCAAGTTGCTTCAGCTTTGACCATCTTGGTAGCATAGTCATGCAAACCAAAATGTATTTTTTTCTCGTGACACGGGTGATTGGTTGTATCTATCCCACAAAATCAATTCCCCATTTCTCAAATAGGACCAATGGTAAAATTGGTCTCAAAGGCCATTGGGAAGTAGTTGTTGGCTTTCTTGTTCTCAGACAAGTGTCATAGCTTTGAATATGGGCATGTGTGTCTTTATACATTGTAGGCCACCAGTACCCCAATGAAAGAATCTTCTTACAATATTCTTCAGGGCATAGTGTCCTCCTTCAAAGTGTAAAGACTCAATTACTCCTCCTACTTTGTATGACTCCAAGCATCGCCAAAGTATTTCATCTTTGCCCATCTTGAATAAAATGTTGTGTTTCAGGTGATATGGTCCCATTTTCCTGAGAAAGACTGCCCTTTGCTCCAAGTTGAGCCCAGCAAGACACTAGAGAGTATGAAAATAGTGATATTTGGCTGCATACCTCATACTTCGCATTGCTATCAAAAAATATAGCTCTTTGTCAGGGTACCAATTGTTGATCTCCCATTCTTGGTCTTGAGTTTCCAACCTAGATAAGAAGTCCGCATTATAATGTGAAGTTCCTTTCCTTATTTGTAAAATATATGTGAATTCTTGTAATAACAAGATCCATATGGCAATTTGCTCATACAAATCTGCCTTCTTGACCAAATGTTGCAACGCGTAATGGTCAACATAGAAGACAAACTCGTATCCCAACAAGTAGTGGTGAAACTTTTTGCAGGCATACACCATTCCAAATGCTTCTCTTTTAGTCATCAAATAGTTCTTCTCTGAAACTGAAAGTTGTCGGCTGGCGTAATAGATTGGGTGATCCTTCTTCTTGTCGTCCTTTTGACTCAAGACTACTCCAATTGCCATGGACAAAGTATCCACATATACATGAAAAAGGCATTCCTAATTTGGAGCCCTTGTGATTGGTGCTTCAACCAATTTCATCTTCAATACCTAGAAAGCTTCTTCTTGACTTCCTTCCCATAGGTAGTCTTTGGACTTCTTCAGAAGCTTTGTAAGGGTGTAGCAAGCACCACGTAGTTTGAAACAAAGTGTTTGTAGTATCCAACATGTCCTAAGAAGGCTCTCAACTCTTGGATGCTTTTCAAGGATTCCAAAGCTGAGATAAATTTTACCTTCTCAACATCGAGTTCAATACCTTGGCTTGACACCTGATGCTCCAGAAGAATTCCCTCTATCATTGCAAAGAAGCATTTCTTTGGGTGTAATGACAAACTGGCAAAATAGAACCTTTCAAAAGTTTGGCAAAGGTCATCCAAATGTACATCTCTTTGCCCAAACACACAAAAATTATCAATGAAGACTTCCACAAATTTGCGCTTGAAATCCTTGAAGATTGCATTCATCATCCATTGGAAAGTAGCGGGAGCATTACACAACCCAAAGGACAATTTACACAACCCAAAGGGCAAAAGTGCCCCAATTGGTAGTGAATGTAGTTTTATCCTTGTCCTCTTCTTGGATGGATACTTGATTCTACCTTGAAAATCCATCAAGAAAACTATAACAAGGATGACCAGCTACTTGGTCCAAAATCGTATTGGTAAAAAGCAAGGGATGATGATCCTTCCTTGTGATTGCATTCAGTTTGTAGAAATCTTGGCACACTCAAATCTTCCACGTTTTCTTCTTTGGGACAATGACAATGTGCGAGACCCACTCACTGCTCAAGATAGGAAAGATTATTCTGGCCTCCAAGTACTTGTCAATTTCATCCTTCACCAAGAGTGAGTACTTTGGGTTTAGGCGGTATTGTCTTTGCCAAACCATAACTGCACCTTCAACCAAATCAATCTAGTGTTCTCCAAATTTGCTTGGAATACATGACATTTGATCAATAGACCAGACAAATACATCTTGGAATTCTATAATTAGGGTTGTGTATCCTGCCAACTCCTCCGAAGTGATTGTCTTCAAAATTTTTAAATTTTTTCCTTCAGTCATGACAACATCTGATAGTCATTGGGGTTGATGACTCCTTTGGCATGACTCACTTGGCTCAGTCTAAGTCGAGCTACCATCAAACCTCCTTCCTCCAAGTCATGTTCACCCGAGGTGAGATCATATGGATCTTTGTCTTCCACGTCCACCTTGTAACATTCCAAGTAATTGACTTGGACTTTGTCTTTGGAATCTTCTGAGGATGAAGATAATGAGTCTTTGGATTTGTCATCATCTTCTTACAAACTTGTTTCCCTGAGATGGGGAACCTTTGTCCAACTCATGGTCACCAACTTCTGGTCCTTGGACAAAATGTCCTTAAACCGCAACTTCTATTGGTGCCAATCATGCACAACTTGGGCATTGTACAACCAAGGTCTTCCGATCAATAGTGGGTAACCAATTTTGGCCATTGGTTGCAACACAATGTAATTCAACTTGAAGGGCACCCCTCCAATGATTGTGGTAATGTTTGACAGCATGCCCAATGGCCATCTCCTAGTTTGGTCTACAAATTTCAAAACTTGGGGTGTTGGCTCAAACGTATGATACCCCATCCTATTTGTAGTATCTTTGGTCATGAAGTTCATATTGGAACCTAAATCAATGGGTATCAATGTGATCATGCACTCTTTGATCTCCGCATCAACTTTGGGAGATCCCAAATTTTCCTATTCAATTTGATAAATAGCAAGCAGGTCTTTTTAGACATTGCCTGTACTTTCTTGAGGGCGGAATTTAGCTGCTTCTTATACAGCTTATTGTCTTCCCATAGTTGCTTGAATGTAAAATTTGCACTTGTGGATGCCAAATTTGCTACAATACCGTATTGAAGTACTCCTCCCAATTTCACCTTCTTTGCCTTCATCTTTGGGTTCGAAGTCTCGCCCTATTCAAATTTGACTTTGGGGTGCTTTATGATGGTGATGGGAGTACTAGTGGTCTTGGACCAAGGTTCCTTGGGTTGGCCCACCTCAGCTTGGATCAGATTCCTTACTTTGGATCTGATGTCCGCCGGAAAAACTAGAGGCTTCGTCTTTGTCTCCTCCTCCAAACTCATCTCCCAAGTTCTGAGTACTGCTTCTTTGAGTTCTTTCTACAAAGCTTTAGCTTTAGCTTTTGCTAGAATATTTTCCTCCTTGGAAAAAAGGATTGACTTTGGGCATAGTCTCTTTGCCTTTTGTAAGGACAAAGAGGTCATACTCAAATCCTCAAGATCATGCTTCTTCTTACTTGTGCACGTCTCAACCTTCAAAATTTTGAGGTCTAGCCATTCATCTTCAGAGGCGGGCTTCCTTCTTGAGGTCTCTCCTCCTCAAGTGTTATAAAATTTATATTTGTATCCCCTTTCACTTGAAGTGCAGCACGCTCAACAGGGGTTTGTACATATTTTACAAGCAGCTTTGAGTTTGGTGGATGAGGGCACTGGTTGCCCAGATGACCCAATCCTTTACAATTCCTACACAAGGGAATATACCCAATTTTCTATCTTGGCTCCAGACAGTTTGGAGACCAATGTCCCATCGAGCCACAATTGTAACATGCTCTGGGTGCAACATTCTGAGGTTGGTTTTGGTTGCTCATCGGTGGTCTTTGTGGGGGAGCATTGAGATTTTACTACCTTGGTCCTGTAACACCCATTTGTGTATGTGTGTGGTATTGTGATATTTAGCTTGGTATTACAAGTACTTAAGAGATATTATTTATATAGAGATAAAGGATGGTTCTATATTAGTCATGGTTAGCTAAAGTTAGTCATAGCTAAGATAGATGGGACCTTACTTTAGAGGAAGTAGAAAAGATGAGCACCACTATTTTGGATTTTAGTGTGTTGACTTGGTATTATTCCTAGGTGTTTGGCTTTGGGGAAAGAGTTGAGAACTCTTGGGCCCGTAAGCCTTTTTGTTTTGGATTCTTCTTTAGTCCAAGGATAGCCCATGTGAAGGAATCCTTGCTTTAGTGGTTGGGTCAAGATAAGACCACATGCTTAGGGGAATATGCCCATGTGAATGGATATTCCTTTCTACTTTTTGACTTTACTTGACTTTTAGTCTAGTAACTTGAGTTACAACGGTAATTAGTAACTTTGGTACGTAACTATTTCACAAGTATATAAACAAGGGGTGAGGAGGTACTCATCATCCTTTCATTTGCAACTATCTCTCTCTCATTGAGTTCTCTAGTGAGCAATATCTTGAGCCTTGGAGTGTTAGCCTTGGAGGAGTATGATGGAGTTCGGGTTCCTTGCCTTCTTAGTCCATGGTGCACTACCATAATAGCCATCAGAGGTTCATCCTGAGTGAGAGACAGGCCGGCTTACAGTCCAAAACTCGGACCTTGGTACAATGTGCTTGCCTGAGGTGGTACCTCTTGATTTTGGTACATCATCTACTCTTCCTCTTCTTGGTTCAATCCCGGAACCCAACCAATCTGCTGCACCAAAAATGCATTATGAGTATTGCATTTTGTGTTTGCATGGCCTGACTTGCCATACATGGTGCACCATACATTGGATCTGCCGAATGATGGAGGCTTCCTTCGGCCCTTTGCCCCAATCATCTAGATCTTAAAATCCAAAAACTCTTTTATAAGAGCATCCAGCTTGGTATCTACCTTATGTACACTCTTAGCTGGGGGTGTCAATGGTTTCTTACTTCCACATCTTTGTATTCTTCTTAGCTTTGATTCTTCTTTGGATTCTAAAGTAGAACTTGAAGATGTGGAGGATTCCTTTGAAGAAATGGATGTATTGCAAGGAGCTCTTCTTCTAGG
Source organism: Lunularia cruciata (assembly GCA_948567375.1). Taxonomy (NCBI): domain Eukaryota; kingdom Viridiplantae; phylum Streptophyta; class Marchantiopsida; order Lunulariales; family Lunulariaceae; genus Lunularia; species Lunularia cruciata. The sequence continues at coordinate 6,742,015 of OX419760.1, read as the reverse complement.
CTTCTTGCCTTTCTTCTCTTGATGTCATTGATTACCAATAAAGTGAGAGTGAGTCACCTCATAGCGGGCGACATGTTTGAGTACCTTATCCAAGGAAGTTACATTCCTCTCCCTAGCAAATATCCGAATCTTTGGTTAAAGTCCTCCCAAGAACCAAATGATGGCTTGGGCATTGGAGTAACCCACCACACCCGATTGCTTTGGGACTTGGTTCAAGAGCCACTTGAACCACTTAGAGTAGTCTCTCAACTTCACTTTCTTGCCTTTGTCTAAATTGTTGAGCACCACAAAGACACTCATCTTATAATCAACCTCCCAAAAGCGCTCCAAGAAATTGTTTCTCAAGTCTACCTTGTCCGCCGGTATGAACCCCTTCTAGGTTACATGAGTGAACCAACTCTGAGCCTTCTTTTGGAGCAGACTTGGGAAAATTCTCAAGCAATCCGCCAAGTCATGTTCCTTATTTGCACAGGAAATGACTTTGAATTTGTCGATGAATTCATTGGGATATTTGTCTTGTTGTCCTCTTGTAGTTTTGATACGTGTGTCGGATGACAAGTAGCAAAGTCATTATTCAACTTGGGGGATTTAGCTGTGGTAACGTTGAACTTGAGGGAGCCAAGGAGCTGGCTGGTATGGACACCGTGTTGACAGCCCAAGGATTCCAATTAGTCAAGTTCAACATTGGTTCTTCTTTGACAATTACTTCCTCTCTGATTATGTTGACTTCAACATGAGTAGAACAAAAAGGCTCAACACCTTTGAAATGTTCTTCAAAATTCCTTTGAGACAATCAAGGAATTGTGTATAGAAGTGTTGACACTCTTCCTCCGTTAGTGTTTGTGCTATCTTTTCCCAAACACATTTCTTGATAAATTTGACTTCTTTTATAGCTTTAGTGGAAGTCAATGTATTGGGTCGTAATGAATATATCTACCTGCTCGAGTCTTTCTTCTTCTTGGCAAAGGGAGACAAGAAATTGCCTTGCCAACCACCTTCATGTTTCTTTTGTTCAAGTTCTTGCAAGGCTTCTTGAACTTTGTGAAGAAGTTGAAAGTCCAACGCCTCCTATTTAGTTTTGTCAAAAGTGGATTGGATCTTTAGGTGTTTTTCTTCTTCATGATGCAATGTTCATCTTCAAACTCTCTCTTCTCATTGTTCTCTCAATGCATGCATTCATATTGCTTTGACACCCAATTTCAAAATTGGCTTCGTATTCTTCTACTTCCAAGATTTGTATCCCCGGTAGCAGTGCCAAAAATCATGTGACAACCCGGCAAATATCACTTTTGTGGTAATTAGGTAAGTAAAGTTTGTTCCCGTAGAGATACAATTCAGAAATGTCCAAATACAAAGTCAAATGTCATAATGTAGTCCTTCTTGATTTTGCCTTTAATCTCTTAGGTAGCAACTACATCGAAAAGAGAGTAACAAGCACTGACTTGAAGTCTCATCACAACAATTTGTCACCCATAATCACAACTTCATCAAATCTTTCCAAACAATCTTGATTGTGATGATTCAGATTCTCTTGAAAATGACACTTCGCTGCAAAACGACTTTGCCTCATAATTGTGTTCCACCCCTTCACTGAAGGCACAACTTCCTTGATCAAAATTGCTTCACATCAACTTTGCACTGCACTCACAATTGTAGAATACTACCAACTATTATTCCTCTCAGATTTGTCAAGGCATTGCTCCAATTGCACTTCACTCAAGATCAAACACACAAAATGAAGATCAAGGTTGTGGAATCCAACATCCAATAAACACATTGACTTGCACTTCAAAATTCTCCACACACTCACAAACACAATCACAATGTTGATACTCACAATCAAACTGAAGCGACGAGCACTGAAATTAGCACTTCGATTTATCTATCTTCAAAAATTATAAATATTAAACAACAACATACTACGAATGTTCCCTTTAAATAGGCAAAGCACTTGACAATTACTAACAACCATATCATTTCCTAACAACTCTTCCTACCTATAGATCCAAAATGACAATGCACCTCTTCATATTTGCCTCTTCAAATCTCAAAATTGTTACTACTCTGATCCGATGTCAACTTCTTCATCGGCTTCCAATCCCAAAGTAACCTCACATACTACTCTATCCTTGGGTTTCACAACTACTTCTTCTTCTACCAATTCTAACACTTCTTCCTCCTGATCTACAATTCTTGTCATAGTTAACCCTTCTACTTATTTATCTCTTGATCCACTCTTCTCTAATATCTCCAATGGTAACTCCAAAGATATATGTACTCCTATCTCATCTACTTCGAGCTTTGCTCTTACATCTTTCCAAAGTTTATCTATCTCTAACTTAACCAAATCTAATCTGATCGTGATATTGTCTTCCACTTCCAATATCTTCCTATCCACACGAGCTCTGAGGCTGATTAATAATGAATTCAAATCTTTCTCCTTCACAAATTTCCTCCTCGTCTCTTGCACCAACAACTTCAACTCATGCAATCTTGTTTCCTCAATCCGGTCACTAGCTTTTGTACTCAACATCGCATTCATCTTTGTTATGATCTCCTCCAATGGCTCAAGTCTCATCCTTCTCTCACGTTTCCTATACATTGCCATTTCTACCTTGAATTCAGCTTTCACCGTCTCCTTCTCCTTCTCTTTCTGAACAATCTTCTCTTCTAGATTATGAAGTAACCTCGCAATATCTCTTCTTCTCTATATCTCATTGACAACTCTCTATGCCAAAGCTGCTTCTTCTCTTCTACATTCTCCATCACTCTATCAAGCTCTTGCTCCTTCTTTGCTACTATTCCCATAGCATGGATGATTTCTAATCGTGAATCAACAAATTGATGTTTTCAAGATTTCATACTCAGCTATTTGTCCCTCTCTTGCTATGACATTCTGCTCTATTACTCACTCTTTACTTCCCACTTCCTTCTTTAAATTTTCAATTACTTGGTTTTGTACTACTTCGTCTACTCGTAGTACTTCCCTTTGCTCCTCACCTTGGGTTATGCTCTCCTTCAACTCCGAGTTCTCTTTCTCTAATCTTGCCAACACCTGCAACACAATCTTCACCTCTAGACATTGCAACTTCATTTCTTTCTTCTTCTCCTCTAACTTCACTAACAAAGGGCATACAACATCCTGCGGGTACTCTACTCCTTTGCTATGTTTTACCTCGACTTGCAGGCTTTTCTCCTTCTTTGCTTCTTCTTCATTGGACACTCTTCTTCTCAGCCGTAGTTGCCTTATGGGGATGGATTATTTGCTCCCCAAACTTCCACTCTCCACTTATCTTCTTCTACTTGGCCCCGCCTCATACGTCATCTTCCTTCTGGAACGGACTCCTCTCTTAATGGTCACCCTCTTCTCCTCCTTCTCTAGAACTTTGTCTTCTTGTCTCGGGTTACATTCTTCTGCTATTTCTAGCTTTTCTTCTTCCTCCTCTGGTATCGGCTTTGTCTTCATGCCATCTTCACTCCTACTGCTTGCTTCACCACTTTGCAACGTGAGTTCCAGTTCATTCTCCTTCTCCAAATCTTTTGACTTGTACTCAACTTTGCCTTCTGATGCTTCACCTGATAATGTGGTTACCACCAGGTCTTTTCTCGGGTTTACCTTCCTGGTCTTCCGAGGTCTCATCACCTCTACTTCTTCTTCTTCTCATTGACTCCTCTTCTTTGACTTTGGAGTATTTACCTTCAACTGCACATTCTGCCTCGTCTACGCGTACTACTTGTCACTACTTCTAATCTGCAAAATGTATTGCTGCTCCTCCTTGGATTGATCCTTCTTGGCTGCACTCTTCCTCAAGCCGTCTAATTCCTGCTCCATCACTACCACCATCACTTTCACATGGATACTCTTGATGCGCACGTCACTGACCTCCTCTTTTATCTTGGTCAGCAACATCGTCTGCTCCTTCAACTCTTTGGCTTGATGTTGCATTTCTCTCCCTCTTGACTCAAAACTCTCTTGCAACTTCTGGAAATTCTTCTTCTTCAAGACTGTATCCACCAGAAGCTCTTCAACTTCCTCATCTCTTTGGGTTACTTGTTCTTGCAATCCCTTCACTTCAGCCAGCATATACTTCACCACCTACAACTTGTTCTTTGCCATCATCCTAGACTTTGGAATTACCTTATGTTGCTCTTTCAATAGCTCCAACAGTGGAGTTACAACCTGCACTAAATATTGTATTCCTCCAAAGTTCTCTTTGTCTTTGGCCACATCTTTGTACTTTGCCTCTTCCGCCGGCTCCTTCTTCCAAAGTCTTGACCTTTGTACTTTCAATGATACTGCATCCGAGCTTCCTTCTTCCTTCCACGCTGAACTTGGGCCCAGAAGGTACTCCTACTATCGCTTGGCCTCCATCTCTTCCATGAATAGGGCTACACAAGGATTAGTATTTCCCTCCATATAGTCAATCGTTGAATGAAAATCTTCATCTTCTTCTGCTTTAGCTGATTGCTGAACTTTGTCTTCACCCTCACTCTCACTTCTGGATTCCCCACTTTGTAATGTGAGCTCTGTTTTTTCTAAATCTTCTCTTCTAGACTCTGTCTCCTCTTCATACTCAATTTCCGTAGGTTCTTCTTTTACCACCTTCTTAACCCGCACAGTGAGTCTTTGGATCTTCCTTTGTGCTAGAGGTATCTCTGCTTCTTTGGGTTGAGTCCGCTTCTTCTTCTTCAAGCTTATGACTTCTTCTATCTCACGTTGTTCCATTCTAAAGAAATGATCATCATTGGCTTGCAAGTGTGCCATGTAGTGTTGTTCTTCTTCATCTGCTTCTCATCTCAAATTAGGATGAAAATGTGACACCATGAGACGCCTCTCTTCCTCTGTCAGCAAATTCAACGTGAATTAGAAATGTGCTGCAAACGGTGCAAAATAATGTGGAGGTGAATTTGTTCTCCAATTGAAGACCATCTACCTCATTTGCTGGTGGAAACACTTCGCCCAATTCAACATTTGGTGGAAGAAGACCAATTGTTGCATGTTCATGTATGTCATTCATTTGGGTTTGAACATTGCCATTATTGCTCCTATGATACTTTGTTTAATCGGGTCCTGATAGGACTCCACCTTGTAACCATTAGTTGTACATGGAGTGAAGAATGAATTGTAAATTTTTGTAGTCTCTTTTGCAGCATCACACTTTTGATAAAGGTGATCCCCGTTGGCTCTCTTGCTTCCATTCCCAACACTAACCTCCACTCCAACTCAGTCCATCGAGCTGGATTTCCTCTCTTCCCCTCAACTTCAGGGCGTTCCACAATTACTGGTAGCTATCTTTGCCATGACTCTTGGGAAACTGAAATTCTAGTTCCATGCTAACAAGGTAATACAAAGTCTATTCAAGACCTCGATCCTTGCCACGACATCTAACCTCCAAATTGCAAAGCTCCTTATTGTGAGGGTGTTCTTGACCTTCTTCAACATGATTTGCTCTCTCATTCTTTGGCACTAGAAAACTATTCCCTCTCTTGGATGCGACACTCTAACCCCTTTTGGATTTTGGAAATTTCACTTTCAATTGGCTTCTTGACACGCATCATTGCAGGACAACTACTCAAAAGAACAAGATATCTTCTTGATATATTCAATTTCCCCTATGCAATTGCAAATTTATATTACCCCAAAGTGTAGTCATTCTTCAATCAATTTTAAAATCAACTCCCCCTTCTTTTGCGTGTTGATGTCCTATCACTGTCAAGACATGCTTCTTTTGCCTCCGTTGTAGAGAGGTTGTTAGACCGGTCTTTGTATTGGCCTTTGCTGCCCAATCCAAAGATGATCTTCTTTGGACTTGTTTCTTCATACTCCCTTTCCAAGTACTTCCATTTTTTGACCCAAAGTTGACTTCTTTAAGTTTACTCCAAAGACACACCCTTCCATTCTTTTCTTTGGTAATTTGGCTTTCTTACTCACTTCTTTCTCAAAACACTAACAAAACAGAAGAAAACAAAAAATGTGTGCACCATAAGCTCCTAATCCAAACAAAGGTAAGGGGATAGCATCCATAGATGTGGTTGACAAAAAGTATGAGAAGGGAGAGTGCTCAAACTCCAAAGGCCTTCATTTGGATCTTTTGGCACAAGAGAAGAAGAGAGCTTGTTTTGCATAGGATCTGCACTCTTCTCAAGGATTTACTCCTAGCCAAGATACTCCTATGACTACTAGGAGCACCCGCACAAGCACTTCAACACCATAAACAACAAAGACTCCAAGGAAGAAGTTGGAGATGGAGGACTTCTTGATCTCAAAGCAACAATGGAACTACAATGTCTTGGAGGATGTTAGTAGTCACAAGGCTAACATCATAGTGGGCAAACTGATTGCTTTGAATCCTACTTTGAGAAAGGAGCTTAGAAGTGAGTTTAGTTATACAAAGAGCAAGAAGAAGAAGAAGACAAAAGCTCTAGTATGAATGGGGGTGGTGGATGCCAACCTAGCACCATGGGAGGCTTGTGAATATGACTCCAAGATTGATGTGAGAGTGAATGGTCACAACATCAAGGATGCATTGGTTGATGGAGGATCAATAGTGAATGCCATGTTAGAAAGCTTGATGAAGAAGTTGGGTATGATAACTTCTAGACCTTCAACATTTGTGGTGAGCATGGCAACCAAGCAACAAGTTTGACCAATAGGGGTGATGGATAAGGTGGTAGTTTCAGTTATGGGAGTTCAAAATCTCATGACTTTTCAAGTCTTGATGGATTCAAGTTATGATTTGCTTCTAGGGAGGCCATGGTTGAGAGCAGCATGCACAACTGATTGATGGCACAAAGGGTACTTGTGGATTGGGCCATCAAACCATAGAGTCACAATTCCAATCATTAACACCACCACACTTCACATTCAGATAAATCATCTTTTGATTATTGGGAATCAAATTCTAAAGAAGGAGCCTCAGATGTGGACACATGGAGGAGGAGACTTCCATGGAGGAGGATGAATCTAAATTTGATTCAAATGAGTATCCCTTGTGTGCTATGGATTTGGCACCTAAGCTAGAGGTTTTGAAGGACCCAAATAAATTACCATTGACACTTGAAGAGATAGAAAGGAGGTTATCTACTCTCAAGTATGGTCCAAATGTTATCAAGGAGGAGAAGGTGAGATTTGAGGAGAGTTTTTGCACGTTCATCCATGTGTTTGCTTTCAGTTACAAGGATCTCAAGGAAGTTACCTTGGAGGAGCACAAGATTTAGATGGAGTCACATGCAAGACTAGTCTGCTTAAAGCAATGTCGCATTAGCCCACCAATATCTTTGGTGGTGAAGGAGGAGATTGATAAGCTCAAGGAGACCGGATTTATCTTTGAGGTGGAGAATTCAAAATGGGTATCTTCCATTGTGATTGTGAAGAAAAAGAATGGTAAGCTTTGGGTATGGGTGGATTACAAGAAGCTCATTGTTGTTACTAAGAAGAACTGTTACCCTTTGTCATTCATGGATGAGATCTTGGAGGAGGTTGCAGTCATGAGAAGTACAATTTTGGAGATGGTTATATGGGTATAACCAAATCAAGATTGCACCAAAGCATAAAAAACTCATCACATTCACCACACCTTGGGGAACTTACGCTTTCAAGGTCATGCCTTTTGGGCTCTACAATGCTCCAACGACATTCCAACAGTTCATGAACAAGGTATTTGAACCTTTCATTGGGAAATTTGTGAGAGACTTCCTTGATGAATTTTGTGTCTATGGGAGCAAGGAGGAGCACTTTGAGCACCTAATCAAGGTCTTGCAATGCTTGGATGAGGCAAATGCATCACTCAACCTAGAGAAGTGCACTTTTGGATATGAAGAAGGTTAACTTTTGGGGCACATCATCTCCAAGGATGGAATAGCAGTTGATCTTGAGAAGGTGAGGAAAATCTTAGACCTTCCATTCCCTTCAAGCTTGACAAAGTTACATCAATTCTTGGGGATTGTTGGGTACTATAGGAGGTTCATCTTCTCATTTTCCAAGAAGTCTTATGCATTGATCATCTACATGAAGAAGGGTGTTGATTACATGGTGATTTTGGAGGACAAGCAGCCTCTCAAAGCTTTTGAGGAGCTCAAGCAATCCTTTGTTGTAGCTCTAATTCTTGCTAAACCTGATTGGAGTAAGCCTTTCATCCTCTACACTAATGCTTCTAATGTAGCTATAGGATGCACTCTTAGTCAATTAGACCAAGATGTGCATGATCCTCCAATAGCTTATGCTAGTAGGCAAATGGTTCCAATAGAAAAGAACTACTTTGTCATAAAGATAGAAGGGTTGGCAGTGAGCTTTGGTCTCAAGAAGTTTAGACACTATAGTAGAACTTGTTTAAACTAATATTGATGGGACCAGGGGTTGAGTATTAGTTTATAGAGGTTATTACATTAGACAAGGTGACCCATATGATTAACTTAATTGATTCTTTTTATCAAGGGGATAATTTTGCAACTTGAGACCACCCCAAAATCAGTCTAAACCCATCCCAACAACACACCACAAACACACCATCACCACCATGCCTCGCCTTGGAGCACAACACACCACAATGTTGCATAAAGCACGCATTGCTCTCTGTGAGCACAAACAGAAGAACCCTACCCTCACACAAAATCAACTCAAGTCTTGGCTTGAAATTGAGCATAGTGTCAAGGTCAGCCAGGCTATGATCTTGACCACATTGAAGCAATGGGCTGATGTGCTCAAGAAGGCTCACTTGTCCAACCTTTTTGCAAAGCATCAGCGGATGGTGAAATATTTGTTGATGGAATCTACTTTGATGGAATGGTTCATAGCAAACCAAGAGCGCATCAACATGAGTGGCAACCTGATCAAGGAGAGCAGCGTAAAAATCTTAGATTGCCTTTATGCAGATCATGCCCACTTTGAGTTTTCCAATAGATGGCTAGAAGCCTTCAAGGCTCACCATGGAATCCGCTCATTCCGCCGCTTTGGCAAGAGTGGATATGTTGACGTCAATCTCATTGAGGATGAGCGACCCAAAATTAGGGAGATATTGGATAAGTTTGAGAGGCATGACATTTACAACATGGATGAGATGGGACCTTTTTACAAAATGCAAGTTGGTCACATTTTGGTTTGGGTTGTTTTGGTGTGTGGTTAGCACGGCAAGCTAACACAAACACTTATTATTTCATTTAGGCAGACAATTCCTTGGCAACTAAGCAGCTCAAGAGCTAAAAGTAGCACAAAGAGCGCCTGACCCTTGCCATCTGTTGCAATGGAGACGGTTTTGACAAACTTCCCCTTTTGGCCATTGGCAAATCCAAAATCCTGCAATGCTTCAAGAACATCAACATGGCCAGCCTTGGCTGCACTTATCATAATAATTCCAAGGCTTGGATGACACAGACAGTTTTTTTGGAGTGGCTCAAAGCGTTTGATTGCCGCATGGCTAATAGGAAAGTTCTGCTCATTCTTAACAATTGTAGCGCCCACATCCCTCTTCACAAGCTTCCAAGCCTCATTCAACTGCAAAACACCGTGGTTTTCTACCTTCCCCTAAACACAACTTCAAAGTTGCAGACCTGCAACACTAGAATCATCCACAATCTGAAGGCCTACAACCATCACCAATTTAAGTGTGTCCTTTTGCAACATCTTGAAGATGGAGTCACCGAGCCGGAAAAATTTGACAATCCTTGAAGCCATGAGGATGGTTGTTCCCGCCTAGAATAATGACATCAAGCCTGAGACCATCCGCAACTACTTTGGTCACTACAAAATCCACATTGTTCCTAGCACACAATAGGAACAACATAAAAAAGAGGAAATTGTTGATCAAGAAGTCATTGTTGAGTTTGAGTCTCTGATCACAAGGCTTTGATACCGCAATCTGATGGACATCTGTAATTGACTCAACTACCCACATGAAGATGTGGTTACCTACACTCCTAACATCAAAGATCATCTTCTCCAAGATGATGACAAAGGCGAGGCCAATGATGCTGATAGCAAGGAAGTCATTCTTGTGTCAGCCAAGGAAGCTCAGGCAATGATCCAATCATTGGAGACATTCTGGCTCCAGCAAGCAGGCAACAATGGCAAGTTCATCTTGGCATTGCAGAAGATGAAGGAGAGCGTGGGCACTCTGAGGACGCACTAGATGGTCCAGAGGGGCATTAAGGATTATTTCCAATTCAATTAGGAAATATTTTCCAACTGCAATTCCAAATTTTTTTTTTTTTATGTAGTGTATATTAGTTTACAAAAGTTGTTGCACCAATAAAAAATATTGAATGTCAACCAATAGAGGGTTATTAGTTCAAGTAGGGGGCATTTTCTGGACCGGTGTCAAATATTTGTTTATGGAGGTTATTAGTTTAGACAGTATCACTTTAGACAGTTTCTATTCTACTTGATTCAAGGGAAAGCCACCATTGTTGCAAATCACAAGGCTTTGAAGTACATCTTCAACAAGCCTAATGTGGAAAGAAGACTAGCAAGATAGATGATACTCTTGTCTGAGTATTACTACACCATTTAGGATATGCCAGGGAAGAAACATGCAAATGCAGACTTTTTATCTATGGCCTATGATCATGATGGAGATGAGCCAATGGATGATTCCTTCCCGGACAAGAAGCTCATGACAATCTCAGTCACTCAAAAGGTTCCAATGGAGTACAAGGAGATTGTGGATTTTGTGACAAGAGGTAACTATCTAGAAGGGATGCATGCTAGGGAGAGGAAGGCCTTTGCACCAAGATCTAGACCTTACACAATGGTGGAGGGTATTCTTTTTCACCAAGGAGCAGATGGTCTACTTTGAAGAGTAGTGGGTAAGGAAGAGTCTATCCTACTCATAAAGAAGTTTCATTAAGGTTTAGTGTGTGGAGAACACTTTGCAAGAAAGTTGACTACTTTCAAGATTCTAGATGTAGGTTACCATTGGAGAGGGATTTTCAAGGATTGTCTTGATTATTGCAAAACTTGTCATGTTTTTCAAGCTTTTGCTAGAAAGTCTACATCCACTCCACCACTTAGATCAATTCCATTGCTAAGACCTTTTGGAAAATGGGGAATTGTTTTGTAGGTCCTCTCAATAGAACCCCAAGGGACAATTGGTACATTGTGGTAGTTACTCATTACCTTACCAAGTGGGTTGAGGCTAGACCATTGAGGGACAAGAATGAAGATGAAGTGGGTAGATTTCTTTATGAACTAGTTTTAGATGCCCTTTGGAGTTGGTTTTTGATAGAGAAGGAGAGTTTACAAGAAGCATCACTACAGCCATGCTATGTCATTTCTCTATCACACATAGAGTAACTACATCCTATAAGCCAAATTCTAATGGCTTGGCAAAGAGAACCAATCAGACCTTGTGCATGATGTTGGCCAAAGATGCAGAAATAGAGGGAGATAAACATCAATGAGACAAGAGGATTCATGTAGTTTTGTGGGAGTATAGGACAACCATGAAGACTTCCACCGGATATTTTACATTTCCATTGGTATATGGTATTGAGTCTATCTTCACTATTCACTTTGATCTTCCTACCTTCCAAAGCATTCATAAGAGATTGAAAAAAGCACAAGGAGGTGATGCAGAGAAGTCAAGGAAGGATCAACTCATGGATTTGGAAGAGGCAAGAGCAGTTGCTATGGTTCAAGTGGAGCAAGACCAAAGGAAAAAAAAAGGAGAGTTATGACAAGAGGCAAGGCAAGAAGAAGGTGGATCCTTTCAAAGAAGATGATTGGGTAATGTTGTTTGATTCCATTTGATTGAAGAGAGTGCAAAAGAAGTTTTTGCCTAAGTACTTTGGACCTTTCAAAGTGGGGAAGGTGTGGAGTAATTATAACTATGATCTCAAGGAGTCGGGAGGAAGACAATTTGATAGGATTAACCATGATAAGTTAGGTAAAGAGACCTTCACTTTGAGGACAAAGTGAAAACTTAGTCCGGGGATAAATGTAACACCCATTTGTACCTACGTGTGGTATTGTGATATTTAGCTTGGTATTACAAATACTTGAGAGATATTATTTATAAAGAGATAAAGGATGGTTCCACATTAGTCATGATTAGCTAAAGTTAGTCATAGCTAAGATAGTGGGGACCTTACTCTAGAGGAAGTGGAAAAGATGAGAATCACTATATTGGATTCTAGTGTGTTGACTTGGTATTATTCCTAGGTATTTGGCTTTGAGGAAAGAGTTGAGAACTCTTGGGTCCACAAGCTTTTTTGTTTTGAATTCTTCTATAGTCCAAGGATAGCCTATGTGAAGGAATCCTTAACTTAGTGGTTGGGTGAAGATAAGATCACATGCTTAGTGGAATATGCTCATGTGAATGGATATTCCTTTATAATTTTTGACTTTACTTTACTTTTAGCCTAATAACTTGAGTTATTGTGGTAAATAGTAACTTTAGTGCATAACTATTTCACAAGTATATAAACAAAGGATGAGGAGGTACTCATCATCCTTTCATTTGCAACTATCTCTCTTTTATTGATTTCTCTAGTGAGTAATGTCTTAAGTCTTGGAGCATTAGCCTTGGAGGAGTATGATGGAGTTGAGGTTCCTTGCCTTCTTAGTCCATGGTGTGCTACCATAATAGCCATCAGAGGTTCATCATGAGTGAGAGATAGGCCGGCTCACATGATTAATTGACTAGGGCACCATTCTAGGAACCAAAGATGTAGGGGTTAAACCCTATTGCACACAATCTAGCAATATGGGCAGATTTTGCCAACCGATGACCAAAATCTACTCTAAATTAGCTATCCTCACGCCAACAAGCTAGCCCTTCTAGGCCTTTGTAGCCTCTCATACCCCACAGCCTTATGCCTTGAAGCCTCTAAATGCCAAATGAGGCCTTTTTTCTTGTCACTTCAAACCCTCTCCAAATCCGGCAAAACTCCTCCAACTCGGGCTAAAAATCTGCCGCTTCAAAACTCCTCCAACTCAGGCTAAAAATCTGCCACTTCAAAACTCCTCCAAATCTGGCCAAAATCTGACTTAAACTCTAGCAAAAATCTGACATAAACCCTAAAGTTGGCTGACCACCAAATCCTCCATTAACTCTCCACTCGAGCCAAACTGAAATGATGAGTTTTTCCAAATCACTAATTCACAAAGATAAGTTCCCAACTCCACCTTCAATTTCACTTTTTGAGCCTAACTTGCAACAAATTGGTCTTGCTTTCACCTCTTGAGCTCAAAATCACAACCATTGCTTGAAAATTGCTTCTCTTTGCTCAAAATTTGGCCAGCACTTCCACACACCGTCTACCTCACTACCAAATTTGCATCAATCAATGAGCTTCTGCACACCAAGGAAAACTTGAACTTTGATCAAGCTACCAATGATCCACCAACACTCATAGTTCTTGCACCCAATTTCCCCTTGACTTGACTTCTTTGATGTAATTAGTTTATTTACATCACTTAGATCAACTCAACTCGGATCAATACTTGATCTATCACTCTATAAACTACCAACAATTGGGCATTGATTAAAGTCAAGCCACACCCACTTTAGGTAAGAGAATCCAGATGATGCTCGTTGGCCTCTGTCCACTATAGTTAGGAACTTGAAGGCTCAACACCAAAGAAGTGAGCTCCGCACTTTGAAAGTATACTCCTGAACTTGAGCTAGGTCTGAAACCCTAACCATCCTGTTGACGGCTCACCAATTGTGCAAATGGTGCAAAGTGATGGTGGGCTCCACCATGAAGTCAGTATTGTAGCACCCATTTGTACATGTGTGTGGTATTATGATATTTAGCTTGGTATTACAAATACTTGAGAGATATTATTTATATAGAGATAAGGGATAGTTCCACATTAGTCATGATTAGCTAAAGTTAGTCATAGCTAAGATGGTGGGGACCTTACTTTAGAGGAAGTGGAAAAGATGAGCACCACTATTTTAAATTCTAGTGTGTTGACTTGGTATTACTCCTAGGTTTTCACTTTGAGGAAAGAGTTGAGAACTTTTGTGTCCGCAAGCCTTTTTGTTTTGGATTCTTCTATAGTCCAAGGATAGTCCATGTGAAGGAATCCTTAACTTAATGGTTGGGTCAAGAAAAGATCACATGCTTAGTGGAATATGCTCATGTGGATGGATATTCCTTTCTACTTTTTGACTTTACTTGACTTTTAGCCTAGTAACTTGAGTTACTCCAGTAATTAGTAACTTTGATGTGTAACTATTTCATAAGTATATAAACTAGGGGTGAGGAGGTACTCATCATCCTTTCATTTGCAATTATCTCTCTCTCATTGAGTTCTTTAGTGAGCAATGTCTTGAGTCTTGGAGTGTTAGCCTTGGAGTAGTATGATAGAGTTGGGGTTCCTTGCCTTCTTAGTCTATGGTGCGCTACCATAATAGTCATCAGAGGTTCATCCTGAGTGAGAGACAGGCCGGCTCACAATACCCCAAACACAAAATCTGACCGTTTGAAAGAAATCTATGAGTGATTGCTAAGATACCTCTAACTACTATCACTGCAACTCCAATGTCCGAGCAATCTAGATGCAACACTACAAATGGCATGACATTAGTCATAGCTAAGATAGAGTGGACCTTACTTTAGAGGAAGTGGAAAAGATGAGCACCATTATTTTAGATTCTAGTGTGTTCACTTGGTATTATTCCTAGGTGTTTGGCTTTGAGGAAAGAGTTGAGAACTCTTGGACCTACAAGCATTTTTATTTTGGATTCTTCTATAGTTCAAGGATAGCCCATGTGAAGGAATCCTTGACTTAGTGGTTGGGTCAAGATAAGATCACAAGCTTAGGAGAATATTCCCATGAGTATGGATATTCCTTTAGCTTTTTTATTTTTTTGACTTTTAGCCTAGTGACTTGAGTTACTCTAGTAATTAATAACTTTGGTGTGCAACTATTTCACAAGTATATAAACTAGGGGTGAGGAGGTACTCATCATCCTTTCATTTGCAACTATCTCTCTCTCATTGAGTTCTTTAGTGAGCAATGTCTTGAGTCTTGGAGTGTTAGCCTTGGATGAGTATGAGGGAGTTGGGGTTCTTTGCCTTCTTAGTCCATGATCCGCTACCATAATAGCCATCATAGATTCATCTTGAGTGAGAGACAGGGCGGCTCATAGATGTCCTTATTAGGGGACTCAGCGGTAGATTTGTTTTTCCAATGTCAAACTTATTTGTAGGACTTCAAAAAACAAGGCTATTTCTTTTTCAATTTCCCCCCTTTCTAGACATTGGAAACTCAATACCAAATTTCACAAAGAAGGTGGCCATGGAACTAAAAGAAGTATTCTTGTCAATGGGTTTCTTACTGCAGTCACCATGGATTTAATTAAAATACTTTGGATCCTCTACATAATCAACGATTTGACCGTAATAATATGAAATCATTCTGAATCTATCTTTCTCACCTTTTTGTCTAAGATTATTAGGTTTTGCTTTACCATCACTCGTAGTAGTAGAAGGCACAGCAGCAGCAGAACTAACCATTTTCAAGAGTTATTGAATCCAAACCTACATGTGGGAGCGGACTTTGAACCAGTAAACTCAATATTGAGAACTGAAGTATCAGTTCTCAATATTGTATATATACTGAAGTATCAGTTCTCAGTATCAACCTCTACTATGTCAGAATTAGGAAGAGGGTCCAAATTTACCATCTCAATGGGTGTGCTATTGTAATCCCTTCAACTTCAATTTCAAATTGTGCTTCCAAATAAATAAATTTCTAATAAATTTTCCAAATAGAAGTACAACCTAATTCTCCAAGGCAGCCCTGGAACTTTGCTCACAACATTCAATCTGCACTCACAACTCTTTGCTCCTTGCGCCAAAAATCATTGACAATTTGCACCCAATGACTCAAGTCGGATTTGCCCTTTGAATTACAAGTATATTCGGAGTGCCCCGGGCTTTGCTTCTGCACGAGAGTTGACTCCCTCTTTTTGGCTACCTCTTTCTATCCCGCTAAATCAAATTTTAATGACTTTGGTCTTCGAAAAGAATCTGACTTTAGTTCGTGACATGGTGACACATCTACCTTCAAGAATCTAGTTTATAACCCGAACTTTACTTCAAGAGTCTTAATTGAATTCACCAAGATTTAAACCCCGTGTTCCTCTTCGCTCTTCCCCTTTCTAATACTACCCATAAATGCGTGCCCGTAACCCATCTAGACCGTCTGTTCACAAATAGGACCGGCTATCGGACTGTACACAGATAGAACCGGCTTTCTTCAGGGGTCCGGGCATAAGGTATTATTTGACGAATTGTTCATATATAGAACAGGATTTATTAACGGGTCCCGAAAAACTATTATGGATCATGGCCCACATCCGTAAACGTCTGTAAATTCCGAAATGAAAACCCTATTCATCCTCAAAATTCCGAAACTCAAATCTATTCAGCCCAGTTCAGCAAAACTGAAACAAATTGTACTGTAACGTCACATTATTGAAGCAAAGAGCAGATATCCAAGGGACTAACGTAGAAAAATTGGAAAACCTTGGCCATTATTCAATTCTATTGGGCCCTAATTTCGCTTAAGTAGATTTTGCGAGCCGAAACAGATCACTCTAAGAAAGGCCGTGTGTCTTCAGCGTCCCAGAATAATCTACATTATATATTTCCTAGATGTCCTGTTGTTGATTAAGATTGTTCGCCAGCTACATGCTCTACTGTAAATGTGTTTCACTTGTAATATACTTATGCCTCGTTTCCTTCTATATTAGTCTCAGATGCTCCACGGCGCTTCAGAAATGTGACCTTCTGGCTATCTGTTGCTAGAGCATGAAGCTGGCTGAAAACAGTCACCACATCTGGGGTCGTCAAAGTGTAGGTAATTTTGGAAGCAGAATCAGAGAATGACACAGCGTCAGGAGTCTTCCTGGAAGTGCATTCAGATGATTCGGCTGCTGAATCAACCGTGCAGCCTTTCTTCCAATTGGCACCTGTGGCACCGGTTCCCCTCAAACACCTATTGTTAAGACCACAACCAAAACCGATTCTATTCGAACATTTTCCTCCGTTGTACTCCTGGCCTAAATTGGTCGTCCCAATACCAGTCCATCGAACATAATTGATTCCTAAATTAGTAATCCACTCACAACATACATCAGCCGTAATGTTTAAGCACACGAATCCTGGGCCCACACAAAAATCGTCGCTGCTTGGATAGCCAATGATGTCAGCTGCAAGTACCGACGAACTGACAGCCTGAAACACCAGAAAGAATGCAAGAATAGTCGTATACTTCTTCATGTTTTTGAACAATTTCTGGAGGCTGACTCAACGCGCTGCACCGAGAACAAAATTCTCCGGACTTCTTGAACTTTAGATGTAATTCCTGAATCCACAAAAGCAACAAGAGTAAAAGTCTTGGGACAGATTTCAACAAGAAATGATGATCATCGTCATCTGGCATACACACTAAGTCTGTACATGATAAGAATATCTTATATAGATTATAGAGAGTTGCAAGATATATCCACACAGTGGACTAGACCGGTGGTATATTACACCTAGAAATTCAGAATCTACTAAAGTAAACGCTGCAGCTGGAAATACAGTTCAGGAAATCAACAAATGAAGTCTCCATGGGATAAAATTTCTTCACAGAATATCGCGAAACAGAGGAATGAAGAACGAATATTACCTGTAATGATTTGCCTTGAGAAGAACTGGGTAAAACCACAAGATGTTGGAATCGATACACCAATGCGGACGCTGCAATGCGAGATGTTGAGAGTTCCGTAATTACTTAGTTCTGAACAGAGCAAAGGCCTTCTTTAAATCGTCGATCTGGGCAGTCAGTTGTGAGGTTCGTTCATATACAGGAGACTCAGTCCGGCTTGACTCTTCAAACTTGGGCAGACCTCTCAATCCATAGGACAGATACCAAGAATTTTGTATATTATATACTTTATAGTAATCTATACAGCTCATAGAGTATCGTCTTAAACAAGTATATTGCCAAAGGGTGTCCTCAATTTGCTCAGAATAGAAATGCCATGCCGAGAGACACACCTACTTGAAGTGTATGGAAACTTGACAAGTTTACACACTAGATACTAGATATTTCAAGATTCCAGAATCTACTGTAGCACTGGACTCTAGAGAAGTATTAAATTTCAAAGTACAAATGTGTGCTATGTCAGGATAGATTAAAGACCATCTAGTACTAGAGATTCACAATTATTTGGATTATCAGAGTTGGAAAATCCAATAGGATATAACAGTTGGATTCAACTATTAGCCCAGTTAGCCACAGTACGAAGACCCCTTTCCCGATTACCGTTAGTTAGCACCCACTCCCCCAGAGCTGGACACATCGGGGAATTCTAGAGGCAGATGGCTGCTCCGTGATTAGCATTGCTACAAGTTGGCCAGAAGTACTTAAAGTTCGATATGTGGGTGTTGGTTACAACGACTCACTCATAGTGAGACAGATCAGACAACTCACAGGTAGATGTCTTATCCCGAGCTTTGCCAGGAATACTTTATTAGAAGACCTCTTCATCTTTCGAACGCATTTTCCGATGGTTGGTAGGATATTACACCAGGACGATGTGGAGATAATCCATGATCTAGACCATGATGGTGAAGCTATCTTCTACGATAGCAGAGGACACAATCGAAAAGATAGCTAGATCTGGTATTCTTCCGGTGGACTTCCACGCTAAACACTTAATCTCATCTTGACATCGAATAAAATAGTTTCAGAGTTTGTCACCACAGGAACATATTGTATTCTCACAATTTCATGCTCAAACAGCTTTTATAGCTTGCGTGTCTGAGATAAGATATTAGCGAGAGCCGAGAATTCATACTCGCGGTCGATACATATCTAAACAGAGAAAGAAAAGAGACCAAGTAGTACACCCCGAAGAACGCAAGTCACCAAGAATTGCA
This sequence comes from Lunularia cruciata, assembly GCA_948567375.1. Taxonomy (NCBI): domain Eukaryota; kingdom Viridiplantae; phylum Streptophyta; class Marchantiopsida; order Lunulariales; family Lunulariaceae; genus Lunularia; species Lunularia cruciata. The sequence goes on along the minus strand of OX419760.1, from coordinate 6,723,133 downwards.
AAGGGGAAAATGAGCACGAAGCTCAATGAAAAAGGCTACATCCCGATGCTGACCAACGGTCCCAAAGCAAAACACGGGGAAAGGACAAAGTAATCTATTACTGCTGAACTGAATCGAATAGATCCTCCGATGGTATATATGGTAAATGGGGAGGGAGTGTCCTAAACGTGATGGGTAGCTCTTATTGCTCATCTATGAAGAGACTTTGAGATTAAAAGGAGTGCAAAACATTGACTTATGAAAGACACGTACCAAATCCAGAGTCAAAGAAGAATGTAGATAATGGTAAACTCAGATAGGTTCTAAGTATGTCATAACCAGAGACAGAAGTCTCGTTAATAAGCTCTGCTCGAATTCTGGACCGCTTTGAAAGGTTTGGGCTGATTGGAGAGCAACAAAGTTGATCATCTCTGTTTCATATACCTATATTCGAGTTCAAATCAGTTACTTCTGCTGGCTATCACCCAAACTCGCGTATCCGACTAGGGATGGCCTTTCTGAAGCAAATGTGCAGTCTAAGTGCAATTCAGTGCCAGCAATTCAAAGATTAACATAGTTTATTTACCAACACAATTTGGTAACTCGTTGTGTGAAGCTCATCGTAACTGGCTTCATCGCGAGTATTCTGTTACATTGTTTCTCCGTTTGTGACTCGTCTTCACTGATTGTTATCCACTGATAATTGGCCAGCTCATAGTACGGAATGAGCGGGGAAAGATATTTACTCAGTTGCGTGGCCATGGAAGAAGACCCCGCGCATGGGTTGAGAATATACTCGGAAAGGGTCGAGGTGCTGAGCAGAGTGAACGGCTAGAACCTTGGATTGGGGCAGGTGGAACGATCTGATTCAGGGTCTGGAACGGGATGATTTCGGCTAATGGGATCGCTCGCTATACAATTACGTCGTATATACTTCAGAAACCCGGATAGCCTCTCACAAACACATTCACCAGTCAAAGATTCAGATCTACAGGTCAAGGGTGACATCGACTGCTGAACTCAGGGGGGAGAAGGCTGCGCAAGGGAAGTGATCAATACTCATGGCCCTATTCTTCTGGTCTTTACTTACTGTAAAGTACATTGTATCAACGCGAAACCTGATTGCTGTAAGTGGTTGTGACCACACACTTTGGTTATGTACATGCTACTCTGTTGTGAAGAGCTTAAGCTTGAGTCAAGTATACGAATTCAGCTTTTGTAACTCCTTTGATATTTTCTTCTCAAAATTTCTGACCTAGACCGCCCTTCCATTGTTTGTCCCCTCTTCATATAGCAGACTTCGTGTATAATCTATCATCAGCTGTCCATCTCCTGCACTACCAGAATCGACCTTCATTAATCACTGTGAATCGATACTATGATCTACAGTAAAGCACAGGCTCCAAATCTCATTGCCTTGTCCACATTTGTCTCCCAACCCTTTCAACAACTGAGCTTCGGACACAACATGTTATACTAGCAGAATTAGAGCTGGTCAAAACGAGGTGAAGTGCTCTGCTATTGGGAAGTGGAATCGATGCCGCTTAAGAAACCAAAGCTTCACAAAAGTGCAAATCTTTGGTTTCTTGGGTGGTGTCCGTTCCGCTACACAAATTGGATTACGTCCATAATTATCCTCCAGATAAGAACACTCTTGCCTCCATTGCAAAGGAGCTACGGATCCTTCGCATTTTCGTCCCAATAGCGGGAGCCTTTGAGATAGAATAGGTTGCTCTAACCTAAAGCAAGTGAGCAAGCAATAATGCATATGTAGAGTATGCTTTGACTGAACTCATCATTCCCTTTTACACTCTTCCAGTTCGAGCGGAAATCCATACCTCATCGATTGACAGAAAAGCCGAGTTTGGGCAACCTACGGGAGAACCGAGAGATGAGTAAAACGGCGAAGCTTGATCTCTGATATCAGAGCGAGGTTTCGATCCTCGGACCTGTGGGTTATGGGCCCACCACGCTTCCGCTGCGCCACTCTGATTGATGACCCTCGAGCGCACTTTCTTCTTATTATAAAATTCTATTTTTAACACAGATCTCACCACTCGACTTAACATTAGGAAGACCTTCGAGAGACTTAACGGTCGAGAGATATATAGGAACTACATATGATCAAGAAAGTTCCTATCAGAGCAATTCCTTTTCACGCTCTGTTCCATGACCAACTTCGGTAATCTATGCCGTGGATGCTGTACTCCAGAGAATTGATGACATGGTTATTCAGATACGATCACCACGGCAGCGCCGGCTTAGAAAGAAATTCATACAGAACTGCAGTTCCAAGTAGCTCTGCGTACGGGTTCCCAAACTACACTTCAGTTTTCTTTCTGCTACCGTGTTCATGTTCCATATTGCATATCAGAAAATGGAATCTCATTTCTCCACAGCGGTTGACTTTGGACAACACTAGTGTGGGACAATAGTGAACTGGTCACTGGCTTCAAAAAATTTAACTATCCTGGAAAGATAGGTTTACTGTCTACATTTACGTTGCCCAGAGATTTTTGGCTTCGGCGTTCCGTTGAGCATGAACCGTCTTCATTTGAGCCAAACAAGACTGCTACCGAACATTAAAGGCTACTTCGAGTCTCACTAAAAGTGCAGGAAGCGGGGCTCACTCGTCGGTCCTCCATGACAGAATCTCATCGAGACCCTTAGCTCTCGATACTGCGAGATTCCTTTTTCCGGTTTCGGGGACTCTCTACATATTTCCACGGGCAACCGCAGAGTCCTGGATTTCCTTCGACCAACGTCCTCTCCATGGATTGAAGCTGGTAGGTACAAGGGGGAATCGGGCCTTCTTGTTGAAGCTTACACGTTGAGAAAACTCGAAGTCCGTACACTGCGCAAAGACAACACTGTTTATCTTTGCCGAAGATCGAACTCCGCGATGTACAAAGTTGATGATGACTTCAGCAATCTAAATCGATTGCAATCTATGCTGGAGACTATAATTGCGGAAATCCTGGATTTTGCTGTTTGCCCATGGATCCCACCAGTAAACCTCCCAGCCAATGCTCGTGGGTTTGAAGAGCTAAACTGGAATAAAGATATCAAATAAAATTACTTTTAGCATCTATATGTGTATGTTCTGGTATGGCATTACCATTATAGTCCGGTTTGATGTAGACAACCATAATAGTCAGGTTTGATGGAGTCAAGTTCCTTTGACAAGCCGCTTTCTGCAGTATCATTCCTTGCCCATGAGAATTGGATATAGCTATTGTAAGATTTCTAACTATTACATATTGTTATTTCATATATTGAATTCATTTTATTTCTTTTTTGTTGTGAGATGAAAGTGTGCAATGAATTGTAAAAATAGTCAAATAAGTCAATAAGCACAATCACTCCTATCCCATGATACATTGAAATTTAATCTCAATGATTTATCAAGATGCTTGTCTTTATATTATCTACGAGTTTTTGAACAGCTCTTCCATATTCTTATGAAAGAACTATATTATCTCGATACTCTACTCTCAATCCTCAATATCCAATATCACTACAAGAAAATAAGAATGTAAAAAAGTGGCAAGATATAAGTTTCAATGAAAATGGCCATTAAATATAATAGTCTTAGTTAGATTTACAGACTTGAATTATTTATCTTTCCTATGTTGCTTCTCAAATTCAAATCTATTAGAAAAATCAAGCTCTCAATTGATTTTTAATTCATAAATCTGACTTTAAAGTTCAAATAGTCCATTTCTGACTTTAAAGCTCAAATATTCATTTAAAAATCAACTAAATTTCTGAGTGTGTTGTTCAATTGGTATATATTATGCTCCTTGGAATCTCTTAAGGAAAAGATTTATCAAATTTCATATATTTATTTTCAGGAAATAGATGTATTCAAAATAATGAAAGCACTAGAAAAAACAGAGGTTTGAATAATTAAGATGATGCAATTATATCAAGATATATGTGAAATATTCAACAGATTTATATGATTTTATGATTATAGAAATAGCATACATTGAACTTATTATATCTTTTAATTAAAATTTTGAAAATAATCTAATATTAATAATTTCTTATGAGAACCTCAAACTTGCTAGCCATTATTAAGTTGTAAAACACAAATTATTATTATATAAATGGATTTTAAGCAATATACCACAGATATGTACTCCCTGCAATTGTTTTTAGCTATCCAATTTTGGCTCAATTTTCTGATTGAATATAGGTATCCTGTTTATTACCTGGTTTGCTATTAAAAAAATTAATAAGAGGTTGATAATCATATATCTATAACCTTTAGATAAAACATCAATTTTTAGTTTGAAAGTTTATTATTCAAACTAAAAATTATAAAAGGTAAAAGGCACTACATACATAACTATTCTTATCATAAACAACTACTAAATCTAGCAAATAAATGTAGATTTGATAAGAAGTATAATTTTGATCAAGGTATTTATATAATATATGAAGAAATATCTAACTCCTTACTCATCTTAATACTAGCTCTTCCACTTGTACAAGCATCTCTTCTAGTTATAGGATGTCAACCTCTAGGCTACTTGAAGTCATTAGATTGTATCCTTATCCCCTAAAACACAAGTATTTCTTAATTAGTTTCATAATCTTAATATTACATTGCATAAAACAAACTTAATATTAATAAGCTCATCCCAAACCAATATTACTCTATCTAATGTAGGCACAATTTACCTTTAAATCATACCTCTCCTTATATTCTAATGGATTTTTGCTCAATTTGTTACTCCTAAAATGAGCAAGTAAACTAAGACTTGAGATAAGCTTGTTATGTAATTCATGTAGTATTTATATGATCTGAATCTTGGTATGTTTTAGTCCAATATGAGTAATTTGATTTAATTCAGATTTTGCACTTCAAGCTCAATCATTCTTATGTTTTAGTAGAGTTTAATCCAATTGCTTGCTAATGGCATGATCGAGTTAAGAAGACTCTTGCTAAACTTTAAATGTAGCTTTGTAACTCCCATAAGTACATATATGCTCCAAGTGTAGTATCAAATTTGGTATTGTGAGTAAAAAATATAATTCTTATAAAGTACAACTAAGCTTCTAAATTAATCATATTTTCTAGATTAGTTATAGTCAAGATAGAGGTGGTACTATTTAGTAAGAGCTTGCAAGATTAAGAAGCATTCATTTCAATTTGAGTGTCTTAACCTTTTTTTTTTTTTATGAATTTTGCTTTAAGAAATACATTATAACTCTTGGGTACACAAGCTTTGTTGGTATATATTTTCTAAAGCAAGGCAAATAAATCCTTGACCTAGTTGTTGAGTTAAATAATGATATATGTTTTTGGATATTACTATTATACATTTGGATATTCTCTTAGAGTTTGACTTAATAAATTTCTTAATAAATTTAAAGTCATTAGTTATTGGATTAACTTCAGATAATCTGGAAATTAAATGATTTTTATATATTGAGAATTCATGAGTATATAAACAAGTGGTAAGGAGTTCATCATCATTCTTTTATTTGTAACTATCTCTCTCTTATTGAGTTCTCTATTGAACAATATCTTCAGCTTAAAGATGCTTTGGAATTTTAGGCTTGGAATAGTGTCATGAGTTTGATTTCTTGCCTTTCTTAGTTCATTATTTTCTAGATTTTGAGCCATTGAAGATTCAACCAAAGCAACAAAAAAGTCCACTTTGACTTGAGAGTCTTCAAATTATTGCAATCTCAACTTGGAACAAGTTTTTAATGTAGTTTTATCCTTTGTATGATGGCTTTCTCATTTAACTCTCACTTTGTCGTAGAATCAAGCACACATTTTGCTTAACATATTGCTAAGACTTATCATTGGTAACTCATAGATCAAGAATAATCACAAAGAGATCTGTGGTACCCACATTCTTTTATTTTGACAAGTTTTAAAGAAGAAGTGAATTGTTGAAGCCGGGTTGATGTTTAATGAAGAAGAAAAGAGAAGAATCATGTGTTTGGTATGAACCCAAAGAAGCCAACATCGGGTCAAAGTCAGAAGGACTAGGGTCAGACTTATGGAAGTATGGACCCAAAGTAAGAGGACTTAGTAACGGTTTTGAGATTTGAAGAAGCATATATGAAGAGTTGGTTTGTCATTTTGGATCTTCAGGTTGGTAAACTTGTTGTAGAACGGTATGTTGTTAAGTAACTATCAAGTGCTCTGCCTAATTAACAAATGCATTTGCAGTGTTTTGTTATTTAGTAATATTATCATCTTGAAGTTGAGTAAAGCAAAGTGTTGTAGTTCAGTGCTTGTCATTTTAGCTTAATTCCAAGTATCAATCTTGTGTGTGTGTTTGTGAGTGTTGGAAGAAATTCAAAGTGCAAGTAAGTGGCTTGTTGGATGTTGGATTATGTAGTGCTGATTTCATTCTATGTTTGATCCTAAGTGGATAGCAATTGAGGTAGTGCCTTGACAGATCTGAGAGGAATTGTATTGTTGGTAGTATTCTGAAATTATAATTGTGAGTAAACATTGGATTGATGCAAAGCAATTTTGATTGATGAAGTTGTGCCTTTAGTGGAAGAGTGGAACACAATTTCAAGGCAAAGTCAATTTGTAGCAAAGTAGCCTTCTTCAAGAAGAATTGAAGCATCACAATGAAGATTTTTTTGGAAAGATATGGATGAATTGTGATTATGGGGGACATGTTATTATAACAAGATTGTGATTCAATACTTGTTACTCTCTTTTGGGTGTGGTTTCTACCTGAGAGACTAAAGATGCAATCAAGAAGAAATTTTTTGGTTACTATTACTTTATATCTGACCATTTTTTAAACATATCTTTGTGTGAACAAATTGTTACTTGTTGATTACGCAAAAGTGATACTTGTTAGGTTGTCACATGATTTTGGAACTATTTCCAAGGATACAAATCTTGGGAGTGAAACATACAAAGACAAATCTTAAACTGAGTGTCCAACAAATATGAATGTCTGCATCAAGAGAATAATGGGAAGAGAGGGCTCATAAATGAACTTTGCAACATGAAGAAGAAGATTGCAAGAAGAACAAATTCACCAATGAAGAATTTGAGAAGGAAGCATTGGATTTATAGCTTCTTCATGAAGTTCAAGAAGCCTGAAAGACCTCAAACAAAAGAAATGTGAAATCGACTGGCAAGGCTACTTTGCATCTCCAAATCCCAAAAAGAAGAAAGACTCAAGCAGACAAACATATTTTTTGCAACCCAATACCCTAACTTCCTCTAAAGTTATCAAGGGAGCTGGTTTCATAAAGGAATTCAATTGTGAGAAGACAACACAAATACTAACCAAAGAAGAGTGTCAATACCTCTTACATATGATTCCTCAACTAGTTTAAGGGGATTCTAAAGAGCAAATTGAAGATAGTGAGCCTCTTTCTTAAACTCGGATTGAAGTCAATGTACCCACCAAAGAACAACTTGTCGTGGAAGACCCAACTTTGAACTTGGTAAATTGGAAACCCTAGGCTGAACAAGACACACAATCACCAGCTAGTACCTCTGGTCCATCAAGTTCTACACCACCTTAGCCAACTCCTTGGAGTTACAAAATGACTTCATTACCCATCACCTAACATGCATACCAAAAGTATAAGGGGATGGAACAAGATGAAGATCTTGATGAATTCATCAAGGAATTCAAAGTCATCTCCTTTGCCAACAAGGAGCATGACTCTGCTGATCGGCTGCGGATTTCCGAAGTCTGCTCCAAAAGAAGGCAAGGAGCTGGTACACCAATGTAACCCAAAAGGGGTTCATACCAGCTGATTGTACAGACTTGCAAAACAACTTCCTGGAATGATTCCGGGAAGTTGATTATGATACGAGTGTCTTTGCGGCACTCAATGATTTGAATTGGAGAAAGAAGGAGAAGTTGAGAGACTACTTGGAGTGGTTCATGGCCTTATTGAATCAAGCGCCAAAGAAACCTAGTGTGGTGGGTTAATCCAATGTCCAAGCCATCACCTAGTTTTTCAATGGATTGTCACCACAGATCAAAATATTTGCAAAGGAGAGGAATATCACTTCCCTAGACAAAGTATTCAAAAATTTTTCCAAATACAAGGCAGCCCAATCTCATTTATTTGAGAATAGAAGAAATCAAGAGAAGAAAGTTTAGAAGCCAATATGAAGAGCTTCTCACAGTACCTCCACTTTCTTTGGAAGAATCATCCAGATTTGTAATACCAATAGAGGTGAAAATTGGCGTGGTAAAATCTGGAAGGATATTATGTATGAAAGGCTAGGTAGATCAGATAGAGGTGTCATAAAAATAGTGCTTCTACTAATTGAGTAGAAGCCAAAAATAGCCTAAAGTTGTAATACCAATAGCTAGACATATTAGCTAGAGGTGAAAAGTGGCTTGGTAACATCTAAAAAGATGTCATGTATGATAGGCTAGGTATATAAGATAGAGGTGTCACGAAAAGATGATTTCTATTAATAGAGTGGGAGCTAAAAATAGCCTAGAAACTTTAGAGTCAATTTTAAAAGCCTAAACGAATGAATTAAGCTTAAAAAATGTGCAGATTCCTCCCCCCCTCTCCCCCTTCCCTTTTCAAGAATGAAGAAAATGTTGGCCTTCTCTTCCCTTGGTTTGTCTCATCAAGAGGTTTCCAATTGTACCTCATCCATGCAATTTGGAGATTCCAAAAAAAAAGATTCCCTAAAGATTCCTCCAACCAGAGGTGGTTTGACCAACCAGATAAGATCAAAACCAACATGCCATCCATCATGCAACTAATCTAAGAGTAGAGATCATTGACATGTCACCCATTCATGTATCTAATCCAAGGGTTGAGCTTCCTTCAAGGTAGTCCTCTTTGCTATATAATACAATCAAGGTGTTGCTTTGAGGCATCAGAGGTTTGAGTGTGAAACTATGTGTTTCTTATTTTGTGTTTCTCTTTAGGTCTCCTATCCTCAGAGTATTACAACATCTTCCAATTCTTCTTTTGAATCCAAACTCAAAGCCAAGAAGAATTAGAAAGCAAGGAGGAAAGAAAGTATCAACACCCACAACTAAAGTTGTAAAGAAGATTGACACTAAGTTGGAGACTCTTATCAAAGAGTTTGTGGATTTCAAAATCCAGATGATTGGGGTGAAAGACCAAAGAAAAACCCCCTTCATTTGGCAGGCCAAATGTATAGTGCAATGCGTGTGGCAAGTCAAGTCATGTGTAACAATATGGAGTTTAGTGACAAAGTTAGTCGGGATTACAAAGTAGCACATAAGAAAAATTAGCCTAGAATATTCTTGAAGTACCTAGGAAGCTTCTTGGGAAGCTTCCTGGCTAGCTTAGCTTGCACCTCAAGTAAGTAGCTTCTAGAAGGAAGCTTCTAGAAGCTTCCAACTAGCTTAGCTTGCACGCCAAGTAGGCGGCTTCTAGAAGGAAGCTTCTTGAGAAGCTTCCTAGTTAATTTGGCTTGCACTCTAAGAAAGCGGCTTGAGGAAGCTTCTTGAGAAGCTTCTCAAGGACCTTGTATGCTACCTATATATACCAAAGCCAAGGCTCATGCTAGACATTCAGATTTTTCCCTCATTCAAGTGTCCCAATGTGAGTTTCCATTCTCTTATTTCTCTCCTCAGATTCGGTCTTTTACTTTGGCATCAGAGCAGGAATGGGATGGATGGAATTTATGGACCACCAAATCTACTTCCACCAAACCATTGGGATTTTTGTGTCCAAAGAATACCTAAGCATCATTTCACACAATTCATCACCTCGTACTTTGGACAAGAGTTTCTGCATATGATCACCATATCTGAGGAACCCTTGGTGCTTCCGGTTGTAACTTATGGAGAACGGTGGATGTGTTGTTTCTATGTGTTAGTAAATTAGATAGATTAGGGGTGGTGTGATAGAGTAGCAACCATGGCGGCAATACCCGATGTTATCCTTGCTATGCAACAACAAATCGAGCACCTTACTCAATTGTTGGATGAACAAGATCTTCGACGACAATAGTAGGTGGAGAGAGTACCAATTCGAGAAGGAGAAGATTGGATCAGATTCCCTAAACCCAAGGTATTTGAAGGCAAGAATCTTCTGGGTGTAGTGGAGAATTTTGTGTTTGATTGTGAACGTTATTTTGAAGCTACCAATCTACAAGACAAGCAAAAATAGATTCTCTTGGCTTCTAGCCAATTGGATGGAGTAGCAAAGCTATGGTGGAGATTCCAAGTGGAGCAAGCTGAATGACAAATGGTTGCACCAATATTGACATGGGCAGAATTCAAGCATGCAATAATTAGTTGGTTCCATGCTATAAATGCCACACGAGCTGCACGGGATAAGTTGGCAGAGTTGAAACAAATTGGCTCTGTAAGAAGTTACATCACGCAATTCCAAAACACCATCAAGATTCTAGATATATTGGAAAGTGAAGCTCTGGATTGATTCATGAGGGACTTGAAGGCAAGAACCAAATTAGAGGTAACTATGCAAGAGCCACAACACTTGGAGGAAGCCATGCGGTTGGCCAAACATTTTGATTCCTTGGTGGCAACAACTTGGTCTCGACCTTGACCTCCACAAAGCCTACCAATACACTACACACAAGTGGAGGAGCCAGCACCAATGGAGATTGATGCCATTCAATGAAGACCACTTTGCACGGCAGATATAGAGAAATTGTGACAAAATGGTGGTTGTTTTTATTGTTGCCAATTGGGGCATCCCATTGCGGAATGTACACTCAAGAATAGACGACCTCAACAAGTTGCCTAGGTGGAGGTTGTGGAGCAGAATGATCAGGGAAATGAAGAATCCCAGTAGGAGATTTCAAGCTGCCTATTGGGAGCTTGATTAGTTCCAATGGGATTGAAGGCTTGACCTATGCAAGTTTGCTTCACTTGCAAAGTATGATATCTAATCGGGGTTGTAGGATTTTGGTTGATTTTGGAAGTTTAGAGAATTGCATGTCTATGCAAGTAGCAAAGGAATTGGGTATTCCTATCAAGCCAGTGATTGGAAGTAGTTTGATGATGGCTGATGGTAGAAAGGGTTCTACATTCCGCACCTTGCATCATGTTACCTTCAAGATTGGGAAGGAGTATTTGGAGTGTATGAGGTTTGTAGTGGTACCTCTACACTATGATATCATTTTGGGTCTACCTTGGCTTGAATATCATAAGGTTCAATTTGATTGGACCCGACAAAAAATTCAAGTACAACACTAAGGTAGGAATTTCTAATTAGGTTGTTTGGCACCTCTGAGTAAGACACCTAAGAATCATCAGTCCCAAGATGGGAAGTTTGTTGAGAAGGTAGCCATAGAGCAAACCTGGTAGGGAGATGAGTCCCAAGATGGGAAGTTTGCCAAGAAGGCAACCAGGGAGCAAGCTTGGAAGAAAGATGAGTCCCTAGAAGGGAAGTTTGTTAGTAAAGCAACCATACAGCAAGCTTTGGAAGAAGATAAGTATGTATTTGCGGTGTGGATCAAGCTGATTGCACAAGAACAATCTGTGGAGTGCCAAGAGCCTCATCAAGCAATGGTTGATCGGATAGTTAAGGAGTTTTCATATGTGTTTCCGGATGATCTGCCAAAGGGATTACCCTCCGATCGAGGTATGCCCTTCAAGATCGAGCTATTGCCAGGGAGTACTCCAGTGAGTAGACCGATCTACCGGCTCTCACCAAAGGATTTGGAGGAGTTGCAAACAACACTTACAGAGTTGTTGGAGAAGGACTTCATACAACATAGTATCTCTCCTTGGGGAGCACCGGTACTATTTGTTCCAAAGAAGGATAGAGGACTTTGTTTTTGTATTGATTACCGTGGGCTCAATAAGCAAATTGTGAAGAATGCATATCCCTTGCCTTGGATTGATGACTTGCTTGATCAACTAAGTGGAGCACGCTACTTTTCCAAGTTGGATCTTTGCAGCGGCTATTGGCAAATTCCTATTGATAGAGAGGATGTGCAAAAGAATGCCTCTCGTACAAGGTATGGGCATTTTGTGTGGAGAGTTCTACCTTTAGGACTCACTAATGCTCCAGTAGTCTTCATGGATCAGATGCATCGGTTGTTGGATGGACTATTGGATCGGTCTGTGGTGGTGTTCTTGGATGATATCTTAATTTAAAGTAAGATAGAGGTAGGACACGTGAGCCATGTGCGAGAAGTCCTTAGATGACTACAACAATGGAAATTGTATTGCAAGAAGTCAAAGTGCATCTTTTTGCAAAGGAGGTTACCTTCTTGGGTCATAAGATCTCATTAGAGGGGATCAAGATGGAAGAAGAGAAAATCAAGGCAAGTCATCCCAATCTCTCCAACAAGCCAAGTCTCACCTCCTTGTTGCTCAAAATTGCCAAAAACAATATGCGGACCACCATCGACGTGATCTCACCTTTGAAGTTGGTGATAAAGTCATGCTATCCTCTAGTAACCTCCTTCTCCCACTTGATACCCAAGTTTTTAAACTTGCCCCTAATTGGATAGGACCCTTTGATATCACCCAAATTGTCTCTCTTGTTGCTTATTGACTTGCCTTGCCTTGTCACATGCATATCCGTCCTATCTTTCATATTTCCAAGTTGAAACCCTTTGTTCCTAACCTCTCTTCCTTTTCCTCTCAAGTCCAACTTCCCCTCTTCCTGTCCCTATCAATGATCATGAAGAGTACAAAGTTGATCGTATCCTTGCACGTCGCTATATTCAACAAGGCCGTCGCCAACATATGGAGTACAAGGTCCTTTGGAAAGGGTATCCCCTTCATGATGCCACATGGGAACCTCTTTCTCACCTCTAGAATGCACAGATGGCCATCCAGGAATTTGAAACTTCATTGGCAATGAGGACGTCACCAACTAGCAACGGGGGAATATGTAACAATATGGAGTTTAGCAACAAAGTTAGTTGGGATTAAAAAGTAGCACATAAGACAAATTAGCCTAGAATATTCTTGAAGTATCTAGGAAGCTTCTTGGGAAGCTTCCCGGCTATCTTAGCTTGCACCTCAAGTAAGTAGCTTCTAGAAGGAAGCTTCTAGAAGCTTCCAACTAGCTTGCACGCCAATTAAGCGGCTTCTATAAGGAAGCTTCTTGAGAAGCTTACTAGTTAACTTGGCTTGCACTTTAAGAAAGCGGCTTGAAGAAGCTTCTCAAGGGCCTTGTATGCTACCTATAAATACCAAAGCCAAAGCTCATGGGAGGCATTTGGATTTTTCCCTCATTCAAGTGTCCCAATGTGAGTTTCCATTCTCTTATTTCTCTCCTCGGTCTCGGTCTCGGTCTTTGGTCGGTTTACACCGACTTTGTAGTAAAGCATTACATTCAAAAGAGAAGAGCAAGATTGATAAAATCCTTGAAGAAAAGGTAGACAAGGAGGAAGGGTGTGAAGATGTAGAGTAACTTTGGAGTAGAGATGTTGTATGTCCATTGTGGTTGCAGATGGAGAAGAAAAAGGAGATACAAAGTAAGCATTCCGAGGTAACGAATGTATTGCAGGTGTTGGAGAGATTAGAATCTGAAAATTTGAAGTTGAGAGAGAGTATGACCAGAGAGGAGGAAGATAGAAAAGTATTGCGGGTAGATGCAGAAGAAGACAAATGAAAATCTGCAAGAGAAGTTTGAAAAGCAAGGAAGAGATATGGTAGTGAAAGTGAAGGAAGTTACGCAGGAGAGACTTTGGGTAGAAAAGTTAAAGCCAGAGTAAAGTTAGAGAAAAAAAATGGAAGGGAATTGGTTGAAGCTAAGGAAGAGGAGCTTGAAGCATTCCAACAAAAGATAGAAGCAAAGATAGCAGCCTAGCAATGTGAATTAACCAAGCACCATCAAGAAGAATGGAGGTTGCAAGATCTTGTAAAGATATAGATTGACCAGTATGTGAAGGAGTTGGAGAATTGCACAGCAGAGTATGAAGAGGAATTGAAAGTGAGTAGAGCTATGATGGAAGAGGAAAGATAGAAGAAGCAATCAACATAATCTATCAAGGAAGCACTTATAGAGATGAAGGCAAGATTAACCACTGAAGCCAAAGTAAGAATAGAGGAATCAAGGCTACATGAGTTAAGATTGCGTGCAAGAGACAAGGCGTAAGAATGAAAGCGATGAAGACTTGAATGCCTTGTTAATCAGTCTCAAAACTTGGATGAATAGAAAGATGTTAGATGTAGAGAATAATATTTCTATCAGGTTAGGTTTGGTTAAATTGGAACTAGATAATCTTTGGAATATTGGATATGTCAGATCCAAAGTAAGAGAGGTAGAAGCTCAAGTGACTTAGGATTTGTCAATTGAGACTTTAGAGAAGAGTGGATTGCGAGATAAGGATATAGATAGATTACTCATGTCTTTAATTGCAGATTAGAGTGAAGACATGTTAGAATTGGTAGAAGAATTAGTAGTTGTAGAACCCGAAGGACATGAGGTGAAGGGATTTTCCTTGAGTTTAGAAGCCAAAGTAGAAGTTGACATCGGATCGGAGTAGAAACAATTTTGAGGTTTGAGGAGGCAGATATGAAGAGGTGCATTGTCATTTTGGATCTTCAGGTTGGTAGAGTTGTTAGGAAACAATTTAGGGAGTAAGATAACTATTGAAGGGCTTTTCTTATTTAAAGGGTGCATTTGCAGTGTGCTATTTTAGTTTTCATATTCTTGAGAATAGATAAAGCAAAGTGTTGTTTCTCAATGCTCATCGCTTGAGCTTAATTCCGAGTATCAACTCTATGTGTGTGCTTGTGAGTGTTGGGAGAAATTCAAAGTGCAATTTTGAGTGTTAGATGTTGAATTATACATCTTTGATTCCATTTTGTGTGTTTGATCTTGAGTGGATAGCAATTGAAGCAATGTATTGATAGATCTAAGAGGAATTGTAGTGTTGGTAGTATTTTGTAGTTGTGAGTGTTGTGCTGAGTTGATGTGAAGCAATTTTGATCGAGGAAGTTGTGCCTTCAATAGAGAGATGGAGCACAATTCCAAGGTGAAATCATTTTACAGTGAAGTAGCCATTTTCAAGAGGGACTAAATCATCACAATTGAGTTTGTTTGGATAGAATTGAAAGATTTGTGATTATGGGTGACAAATTGTTGTGACGAGACTGCATTTCAGTGCTTGTTACTCTCTTTTGGGGTGTGGTTTCTAATTGAGAGGCTAAAGACAAACTCAAGAAGAACTACATTGTTACTGTTTGACTTTGTATTTGAACATTTTTGAATCATATTTCTTTGGGAATAAACTTTACTTATTGATTATTTAAAAAGTGATATTTGTTGGGTTCTCACACAAGCCTTGTTAGGAGTTACTTGTAGTAGAGTTAGAAGACAAACATGCAAGAGAGACAACCTTGGCATTCCCAAGGGCAGCAAGGTCAAAGAGAAGTGTGCAAGTCATAGTTGCAAGGCCAAGCAAAGCCAAAGAGGAGGGAGAAAGCTTGGAACGAGTAACTTTGAAGGTATGAAGATTGCGTCTTTGGGGTAAAGCACCAGCTGAAAAAGTGTCAACCAAAGATGAAGATAGAGAAGATGATGGAGGAGGATATGCTAGAGTCAAATATCTATCAAGGTTGTCTTCCCTTTGTTGGTGCAATTGTAGAAAAGGAAAGAGGAGTTGAAGAAAGAGCATCCTAAATTGAAGGATGAATTGCAAGTGGCAAGGTACTTGAGTCAAGAGAACTTGAAGTTGAGGAGTAAGTTAACCCAAGGAGAGAAGGAAGCCAAAGAACTTTGGGTTGATGCAATTTCTTTAGAAGAAGCATTTTGATAACTTGTAGGAGAATTTCTTGAAGTGCGGTGAAGAGCTTGAACAACAAGCATTAGAGTTGAAGGAGTAGAAGGTGTCATTCAAGAAGATGAAGGATGAAATTGTTGATGCAAGGTTAGAAATTATACATCAAAGGCAATTGCTATAGTGATGGAGCAAGAGCTAGAGAGTTTGAGAAAGAGTGCAATGGAGAAGGATCAAGCATGGCAATGAGAGCTGACGGGTAGATATTAAGAGGAAGAAAGATTGTAGGGTGGAATCAAAGGTGTAGAAGGTCAATTGGTCCAATATGTGGAAGAGAAGGAAGAACTAAAGGTGGAATTCAAGGACAAGTTGAAGATGTACCGGAACAAGTTAGAAGAAGAGAGAAGTGAGGAGAAGATAATTCCAAGGAGTGAGCCAAATTCAATAGGCAATGTTGAGTACTAACACGAAAGCTAAGTTGGAGGAGGTGAGATTGCACAAATTGATGTTGTTGGTGTAGGAGACAAGGAAGAGGAAGGCAAAGGATTTAGAATTGAAAAATCTTTTAATTTGCTTGAGAAATTGTATAGATATAAAGATGTTAGAAGTTGGAGACAAGTTCTATCTCAAACTAGATTTAGTGAGATCAGACTTAGATAAACTTTGTAGTGATGTGAGAAATGAAACCCAATGCAAAGTCATAGAAGTAGGAACACAAGTGTCTTTGGGTGGATTACTTGACATTTAGAAGAGGGTGGGTTACTTGAGACATTAGAAGAGATTGGGTTAGAGAATAAGAATGTAAATAGATTAGCCATAACTCCAATTTCAATTGAGACTGAAGGAATAATAGAAATAGTAGAGGAACTTGTAGTAGTAGTAGATGGAGCCAAAGAAGGAGAAGTAATTGTAGGAACTTTGGGTTTAGAAGCCAAAGTCAAGGTAGACATTGGATTGGATGAGTAACCCTTTGGAGATTTGAAGGGGTAGATATGAAGAGGTGGTTTGTCATTTTGGATCAAATTTGTAAAGACAAGTTGCTTTAGACAAGTTGGTAAAGTTGTTATAGAGCTATATGTTGTTAAGTAACTATCAAGCGCTTTGCCTATTTAAAGAAAGCATTCACAATGTTTTGTTATTCAGTAATGTTATTTTGGAGTTGAGTAAAGCAAAGTGATGTAACTTAGTGCTCGTTGTTTCAGCTTAATTCCAAGTATCACTCTTGTGTGCGTGTTTGTGAGTGTTGGGAGAAATTTGAAGTGCAAGTTAGTGAGCTTGTTGGATGTTGGATTCTACAATGCTAATTTGATTCTTTGTGTTTGATCCTAAGTGGATAACAATCAAGGCAGTGCCTTGACAGATCTAAGAGGAATTGTAGTGTTTGTAGTATTTTCTAATCGTAATTGTGAGTAAACACTAGATTCCTACAAAGCAATTTTGATTTTGGAAGTTGTGCCTTCAATGGAAGGGTGGAACACAATTCTTAGGCAAAGTAATTTTGTAGTGAAGTAGCCTTCTTTGGGAATAACTAAATTGTCACAATCAAGATTTGTTTGGAAAGATATGGATGAATTGTGATTATGGGTGACATGTTATTATGATGAGACTGTGATTCAATACTTGTTTCTCTCTTCTGGGTGTGGTTTCTACCTAAGAGACTAAAGATGAAATCAAAAAGAACTATTTGGTTATTGCTTATGTCATATTTGACCATTTTTGAATTATATGTCTATGAGACCAAAGTGTTACTTGCTGATTATGTAAAAGTGATACTTGTTGGGTTGTCACAAGATCATACCTCAACATTAGATCTAATAACAATATCAAGGTCTAATTTTAGTCCCTTACTATTCCTTAATTTTAGTAGATACTCACCAATACTAATTGTAAACTCCATCTACCACCAAATTCAAACACCACTAAAGTAGTCATCCACATAATCTTTAACTTGTCAATTCAATCATTGGATACTAGCTCTCTTGGTTTGAAATTTTCCTTGCTTTTTATAGGTTATCAAATAGGATTTTTTAAAAAATTTAAGAAATCACTAGATATTATAGCTCATATGGCCTTGAAATAGTTATTTCTTGTATCAAGTATAAACTTTGTATGGCTTTCACTTCTTCTTGCTTGAGTTACATACATACATACATAAGAAGTACTTTAAAGGATGATACAAAATTTAAAAACATATGATAGGACAATTGAAGACCTTAGAATTGCTAGTTCTAAAGTCATATATCAACTCTTAGAGTCTAAACCTTCTCTTGAAGTCTTATTTATATTAACCTGTGATTGCAGAGGAGAAAAACTAGCTCTACTTGAAATAATGTATAAAGAGTATTTCAATGTTAGAAGACTATAAGAAAAGACAACTAATATGACCTTGAAGGAACTGATTATAGCATGTGATATTAAGTGGAGTTACAACTTCTCCTTGCTTATCAAGTTATTACATTGATAATCAAGAAAAACTTATAACTCAACTTGATTTAACAAGTACAATCAATTTAAGATACTATATGAAAGGATAATCCATGTGACCATAATAATATCAAGTTTTAATTTCAAAGTCTATTGCATTTTGCTCATAAAGAAGTTACCACACTGAGAGTTAATCAAAGGATATTATTGAGAAACCAAAGTCTAATCAAAGAGTAATCTCAATTGCTAGTGATAGACTACATGTATGGTTGAGTGTGATCAATTTTAATTTACCCTTCAATATGAACTAAAAAGCCATTAGAATGTGATTATTACAATCATTATCATATTTTTAGCCAAGAGAGTTACTTATGTTAGTAAAATTTTAGTCAAATATAATAATTTATCAATTTATTATCAATCTAAAATTTAATAAATTTATTCTTTTTACTATTATATGAATTTAGAGTTGAGAATAAAATCTACTTTAGTCTATATGATCTTTAAATTTTGATCTTGTACAGCCCTATAAAATGGTAAATGAGGTGAGAAAAAAGCTATACCTTGAGATTTGATATGTAATGCTAGACCTAATCAAGGTCACCACATGAGTTCTACATTTCTAACAAACCTTACCTCGTTTTTGTATAAACTCTCAATCCAATCCAAGTGATAACTAGTGACGGGTAAGGAAAAAGTGATAGCTTTTGGAGTATTTATTTAATACTAAGCTTACTTAATTCATGAGTCAAATATTACTTATCACCTTACTTAAATATGACTTAATTCATTTTGATTATGTTATACCTTTCAAAAAGTAACTTTTTGTAAGCAAACATTAGCAAAAAATAAATTAAATTTTCATAAGCAAGAATAAGTAACAGCCTGGGATATCTAGCTATATGGTATTGATGTGTTAAATACTTATAGAATATTCTCGTTTTACCATACTTTCCATTTGGGAACTAGTGATAAAGTTCTATTCATTTTCTGCTATATTAATATGGTAATGTATACTCTATCCTACTTATATTATATGAGTATCATTTAAGCTTGCTCAATAGTAAATTTCAAAATAAAGGTCATTAAACATCATATTTTCCATTTTCAAGATCGTAGCTAATGATAAAAAATTGATGATAATGCATATAATAAATACTTAGATAAGATCATATTTGTTCTATAAACATAGCCTTTTAACCATAGCCTTCTTAATAGACTAAACATATTTTTAAACTTTTTTAGAATTATATAAGAAATATCCAATCAAAATAGGGTATTCTGAAATCTTAGAAACACAATAAAATACATAGATAAATAAGATTAATTAACTCTTATTAACCTTATCATATCAATATTACATGAAATTTCATTAAATTAGATTATGAAATTCAAATATAAAAAATGAGTATTTTTATATATTATAAATATGATCTTTAATAAAATTTAAATTAAATGGAAGTAATTATATATAATTGTGATATGAAAATATTCAAATAAATATTATAGCAAAAATTTCATTAAATGTATTTCATTTCCTCTAGAATATTAATCATTTTAAACTATCACCTGGCTATTAATATTTAAAGTATACCTTAATAAGAGAAATTCAATATAGATAATAAAGGTATTATGTAGCTAGAATATGATTAAGTGTAGATGACTTGTTTGAGTGAAAGGAAAATCTTGTAGTTTTGCACCTCTCAAACATTTTCCAAAGGAATGAAAGATGATCCTCTCTTTGGCCAAAAACACAAAAAATCATCAATGAAAATTTTCATCAACTTCTACAAGTAGTTAGTAAAAATTGGAGTTGCATCATCCACTCCATTTTGCTTCAAAACAAAATTTCATCCTTTCCAAAGTATAGTAACCATTGGTGGTTGCTTCTCAATGTCTTCTATGGTGTTTAAGTCAGTATACATTTGCTAATCTCCTATTACAATAATTCTTGCGCTTCCTTCCAAATATTGGCCAAGAATTCAGAGTTTTCAAGCTATGCACTTGGAGTGATAGCACATGGAGTGGGAGTACCTTCATTTGGAGTTGTGTGCACTTCTGTAATACCAAGAGCTAGCCATATGATCTAGATGTGAAATTTGGTTTGGTAACATCTAGAATGATGTTATACATGATGGTCAAAATAGATAAGATAGAAGTATCACCAAAAGAGTACTTCTTCTAATAGGGCAGAAACCGAATAGACTTGAGAACCTTAGAATCAATAGCTAGACATATGATTTAAAGGTGAGAATTGGTTTGGTAACATCTAGAAAGATGTTACACATGATGGACTAAACAAATCAGAAAGAGGTATCACCAAAAGGGGACTTCTACTAATAGAGTAGGAATCGAAATATGCCTGAAATCTTTGAAGGCAATTTTGGAGGCCTAAATGGATGAATTAGGCCTCAAAAATGTACAGATTCCCCCCCCCCCCAATAGAGGAAAGGTTGTCCTTCCCTCCTCCTTGCTTTGTCTCATCAAGAGCTTTCTAATGGTACCTTACGTGATTTTGAGATTCCTACAAGAAGATTCCCTAAAAGATTCCCTCTGGTCAAAGCTTGTTTGACCAACCAGATAGGACCTAGGCTAGATATGTCACCCATCCAAGTAAGTAATCCAAGGGTGGAGCTTGCTGACATGTCACCTATCTGTGTCCCTAATCCTATGGTGGAGCTTCCTTGGAAGAGATCCTCCTTGTCTATATAATAAAGAGAAGGTGCTCCCTTGGGGCATCAATTGTTTGAGTGTGCAATCTGTGTTTTCTCTCTTCTCTTGTCCTCGGAGTATTACAATGGTATTAGAGCGAGTGTTTTAGTCCAAGAGAGTGGATCACCCTTCTTGGAATAGCACAAACTACTGAAACTGAGTAATTTGAGGTGGAGAACATAGAGTAGTTGCTAGACTTAGGAAGGACTTTAGAGAGCGGATGGGATGGATGCACCGGGAGGCCAATTTCCCGCACCTAGCTATCCATTCTCAAACCCATTCCATATCAAGGTTATGTACATCCAACATGAGCAGATGAGGGTATCGCTAGTTTATCACTTTGGTGCAGAATTCATGGACATAGTGATGAACTCACCAAACCCGGTGATTCTACCTGTGGTGATATATGACAGAGAGTGGGATTTGACAATCTACATTCTATTATGATAATATGGATATGAATGTCCCAAATCCTCTCCCTTTCAACACTCAAGTTGTACATTCAACACTCAAGTTGTAGAAATCCGTTATGTAGTGAGGCCGAAAGTGATGTTTAGAGATTTTGTGGTTAGGAATTTTGGTGAGGAGTATTATCAACAAGTGATAGCTTTTGAGGTCCCAATGGTAGTTCCGATAGTTCGTGCGCCTTCTAGAGTGATTATATTGACTCTGTATTGAAGTAGACATTAGCAATTGAGTGTTGCAGGAACCATGGATCTGCAATTGCAAGAGTTGGTGCAAGGAATGCAAGGGATGTTGAATGAATTTCGAGAGATTAAGATGACCATGGAGACATTACAAAGTCAAGTGTAGATCCTCAGGAACAATCAAGCCATGCAAGAAGAAGAGCCGTCTCAAAACCCAGTACCTGCGACTGAAGCACTTGGAGAGGCACCCATGCCTATGAACCCTATCAATGATGAAGCCACATTGCTACTTCGGATGAAGAAGACCTACAACATTGAGCCTTACAAGGGGCAGCGTTCGATGGGAGTAGTGGAAAATTGGATCTCGAGAATGAATTGATATTTCCGATTGTTCTCAATAGAGATCACAAAGCATGCTACATGCGTGTTTGCATGTAGGTACTTGATCGATAAAGCCCTCACATGGTATGATGCTTGGGAGCGATCCATACTGGCAGAGAAAAGTGAGGTCACATGGACAGCAATGCAAGAAGGACTGCTGAAGAATTTCCAATTGGTGGATTCTATGCGAATGGCTCAAACCCGACTATGGAGATTGAGACAAAAGAATAGCGTACAAGAGGATGTGGAGGCATTTCTGGATCTACAAGTTGCAATTACCGACATGAGTCCAGCAGAGGCTCTCGATAATTTCAAATGAGGGTTGAAAGAGCGGATTTGCCAAGACGTCATGGTGCAAAATCCTCGCATGGTATTTGAAGCCATTGCTTGTGCGTAGAGAATAGCAAGAGCATTAGGTGGAGGTGAAGGAGTAGCTCCACCTCAACATGCGGGCAGAAAATCAGGCAGAAATGCCACACATGGGTGGACCAGTACCGATGGAATTGGGCAACCTTCAATTCTGGGATTGAGGAGCACGACCGCTTCAAGAGGAGCGGGGACGAGTAGAAGAACAAAGAGATGGAGTCCCACAAGGAGAAGAGACTCGAGGAGAACAACGCCGTTGTTACAATTGTGGCCGTATTGGGCACATATCTACCAACTGTCGCACTTGTTTCCCTAGAGGTCCTTGGCCTTCTTTGAGGCGATCTTTGAACAACATGGAGAGGCACATTGAAGAGGAGGAGGTGGAAGTCACTTTGGAAAACAAAGATTGCCAATAAATGTACCTCGTGGCCTTACTAGCTCAATAAGGAAGTAGAGAAGCGAGGGAAGGAAGAAGAATAATGTGCAAAGATCCCAAAAGGCAACCTCACAATTGATTGTCGTGGATGGAATCCTAGAAGGTAACCAAGTGAGAGTATTAATAGATCCGGGAGCAATAGAGAATTTCTTGTCTCGCTCTATTGCAATAAGATTGGGAATAGATCTAGAGAGAGATGGAAGTGAAGAAGTAGAGTTACCAAATGGGCAAACAGAGAGGATTGAATCATTACCTAGACGGGTAACCCTCTCTATAGGAGAATATCAGGAAGCAATTGAGTGGCGAGTGATACAATTAGCTCGTTATGATGCAATTTTAGGCATGCCATGGATGGAGCAGTACAACCCTATGGTGGATTGGAGGAAGAAAGTAGTGAGAACCCACCAATGGTCAATCATTGGGGTTAAAGAAAAATCACATAGGCAAAAACTGCCTTTATATGTCGTAGGGACGGCAACTGTCTATAAGACCAATAGATGTTTTATGGGTCTAATAAGAGAAGTCCAGAGTGCACAACTCGATGGACAAATTCCTAAGAAATTGAAGGATGTGGTGGATGAGTTTCAAGATGTCTTTCTTGATGATCTACCCTCAGGATTACCACCAAAAAGGCAAGTAGATCACAAAATTGAGACACTTCCGGAGAAGACGCCTCCTTGTAAGGCCCCATATTGCCTATCACCTCATGAGTTGGAGGAGTGTAAGACTCAAATTGAGGAGATGCTACAGAAAGGGTTCATCCAACCTAGCATATCACCATATGGGGCTCCTATCTTGTTTGTGAAGAAGAAGGATGGTACAATGCGCATGTGCATTGACTATCGGGGTCTCAATCAACAAACAGTGAAGAAAAAATACCCCTTACCTTGCATGGATGACCTGTTTGATCAACTCCATGGAGCGAGATACTTCACCAAACTGGACTTGCGGAGCGGTTACAATCAAATCCAAATTGTAGAGGAGGATGTGTATAAAATTGCCTTTCGAACCAGGTATGGCCACTTTGAGTATCTTTTGATGCCTTTTGGCCTCACCAATGCACATGCCACTTTCATGAGTCTAATGAATGACATATTTTGTCCATAATTGGATAAGTCTATTATCATCTTCTTGGATGATATCTTAGTATACAGTAGCACAATGACAGAACACAAACAACATCTACGGGAGGTCCTCTAGATTCTAATACAAAATCAGTTGTACGCCAAAATCTCAAAGTGTGAGTTTGGCTAGTCTGAAGTAGACTACTTGGGGCATAGAGTAAGTGCAAAGGGCATTCAAGTATTGATAGATAAAAAAGAGGTCATTCAAAAATGGAGTGCCTTAGAAGATCAGACTCAACTTAAGAGCTTCTTGGGGTTGACAAGATTCTATAGTAGATTTGTCAAGGACTTCTCCAAGGTTGCACAACCTTTAACGGCACTACTTGGCAAGGGGAAGAAGTGGACATGGGGAACTGCACAAGAGTTGGCCTTTCAAGAATTGAAGGCCGCCTTGCTACATACACTAATCTTGAAGTGGTATGACCCAAAACGTCCATTCAAGTTGGCTACAGATGCATCAAGCGTAGCAATAGGAGCAGTCTTACAACAAGAGTGGCAGGAGGGATGACATCCAATTGCATATTTCTCTTGAAAGTTGTTACCGGCAGAGCACAACTACCACACCACAAAACGAGAAGAGCTGGCCATCGTTCTAGCAACCAAGCATTGGAAGCACTACCTAGGTGAGAAGGCATTTGTAGTAGAGACAGACCACAAACCTCTAGTCTACCTCGAGATGCAGAAGGATCTATCTCATTGCCAAATTCGGTGGGCAAAGTGGCGACAACACTTCAACATGACAATCACCTACAAAGAAGGTAAGAAGCAACTTGCAGATGCATTCACCCGCATGCCAATGGCCAACAACTTGGTGGCAGAGGTTAAGATTAACCCTGAATTCTGGCAAGAGATTCTGGCTGCTACAAAAACTGATCCATAGATTGTAGAAGCACAATCATCCAAAGGTGTTACTAGCACCCAAGGACTCACTTTTGGGATGGCAGATTATGGATCCCAAATGTCCCAGAATTACGCACCACCATTCTAGCGGAATGTCATGATTCGGCCATTGCAGCTCATGTCGGAGTGGACAAGACCTTGGATGCAGTCAAGTGCCATTACTATTGGCCCAAGATGAGCAACAACGTGATGGACTATGTGCGTAGCTACCTACTTTGTCAACAAAACAAAGCCTCTAATCAAGCTCCTGTAGGGCTCCTTCAACCTCTCCCCACTCCTACCCAACATTGAGAACAAGTGAGTATGGATCTTGTCTGTGAATTACCCAAGACCACCTCAGGGTTTGACTCCATTGTGGTCTTTGTGGACCGGCTCAGCAAAATGATTCATGTACGCCCTACCACCAAGGAAGTGACCGCTCCACAACTAGCTCAATTATACTTAGATGCAGTCCTTGCTCACATGGCTTGTCTAGAGTACTCATCACCGATAGAGGCACCCAATTCACCAGTTTGTTTTGGTGAACACTCTTTAGTTTCTTCAAAACCAAGTTGGCCATGTCCACAGCTTACCACCCACAAACAGATGGCCAAACAAAGCGGGCTAATTGCACGATTGAAGACATGTTACACGGCTTCACCTTAGAAGAGCAAGAGAGGTGGGACACCCTACTCCCGTTGGTGGAATTTGCTTACAACAATTTAGTGAATGCATCAACCCAGGTCACTCCGTTCTTCCTCATGTATGGTGAACATCCTTTCACACCTTCTAGCTTGATGAAGATCCGTCCAATGGCTACCAAGGTCGATGCAGTCAACATATTCGTTTCTAGAATCCAACAAGGTGTGGAGAGCGCCAAGCACAGATTACAGATTGCACAAAATTGACAGAAGCAATATGCTGATGCACACCGTCAGCAGATGGAGTTCAATGTTGAGGATCAAGTGTGGCTATTGACAACCAACCTCACATTAGTTGGACCTCGTAAGCTCAGACCTCATTTTATTGAGCCTTTCTCGATTCTTTGTCATATCGGCGCTGTGGCCTATCACCATAAGCTACCACCACACATGAAGAGCCATCCAGTGTTCCATGTCTCCCTACTACGCAATATGCTCCCCGATCAGGCCAAGGTCATTCCACACCAAACATTCAACCTTGTCCGACACTCATTGATGGCACAGAGGAATATGAAGTGGAGCGGATTCTTCAAACACACATGCATGGTACTTGCCACCCGTGGGTGGACTATCTAGTACAATGGAAAAGTTACCCCCTTTATGAAGCAACTTGGGAGCCCGCTGCCAATTTGGCACATGCACCGGTGTTGGTGCAAGCCTTTGAGCAACAATTGCACAACGAGGACGTTGTGTCTTAAAAGGAGAGAGGTCTATAATACCAAGAGCTAGCCATATGATCTAGATGTGAAATTTGGTTTGGTAACATCTAGAATGATGTTATACATGATGTTCAAAATAGATAAGATAGAAGTATCACCAAAAGAGTACTTCTACTAATAGGGCAAAAACCAAAATAGACTTGAGAACCTTAGAATCAATAGCTAGACATATGATTTAAAGGTGAGAATTGGTTTGGTAACATCTAGAAAGATGTTACACATGATGGACTAAACAGATCAGAAAGAGGTATCACCAAAAGGGGACTTCTACTAATAGAGTAGGAATCGAAATATGCCTGAAATCTTTGAAGGCAATTTTGGAGGCCTAAACGGATGAATTAGGCCTCGAAAATGTGCAGATTCCCCTCTCTCAACAAAGGAAGATTTTCCTTCCCTCCTCCCTGCTTTGTCTCATCGAGAGCTTTCCAATGGTACCTTACTCATGTGATTTTGAGATTCCTACAAGAAGATTCCCTAAAAGATTCCCTCCGGTCAAAGCTTGTTTGACCAACCAGATAGGACCTAGACTAGACATGTCACCCATCCAAGTAAGTAATCCAAGGGTGGAGTTTGCTGACATGTCACCTATCTGTGTCCCTAATCCTATGGTGGAGCTTCCTTGGAGGAGATCCTCCTTGTCTATATAATAAAGAGAAGGTGCTCCCTTGGGGCATCGATTGTTTGAGTGTGCAATTTGTGTTTCTCTCTTCTCTTGTCCTCGGAGTATTACAACTTCACTTTGAGATTTATCCTTCCTTTCTTTGCATCTACTCTTTGCAAGCAACTTAAGTTCCTTATTAAAAAATCAATTTGGTGGATATCTTCTCTTCCTTTTTGGCTATAAGGAGTTAGATGAATTCAACAAAGAACTGCTATGTGCCTACTTGCATGAAAAAATATCTATTTGATTGACTTCCAAGTCAAGCCAACCACTCTCTTTGACCAAGAGTATATCTTCATTGCTTAACTTGTAAAAGACCAAGGAGAGAAATAGGAGAATAGAAGATTGGAGTGAGAGATCACATTGGGACTCTTAAATGAAGGAAACTATGAATGCCTAGCATGATCTTGGGCTTTGGTATTTATAGAGAACATACAAAGCTCTTGAGAAGCATCCTAAAAACTGCCTACTTGGCATGCAAGCTAAGCTTGTCAAGAAACTTTCCAAGAAGTTTCCTTCTAGAAGTTACCACTTGGTATACACATTATCCAATACCTAGAGGGTACCAAGAAGCTTCCTAGATGCTTCTAAACTATTCATATAATTCTTGGCTAATTTGGCCTATTTTCAACTTTGTTAGTCTTGACTAACTCATCTATAAATTCCATATTGTTACATATGCCCCCATTGCTAGTTGGTGACGTCCTCATTACCGTGGAAGCTTCAAACTCCTAGATGGCCATTTGTGCATTTTTGAGGTCAGAAAGAGGCTCTTAGGTGGCATCATGAAGAGGATACTCTTTCCAAAGGACTTTGTACTCAATATGTCAACATGGCCGCCAATAGGTGGCCATGTTGAATGTAGTGACGTGCAAGAATATGATCAACTTCATACTCCTCATGATCATTGATAGGAACAAGAGGAGGAGGGAATTGGTCATAAGTGGAAAAAGAGATGGATTAGAAACAAATGGTTTCATGAAACATGAAAGACAAGGTGGATTCACATATGACAAGGCAAGGCAATAAGCAATAGAAGAAATGATATGGGTGAGATCAAATGGACCTATCCAACTAGGAGTAAGTTTATAGACTTGAGTACCAAGTAGGAAAGGTAGGTTACTAAATGAAAACATGACCTTATCACCAAGTTGAAAGGTGAGATAATGACAATGTTGATCTGGATATTACTTTTGACAATCTTGAGCAACAAGGAAATGAGATTTAGCTTGTTGTAGGAAGTGGGATATTTTGGTCAAGAAGGTAGAAGTATGAGGAATGTGAGATGGAGGAGGAGCAAGAAGTGAATATGGAACAAGTGGGTCTTGGAAAAGTTAAGGAAGAAGAGAGAGAATTTGGTGCTTGCATGCTTGGAGTTATTGTAGGTAAACTCAACAACCACAAGGTATTCATCCCAATTGGTATGGTGAACATTAATGAAGGCACAAAGTATAGCCTCCAAGGTGAAATTTTCATGTTTGGTTTTCCCATCAATCTGAGGATGATAGGCCATGGACAAAACAAGCTTGGTGTCAAGTAGCTTGAATATTGTTTGCCACAATTTATTGGTGAATCAAGGATCATGGTCAAATATGAGTACACAAGGCATCCCATGATGCTTGAAGATATTGTCAAAGGTGATCTAGGCCAATTTTAGAGTATCCACTATATCAAAGGTTGGTGCCAAATGGATTTGCTTAGTAAGCTTATCAATAAACACCATAATTGTTATATGACCTTGCATTGTCTTTTGCAAAGATGTGATGAGATCTAAGCTCATGTGTTCCCATTGAGTAGATGGGATGGGAAGTGTTTGAAGGAGTCCACTTGGCTTTTAGTTACTGGCCTTATAACATTGGTAGCTCTCACAAGATCAAAGAAACTCTTGAACCTCTTGTGCCATGTTGGGCCATCATCATTAGCCGTATAGTGTACCCAATGTCTTGTCCACACCCATGTGACTAGCAATTGGTAAGTCATGGGCTTCTTGAAGGTGCACAAGTCATAGCTCAACCTTAGTTGCAACATAAACCATATGATCCTCAACTACCTTGTATGGTTGATTTTGATACTTCTAACTTTCCATTGGATTTGTGTTGCAATAGGAATTTCCAAATGGGTTACATCTCATTGCCTTTGTGGCTTGCTGACCAAACAATATAGAAAGAAATTACTTTGCTCAAGATCAAGAACAACTAGCAATAGTATATTCCACCAAGGTATAAATGCATTATCTCTTGGGAAAACAAGTGATCATGAGAACCTATTACAAACCTTTGTTGCAAACATTACTTTTGGAGCACCTAAAGAGTTAACATCTTCAATGAGGAGAATAACTACAATTTTTTGACATCAAACTTGAGTATAAATCCAATAAGTTTCATGTCATCCTTGATGCTCTATCACAATGACCTGATTTGAAGACTCTTCATGATCCTCTCATCACGACGGCAATTACAATTGTGTCAATTGACTCAAAAGTCATAGAACCAAGAATGTGTCATCTTCAAAACCTCATTTCTTGGTTATTGTCTTCAAAACCTTGTTCTAGAAGCATCTAGGAAGCTTCTTGGTACCTTCCAAGTATTGGATAACATGCATACCAATTGGTGACTCATAAGAGGAAGCTTCTTGGGAAGCTTCCTAGCTAGCTTAGCTTGCATGCCAAGTAGGTGGCTTCTAAAAGGAAGCTTGACTTGCACTCTAAGAAAGTGGCTTTGAGGAAGCTTCTCAAGAGCCTTGTATATTTCCTTATAAATACCAAAGCCTAAGCTATTATTAGGCATTTGGAGTTCCCTCATTCAAGTACCCCAATGTGATCTTCCACTCAGGTCTTCCATTCTCTTATTTCTTTCCTTGGTCTTTTATATTGGTATCAAAGTAGGGATGGGATGAATCAAATTTATGGACCACCAAATCCATTTCTACCAAACCATTGATATTCTTGTGTCCTATGTCCTACCCAAGCATCATTTTACTTAGTTCATCATCTCACACTTTGGGCAAATTTTTTTGAATATGATCACCTTGTCTAATGAACCCCTAGTACTTTCAATTGTAATATATGGAGAATGTTAGATGTGTTGCATCTATGTGTTAACCTAGATCAGCTATAGGTAGTTTGATAGAGTAATAGTCATGTTGGCAATGCCCAAGGTTATCACTGCCATGCAACAACAAATTGAGCACCTTACTTGATTGTTGGAAGAATGAGATCATCAATAAGCATGTAATAATTGGTTGATTCCAAACTATAAATGCCACACAAGTTGCCAGAGATAGGTTGGCAAAGTTGAAGTAGATTGGCTCTATAAGAAGCTACATCATGTAATTCCAAAACCCCATCATATAAATTCAGACATATTGGAAGGTGAAGCTCTAGATCAATTTGTGAGGAGCTTGAAGTCACAAACCAAATTAGAGGTGACTATGCGAGAGCCAAAACACTTGGAAGAAGCCATGAAATTGGCCAACTACTTTGATTCCTTGGTTGCAACAACTTGATCTTGACCTAAACCTTCACAAAACCTAACAATACACTACACAGGGGTGGAAGAGCTAGCACCAATAGAGATTAATGTCATTCAACAAAGACCACTTGGCATTGCGGATAAAGAAAAATTACAACAAAATGGTGATTGTTTTTATTGTCACCAAATTGGATATTGCATTGTTGAATGTTCACTCAAGAATGGACAACCTAGATAAATCACCCAGATGGATTTTGTGGAGTAGAATAATCAAGGAAATAAGGAATCCTAGTAGGAAATTTTGAGCCACCTACTAGGAACTTGATTAGTTCCAATTGGATTGAAAGCTCAACCTATGCAAGTTTGCTTCACTTTCAAGGTATAATATTGTAGGATTTGGGTTGAACTGGAAGCTCAGAGAATTTTATATCCATGCAATTAACAAATGAGTTAAGTATTCCTATCAAACCTATAATTAGAAGTAGATTGATGATGGCAGATGGTAGAAAATGTTATGCATTTTGTACCTCACATCCTTTTACATTGAAGATTAGAGAGGAGTATTTGGAGTGCATGAGGTTTTTGATGGCACCTCTACACTATAATATCATTTTGGGTTTGCCTTGGCTTGAACGTCATAAGGTTCAATTTGATTGGACCCAACAATAAATTCAAGTATAACACCAACTAAGGAATTTTGATTAGGTTGTTTGGCACCTTTGAGTAAGACACCTAAAAATAGTCAGTCCCAAGATGAGAATTTTGTCAAAAAAGTAGCCATAGAGCAAGCTTTGAAGGAACATAAGTCCCAAGATGGCAAGTTTGTCAATTAAGCATCCATAGAGCAAATTTTGGAGGAAGATAAGTCTATTTTTGTGGTGTGAATCAAGCCAATTGTGCATGGAGAATCTAAGGAGAGCTAGAAGCCTCATCAAGCAATGGTTGATCCAATAGTTTGGGAAATTTGAGATGTGTTTCTAGATGATCTGCCAAGGGGATTACCCTTTGATTGTGGTATGCCTTTCAAGATTGAGTTGTTGCCAGGAAGTACTCCAATGAGTACACCCATCTATTGGATAAGCTTCAAAAAAAATTGATGGAGTTGTTAGAGAAGGATTTCATACAACATAGTACATCTCCTTGGAGAGCATTGGTACTATTTGTTCCAAAGAAGGATGGAGGACTTCACTTCTGTATTGATTATCGTGGTCTCAAAAAAAATAGTGAAGAATACATATCCCTTGCTTCAAATTGATGACTTGCTAGATCAATTGAATAGAGCATGATACTTCTCCAAGTTGGATCTTCAAACAGTTATTAGCAAATTCCATTGATACAGAGGATATGCAAAAGATTACCTTTTGCACAAGGTATGGGCACTTTGAGTAGAGAGTTCTACTTTTTAGGCTTATTAATGCTCCAAAAATCTTCATGGATGAGAGTGCATTGGGTGTTGGATGGGCTATTGGATCTATACATGATAGTGTTCTTGGATGACATCTTAATCTATAGCAAGATGGAGGCAAACCACATAAATCATTTGCAAGAAGTCCTAAGATGACTATGTCAATGGAAGTTCTACTACAAGAAGTCCAAGTGTACTTTTTGGCAAAAAAATTTACCTTCTTGGGTTGCAAGTTCTCATAAAAGGAGATCAAGGTAGAAGAGGAAAAAATCAAGGCCATTACTAATAGGGCTACTCAAAGGATGCCATAGAAGTGCAGATATTTAATGGATTGGCAAGTTTTTACCAATAGTTCATCCACTATTATGCTCATGTGGCAGCATCATTGATCAACCTCTTGGAGAAGAACTCAAAATTTTAGTGGACCACCAAGCAAAGAAGCATTCCAAAAGATAAACATATGGTGTCTTCAAGATCCATTCTTTACTTATATGATCCTCAACTACCTTATGTGGTTGCTTTCAATGCTTCTAACTTTGCCATTGGAGTTGTGTTGCAATAAGAATTTCTAGATAGGTTACATCCCATTGCTTTTGTGTCTCAATCAACTAAAAATTGCATAAAGGTACTCAAGATCAAGAACAACTAACAATGGTATATGTCACCAAGGTTTGGAAACATTATTTCTTGGGGAAACAAGTGATCATGCCAACCAATTACAAACTCTTATTGCAAACATTACATTTGGAGCACATGAAGAGTCAACATCATTGATGTGAGGAAAAAATACAATTGTTTGATATCAAACTTGAGTACAAACCTAGTTGGTTCCATGTCATCCCCAATGCCCTATCACAATGACCTGATTTGAAGTCTATTCCTCTCATCACAATGACAATTAAGATAATATCATTCAACTCCAATATCCAAATCAAGTTAATGATAGCTTTACAATAGAATCCCTTCTTTCAATTGATACAAGGTTGTCTTGCAACATATGACAAGGAGTACAACACCTTCTCCTTCAAAGAAAGCATTCTATTCTATGAGAACCGGATCTATGTTCCAACCAAGGGTGATCTCAAACATGTGCACCTTCAAGAACCCATGACTTACCAATCGCTGGTCACATGGGTGTAGACAAGACCTTGGATACCCTCCAATGCTAATAGTGGTGGTCTAAAATGGCACAAGATGTTTGAGAGTTTGTCCAATCTTGTGAGAGCTACCAACAAAATAAGACCAACAACCAAAAACCAAGTGGACTCTTTCAACCACTCCCCATTCCATCTACTTGATGGGAATATGTAAATTTAGATTTCATTACATCCTTGCCCAAGGCAAAGCAAGGTTACACAACAATTGTGGTGTTTGTGGATAATCTTAGTAAGAAAATCCATTTAGCACCAACCTTTGACACCGTGGATGCTCCAACATTGGCATAGATCTACTTTGACAATGTCTTCAAGTATCATGGGATGCCTTGTGTACTCATCTCCAATCATGATCCTTGATTCACTAGAAAATTTTGGCAAGCATTCTTTTAGATACTTAGCACCAAGCTTGCTTTGTCCATGGCCTATCATCCTCAAATTGATGGACAAACTAAACATGCAAATTGCATCTTAGAGGATATGCTTTGTGCCTTTGTCAATGTTGACCATACCAATGAGGATGAGTGTCTTGTAGCTGCTAAGTTTACCTACAATAATTCAAAATAGGCAAGCACTAGATTCTCTCTCTTCTTCCTTCATTATGGCCAAGACTCACTTGTTCTAGATTCCCTTCTTGATTTGCCTCCATCTCATGTCCCTCATACTTCTACCTTCTTGACCACCATATCTCAATCCCTACAACAAGCCAAATGTCATCTCCTTGTTACTCAAAATTGTTAGAATCAACACCGTTGGTATCTCAATTTTCAACTTGTTGATAAGGTCATGCTTTCTTCTAGTAACCTACCCCTCCCAGTTGGTACCCAAGTTTGTAAACTTGCTCTTAATTGGATAGGTCCATTTGATATCACCCAAATCATTTCTCTTGTTGCTTATTGACTTGCCTTGCGTTCTCATATGTGAATCCACATTGTCTTTCACATTTCCAAGCTAGAATCCTTCGTTTCTAATCCATCCTCTTGTGTCCAACCCCCTTCTCCTCCCATGCTTATTAGTGATCATGAAGAGTATAAAGTTGATTGTATCTTTGCATGTCACCACATTCAACATGGTTTCTAACAACATACTAGTACAAGGTCCTTTGGAAAGGGTATAACCTTCATAATGTCACTTGGGAGCCTCTTTCTCATCTCCAAAATGCACAAACAGCCATCTAGGAGTTTGAAGCTTTGATGGTGACGAGGATGTTACCAACTAGCGGTGGGAGAATATGTCATAATATGGAGTTTATGAAAACTTAGTCAAGACTAACAAAGTATCAAATAGGCCAAATTAGCATAAAATATTCTAAAAAAATCTAAGAAGCTTCTTAGTACCTTCCAAGTATTGGGTAATGTGCATGCCAAGTGGTGACTCATAAAAGGAAGCTTCTTGGGAAGCTTAGTTTGCACGCCAAGTAGGTAGTTTCTAGAAGAAAACTTCTTGAGAAGCTTCCTAGTTAGCTTGACTTGCACTCTAAGAAAGTGGCTTTGAGGAAGCTTCTCAAGAGCCTTATATATTTCCCTATAAATACTAAAGATTATGCTCATGTTATGCATTTGGAGTTCCCTCATTCAAGTGTCCCAATGTGATCTTCCACTCCGGTCTTCCATTTGTCTATTTCTCTCCTTGGTCTTTTACATGATCCATGAAGACTACAAAAGCATTAACGAACCCAAAAGATAGAACTCTCCATTCAAAATGCCCATACCTTGTGCAAAAGGTAATCTTTTGCACATCCTCTCTATCAATAGGAATCTGCCAATAACCGCTTTGAACATCCAACTTGGAGAAATGTTGTACTCCACTCAATTAATCTAGCAAGTTATTAATTTGAGGTAAAGGATAGACATTCTTCATTTTTTGTTTATTGAGGCCATGATTATCAATACAAAAATGAAGTCTTCCATCTTTTATTGAGATAAAGAGTATTAATGCTCTCCAAGGAGATGAACTAGTCATATGAAATCCTTCTCCAACAACTCTATTAGTGTTACTTGAAGCTCTCCCAACTCCTTTGGTGAGAGCCAAGAGATTGATCTACTCATTAGAGTACTTCCTAGTAATAACTTGACCTTGAAAGACATACCAAAATTAGAGGGTAACCCCTTTGACAGATCATCTGGAAACACATCTACAACTCTTGAACTCCTTGATAACCATTGCTTGATGAGGCTTCTAACCCTTATCAGATTCTCCACACACAATTAGCTTGATCCACATTGCAAAAATAGGAATATCTTCTTCTAGAGCTTGCTCTATGGCTACTTCATTGACAAAATTTCCATCTTGGGATTGATTATTCTTAGATGTCTTACTCAAAGATGCCAAAAAATCTAATCAATAATTCTTATCTTAGTGTTATACTTGAATTTGTCATTGGGTCTAATCAAATTTGTCACGCCATTTGTAGTTCCGCATCTAGATGCTCGGACACTGGAGTTCCAGTGATGGTAGTTAGAGTTATTCTAGCTATTTCTCAGGGACTACTTTCCGACGGTTAGATTTTGTGTTCGGGGTACTGACTTCACGGTGGGGCCCACCGTCACTTTGCACCGTTTGCACCGTCGAGTGTGCCGTCAGCGGGACCGTTAGGGTTTCAGGGCTAGCTCGAGTCCAGGGGGTATAGTTTCGAAGTGAGCTCCAGAGAGCTCACTTCTCTGATGTTGAGCCTTCGAGTTCCTGGCTATGGTGGACAGAGGCCGGCGAGCATCACCTGGATTTTCTATGCTTGAGTGGGTGTGGCTTGACTGTAATCAGTGCCCAGTTGTTGGCAGTTTATAGAGTGACAGATCAAGTACTGATCTGAGTTGAGTTGAGTTGAGTTTCACTGTTTGGCCAGATTTGGAGAAGTTTCGCTAGTTTGGAGGAGTTTCGCAGATTTGGAGAAGTTTTGCCAATTTTGGAGGAGGTTCGAAGTGGCAACAAGAAAGGCCTCATTTGGCTTTTAGAGGCTTCGAGGCATAGGGCTGTGGGCTATGAGAGGCTACGAAGGCCTAGAAGGGCCAGAAGGGCCAACAAGCCAGCTTGCTGGCGTGAGGCTAGCTAGTTTAGTGTAGATCTTGGTCATTGGTTGGCAAAATCTGCCTTTCTTGCTAGATTGTGCGCAACAAGGTTTGACCCCTAGATCTCTTGTTCCTGGTGCCCTAGCCAACTGGTCCACCCTCACTTGTTGTCATAGTGACTGTGCCACTGTTATCTATACACATGTAGCTTTGGCTAGGAGAGGCAGTTTGATCCCATTCTTGGTGATCCTGGTAGCTTAGGACTTAGATACGAACTACTCTTATGTCAAATGCCAAATGGTGGCAGAGTCAGTCCCGTGTTGTGTTATGAGATGGAGGGTTTTCGTTTAGATTTCTTGTGATTGGATCCCCTCCATTCTCTGCTTCCTGTTTGTGCACCACGTTTGTGTGAGGTGCCTTGACTTTTGAGCGTTGGTGCTCTGGTGTGCTCTCGGTGGTGAGGCTGGAGTGATGACCAATCAGACTACCTTTGTTTCTCTCCGGTGAGGCAGGAAGTGATGACCTGCAGACCGTGAGAGTGCATGTTATGATGGCAGGTTACAGGTTGCCCTTCCCCTAGTGTAGTTATCTCGGTTAGAGTTACATTAGTGGGTGGTGTTTTAGTTGGTGTTGGCACGCGGTGGTGTTGGCACTTGGTGGGGCACTTGCGGTTGCGACTTGCTGTTGCAGTTGGTGGTTTGGGTTTGTTGGTGTGGTTACTTTGTCACGACGGAGTTCTTTGGAGATTCCAGAGGAGTTAGCCCTGCAGTACGCAGTGGGTTTACTCAGAGTGGTGCTCGGTATCAGCCTGTATCTCAGGTCCCAGTGAGGGAGGAGATTGACTCTGAGTTGGAGTTCGACACAAGAGCTGATTCAGTTGAGAGTGCACTTGGTGTGTCCGCACCCTTGTTGTGGGACATGGACGAGATTTATGGGGCCTCCAAAGGCCCTAGGCGTTACTCTGGTACAGTGGGTACCATTGAGTTGGATGACTTCATCCAGGAGTTCGATAGTTGGTGTGATCTGCAGCAGATGCGGAACCCGACTTTGTTCACACCCTTCATGGCATGGAAGGGGTTGTTTCAGCACTTGGAGGGTCCACCGATGGACGACTACCATGAGTTCAGGAGAGCTCATTTGGAGGAGATTGAGTTATGGAGACAGTATTGGTCTCCACACTATGTCTCCATCACTTCAGGTTCGGTGGCCAGGAGTAGGTCGGCTGTACCTACAAGTTCTAGCTCGAGTAGTGTTGGTGGAGCTAGTGGAGGTGCACTAGCTGGAGATAGTGCTACTACGAGTGGAGGTACCGCTGCAGGAGGTGGTGTGGTACCGGGGTTTAACCCCATGGTGGAGTTCTTCCTATGTTTGAGGCAGAACTACCAGGGAGTGCGGACTGACAAGCTGAGGAGCTTGCAAGAGTTCCAGCGGAAGGCTGGAGAGAGCCTACGCGAGGCATACACTCGCATGAGGCGGCTGATCAGTTTCACTCAGGGAGTTACTGAGGCCCAAGCAGTCCAGTTTTGGTATGGGATACTGGACAGGGAGTTGCGACGTAGAGTTCGTGATGCTACATTGTTGCAGGCTACTTCGCCCACTTTGGCAGTAGTCTTTGGTTTGGCTGAGCGTATTGAGCTCAACATGGTGGAGGAGAGAGTGGTGACAGCTGGATTTGGTAGAGAGACCTCATCCACGGTTGTGACTTCTTCTAGAGTGCAGCAGAGTGCACCACGCCCAGTTGGTTTTCGAGGACAGGGTGGACAGCCCAGATCCTATGGAGCGAGTGGAGGGCCTAGTGGAGTTAGACCCTTACCCTCATTTTCGGGTCAGCAGCAGCCAGTGAGTGGTGGTGTTGCTTGTTGGACTTGTGGTGGACCTCACCATAGGAGAGAGTGTACTCAGGGCAGCGGACCTGATACCTCTGGTGCATCACAGCCAGCACAGAGGCAGTATGAGCACTGCCATAGATTTGGTCATACTAGTGACCGGTGTTTTGACCTACACCCGGAGTTACGGAGTGGTAGGGCTGCTATGGCAGGTAGTAGAGGAGCTCCAGTTCATGGAGGACGAGGTGGTAGAGGTGGTGGTAGAGGATCTACACCTAGTAGGGGTGCAGTACCTGCCCTTACTTCTGACACAGCTATGGCTACTCGGATTGAGCAGTTGGAGCAGAGATTGGCTAGTATGGCTATTGCTCATAGGAGATCAGATTCAGGTGCTGAGGCTTCCACCTCATATGCTGGTGATAGAGATGCTTTGGACTTCATGTGCGGAGCAGCACAGGTGGATGCATTTGCAGCAGTGACTAGGAGTGCAGTACGTGCTCCAGAGCCTAGAGGAGCATCAGTGGAGTTGGACCCACAGAGAGGAGAGGTTGGGAGACAGGTCAGACTTCCCCAGTCTTTCACGCTATCTGAGGCATTGCAGACGACATCCATGGTTCCTAGACGTCCCAGTGCAGGTGTGGTAGGTGGTGATGGAGTACTTGATGGAGTACCTGCTAGTCAGCCACCTGCTACTACACAGACTGAGTCTAGCATGATGTTGGGGGCGGCTCAGCTGATTATGCGGCATCCTTTATTTTCAGCCAATGACATGTTTACATTGGGAGTGGACCTAGCCCCAGTGTTCCGGTTGGCTGCCACGTTGTGTGAGAGTAGGGATGGTGCAGTTCCTACTACTAGAGCAGAGGTGGTTGGTAGTGGAGCTGACTTGTTTGAGGAGCATGGGATCCGTTCAGCGACCAGTGGTTTATGGCAGGCAGCAGCGGCTAGACTGGAGGAGTTGCCAGCTAGACCGGCCTTTGAGAGAGCGCGGTTTACACCTGGTGTTGTCCTATTGGATAACCAGAGGGGGATCTTTCGTTTGGTAGGACCTTCAGGGAAGGTCTATACACCACAGAGAGTCTTGTTAGACTCTGGTGCGCAGCCCCTTATGTTGGGGAAGGCTGCAGTTGTTGGTCTGGAGTTACGGAAGACCAATGTGGAGAGGTGTCCATTTCAGATCCAGACATCTCTAGGTGGTGGTTCGACATAGTACATCACATGTGGGGAGCTTGTTGTCCAGGTTCAGCCTGGTCATCCGACTGATAGCTCGGTGGTGAGAGCTCAGGCTATTGCGACGATAGCTGAGTCATATGATGTGCTAGTTGGGGGAGCAGTGTTATACCCTATGGGTTTCAGTATTGACTATTGGGAGGAGACAGCCTCTTATAGACCTGGTTGGCAGTCTGGTGAGGGACGGGTATGTCGCCTACCAGTACGCTTTAGTAGTGGCAGTCTTGGCTCACTACAGTCCGGGACCATGGCAGCATCAGTTTTGGCTTTCAGCGGTGCAGTTACTTGGCCTGGTGACTTGTTGGAGGGGAACGCCCATGCAGAGGATACTCCAGTACCAGAGGAGATCACTCGGCTATGGAGTACAAGTGGGATTGTTCCATCCACCTTGGATGTTCCATTGTGGAGTTCAGAGGAGGCATTGCAGTAGCATGCAGATCAGTTGGTGCAGCAGGCTTGGAGTGGAGCCTTCGTACCATCAGGGGATGAGTGTGAGGATGAGCCTCCAGAGGCGATTGCTTTGACACCTCTGGATACCACACTCATTGCTTGGCAGTATCCAGTAGAGGGGATATGTCTATTAGAGTTGTTTGGTGGGATCAACACCGGACTAGCTGCGGTGTTACAGGCGGGTATCCGAGTACAGAGGTACTTGTATGTAGAGAGAGATGAGACTGCTAGGCGAGTCTCTCTACATCATGTGGCACACTTGGCCTATCGGTATCCGGAGTTATTACCGATGTCAGCAGTCAGAGGTTACCAGAAGGCCTTACCAGGAGACATTTCCTTATTGGGGGCGCATGACCTAGAGAGACATGGGCCCATTCACTTGGTGATTTCTGGATGGCCATGTCAGGGACATACACGTGCGGGCCGCGGTTTGGGTCTTCAGGATCCTCGTTCTGGTGTGTTTTGGGAGATGTTACGGATACTACGACATCTCCAGGTTCATCAGTCTGTTTCTCCAGCTTACCTTTTGGAGAACGTTCCATTGATGGGTGATTCTCGCACTAGAGTGGTGGCGAGTACACATCAGGTCCATTCTTGGATGGGACCTGCTGTATTGTTAGATGCAGCCAGAGTGGGATCACGGGCTCATCGTCTTTGTCTTTGGTGGACGAACCTTTTACCCAGAGAGGTTCTACAGCGTAGTTATGATGGGATTCAGCGACTAGACCACATTCTTGTTGATGATATCTTGGATGCTGGACGTCAGTCTCAGACAGTGGTAGTGGCTGATAGGTCACCCATGGCAGTGGTGAACCTAGTTGGACAGCCTAGAGCTGCATTTCCCACACTCATGAGTTTCCCAGGCTCTCATGCTTTTCGAGAGGGAGGACTTGGACTTGTTTGGGACTCACAGTTACAGCAGTTGGTGGAGCCCAATGCTGATGAGAGAGAGCGGGCGATGGGTTTTCGCACCGGTATTACCGCTGTTCCAGCAGTGTCAGAGGCATCCAGGCGTCAGGTGTTAGGTCAGGCTATGGACCTGAACTGTTTGACCTGGATTGTGAGCCTTGGTTTGGCAGAGCAGCGTAGGATGCGCTTGATAGGCATCACCACTCGGACACTTATGAGCCCTGTGCCTATCGAGACAATTCAGGCACATGCTGGGGGCGATGGACCGAGTGGACATGGTATTCTTGGGACACATCCAATAGCTACTAGGGAGAGTGGTCTACTTGGAGTCCATCCAGGTGAGCGTGGGCTACTTGGATTACACCCTTGGTCCACATGGGATGCAGCCAGAGGACGTATGGAGCTTGCAGCCAGAGTGGAGGGAGTTTTTCACACAGAGGTTGGGACCTCTAGTGGTCGGGAGCATGACACCATTGCTCCCAAGGGCCCAATGTAGCAGCCAGTCAGTACGTCTTCCACTCCTACTACAGTTACAGAGGATACTTGGGAGCCAGATCTTGGACCCAAGCTTACTGAAGAGGAAAGACGAAGGGTTTGGAGGTTCTTGAGGAGTCACACGAGTTGTTTTGCCTTCAGTATGAAGGATTTGGGTGCTTTGAAGGGACCTGGTATATGGATTGAGCTGACTAGCGACACACCTGTTTTCCGACGTCCTTATCAATATAGTGAGATGGAGAGGACATTGATTCAGAGCCGGAGTAGTGACCTTTTTGAGGCTGGTTTGGTGGAGATTTCACATGGAGAGTATGCATTTAGCGATAGTGATGCCAGCCAAGAAGGATATGCATGGCAACTATACAGATAGGCGGATGTGTGGAGATTATCGTCCTATCAACCGATAGACCAGGGCTGATCGGTATGCCATGCCTACACCGGAGGAGATTTTTGATGCGATTGGGCATGCAAAGGTCTTCAGTACTTTGGATCTTCGAGCGGGATATCATCAGTTGCCGATCAGGGAGGAGGATAAGTCCAAGACAACATTTTGGGCTATTGATCCTCACGGCAAGGATGTGTTATATCAGTGGAGGTTCTTACCATTTGGGTTGAAGAATGCTCCGGCTGAGTTCCAGAGGGTCATGGATAGGATCCTAGCTGGACTGGATTTTGCTCGGTGCTATATTGATAACATTTTGGTGTATAGCACTACTGTGGAGGAGCATGAGCGACAGTTGTTGGAGGTGTTTGAGAGGTTGAGATCTCATGGACTCAAATTACATCCTGGGAAGTGTAGGTTCTTCCATGAGCAGGTTGAGTATTTGGGTCACACTATCTACCCCGGAGGACTTGGTGTTCAGCAGACCAAGGTGGAGGCTATTGCACGTATTCCTCGGCCTACGAATGTGAGCAGAGTGCGAGCATTCCTTGGGTTGGCGAACTTCTATCGCCGCTATGTTAGAGGATTTAGTGCCATTGCCAAGGCCTTGACGAAGCTGACCAAGCTTACACAAGAGTGGTGTTGGGGAGATGAGCAGGAGAGAGCTTTTGTAGAGCTCAAGGAGAGGTTGACATCTGCTCCTATTTTGAGGAGACCGATCAGGGGACGACCATTTCAGGTTCACACTGATTGGAGTATGTTGGGGCTTGGAGCGGTGCTCACCCAACATGATGATGAGGAGAAGGAGTTTGTGGTGGCCTATGCTAGTCGCTCCAACAATTCAGCGGAGGCGAAGTATAGTTCATATGAGGGAGAGTGCTTGGCAGCAGTTTGGGCAGTAGCACATTTCCGATGTTACCTATTTGGTAACCCCTTCACTCTCATCATTGATCATCAGCCGCTGAAGTGGTTGATGGAGTCCGACAAGCTTTCAGGGAAGCTTGCACGATGGGCTCTGATTTTACAGGAGTATGATTTCACGGTTGTTCACAGACCTGGAGTGGTGAACCGTGATGCAGATGGGTTGAGTAGAAACCCATGTCCCAGCCAGCAGGATCAGACCGGAGCACGTTGGCATGGTGAGACAGATGAGGAGATGGTGCCAGGTTGGCATGCATCAGCCTTTCTGTGTATATTTGCAGAGACATTGGTGGTATCTCTCTCAGCGCATACAGGAGGAGTTATTGAGGTCACAGATCCAGAGAGTGAAGATATTGGTACAGTTCAGCGAGACATTCATGATGATGTCTTAGTGATGGACTATCTTCGCACTGGTGTTGTGGGTGGCACAGTTGGGGCCAAGGAGAGAGACCGTGTTCTTCAGCGAGCCAGACGGTTCAGATTGGAGGGTAGACACCTTTTGCGTGCATGGGAGGATGGTAGAGTGCGAGTAGTACCATTTCCATCACAGAGACCACAGTTGGTCCGTCATGCTCATGAGGAGCTAGGACATTTTGGAGTAAAGCGTACATATAACTTACTCCAGAGTCATTATTGGTGGCGCGGTATGCAGACCGAGGTACAGCAGTTTGTTGCCAGATGTGTGGTTTGTGACCGAGTTAGAGCATCATTCAATGCTCCTACACCACAGTTACACCCATTACCTATCATGGGATTGGGTTACCGTTGGAGTTTGGACTTCGCCGGACCTTTACCGCTGACTGTGAGACATCATCGGTATGTTTTGGTGATGGTGGAGCACTTCTCCAAGTGGATTGAGTTGGTGGCACTTCCTGACAAGTCTAGTGAAGGGACAGCTTACTCGTTCCTGGATCGAGTTCTTAGTCATTTTGGTGCACCAGCTGAGGTTTTGACTGATCAGGGTACAGAGTTCTTGGGAGAGTTTCAGGTCTTGTGTGACAAGGCTTTGATTGATCATCGTACTACATCCCGAGATCACCCTGAGGCAGATGGCTTAGCAGAGAGAGTGGTTCAGACGTTGAAGAGAGGATTGCGAAAGTATGGTTTGCAGAGAGGCCACTTGGGAGATTGGGATCTCCAGTTACCTTGGTTGGCCATGGGCTATCGGTTCAGCCGGCAAGCCTCCTTAGCATCCTTCTCTCCATACTTTCTACTCTATGGACGAGATCCAGATTTACCTGCAGCCATTCGTCAAGATGCTACTGTAGTTTTGGACTTGGATGACCCTGATGTATGGATGAGCGCATGTTCTCAGCGGGCAGAGATCTTTCAGAGAGTGATGCCGATGGCCTTCGAGAACTTGGCGATTGCTCAGCATAGAGATACTTTACACTATGCTACCATTCGAGGAGGAGGTTATAGACCCTCGATCCGTCGATTTCATCCAGGCGATTATGTATATCTACAGCAGACAGCACCGACGACACTTGATGTTTCTATAGGCCGCACTATCTTGAGAGTGCGCGAGGTTTTGCCATCTGGAGTCCTTGTGTTAGAAGGACGTGATGGTGTTGTTTGGAAGGATCATGTGCGCAATTGTGCGCCATGCCACCTCCCAAACATTGATGGTACTATGGACCCAAGCTTGGCACTTGTACGTGCAGGCTTGAGGTGTATGTTATGTGGCTCTTCTGGTGGAGCTGCTACTATGTTAGTGTGTGATAGCTGTTCGAGAGGATGGCATATGGCATGTACGACTCCTCCCCTCACGGTGGTTCCTCAGGGACAGTGGTTATGTCCTAGATGTACTTGACCTATAGCTAGTTCATTCTTTATATGGTATAGATTGCAGACAGGCGACTAACGATGGGGCTCCATAGCACCCGGCCTCCTGATCTTTGCCCATTAGAGGGTATACCATATACTTAGAGTAGATGGCTATCTGGAGTTAGAGGGACCTAACCACCAACTAGGGGGGCGATTGTGGCACTTT
Source organism: Lunularia cruciata (assembly GCA_948567375.1). Taxonomy (NCBI): domain Eukaryota; kingdom Viridiplantae; phylum Streptophyta; class Marchantiopsida; order Lunulariales; family Lunulariaceae; genus Lunularia; species Lunularia cruciata. The sequence continues at coordinate 6,679,194 of OX419760.1, read as the reverse complement.
AGAGTCTATGTATGACTTATGTGTGAGTTGTGCTTTTATAGTGTATGATGTTGACAGCAATGTATGTTGTGTAACGATGTATATACGCACGACAGCTGTCACGCCATTTGTAGTTCCGCATCTAGATGCTTGGACACTGGAGTTCCAGTGATGGTAGTTAGAGTTATTCTAGCTATTTCTCAGGGACTACTTTCCGACGGTTAGATTTTGTGTTCAGGGTACTGACTTCACGGTGGGGCCCACCGTCACTTTGCACCGTTTGCACCGTCGAGTGTGCCGTCAGCGGGACTGTTAGGGTTTCAGGGCTAGCTCGAGTCCAGGGGGTATAGTTTCGAAGTGAGCTCCAGAGAGCTCACTTCTCTGATGTTGAGCCTTCGAGTTCCTGGCTATGGTGGACAGAGGCCGGCGAGCGTCACCTGGATTCTCTATGCTTGAGTGGGTGTGGCTTGACTGTAATCAGTGCCCAGTTGTTGGCAGTTTATAGAGTGACAGATCAAGTACTGATCTGAGTTGAGTTGAGTTGAGAATGTTAAGCAATCTGATTATTGTGGCACTTTAGAGTCTATGTATGACTTATGTGTGAGTTGTGCTTTTATAGTGTATGATGTTGACAGCGATGTATGTTGTGTAGCGATGTATATACGCACGAATTGAATCTAATGAAGTTCAAGCCAAGGAAGGCAAACCTAAAATCACATCATAGTGTAGAAGTTTGACAACCCAACAAATATCACTTTTACAGTAATCAAGTAAGTAAATTTTGTTCCCATAGAGATACGGATCAGAAATGATCAAATACAAAGCAAAGTAACCAAATCAGTTCTTCTTGGTTTCATCTTTAATCTCTCAAGTAGAAACCACACCCAGAAGAGAGTAACAAGCACTGATTCACAATCTCATCACAAATTAACACTCACTAATCAAAACTCTATCAAATTTTGTCCAAACAAATCTTGATTGTGATGATTCAAATCCTTCCAAAGATGGCTACTTCACTACAAAGCACCTTTGCCTTTGAATTGTGTTCCACCTTTCCATTGAAGGCACAACTTCCTTGATCAAAATTGCTTGCATCAACCCTACAATGCACTCCCAAATGTAGAATACTACTAACACTACAATTCCTCTTAGATCTGTCAAAGCATTGTTTCAATTGCACTTCACTCAAGATCAAACACACAAAATGAAGATCAAGGATGTAGAATCCAACATCCAACAAGCACACTGACTTGCACTTCAAAATTCTTGACACACTCACAAACACAATCACAAGATTGAGACTTGGAATAAAGCTCAAGCAACGAGCACTAAGAAACCAGCACTTTAGGATTCCTCTCCTCAATGGGTCTCTAAAGCTATCCACCTTATACCCATTCTTGGTGCAAGGTTGATTGAAAGAATTTCTCACCTCGGTAGTCTCTTTTGAGGCATCACACTTCCGACAGAAGGTGGTACCTCCTACCTCTCCTGCTTCTCTCCCCAAGACTAATCTTCAATTCCAAACTCAGTCGAGCAAGCCGGATTCCCTCTCTTCCCTTTGTGCCTCGGCCCATTCTTACAATCACTCACAATTTCTGCCATGAAACTTGAAAACAAAAATTCCAATTCCAGGCCAAGTATGTGATACAAAGTTGTGATAAGACATCAATCCCCTCCACTACATCTAATCTATGCATTGCAAGACCCCTCACTGCACTCTACTTACTTACTTTTAGGGCCATCATGTGTTCCTCACTCTCTTCTTGTGAAAGATCGTTCACGAGATTCTAACCCCCTCTTCTTCTTGCATATTTGCAATTTGCATTTTTTTGGGTTGATTCTAAGTAGAAATAGGGTAGCATCTTGACATTGCAATGCTTCCTCACAAAAATCTTGATTTAATAGTCCTTTGCTAATTGGTCATTCTTCCGCAGCTGATCCATGCCACTCGCCAATTTTGTGAAGTTGTTTCTTGTCATTGTCAAGAACTTCTTGATCCCAAAGTAGTCACTTTCTTCCCGCGTACTTTCTTGATAGGCAAACCCCAAAGAAGTTAAAGGTCCTTTGAATCAGGCTATGCTACCTGATGTGAAGTCCTTGTCTTTGCATTTCTCTCTTGTCCATCCCGAGTCCTTTGGACTTGACCCAAGGTTGACTTCAAGTTGATGCCAAACACACGATTCTTCACATTTCTTCCCCATTTAGCCCTCCTTCGGCTTTACCAATGCACTTCTTCAAAAATTTAACAAAAAAATCCAAAAAAAATATGGGTACCACATACTCCCTCCCTCAAATGTGAACATCCCCATAAATACCAACAATAGGTTCTTTATACAAAATTGGGTCCGTGATCCAATATTTTCTAACTCTCCACCCATTCATTCAAGTGGCAAAGGGATTTCCATCCAGGTCTGCAAGTTGAATAGAGCCATTAGCATAAATGTGCATGGCACGATATGGCCCCATCCACCATAAATGCAGCTTGCATGGAGAAAATATTTGGCAATTGTCATATAATAGTACCAAATCACCCTCCTAAATAGCCATATGCTTGATTCTCTTATCGTGCCTGACTTTCCTTTGTTCTTGCACTTCCTTTGTGGTTTGCATTGTATCATCCTGTTTCTCTTCTAACCACATTAGTTGATGGATGTGAAGATCTTGGTTCTCTTCCTTCGACAATCGTTCCTTGCAAAGAATCCAATATGACGGTACTTCAAATTCAACTAGTAGTATGGGATGCAATCTGCATGTCATGAAATATGGAGTTTGTTTGGTCGTAATCTTCTCAGTCATTCTGTATGTCCACAAAGCTGTAGGTAGCTTTGTGTCCCAATCATAGGCATAATCGACTATCATCTTGTTCAAAATTTTACATAACAATCCATTGGCCTTCTCCGTTAGTCTATTTGCTTTTGAATTATAAGGAGTCGTCTTCCAATGTTTAATCTTGAAGTACTTGGTTAACACTCCCACCATAGGAGTTCAAAAAATGAGTTCCCTTGTCACTGAAAAATTCTAGAGGACATCCGTAACGTGAAATGATGTTTTGAAAGAAAAATTCTCCAACTATTTCCTCATCATCTTTCCGAGTTGCCTCAACTTCCACCATCTTGGTAGCATAATCAGTGCACTCCAAGATGTATCTGTTCCTCGTGACTTGGATCACTCGTTGAATTGGACCCACAAAATCAATACCCCATTTCTCAAATGGAGCCAATGGCAAAATTGGTCTCAAAGGCCACTAGGAAGTAGCCGTCGGCTAAACTGTTCATCACAACTTTGTATGTAGGCGTGAGTATCCTTATACATTGTAGGCCACCAATACCCTGATGAAAGGATCTTCTTTATATTATTCTTTAGGGCATAATGTCCTCCCGATGCTTTAGAATGTAAGGACTCAAAAACTCCTCCAACTTTGTATGCCTCCAAGCATCTCCAAAGTACTTTGTCTTTGCCCATCTTAAATAAAATATTTTGTTAATATTGTGTTTTAGTTGGTATGGTCCCATCTCCCTAAGGAAGACCGCCCTCTGCTCTAGGTCCAACTCCTCAAGACAATGGCAAGTATACAAATAATGAGATTCTGCCGCATACATTGTACTTTCCATTGCCATTGAATGATATAACTCTTCATCAAGAAACCAATCATTGACTTCCAATTATTTGGTCTTGAGTTTCTAACCTGGATAGGAAGTCCACATTCAAATGAGAATCTCCCTTTCTTACTTGTATAGTGTATATGAATTCTTGTAACAACAAGATCCATCTTGCAATTTGCTTGGACAAATCCGCCTTCTTGACCAAATGTTGCAATGCATATAGGTCAACATAGAAGACAAACTTGTATCCCAATAGGTAGTGGAAAAATTTCTTTCAAGCATAAACCATTTAGAGTGCTTCTCTTTCAGTCATCAAATAATTTTTTTTTGAAGCTGAAAGCTATCGGTTGGCATAATAGATTGGGTAATCCTTCTTCTTCTCGTCCTTCTAACTTAAGATAACTCCAATTTTTATGGACAAAGTGTCCACATACACATGAAAAGGGGTATTCCAATTTGGGGTCCTCATAATTGGTGCTTCAACCAGTTCCTTCTTCAATACTTGGAAAGCTTCTTCTTGTTTTGCTTCCCATAAGTAGTCTTTGGACTTCTTCAGAAGCTTTGTAAGGAGTGCAACAAGCACCACATAGTTTGATACAAAGCGTTTGTAGTATCCGACATGTCCCAAGAAGGCTCTCAGCTCCCAAATGTTTTTAGGGGATTCCAAAGCTGAGATGACTTTAACCTTCTCAACATCAACTTCAATACCTTGGCTTGACAAAAGTGTCCCAAAAGAATTCCCTCCTTCATTGCAAAGAAGCATTTCTCCGGGTGTAATGACACACCGACAAAATGGCACCTTTCAAAATTTTGGCAAAGGTAATCCAAATGTACTTCTCTTTGCCCAAACACACAAAAATCATCAACAAAGACTTCCACAAAATTTGTGCAAAATATCTTTGAATATTGCATTCATCATCCATTGGAACATAGCGAGAGCATTACACAACCCGAGGGGCATTTGATTGTAAGCAAAAGTGTCCCAATCAATAGTGAATGTAGTTTTGTCCTTGTCTTCTTCTTGGATGGATATCTGATTATACCTTGAAAATCCATTGATAAAATTGTAACAAGGATGACCAGCTACTTGGTCCAAAATTGTATCAATAAAAGGTAAGGGATGATGATCCTTCCTTGTGACTGCATTCAGCTTGTAAAAATCTTAGCACACTTGAATCTTCCCAATCTTTTTCTTTAGGAAAATGACAATAGGGGAGACCCATTCATTGCTCAAGACAAGAAAGATTATTCTGCCCCTAAGTACTTGTTGATTTCTTCTTTTACCAAGAGCAAGTACTTTGGGTTCAGGCGGTATTGTCTTTGCCAAACTGGAACTGCACCTTCAACCAGATCAATCTGGTGTTCTCCAAATTCTTGTGGAATACCCGGCATTTGATCAATTGACTAGGGAAATACATCTTGGTACTCTATAAATATGGTAGTGTATCATGCCAACTCCTCCAAAGTGACTATCTTTGAAATCTTCAAAAAATTTCCTTTAGTCAACACGACATCTTGACAGTCATTGGGGTTAATGACTCCTTCAACGTGACTAACTTAGCTTAACTCGAGTTGAATTGTAGTCAAACCCCCTTCTTCCAAGTCATTTTCACCCAAGGTTATGTCATATGGATCTTCATCTTCTACATCCACCTCATAGCATTCCAAGTAGTTGACTTTGACTTTGTCTTCGGAGTCATTTGAAGACAAAGATGATGAATCTTTGGATTCATCCTCATCTTTTGATGAGGTTGTCTCTCCAAGGTGTGGAACCTTTGTCCAACTCACAATCACCAGCTTTTGATCTCCATGGTATCGTGTTGTGGTTTGCGTAGCCCGTAAAAAGCGACTTATCATAGTTTATCTCCACGTTAGTGGGGTAGGTTGCATGCTAGTTCTGACGGATGAGATGTTGCCATGTGAGCCATCTATGTACATGTATGTGATTGGCCACATGGGTTCCTTTCTTATCATGTTTGAGGGCTCTGATGAATAAAGATGAGGGCGAGTAGAGAGACGGGTGTGTTTTAGTTTGGAGAGTCTTGAGGAGAGATAGAAGTTGGGAGAGAGTTGTAGCAGAGAGTGAGTGTTAGAGCATTGGAGGAAGCATTTGAGCATGAGATGTCCCATGCTCCCGATCTGCCACTCCTGAATCCTTTTCTCATCAGGCTTCAGATTTTACACCGTGACGACTTACGGGATTGGTTGGCAGCACGTTTCGGGGTGGTGTTTGTGGAATCGGTGATGGGAAACCCAAATCCTATCGTCCTTCCGGTGCTTACTTATGAGAATGTCTGGGACATGACAATTTATGTCCTTCTATAGGTGGGGAATGCCTAAAATTTCGCTCATAAGCTTCAAGGTGGAGTTGTGGGGTCCATTTGTCAAAAAGTAAAAAGAGTAAAAGACAAATGTGCAAGAACTTGGGTCTCAAGGGGGAAGTCGGGAGTTTTTTCGACCATCGGGGGAGTTCGGTGAGGGAATTCAAGGAATGGAGGAGATGGCTGGAAAGAGGAGAGAATAGGCTACAATTTTCAGACAAAAATCACTCGATTTGAGCTGAGTATGAGAGGGATATGATCAATTGAGTGAAGGGGGGTTGAATTGATACCCAGGAGTACAAAGTAGTCAATTGAGTGAGTTTCTTGAAATCTTTTCACTATCTGTCAGTGGGATTGGAGAGTAGACAATGTTCTTACAGTACTGAGCACAATAAATTCCAGTTTTAGATCAATCTTGAATCAGATCCCATTGATTGAAGTTGAAGCTTATGGGATGTAAGGTGTTGGAGAAGAGCTAATGATCAGGTTTGGAGTTTTGGTCACTCCCCAAGTTGCAATTTGAATTTCCTCATAAAAATTCCCAGAGTTGTTGGTGGATAGGTTTAGCTCCTCTGTGAGAAAGTTACATGTGAATTCTTCAAATAGAGAAATCAGGATCTTGGATCAAGTATACCTGGGTCTGTAGAGCTCACAAGTTAGCCCAGCTCAGGAATTGATCCACATCTAAAGACTGGAGTTGGAGTAGGCTACGAAAATTTGCAAGAGGTTAGAGAAAAACACAACCAGCTATTGAGGAAAATTTGGGTGGTCTTAGATCTGTTCAGAGTGAGATCTGATGCAAAACATCCTGCTGAAAATACTATCATAAGCTCGGCAGAGCAAATTTTCCTTTCATCTTGATTGGATATCAAGTCTCATGTCCTATGACTATGACTGAGAGTTTCAGGTTGCCAGAGTGGTTGTGAGGATCAAGTGTATTTCTGAATCAGAAATTTGGGGAAAATTTGCCAAGAACCAGGAGCAAACCCTAAAAAGAAGATTTCGAAATTAGGGTGAAGTCCAAGAAAAACCCTGGCCAACTTTGAGAGATTGTCAGGAGAGTTGTAGTGATCTGATTGAAGTGTATTTTATATCATTGGAAAGCTTATTTTACAGGCTTTCCATTGAATTCTATATCACTCGAATCCAAGATATGTAAATATAGTTACTTGCATATGAGCTGCGCAGACTTTTCCCCATCAAAAAGACATAGAAATCCCCACATGAAGTAGAAATTTGTTGAGATCTGAAGTACAGATGGGAAGAGGCTTGGAGTACAGGTTGGACTGAGCTTGATGACAGAGGACAAAGGCTCTGAAGCTCTTTCCCGACAAAAAGTACAGAGAGTTGTTGCCTTTTTCTTATGATTGGATCCTCTCTGTACTTGTATGCCTGTTTGTACGCCCAGTTGGCTTGGATTGGTGTGCGGGCGTTGTGCTCAGATTATTTCCTTCTAGGAGTGCTGTGTATTTCTCCTTGGTTATGTTGGAAGTGATGACCAGCAGACCAGGAGTGCGTGTTGTGCTGACAGGTCAGGTTGCCGGTACTATCCTTCATGATAGCAAGAATATTAGTCCTGAGAAAGGAGGGTTCCAGCAATAAGGGTCACATGTGTGTTTTGTCGAGTCATTACGGTTTACCTCTAGCCTCTGATCTGTAGTCTCCACAGCTAGGCACCCTATGTGTTCCCAGAGAGAGAAAAGGAAAGTACGACAACGGTCCTTAAACCGCAACTTTTGTTGGTGCCAATCCACAATAACTTGAGCAATGTACAACCAAGGTCTTCTGATCAAGAGCGGTTAACCAATTTTGGTTATTGGTTGCAACACAATGTAGTTTAACTTGAAGGGCACCCCTCCAATGATCATAGTAATATTTGATAACATGCCCAAGGGCCATCTCTTAGTTTGATCCACAAATTTTAGAATTTGGGGTGTTGGTTCAAATGTCATATACCCCAATTGATGTGCAATGTCTTTTATCATGACATTCACACCCCAACCCTAAATCATGTGATCTCCACGTCCACTTTGGGAGATCCCAAATCTTCTTCTTGTTCAATATGATAAATTGCAAGCAAGTCTTTCTTGGTCATCGCCCTTACTTTCTTGAGGGCTAAACTCAACTGCTTCTTGTACAGCTTATTGTCCTCTCACAATTGCTTAAATGTGACATGAGCATTTCTAGACACCAAATCTGCTACAATATTGTATTGAGGGACTCCTCCCAACTTCACCTTTGTCTTTGGTTTTGAAGTCTCTCCTCATTCAAGTTGGGCTTTGGGGCACTCTAAGATAGTGACTGGAGTATTGGTAGCCTTGACCCAAAGTTCTTTGGGTTTGCCCACCTTGGCTTGGATTAGATCCTTCACTTTGGATCTGATGTCTGCAAGAAACACTAGAGGCTTTGTCTTCTTATCCTCCTCCAAACTCATTTCTTGAGTTCTTTGTACTGCTTTGTTGATTTCTTTTTGCAAAGCTATAGCTTTAGCTTTGGCTAGAATCTTCTCCTCCTTAGCAGAAAGAATGGCTTTTGGGTGCAACCTCTTTACCCTTCATGAAGACAAAGAAGTAGTACTTGCTTTGTTAGGATCACACTTGTTCTTACTCAAGTGTGTCTCAACCTTCAAAATTTTGAGGTCTAGCCATTCACCTTCAAAAACCAGACTCCCTTCTTGAGGTCTCTCCTCCTCAAGTGTAATACAATTTACATTGGTATCCCCTTTTGGCTGGAGCATAGCATGCTCAGCTGGGGTCTCTACTCAACTGGGGTCGTTATAGCCGCCTGTGAAAAATCTCACAAGCGGCTTTGGGTTTGGTGGTTGCGGGCATTGATTTCCTGTATGACTCAATCCTTAACAATTTTTGCACAACAAAACATACTCAAATTTTTTGTCTAGGCTCCGGATAGTTTGGAGCCCAATGTCCCATCAAGCCACAATTATAACAAGCACCCAATGCAACATTTTGAGGCCTATTTTGGCCGCCCATTGGTGGTCTTTGTGGGGGAGCATTGTTGTTGTACTCCCTTGGCCCATATCTCAGACCTTGATACAATGTGCTCACCTGAGGCTATACCTCTTGGGTCTTGTACACAACCTCATCTTCCTCACTTTGGTCCCAACTTGGAACCCAATCAATTTGTTGCACTAGAAATGCAGTGAGGGTCAAACACTTTGTATTAGCATGGCCAGATTTACCACACGCAATGCACCGTATGTTTGGTCTACCAAATGAAGGAGGCTTCCTTTGGTCCTTAGCGCCAATCATTTGGATCTTGAAATCCACAAACTCTTTAATAAGAGTCTCCAGCTTTTGATCCACCTTATTTACACTCTTTGTTGGAGGTGTTTCTTGCTTGTTTCCCACACGTCTTTCTATTTTCCTTGGCTTTGAATCTTCTTTGGATTCCAAAGAAGAACTTGAAGATGTGAAGTATTCCTCCAAAGAAGGGGATGTACTGCAAGAAGTTCTTCTTTTGGGCTTCTTGCCTTTCTTCTCCTAATCTCCTATCTTCTCCTAATCTCCTTTCTTCTCCTTTCTTCTTGGTAACTGGACAAGTGAGAGTGAGCCACCTCATATCAGGCAACATGTTTGAGTACCTTGTCCAAGGAAGTCACATTCCTCTCCCTTCCAAAGAAATGAATCTCTGGTGAGAGTCTGCCAAGAAACCAGGTAATGGCTTGGGCATCGGAGTAACCCACCACAGCGGATTGCTTTGGGACACAATTCAAAAGAACCATGAACCACTCAGAGTAGTCTCTCAACTTTTCCTTCTTCCCTTTGTCCAAATCATTGAGGGCCGCAAAGACACATATATTGTAATCAACTTCCTGGAATTGTTCCAAGAAGCCATTTTGCAAGTCTGCCCAATTGGCTGGTGTGAACAAACCCCATTTGGTTAGATTAGACTTAGTTAAGTTAGGAGTAGATAAATTTTGGAATGATGTGAGAGTGCGACCCAAAGTAGAAGAAGTAGGAGTACAAATATCTTTAAAGTTGCCATTGGAGGTATTAGAGAAGAATGGGTTGTAGGAAGAAGATGTATGTAGGTTGACCATGACGGTAATTGCAAATCAAGGGGAAGAGGTGTTAGAATTGGTAAAAAAGTTAGTTGTAAAACCCAAGGATAGAGTAGTATGTGGAGTTACTTTGGGTTTGGAAGCTAAAGAAGAAGTAGACATTGGATTGGTGTAGCAACAAATTTGAGATTTTGAAGGGTAGATATGAAAAGATGCATTGTCATTTCGGATTCATAGGTTGGTAAAGTTGTTAGGAAATGGTATATTAGTTAGATAACTACTGAAGAGCTTTGCCTATTTAAAGGAGGCATTTGTAGTGTGTTGTTGTTCAATGCTCATAATTCTATGAATAGATAAAGCAAATTGTTTTGAAGCAATGCTCGTTGCTTGAGCTTAATTCCGAGTATCAACTCTGCATTTGTAATTGTGAGTGTGTGGAGAAGTGCAAGTCAATGTGCATGTTGGATGTTGGATTCCAAGACCTTGATCTTCATTCTATGTGTTTGATCCTGAGTGAAGTGCAATCAAAGGAATACCTTGATAGATCTAAGAGGATTTGTAGTGTTGGTAATATTTTGCGGTTGTGAGTGCAACGCAATGTTGATGTGAAGCAATTTTGATTGAGGAAGTTGTGCCTTCAGTAGAGGGGTAGAAATTTTGAGGCAAAGTTGCTTTGCAATGAAGTAGCCATTTTTGGGAGAGACTGAATCATCACAATTAAGATTGTTTGGAAAGATTTGGTGGATTTGTGATTAAGAAGTGTTAGTTTGTGACAAGACTATGCGTTAGTGCTTGTTACTCTCTTTTGGGTGTGGTTTCTTCCTGAGAGTCTAAAGAAGAAATTAAGAAGAACCACATTTGTGACATTAGACTTTGTATTTGGACATTTCTGACCAATATCTCTATGGGAACAAACTTTACTTACTTGATTACCGCAAAAGTGATATTTGCCAAGTTGTCACATGATTTTTGGCACCACTGTAGGGAATACAAATCTAGGAAGTGGAAGAATATGAAGCTAAATTCAAAACTGGATGTCAAATCAACATGAATGTTTGCATTGTGTGAACAATGGGAAGAGAGAGCTCAAAGACAAACTTTGCAACATGAAGAAGAAGAATGCCAAAAGGGCCATATCAATTTAGACAAGGCCAAAAGAGAGGCATTGGATTTACAACTCCTTCACAAAGTTCAAGATTCCCTACAAGAGCTCAAACAAAGGAAACGTAAATTTGGGTGGCATGGCTACATGTCTCCCAATTCTGAGAATAAGAAAGACTCTAGTGGGCAAACATATTCTTTACGATCCAATACACCAACTTCCCCAAAAGCTATCAAGGAAGTTGAGTTTATAAAAGAATTCATCCGTGAAAAGATAGCACAAAGTTTGATGGAAGAAGATTGTCAACATCTGCTATGTACAATTCCTTGATTGGCACAAAGGAATTTTGAAGACCACTCCAAGGGTGTTGAACCTCTTTCTTCTACTCGGGTTGAAGTCAACACAATCAAAGAAGAAGTAACTATCAAAGAAGACCCTATGTTGAACTTGACCAATTGGAACCCCTTAGCTATCACCACTGCTTCAATACCAGCCAGTTCTTTGGGTCCATCAAATTCAACTGTACCTCAGCCAACTCTACAGAGCCAAATAATTACTTTGTTACTTGTCACCCGACACGCCTATCAGAAGTACAAGGAGATAGAACAAGATGAGGATCCATACAAATTCATCAAAGAATTCAAAGTCATCTCCTTTGCCAACAAGGAGCATGACTCTATGGATTGCTTGTGTATTTTTCCAAGTTTGCTCTGCAAGAAAGCTTGGAGCTGGTACACACATATAACCTAAAAGGGGTTCATGCCAACGGATTGGGCAGATTTGAGAAACAAATTTTTGGAACAATTTTGAGAAGTTGACTATGATACAAGTGTCTTTGCGGCACTTAAAGATTTGGACCAAGGAAAGAAGGAGAAGTTGAGAGACTTCTCTGAGCGGCTCTCTTGACCTGAGTCCCAAAGCATTCCGGTGTAGTGGATTACTCTGATGCCCAAGCCATTACCTGGTTCTTGGGAGGACTTTCACTAGAGATTTGGATCTTTGCCAGGGAGAGGAATGTAACTTCCCTAGATAAGGTACTCAAACGTGTCGCCCAATATGAGGCGGCTCACTCTCACTCTTCTGGTAATCAAAGGAATGGAGAGAAGAAAGGCAAGAAGCCCAAAAGAAGAGCTTCTCAGAGTACATCCCCTTCTTTGGAGGAATCCTCCACATCTTTGAGTTCTTTGTTGGAATCCAAAGAAGATTCAAAGCCACAAAGAATACAAAGATGTGGGGGAAAGAAACCTTTGACACCTCTAGCAAAGAATGTAAATAAGGCTGATAATAAGTTGGATATTCTTATAAACATGTTTGTGGATTTTAAGATCCAGATGATTGGAGCAAAGGACCAAAGAAGTCTCTTTCATTTGGAAGATCCAATGTGTGGTGCACTGTGTGTGGCAAGTTGGGTCATGCAAACACAGAATGTCACACTTGTAATGCATTTCTGGTGTAGCAAATTGATTAGGTTCTAGGTTAGGGCCAAGGAGAAGAAGAAGAGGCAGTATACCAAACTCAAGAGGTACAACCTCAAGTGAGCACATCGTACCAAGGTCCAAGGTATAGACTAAGGAGTATAACAATAATGCTCTTCCTCAAAGACCACCAATAGGCAACCAAAATTGACCTCAAAACGTTGCACCTAGAGCATGTTATAATTGTGGCTCGATGGGACATTGGTATCCAAACTGACCGGAGCCAAGATAGAAAATTGGGTATGTTCCCTTGTGTAGGAATTGTAAGGGATTGGGTCATATAGGCAACCAATGCCCTTATCCACCAAACCCAAAGCCCCCTATGAAATATGTACAAACCCCATGCAAAAGGGGATACAACTATACATTGTATAACACTTGAGGAGGAGAGACCTCAAGAAGGGAGTCTGGCTTCTAAAGGTGAATGGTTGGACCTCAAAATTTTGAAGGTTGAGACACGCTTGAGTAAGAAGAAGCGTGATCTTGAGGAACTAAGTACTACCTCTTCATCTTCACAAAAAGCAAAGAGACTACACCCAAAGGCTATTCTTTCTACCAAGGAGGAAAAGATTCTAGCAAAAGCTAAAGCTAACGCTTTGCAGAAAGAAATCAAGGAAGCAATACTCAGAACTCTGGAGATGAGTTTGGAGGAAGATATGAAGATGAAGCCTCCAATTTTTCCAGCGGACATCAGATCCAAAGTGAAGGATTTGATCCAAGCTGAGGTGGGCAAACCTAAAGAACATTGGGTCAAGACCACCAATACTCCAATCACCATCATGAAGCGCATCAAATTTGCACATGGTGAGACTTCAAACCCAAAGACAAAGGTAAAGAAGGTGAAACTATGAGGAGTACCTCAATACAATATTGTAGCGGATTTGGCATCCACGAGTGCAAATATTGCATTCAAGCAACTATGGGAAGACAAAAAGTTGTATAAGAAGCAGTTAAGTTCAGCCCTCAAGAAAGTAAGGGCAATGTCTAAAAAAGACTTGCTAGCCATTTATCATATTGAACAGGAAGATCTAGAATCTCTTGAAGTTGATGCGGAGATTAAAAGGTGTATGATCACATTGATACCCATTGATTCAAGATCCGGTATGAATGTCATGACCAAAGATACTTCAAATAGGTTGGGGTACCATATGTTTGAGCCAACACCCCAAGTTTTGAAATTTGTAGACCAAACCAGGAGATGGCCATTGGGCATGCATTGGGCAGACATTACAACAATCATTGGAGGGGTACCCTTCAAATTAAACTATATTGTATTGAGACCAGTAACAAAGGCGGGTTACCTACTATTGATCAAAAGACCTTGGTTGTATAGTGCCCAAGTTGTGGTGGATTGGCACCAGCAGAAGTTGCGGTGTAAGGTCATCTTGTCCAAGGACCAAAAGTTGGTGACAATGAGTTGGATGAAGGTTCTCCACCTCAAGGAAACAACTTCATCAAAAGACAAAGATGAATCCAAAGATTCATTGTCTTCATCTTCAAAAGATTCTAAAGACAAAGTCCAAGTCAATTACTTGGAATATTACGAGGTAGACATCAATGACAAAGATCCATATGACCTCGCCTTGGGTGAAAATGACTTGGAAGAAGGAGGTTTGATGGCAGCTCAACTTTGATTAAGCCAAGTGAGTCATGTTGAGGGAGTCATCATCCCCGATGACTATCAAGATGTCATCTTAAGTGAGGAAATTTTTTTAAAAATTTCTTAGACAATCACTTTGGAGGAGTTGGTAGGATACACTACCCTATTTATAGAATTCTAGGATGTATTTGCTTGGTCTATTGATCAAATGCTGGGTATTCCACAATAATCTAGAGAACACCGGATTGACCTGGTTGAAGGTGTAGTTCTGGTTTGGCAAAGACGGTACCGCGTAAACCCAAAGTACTCACTCTTGGTAAAAGAGGAAATCGACAAGTACCTAGGGGCCAAAATAATATTTCTTGTCTTAAGCAGTGAGTGAGTCTCACCCATTGTCATTGTCCCAAAGAAGAAAACTAGGAAGATTTGAAAGTGCCAAGATTTTTGCAAGGTGAATGCAGTTACGAAGCAGGATCATCATCCCTTGCCTTTCATAGAATACAATTTTGGATCAAGTAGTTGGTCATCCTTGTTGCAGCTTTCTCGATGGATTTTCAAGGTAAAATCACGTATCTATTAGAGAAGAAGATAAGGATAAGACCACATTCACCACCGATTGGGGCACCTTTGCTTACAATCAAATGCCCTTTGGGTTGTGTAATGCTCCCACTACTTTCCAGTGGATGATGAATGCATTCTTCAAGGATTTTATGTGCAAATTTGTGGAGGTCTTCATTGATTATTTTTGTGTGTTTGGGCAAAGAGATGTACATTTAGATTACCTTCACCAAAATTTTGAAAGGTGCCATTTTTCTGATCTGTCATTACACCCAAAGAAATGCTTCTTTGCAATGACGGAGGAAATTCTTCTGGGGCATCGGGTGTGAAGCCAAGGTATTGAAGTCGATGTCAAGAAGGTTAAAGTTATCTCGGCCTTGGAATCCCTTAAAAAATTTGGGAGCTAAGAATCTTCTTGGGACATTTTGGATACTATAGACACTTTGTATCAAACTATGTAGTGCTTGATGCGCCCCTAACAAACCTGCTAAAGGAGTCCAAGGACTACCTGTAGGAAGCAAGTCAAGAAGAAGCTTTCTAGGTACTAAAGAAGAAATTGGTTGAAGCACCAATTATGAGGGCTCCAAATTGGGAGCACCCTTTTCATGTATATGTGGATACTTCATCCATAGCAATTGGAGTAGTCTTAAGTCAGAAGGACAACAAGAAGAAGGATTACCCAATCTATTACGCCAACCGACAACTTTTGATTTCATAAAGAAATTATTCAATGATTGAAAGGGAAGTACTCGGAATGGTGTATGCCTACAAGAAGTTTTGCCACTATCTATTGGGGTACAAATCTATTTTCTATATGGACCATTATGCCCTCCAACATCTGGTCAAGAAGGCAGATTTTTCGGGGCAAATTGCAAGATGGATCTTGTTATTGCAAGAATTCACATATATTGTACAAGTACGGAAGAGAACTTTGCATTCAAACACGGACTTCCAATCTAGGTTAGAAACTCAAGACCAAGAATAGGAGGTTGGCGACCACTTCCTTGACAAAGAGTTTTATCATTTGATAGCAATGCAAAGTATGAAATATGTAGCAAAATATCACTATTTGCATACTCTCCAATGTTGTGACGGGCTGGACCCGGAGTAGAGGGCAGTCTTTCTTAGGAAAATAGGGCCATATCAGCTTAAACACAAAATTTTATTTAGAATAAGTGAAGACAAAGTACTTCAACAATGTTTAGAAGCATACAAAGTTGGAGGAGTAATTGAGGCTTTACATGCAAAAGCATCAGAGGGACATTATGCCCTGAGAATACTATGAAGAAGATTCTTTCCTTGGGGTATTGGTGGCCTATAATGTATAAAAATACACATGCCCATATTCAAAGTTGTGACACCTGCCAACAAATAGGAAAACCGACACCTGATTCCCATTGGCCTTTGAGACCGATTTTGCCATTGGCCCCATTTGAGAAATGGGGAATTGATTTTGTGGGGCCAAACCAACCGGTAACCCGAGTCACGAGAATATGATACATTTTGGTTTTCACTGACTATGCTACCAAAATGGTCAAAGTCAAAGCAACTCACAAAGATGATGCAAAAATAGTTGTAGAATTTTTCTTTTGAAACATCATCTCTAGATATGGATGTCCTTTGAAATTGGAATCGGTGAACCCATTTTTTGAATTCCTTGGTGGAAGCGTTAACCAAGTACTTCCAGATTAAACATTGGAAGAAAACTCCTTATAATCCCAAAGAAAATGGCCTAACGGAGACGGCAAATAGGTTACTATGTAAAATTCTTAATAAGATGACTTTCAATTATGCCTATGATTAGGATACAAAGTTACCAGTTGTGTTGTGAGCATATCAAACAACAGAAAAGATCACAACAAAGCAAACTCCATACTTCTTGACATATGGATTGCATCCCATACTACCAGTTGAATTTGAACTATCGTCATATTGGATTCTCTGCAAAGAACAATTGTTAGAAGAAGAAAGTCAAGATCTTCAGATCCATCAATTGATGTGGTAAGAAGAGAAAGGGAACGATGCAATGCAAACCATGAAGGAAGTGCAAGAATAGAGGAAATTTAGGCACAATAAGCACATCAAGCCTATCACTATTTGTGAAGGAGATTTGGTTTTGTTATATGACAATTCCCAAGTATTTTTTCCAGGCAAATTGCATTTAAGATGGATGGGGCCCTATCAAGCACTTCATATTTATGACAACGGGTCCATTCAACTTGTAGACTTGGAGGGGCAACCTTTTGCCACTCAAGTGAATGGGTGGAGAGTTCAAAAGTACTAGACAATAGACTCGGAGGTCTCTAAGGCACCTGAGGTCTATGTTTGCCGGGATGCTCACATTTGAGGGAAGGGTATGTGGTACCCACATTTTTGTTTTTTTAAGTTTTTATCCTATTTTGAAGAAGAAGTATATAGACAAAGTCGTATTGTACCTACATTGCATCGGAAGGCAAAGAATGGTGTCTTTGGGTTGTAACCTGAAGTAAAGTGAGTTTGTGTCAGAAACAAAGGGATTGGTCTTGTCAGCATTCAACCTAACGTAATGAAACTTTGTCTCAGTGTGCTCAACCTAATGCAAGGAAAATGTAGCAACTTTCCTTCAAGGTTGGACATTCAAGAAGGTACTGCATACAAAAATGGCTGTCCTATGAGCAAGGGAAAATTGACATTGATAGAAGAGGAGCATGCAAAAGGTGTGATTTCTTGGTAGAAGCTCAAAGTGAAGAGACTGAGGAGACGTGCCACTATAAGATTCAAGATTGAGATGAAGAGAGGAGGAATGATAAGTAACTTCCCATCTCCATTAAGAAGTTGCCCTAAGGGAGATTGTGGAAAAGGGATTGTAGTAAGAGACACCTTTGTGCATCGAGAGGAAGTTAGGATCATCAGTCTAGGAATTGGGAGGAAGAGCTTTCACAACTCTAGAGGGGAGGAGAGAAAGATGGGAGGTAGAAAGAAGAACTCAGAATTTGCAATGAGAAATCATGCAATTTGGAGGTTAGATGTGATTGCCAGGATTGATGTCTTGAGCAGGCTTTGAATCACATTTTTGGCATGGAACTGGAACCTTAGCTTTCCAAGTTTCATGACCAAGATAATAGAGAGTAAGTGTTTGGAAGCACCCAATGCAAAAGGGAAGAGAGGAAATCCTGGCTTGTTGGATAGAGTTGGATTGGAGGTTAGTACTGGTGAGGCTGTTAAGGAGCAAGGAGCTACATTCTTGGGGAGAGGAGAGGTAGCCAAAGAAACCCAAGAAGTAAGAGACGCCTTTTTTTCAAAATGCACAAAGAATGGATATAAGGTCAAGAGTTATAAGGACCTTGTGAGGAGGGGCATCATAGGAGCAATGATGGTCATCTTCAAGCTGGAGCAAACCACTTATGTAATGAAACGCGAAGCAATGTTTTTCCATAAGATGTTTGCAAGGGAACTCATCAATTGGGCAAAGTGCTTTTATTAGCACACAAGACAGATGGTGTAGAATTTATGGGATAAGACGCCTCCACACTACATTGTACCTTTTGCAGCCCATTTTTATTTGGGATCAAATTTACTAAATGCGGTGCAATGACAAAAGATGGTATCGCACTTCCATCCCAACTTGAGGAGAGATGTTGATGCAAATGAGCAACAATACATTCTTTAGATTAGAAGCAAAGAATGAGT
The DNA here is from genome assembly GCA_948567375.1 of Lunularia cruciata. NCBI lineage: Eukaryota > Viridiplantae > Streptophyta > Marchantiopsida > Lunulariales > Lunulariaceae > Lunularia > Lunularia cruciata. The sequence continues at coordinate 6,660,867 of OX419760.1, read as the reverse complement.
ACTATGCATAAACAGGGCAGAGTGTGAGATTAGCGGTGATAGCTCCAAAGCCAAAGAAGAGGAGTCAACCCAAAGAAGAAGTGGTAGTTGTGAGACCACAAAAGACTAGGAAAGTGAACCCAAGGAAGGACATGGTGGTATTAACATTGTTGGAGGAAGAATCAGAAGGTAGAGGCCAAGTACAAGTCAGAGGACTCGGAGAGAGAAGAGGAACCCAAACTCACATTGCAAAGTGGTGAAACAAGTAGCAAGAGTGAAGATAGAGTGGAGATGTAGCCAGTACTAGAGGGAAAGTTGGAAACTGCAGACAAAGATAACCTGAAAGAAGAAGAGGAAGTTCTAGAGAAATTGGAGAAGAAGGTTATCATTTAGAGAGAAATCAGATCAAGAAGAAGCACAAGACATGAGACGGGGCCAAGTCGGAGGAAGGAAATAGAAAGTGAGAGTTTGAGGAGCGAGAAATCAATTCCAATTGGATGACTCTACTTGAAAAGGAGAATGTTAGGCAAAGAAAAGATGGAGAATGAGGAAAGGCCGCAAGAAGAAGATACCCAGACCAGAGGAGTGGAGTATCTAAGGGAGATTGTCTGCTCATTGTTGATGACACTAGGGAAGAAGAAGAAAGAAATGCAGCTAGAGTATCCTCAGGTAAAAAATTTGTTGCAAGTGCTAGACCGGTTAGAAGTAGAAAACTTGGAGATGAAGGAGAGTAGAACCCAAGGAGAGGAGCAAAGGGAGATATTGTGAGTAGATTCAGTAGTACAAAATCAGATTATAGAAGTAGAGAGTAAAGATAAGATAATAGAGCAGAATGTCATAGCCATGGAGAGACAAATAGCTGAGTACAAAATCTTGAAGTAGCAGTTTGTTGATTCTCAAATAGAGGTCATCTATGCCATGGCAAGGGCAGCAGAGAAGGAGCAAGAACTCAACCAAGTGATGCATAGCATAAAAGAGAAGACGCAACTCTAGCAAAGAGAGTTAATAATGCGGTATGGAGAAGAAGAAAGATTGCGGGAACTAATTCATAATTTGGAAGAGAAGATAGTGCAAAAAGAGAAGGGGAAGGGAAATGTGAAGGCCAAGTTTGAGGCAAAACTAGCAATATACCAAGAAGATTGGCAGGCAGATAAGGAATATGAGAGAAGGATGAGGCTTGAGCCATTGAAGGAGATAGTAGTGAAGATGAATGTAATGTTGAGTACCAAAGCAAGTATAAGAATTGAAGAAATGAGGTTGCATGAGTTGAGATTGTTGGTGCAAGAGACGAGGAGAAGAAATGCAAAGGATAAGGACTTGAATGCATTAGTGATTAGTCTTAGAACTCGTGTAGATAGGAAGATATTGGAAGTGGAATACAATATCACGATTAGATTAGACTTAGTTAAGTTAGGAGTAGATAAACTTTGGAATGATGTGAGAGTGAGACCCAAAGTAGAATAAGTAGGAGTAAAAATATCTTTGGAGTTGCCATTGGAAGTATTAGAGAAGGATGGGTTGCAGGATGTATGTAGGTTGCCCATGACGGTAATTGCAAATCAAGGGAAAGAGGTGTTAGAATTGGTAGAAGAGTTAGTAGTTGTAAAACCGAGGATAGAGTAGTATGTGGAGTTACTTCAGGTTTGGAAGCCGAAGAAGAAGTAGACATTGGATCGGAGTAGCAATAGATTTCATATTTTGAAGGGCAGATATGAAGTGGTGCATGGTTGTTTCGGATCTATAGGTTGGTGAAGTTGTTAGGAAACGGTATATTAGTTAGATAACTACTGAAGAGTTCTACCTATTTAAAGGAGGCATTTGCAATATGTTGTTGTTCAATGCTCATAATTCTAAGAATAGATAAAGCAAAGTATTTTGAAGTAGTGCTCGTTGCTTGAGCTTAATTTTGAGTATCAACTCTACATTTGTAATTGTGAGTGTGTGGAGAATTTCAAAGTGCAAGTCAATGTGCGTGTTGGATGTTGGATTCCAAGACCTTGATCTTCATTTTTTGTGTTTGATCCTAAGTGATGTGCAATCAAAGCAATGTCATTACAGATCTTAGAGGAATTGTAGTGTTGGTAGTATTCTGCAGTAGTGAGTATAGCATAGTGTTGATATGAAGCAATTTTGATCAAGGAAGTTGTGCTTTTAGTGGAGGGGTGGAATACAATTTTGAAGTGAAGTCATTTTGTAGTGAAGTATTCTTGGGAGAGACTAAATCGTCACAATCAAGATTGTTTGGAAAGATTTGGTGGATTTGTGATTAAGAAGTGTTAATTTGTGACAAGATTGCATATCAGTGCTTGTTACTCTCCTTTGGGTGTGGTTTCTACCCAAGAGTCTAAAGAAGAAATTAAGAAGAACCACATTTGTGACATTGGACTTCATATTTGGACATTTCTATCTAATATCTTTGTGGGAATGAACTTTACTTACCTGATTACCTCAAAAGTGATATTTGCCAAGTTGCCACATAAATCCCATGATGGTACAATGTTGGTAAGACCTTCCTTGTTGTTTGCTAAGGAAGATGATGCACTTGGGTTATGATTTTTGGAATAGTCTAAGCTATAGATGGTAAGCTTGACTTCCAAATAAACTTTGCACTTTAAGTCTTTATCAAGAATTCTTGTGGTATCATTTGTAAATACTCTTCTTTGGTGTCCAAACCTAAATTCCATTTGTGCAAAGGCACTCATAGTCCTCCTCTTAAAGTTTCCTCCTAAGAGTATTTTCTTCTCTTCTTGAAGAAAGGTCCTCTTCCCTTATAGTAGGCTACAAAGAAGCGGCTATGTAAACGACCGAAACCGAGGAGAGAAATAGGAGAATGGAAACTCACATTGGGACACTTGAATGAGGGAAAACTCCGAATGCCTAGCATGAGCTTCGGCCTTGGTATTTATAGGTAGCATACAAGACCCTTGAAGCTTCTCAAGAAGTTTCCTTGAGCCGCTTTCTTGGAGTGCAAGCCAAGTTAACTAGGAAGCTTCTCAAGAAGCTTCCTTCTAGAAGCCGCCTACTTGGCGTGCAAGCTAAGCTAGTTAGAAGCTTCTAGAAGCTTCCTTCTAGAAGCTACCTGCTTAGGGCGCAAGTTAACTAGTTGGGAAGCTTCCTAAGAAGCTTCTTAGATGCTTCTAGAATATTCTAGGTTATTTTGTCTTATTCTCTACTTCGTAAGCCCGACTAACTTCGTCACTAAACTCCATATTGTTACATATTCTCCCGCCGCTAGTTGGTGACGTCCTTGTTGCCAGTGAAGCTTCGAATTCCTTGATGGCCATCTGTGCATTCTGGAGGTGAGAAAGAGGTTCCCATGTAGCATCATGAAGGAGATACCCTTTCCAAAGGACCTTGTACTCCATATGTTGGCGACGGCCGCATTGAATACGGCGACGCGCAAGGATACAATCAACTTTGTACTCCTTATGATCATTGATAGGGACAGGAAGAGGGGGAGGTTGGACTCGAGAGGAAAAGGAAGAAGGGTTAGGAACAAAGGGTTTCAACTTGGAAACATGAAAGACAGGATGGATACGCATGTGACAAGGTAAGGCAAGTCGATAAGCAACAAGAGAGATAATGTGGGTAATATCAAAGGGTCCTATCCAATTAGGAGCAAGTTTACGAACTTGGGTATCCAGTGGGAGAGTGAGGTTACTAGAGGATAGCATGACTTTATCACCAACTTCAAAGGTGAGATCACGACGATGATGGTCCGCATATTGTTTTTGGCGATTCTGAGCAACAAGGAGGTGAGATTTGGCTTGTTGGAGAGATTGGGATATAGTGGTCAAGAATGTGGAAGTATGAGGAACCTGCGAGGGAGGGGGAGCAAGAAGAGAATCTGGAACAAGCGGATCTTGGCCAAAATTGAGAAAGAAGGGAGAAAATCCGGTGCTTGCCTGTTTGGAATTGTTGTAGGCAAATTTTGCAGCTGCAAGACATTCATCCCAATTGGTATGGTGGACATTGACAAAGGCCCGCAACATATCCTCCAATGTACGATTGGCACATTCGGTTTGTCCATCAGATTGAGGATGATAGGCCGTGGACAAAGCAAGCTTGGTGCCGAGTATTTGGAAGAGTGCTTGCTAAAACTTCCCAGTAAATCGAGGATCATGGTCGGAGATGAGTACACATGGCATCCCATGATGCTTGAAGACATTGTCAAAGTAGATTTGCGCTAAGGTTGGAGCATCCACGGTATCACAGGTTGGTGCCAAGTGGATTTGCTTACTAAGCTTATCCACAAACACCACGATTGCGGTGTGTCCTTGTTTTGTCTTTGGCAAGGATGTGATGAGATCCAAGCTCACATGCTCCCAACGAGCGGATGGAATGGCGAGTGGTTGAAGGAGTCCACTCGGCTTCTGGTTGCTGGCCTTGTTCCGTTGGCAACTCTCACATGATCGGACAAAGTCTCGAACATCTCGTGTCATGTTGGGCCACCACCATTGGCGTTGGAGGGTGCCCAAGGTCTTGTCCACTCCCATGTGACCAGCTATTGGTAAATCATGGGCTTCTTGAAGGCGCACTAGTCAAAGATCACCTTTGGCTGGAACATAGATCTGGTCTGCATGGAATAAAAGGCCTTCCTTGAAGGAGAAGGTGTTGTACTCCTTGTCGCATGTTGTCAAACGACCGTGTACCATTTGGAAGAAGGGATCTTGTCATAGAGCTGATTGAAACTCATTGTGGACCTTAGGGTCAATGGACACCGTTGTAATTGCCGCTGTGATAAAAGGAAGATCCTTCAAATCAGGTCGTCGTGATAGAGCATCAGGAATGACATGGAACCGACCTGGTTTGTACTCAAGTTTGATGTCAAACAATTGGAGTTGCTCTTCCCATCGATGATGCCGGCTCTTCATGTGCTCCAAGTGTAAGGTCTGCAACAATGGCTTGTGATCAGTTCGCATGATCACTTGTTTCCCCAAGAGATAATGCCTCCATACCTTGGTGGCATATACCATTGCAAGTTGTTCCCGATCTCGAGCAGAGTAATTTCTTTCCGCTGTATTTAGTCAACAAGACACAAAGGCAATCGGATGTAGTCCATCTGGAAATTCTTGTTGCAACACAGCTCCAATTGCAAAGTTAGAAGCATCAAAATCAACCACACAAGGTAGTTGAGGATCATATGGTTGAAGAATAGGTCTTGAAGACACCATATGCTTTAACTTCTAGAATGCTTCTTCATGCTTGGTGGTCCATTGGAAGCTCAAGTTCTTTCCCAAGAGGTCAGTCAATGGTGCAGCCACGTGAGCATAATAGTGGATGAACCGTCGGTAAAAACTGGCCAATCCATTGAATGCTCGTACTTCTGTAGCATCCTTTGGGGTAGGCCAATCAGTAATGGCCTTGATCTTCTCTTCTTCCATCTTGATCCCCTCTGATGAGATCTTATGACCCAAGAAGGTAACCTCCTTCTGCCAAAAAGCACACTTTGACTTCTTGCAGTAAAATTTCCACTGTCGTAGTCATCTTAGGACTTCTTGCACATGATTCACATGTTCTGCCTCTGTCCTGCTATAGATTAAGATATCATCTAAGAACACCACCACGGACCGATCCAATAGTCCTTCCAACACTCGATGCATCTGATCCATGAAGACTGCTGGAGCATTAGTGAGTCCGAAAGGTAGAACTCTCCACTCAAAATGTCCATACCTTGTGCGAAAAGCAGTCTTTTGCACGTCCTCTCCTTCAACAAGAATTTGCCAATAGCCGCTACAAAGATCCAGCTTGGAAAAGTAGTGTGCTCCACTTAGTTGATCAAGCAGGTCATTGATCCGAGGCAAGGGATATGCATTCTTCACGGTTTGCTTATTGAGCCCACGGTAATCAATATAGAAACGAAGTCCTCCATCCTTCTTTGGAACAAATAGTACCGGTGCTCCCCACGGAGAGGTACTATGTCGTATGAAATCCTTCTCCAACAACTCTGTAAGTGTTGTTCGCAACTCCTCCAACTCCTTTGGTGAGAGCCGATAGATTGGTCTACTCACTGGAGTACTCCTTGGCAATAACTCGATCTTGAAGGGCATACCTCGATCAAAGGGTAATCCCTTTGGCAGATCATCCGGAAACACATCTGCAAACTCCTGAACTATCTGATTAACCTTTGCTTGATGCGGCACTTGGCCCTCCTTAGATTGTTCTTGTGCAATCTGCTTGATCCACACCGCGAATATAGACTTATCTTCCTCCAAAGCTTGCTCTATGGCTGCTTCATTAACAAACTTCCCTTCTAGGGACTCATCTCTCTTCCAAGCTTGCTCTATGGTTGCCTTCCTGGCAAACTTCCCATCTTGGGACTCATCTCCCTTCCAGATTTGCTCTATGGCTACCTTCTCAACAAACTTCCCATCTTGGGACTGACTATTCTTAGGTGTCTTACTCAAAGGTGCCAGACAACCTAATCGGAAATTCCTACCTTGGTGTTGTACTTGAATCTGACGTCGGGTCCAATCGAATTGAACCTTATGACGTTCAAGCCCAGGTAGACCTAGAATGATATCATAGTGTAGCGGTGCCACTACAAACCTCATACACTCCAAATACTCCTTCCCAATCTTGAAGGTAACAAGATGCGAGGTACGGAATGCAGAACCTTTTCTACCATCCGCCATCATCAAACTACTTCCAATCACTGGCTTGATAGGAATACCCAATTCCTTTGCTACTTGCATAGACATGCAATTCTCTGAACTTCCAGAATCAACCAAAATCCTACAACCCCGATTAGATATCGTACCTTGCAAGTGAAGCAAACTTTCATAGGTCGAGCCTTCAATCCCTTTGGAACTAATCAAGCTCCCAGTACGCGGCTCGAAATCTCCTATTGGGATTCTTCGTTTCCCTGATCATTCTTTTCCACAAACTCCATCTGGGCAACTTGTCGAGGTCGCCCATTCCTAAGTGGACATTCAGCAATGCGATGTCCAACTTGGCGACAATAAAAGCAACCTTCATTTTGTCGTAATCTCTCTCTATCTGCTGTGCCAAGTGGTCTTCGTTGGATAGCATCAATCTCCATTGGTACCGGTTCTTCCACTCGTGGTACTAGTAGGTTTTGTGTAGGTCGAGGTCGAGACCAAGTTGTCGCAACTAAGGAATCAAAACGCTCAGCCAATTGCATGGCTTCTTCTACGTTCTGTGGCTCTTGCATGGTCACCTCCAATCTGGTTCGTGACTTCAATCCTCGCACAAATCGATCCAGAACTTCACCTTCTTGGATATCTGGAATTTGCATGATGATATTCTGAAATTGTGTGATGTAGCTTCTCACCAAACCAATCTGCCTCAACTCCGCCAATTTATCTTGTGTAGCTTGGGTGGCATTTATAGTCTGAAATCGACCAAGTATTGCATCCTTGAATTCTACCCATGTCCAAATTGGTGTAACAATTTGTCGTTCAGCTCTTTCTACTCGGAATCGCCACCAAAGTTTTGCCACGCCATCCAACTGGCTAGAAGCCAAGAGAATTTGTTTCCGCTCGTCTTGAAGATTGGTGGCTTCAAAGTAACGTTCACAGTCAAACACAAAATTCTCCACTGTGCCTGGAACATTCTTGCCTTCAAACACCTTGGGTTTCGGAAATCGAATGCGATCTTCTCCATCTCGAACTAGCACTCTGTCTATCTGTTCTTGTCGTTGCTGGTCTCGTTCATCCAACAATCAAGTAAGATGCTCGATTTGTTGTTGCATCGCAAGGATAACATCTAGTATTGCGGCCATTGCTACTACCCTAATCCACTACCCTCAATTTATCTAGTTGATTAACACATAGATATAACACGTCCACCGTTCTCCATAAGTCACAACTGGAAGTATCAAGGGTTCCTGTGACACGGTGATCATATGTAGAAAATCCTGCCCAAAGCGTGAGGTGATGAATTGTGTGAAACGATGCTTTGGTACTATCTGGACATGAAAGTCCCAATGGTTTGGCGGAAGTGGATTTGGTGGTCCATAAATTCCATCCATCCCATTCCTGCTCTGATACCAATGTAAACGACCGAAACCGAGGAGAGAAATAGGAGAATGGAAACTCACATTGGGACACTTGAATGAGGGAAAACTCCGAATGCCTAGCATGAGCTTCGGCCTTGGTATTTATAGGTAGCATACAAGACCCTTGAAGCTTCTCAAGAAGTTTCCTTGAGCCGCTTTCTTGGAGTGCAAGCCAAGTTAACTAGGAAGCTTCTCAAGAAGCTTCCTTCTAGAAGCCGCCTACTTGGCATGCAAGCTAAGCTAGTTAGAAGCTTCTAGAAGCTTCCTTCTAGAAGCTACCTGCTTAGGGCGCAAGTTAACTAGTTGGGAAGCTTCCTAAGAAGCTTCTTAGATGCTTCTAGAATATTCTAGGCTATTTTGTCTTATTCTCTACTTTGTAAGCCCGACTAACTTCGTCACTAAACTCCATATTGTTACAGGCTAGATGGGCCAAAGTTTGAAACAACTAACTAATTATATTCTTGAGTCCAAATTTGCCTTTTTGGAAGGAAAAACATCAAAGTGTCAATTCAATATCTAATATTATTTTTCCATGAAGAAAAAATAATAACAGATATTTAACCTATTTTTTATTAATAAACCTTGAATTATCCTTGAGCTTTTCTCTCATTGGTTTTGTGCCAATCAACTTCACACTTTTGATTCCTCACAAGTGCTCATAAATCACAAGGGGTTTTAATGCCTTTGGTACTTAATTCCCTCACAACATTCATTGCCTCATCTAACCTCACTTTAGCCACTTCAAGGAGTTTATTTATTTGCAATGGTATCAAAAAGCATATGATGGCCTAATATCAATCTAGTAATAGTGAAAATGGTAAGAATAAGTTGTTCCCTTGAGGCTATAAGTCAAAATTGGCTAAGAGTAAAGGGAAAATACCATTAAGTGTAATTTTTTATTATTTCCTATTTGACCTCTTGTACATGATTCACTCCTAGAAGAGGTTAGTATCACCCTCTATAGTGCACTATGGAAAAGTGAAAATTAAAGATCATTGTCATAACAAAGATTCCAAATTAATCTTGAAGGTGATGGCTCACTTCATTCCAAATGCCCTCCCATCCCAAAGACTTTGTACACCGAGGGGAAGGGTAGTACACCTTCCCCATAAAGATGTATTGCATTTCCCTCCAAAGGCAAATCTGCAAAGATGTCTTCCTATTTGCCAAATGCATGAGCCTTCAATTTTGTGGTACTTCCAATGCTCCAAATCCAAATTGACTCCTTAATGCAAAGGTTAACTCATTATATCCCTTCACAATTGCACATCTTGATCAAGTGTGAATCCACCGCTCTATACTCTAGTACTACTATACTATGAGATTTCTCACCACTATGCAAAACAAAAATTCATCAATACTTAGAATGGAAAGACAATTTGGCAAAGAACTTAGGGTCTTATTACTACAATTCATCAATACTTAGAATGGAAAGACAATTTGGCAAAAAGCTTAGAGTCTTATTACTAAAATTACTAAATTTCAAAAGTATGGAAATGAACCCAAATGTCTTGGAGCCAAAGCCTTAACATAATTTCTACTTTTCCCCAAAGGGTTTAAGAGCATGAGTATATTACAAAAAATACTCTATTATTACCTATATCACACACTTAAGATCCAAATCCTATCTTATCCTAATCACCTACAAGTTGATTAGGCATCTTCTTGTAAATGTTAGGAAGATGTCTGACCTTCCTCAAAGCTAATTTTAATTTACATCCTTTGGACCTACAACTCCAAAGTATCTCTTCTTAGAGTATGTACAACTTTGAGTGCACTCTTCCTAAAGTATTTACAACTCTAAGTGCCTACAACTAAGAGTAACATCTACAATTAAGAAGTAATTTGGTTTTATTTTAGTATGAATGTACCTTCTTTAGTGAAAAGAAGTTCATTTGGTGCAGCACTCTATTGCAAGGTACTACCTTTGCACTTCAAAATCCTTAGAAGAAGTTTGATATGTTCTTCATACTCTATTATTTCTAACAAATAACTATGATTGACTTTTGTCAACTTCTTATCCAAATTCTCCTTTATTTTAAGTGCTAGCTGGTCCATGCGCTCTTCTTTGTAAGTTCTTCCCTCCAACTTTTGGGCCTACAATGCTATGTAATGTTCCAAGGATAACAAAAGAGAACACATGGTTTCATTCTTCAATACTCTGATGCTCCAAAGGAGCACCTTGTCTTTATTATGTAGCAAGAGAATCCCCTCAAGAGAACCTACACCCTTGGATCAAATACATGGATTTGAGATATGTTAGCAAGCTCTACCTTTAGATTAACTACATGGATTGGTGAAATATCAACCACTGTCCTATTTGGTTGGTCAAATAAGTTTGACCAAAAGGGATTCTTTGGGGAATCTTCTTGTAGGAAGCTCAAAAAAACATGGATGAAGTACCATTAGAAAGTTCTTGTCAAGATAAATAGGGAGGAAAAAGCTAAGCCTATTTCCTAAAGGGAAGGAAGAATCTTCCATTTTTTGAGGCCTAATTCATCCATCTATGTGTAATATTCTGAAGACAAGAGAACCCCCAAGAGAAACACAAGGCTTCATCCCTTAATACTATGATGCCCCAAAGGAGCACCTTGTCTTTATTATATAGCAAAAAGGATCCACTCAAAAGGAACTCCACCCTTGGATCAAATATATCACTTGGTGACATATCAATCCTTGTCAAATTTGGTTGACCAAATGGAATCTTTGGAGAATCTTCTTGTAAGAAGCTTAGAATAGCATGGGTGAGGTACAATTGAAATCTATTGATGAGACAAAAAAGGAGGAGGAAGGCAATAACTTTACCCTTTAAGAGTGGGGATCAATTTTTTTAGGCCTAATTCATCCATTTAGGCCTTCAAAATTGGCTTTGAAGGTTTTAGGGTATTTTTTGCTTTTTCTCTATAAATGGAAGTACTCTTTTGGTGACACTTCTATCTGATCTACTTAGACCATCATTATAACATCCATCCAAATACTGATAAGCCAATTTTCATCTTTATATAATATGTCTAGCTAATGGTATTACATAAGGGCTCTGAAATTGGCTCTAAACTTTTTTGGGTATTTTTGGCCTTTGCTCTATAAATAGAAGTACTCATTTGGTGATACCTCTATCCAATCTACATCCCTAAAGATATTACCAAACCAATTTCCACCTCTAGATAATCTGTCTAGCCAATGGTATTACACCCTACCTCTTGACCCTACCTCTTGACTTGGTAGTTCTAATACACTAGTGCATTCAACTTCTTAGCCTCTTCTTTGGAAAGTTCCTTTGACTTTGGCATCTTCCTTGGTGTGGTCTTCCTTTTCCTTTTAGGTATAAATTTCTTTATACATAATTTGTACCAAGCTAGTGTATATCTATGATCTTTGGGCACTCCTATTGGTTATGGGGAAGTAAGAGTTCCATGAGTTGTAATATTACTCCCCCTTAATGAATCATGAAGTGTACCCCTTCCTTCACTAAAAATTGGGTTGGTTGAACCAATCCTTCTATGACTTTGGTCCACACTTCTGGTAAAGGGTCTTTGGCCCAACCCTCCACTTCAAATTCTTCTTCATATACAATTTCAACTATTTATTCTTCTTTGGGTTGAAGTTTTGTATTGAACTTTAGGCCAAAGATCTTCTTCTTGAATATACTTGAGGTGGTGCTTTTGTTCTTCATCTTGGACACCCAATTCTTTGGTTGGAATAGGAGGTCTATTGCATGTGGTGTAGCCTCTCCTTGCATCTCCTTGTCACCTTCTTGATCCAATTCTTCCTTGTGCTCCACTTGTTGGTCAAGCTTTGGAACTGATTGGACATCTTCATCTCTACCTAATACTCTTTGACCTTTTGTCATTAATGTTAATTTAATCTTATCATACATATATGCATTGCTACACAACATACATTGCTGTCAACATCATACACTATAGAAGTACAACTCATAGAGAAGTCATACACAAACTCTAAAGGGTCACAATCAATCAATTCAATTCACATTCAACTCACATAAAAGATTAATCACTCAACTCAAGAAACTGCCGACTACTATTTTTTGTGCATTCTAGAGATGAAAAAGAGAGATTCCCAAGTGGCATCATGAAGGGGATACCCTTTCTAGATGACTTTGTACTCTATATGTTGTTTGCGGCCTTGTGGAATGTGACAACATGCAAGGATACAATCAACTTCATACTTCTCATGATTGTTTACAAGGACGGGAGGAAGTGGAGGTTGGACACAAGAGAAAAAATAAGATGGATTAGGAACAAAGGGTTTCAACTTTGAAATATGAAAGATAGGATGGATTTGGATATGACAAGGCAAGTCGATGAACAATAGGAGAAATGATTTGGATGATATCAAATGGTTCTATCTAACTAGGAGCAAGTTTACAAACTTGGGTACCAAATGGGAGGGGTAGGTTACTAGAGGAGAGCATGACCTTATCATTGAGTTGAAAAGTAAGATCACAACAATGGTGGTTAGCATATTGTTTTTGATCATTTTGAGCAACAAGGAGATGAGATTTGGCTTGTTGGAGGGATGGGGATATGGTGGTCAAGAAAGTGGAAGTATGAGTGATATGATATGGAGGAGAAGAAAGAAGGGAATCTAGAACAAGGGAATGTTGGCAAAAATTAAGGAAGAAAGGAGAGAATCTAGTGCTTGCCTTTTTGGAATTATTGTAGACAAACTCAACAATTGCAAGATATTCATCTTAGTTAGTATGGTGAACATTGACAAAAGCACAAAGAATATCCTCCAAGGTGCAATTTGCATGTTTTTTTTGTCCATCAGTTTGAGGATGATAGACCATGGACAAAGCAAGCTTGGTACCAAGTATTTAGAAGAGTGCTTGTTAAAACTTTCTAGTGAATCAAGGTTCACGATCAAAGATGTGTACACAAGGTATCCCATGATGCTTGAAGACATTATTGAAGTAGATTTGGGCCAATGTTGGAGCATCCATGTATCAAAGGTTAGTGCCAAATGAATTTTCTTACTAAGCTTATCCACAAACACCACAATTTTTGTGTGACATTGCTTTGTCTTGGGCAAGGATGTGATGAGATCTAAGCTCAAGTGTTCCTATCAAGTGAATGAAATAGGGAGGTGGTTGAAGGAGTCCACTTAGTTTTTGGTTTCTAGCCTTGTTGCTTTGCAGCTCTCACAAGATTGGACAACTTCTCAAACATCTAGAAGCCATGTTGGGCTACCACCATGGGCATTGTAGGGTACCCAAGGTTTTGTCCACAGCCATATGACGAGTGATTGGTAAGTCATGGGCTTCTTGAAGGTGCACAAGTTGGAGATCACCCTTGGTTGGAACATAGATCTAGTTCTCACAAAATAGAAGGCTTTTCTTGAAGGAGAAGGTGTTGTACTCCTTTTCATATGTTGCAAGATGACCTTATACCATCCAAAAGGAAGGATCTTGCTGCAAAGTTATCCTAACCTTGATTTGGAGCTTGGAGTCAACGGACACCATCATAATTGCCATCATGATGAGAGGAAGAGACTTCAAATCAAGTTGTTGTGATAGGGCATCAGGGAGGACATGGAATTGACTAGGTTTGTACTCAAGTTTGAGGTCAAACAATTGTAATTGTTCCTCCCATTAATGATGTTGATTGTGGTCCATTAACAATTTGCAATCTTCCCCAAGAGATCGGTCAATGGTGCAGCCACCTGAGCATAATAGTGGATGAATTGCCAATAAAAAGTTGCCAATCCATTAAATTCCCTTACTTTTGTAGCATCCTTCAAGGTAGGCCAATCAATAATGGCCTTGATTTTCTCCTCTTCCATTTTGATCTCCTTTGATGAGATCTTATGACCCAAGAACGTAACTTCCTTCTACCAAAAGGTACACTTTGACTTCTTGTAGTAAAACTTCTATTGTCATAGTTGCCTTAGGACCTCTTGCATGTGATTTTTATGTTTCACCTCCATCTTACTATAGATTAAGATATAATCCAAGAACACCACCATGTACCGATCCAATAGCCCATCCAACACCCAATGCATCTGATCCATGAAAACTATTGGAGTATTAGTGAGCTTGAAAGGTAGAACTCTCCATTCAAAATGTCCATACCTTGTGCAAAAGGTAGTGTTTTGCACATCCTCTCTATCGATGGGAATTTGCCAATAGCCGCTTCAAAGATCCAACTTGGAGAAGTATCATGCTTCACTCAATTGATCGAGCAAGTCATCAATTGGGGCAAGAGATATACATTCTTCATTGTTTGTTTATTGAGGCTACAATAATCAATAAAAAGCAAAGTCCTTCATCCTTCTTTGGAACAAATAGTACCGGTGCTCCCCAAAGAGATGTACTATGTCATACGAAATCCTTCTCCAACAACTCCATTAGTATTGTTTGAAGCTTATCCAACTCCTTTGGTGAGAGTTGATAGATTGGTCTACTAAGTGAGTACTTCTTGGCAATAACTCAATCTTGAAGGGCCTATCACAATCAAAGGGTAATCCCTTTGGTAGATCATCCAAAAACACATTTGAAAACTCTTGAACTATTTGATCAACCATTGCTTGATGAGGCTTTTGGCTCTCTTCAAATTCTCTATGCATAATTGGCTTGATCCACAATGCAAAAATAGACTTATCTTTCTCCAAAGCTTCCTCTATGGTTGCTTTATTGATAAACTTCTCATCTTGGGACTTATCTTCCTTCAAAGCTTACTCTATGGCTGCTTCCTTGACAAACTTCCTATCTTAAGACTAACTATATTTAGGTGTCTTACTCAAATGTGTCAGAAAACCTAATTAGAAATTCATACCTTGGTGTTGTACTTAATTTGTTGTCGGGTCCAATCAAATTGAACCTTGTGATGTTCAAGCCAAGGCAAACCTAGAACAAGATCATAGTGTAGAGGTACCACTACAAACCTCATACACTCCACATACTCCTTCCCAATCTTGAATGTAATAGATGTGAGGTACAAAATGTAGAGCACTTTCTATCATTTTCCATCATCAATCTACTTCCAATTACTAGCTTGATAGGACTACTTAATTCCTTTGCTAATTGCATGGACATGCAATTCTCTAAACTTCCAAAATGAACTAAAATCCTACAATCACAATTAGATATCATACACTGCAAGTGAAGCAAACTTACTTAGGCCTAGCCTTCAATCCCATTGGAACTAATCAGTTCACAATAGTTGGCTCAAAATCTCCTATTGGGATTCCTCAATTCCTTGATCATTCTACTCTACAAACTCCATTTGGGTGATTTTTTGAGGTCATCCATTCATGAGTGGACATTCACTAATGCGATGTCTAATTTGGTGATAATAAAAAACCACCATTTTGTTGTAATATTTCTCAATTTGTAGTGCCAAGTGGTCTCCATTGGATGGCATCAATCTCCATTGGTGCTAGCTCCTCCACCCATGTGTAGTGTATTGGTAGGCTTTATGGAGATCAAGGTCAAAACCAAGTTGTTGCAACCAAGGAATCAAAGCATTTAGCCAACTATATGGCTTCCTCCAAGTATTTTGGCTCTTGCATAATCACCTTTAGTTTGGTTTGTGACTTCAAGCACCTCACAAATTGATCCAAAACTTCACCTTCTAGTATATCTAGAATTTGCATGATGGTGTTTTGGAATTGCATGACTAATCTGCTTCAACTTTGCCAACCTATCTCGTGCAGCTTGTGTGGCATTTATAGCTAGCTCACTCATTATTGCACTCTTGAATTTTGCTCATGTTAAGATTGGTGCAACAAATTGCGATTTAGCTCACTCCACTTGGAACTGCCACCATATCTTTGCTCCTCCATCCAATTAGCTGGAAGCCAAGAGAATCCATTTTTGTTCATTTTGAAGATTTGTAGCTTCAAAATAACATTCGCAATCAAACACAAAATTCTCCACCATTTCAGAGATTATTCAAATACCTTGGGCTTCAAAAATTGGATTCACTCTTCTTCTTCTCAAAATGGTGCTCTCTTTACATGCTCTTGTTGTTGATGATCTCGTTTTTCCAACAATTGAATAAGGTTCTTAATTTGTTATTGCATGGCAATGATAACCTCAAGCATATCACCATGACTACTACTCTATCAAACTACCTATAGTTGATCTAAGTTAATATGTAGATGCAACACGTCCACCATTCTCCATAAGTTACAATTAGAAGTACAAAGTGTTCATCAAACAAGGTGATCACATTCAAAAAGGATTGCCCAAAACGTGAGATGATGAACTGAGTGAAATTATGCTTGGGTAGTACATGGACACAAACATCCCAATGGTTTGGCAGAAATGAATTTGGTGGTCCATAAATTTCATCCATCCCATTCCTACTTTGATACCAATGTAAAAGACCAAGACCAAGGAGAAAAATAGGAGAATGGAAGATCAAAGTGAAAGATCACATTGAGACTCTTGAATGAGTGAAACTCCAAATTCCTAACATGAGCTTAGGCTTTGGTATTTATAGGGAATTATAAAAAGCTCTTGAGAAGCTTCTTAAAGTTACTTGCTTGGAGTGCAAGCCAAGTTAACCAGGAAACTTCTCAAGAAGCTTTCTTCTAGAAACCACCTACTTGGTATGCAAGCTAAGCTAGCCAAGAAGCTTCCCAAGAAGCTTCATTCTATAAGCCACCTACTTGGCATGCAAGCTAAGCTAGCCAAGAAGTTTCTCAAGGAATGTCCTCCTTAGCATGCACATTTCCCAACACTTGGAAGGTACCAAGTAGCTTCCTAGATACCTCTAGAATATTCTTAGCTATTTGGCTTATTTGCTACTGTAATACTCCGAGGACAAGAGAAGAGAGAAAACACAGATTGCACACTCAAACATTCGATGCCCCAAGGGAGCACCTTCTCTTTATTATATAGACAAAGAGGATCTCCTCCAATGAAGCTCCACCATAGGATTAGGAACACAGATAGGTGACATGTCAGCAAGCTCCACCTTTGGATTACTTACTTGGATGGGTGACCTGTCTGGTCTAGGTCCTATCTGGTTGGTCAAACAAGCTTTGACTAGAGGGAATCTTTTAGGGAATCTTCCTGTAGGAATCTCAAAATCACATGAGTAAGGTACCATTGGAAAGCTCTCAATGAGACAAACCTGCGGGGAGGGAAAGGCCAACTTTTCCTCTGTTGGGGGGGGGGGGAATTTGCACATTTTTGAGGCCTAATTCATCCGTTTAGGCCTCCGAAATTGCCTTCAAAGATTTCAGGCATATTTCGGTTCCTACTCTATTAATAGAAGTTCTCTTTTGGTGATACCTCTTTCTGGTCTGTTTAGTCCATCATGTGTAACATCCTTCCAGATGTTACCAAACCAATTCTCACCTTTAAATCATATGTCTAGCTATTGGTTCTAAGGTTCTCAAGTCTATTTCGGTTTCTGCCCTATTAGTAGAAGTACTCTTTTGGTGATACTTCTATCTGATCTATTTTGACCATCATGTATAACATCATTCTAGATGTTACCAAACCAAATTTCACATCTAGATCATATGGCTAACCCTTGGTATTACAGACCTCCCTCCTTTTAAGACGCAACGTCCTCGTTGTGCAATTGTTGCTCAAATGCTTGCACCAACACCGGTGCATGTGCCAAATTGGCAGCGGGTTCCCAGGTTGCTTCATAGAGGGGGTAACCTTTCCATTGTACTAGATATTCCACCCGCGGATGGCAAGTACCACGCATGCGCTTTTGGAGAATCCGCTCCACTTCATATTCCTCTATGCCATCAATGACTATCGGACAAGGTCGAATGTCCTGTGTGGAAGTACCTTGGCCTGATTGGGGAGCATATCTGCATAATAGGGAGACATGGAACACTGGATGGATCTTCATGTGTGGTGGTAGCTCAAGGTGATAGGCCACAGCGCCGATGTGACGAAGAATTGAGAAAGGCCCAATAAAACGAGGTTTGAGCTTACGAGATCCAACTAATGTGAGGTTGGTTGTCAATAGCCACACTTGATCCCCAACATTGAACTCCATGTGCCTACGGTGTGCATCAGCATATTGCTTTTGTTGATTTTGCGCAATCTGTAACTTGTGCTTGGCGCTCTCCACACCTTGTTGGATTCTAGAAACAAATGTGTTGACTGCATCAACCTTGGTAGTCACTAGACGGATCTTCATCAAGCTAGAAGGTGTGAAGGGATGCTCACCATACATGAGGAAGAATAGAGTGACCTGGGTGGAGGCATTTACTGAATTGTTGTAAGCAAATTCCACCAACGGTAGTAGGGTGTCCCACCTCTCTTGCTCTTCTAAGGTGAAGCCGCGTAACATGTCTTCAATTGTGCAATTAGCCCGCTCTGTTTGGCCATCTGTTTATGGGTGGTAAGCTGTAGACATGGCCAACT
Source organism: Lunularia cruciata (assembly GCA_948567375.1). NCBI lineage: Eukaryota > Viridiplantae > Streptophyta > Marchantiopsida > Lunulariales > Lunulariaceae > Lunularia > Lunularia cruciata. Next base: position 6,642,505 of record OX419760.1, on the reverse strand, counting down.
TGGTTTTGAAGAAACCAAAGAGTGTTCGCCAAAACAAACTGGTGAATTGGGTGCCTCTATCGGTGATGAGTACTCTAGACAAGCCATGGTGAGCAAAGACTGCATCTAAGTATAGTTGAGCTAGTTGTGGAGCAGTCACCTCCTTGGTGGTAGGGCGTACATGAATCATTTTGCTAAGCCGGTCCACAAAGACCACAATGGAGTCAAACCCTGAGGTGGTCTTGGGTAATTCACAGACGAGATCCATACTCACTTGTTCCCAACGTTGGGTAGGAGTGGGAAGAGGTTGAAGGAGCCCTGCAGGAGCTTGATTAGAAGCTTTGTTCTATTGACAAAGTAGGCAACTACGCACATAGTCCATCACATTGTTGTTCATCTTGGGCCAATAGTAATGGCGCTTGACTGCCTCCAAGGTCTTGTCCACTCCGACATGAGCTGCAATGGCCGAATCATGACATTCTGCTAGAATGGTGGTGCGTAATTTTGGGACATTTGGGATCCACAATAGGCCCTCCCAAAAAGTGAGTCCTTGGGTGTTGGTGACACCTTTGGACGATTGTGCTTCTACAATCTGTGGATCAGTTTTTGTAGCAGCTAGAATCTCTTGCCAGAATTCAGGGTTAATCTTAACCTCTGCCACCAAGTTGTTGGCCATTGGCATGCGGGTGAATGCATCTGCAAGTTGCTTCTTACCTTCCACATAGGTGATTGTCATGTTGAAGCGTTGTCGCCACTCTGCCCACCGAATTTGGCGACAAGATAGATCCTTCTACGTCTCAAGGTAGACTAGAGGTTTGTGGTCTGTCTCTACTACAAATGCCTTCTCGCCCAGGTAGTGCTTCCAATGCTTGGTTGCTAGAACGATGGCCAGCTCTTCTTGTTCTGTGGTGTGGTAGTTGCACTCTGCCGGTAACAACTTTCGAGAGAAATATGCAATTGGATGCCATCCGTCATGCCACTCTTGTTGTAAGACTGCTCCTATTGCTACGCTTGATGCATCCGTAGCCAACTTGATTGGACGTTTTGGGTCATACCACTTCAAGATTGGTGCATGTAGCAAGGCGGCCTTCAATTCTTGAAAGGCCAACTCTTGTGCAGTTCCCCATGTCCACTTCTTCCCCTTGCCAAGTAGTGCCGTTAAAGGCTGTGCAACCTTGGAGAAGTCCTTGATAAATCTATGATAGAATCCCGTCAACCCCAAGAAGCTCTTAAGTTGAGTCTGATCTTCTGGGGCACTCCATTTTTGAATGACCTCTATTTTATCTATCAATACTTGAATGCCCCTCTGCACTTACTCTATGCCCTAAGTAGTCTACTTCAAACTTGCCAAACTCACACTTTGAGATTTTGGCGTACAACTGATTCTGTCTTAGAATCTGGAGGACCTCTCGTAGATGTTGTTTGTGTTCTGTCATCGTGCTACTATATACTAAGATATCATCCAAGAAGATGATAACAAACTTATCCAAGTTTGGACGAAATATGTCATTCATTAGGCTCATGAAAGTGGCAGGCGCATTGGTGAGGCCAAAAGGCATCACAAGATACTCAAAGTGGCCATACCTAGTTCGAAAGGCAGTTTTGTACACATCCTCCTCTGCAATTCGGATTTGATTGGAACCGCTCCACAAGTCCAATTTGGTGAAGTATCTCGCTCCATGGAGTTGATCAAACAGGTCATCCATGCGAGGTAAGGGGTATTTGTTCTTCACTGTTTGTTGATTGAGACCCCGATAGTCAATGCACATGTGCATTGTACCATCCTTCTTCTTCACAAACAAGACAGGGGCCCCATATGGGTATACGCTAGGTTGGATGAACCCTTTTTGTAGCATCTCCTCAATTTGAGTCTTACACTCCTCCAACTCATGAGGTGATAGGCAATATGGGCCTTACAAGGAGGTGTCTTCCTCAGGAGTGTCTCTATTTTGTGATCTACTCGCCTTTTAGGTGGTAATCCTGAGGGTAGATCATCGGGAAAGACATCTTGAAACTCATCCACCACATCCTTCAATTTCTCAAGAATTTGTCCAGCGAGTTGTGCACTCTGGACTTCTCTTATTAGACCCATAAAACATCTATCGGTCTTATAGACAATTGTCGTCCCTACGACATATAGAGGCAATTTTTGCCTGTGTGATTTTCTTTAACCCCAATGATTGACCATTGATGGGTTCTCACTACTTTCTTCCTCCAATCCACCATTGGGTTGTACTGCTCCATCCATGGCATGCCTAAAATTGCATCATAACGGGCTAATTGTATCACTCGCCACTCAATTGCTTCCTGATATTCTCCTACAGAGAGTGTTACCCGTCTAGGTAATGATTCAATCCTCTCTGTTTGCCCATTTGGTAACTCTACTTCTTCACTTCTATCTCTCTCTAGATCCATTCCCAAGCTTATTGCAACAGAGCAAGACAAGAAATTCTGTGTTGCTCCCGGATCTATTAATACTCTCACTTGATTACCTTCTAGGATTCTATTCACGACAATCAATTGTGAGGTTGCCTTTCGGGATCTTTGTGCATTATTCTTCTTCCTTCCCTCGCTTCTCTGCTTCCTTATTGAGCCAATAAGGCCGCGAGGTACATTTATTGGCGATCTTCATTTTCCGAAGTGGTTTCCACCTCCTCCTCTTCAATGCGCCTCTCCATGTTGTTCAAAGATCGCCTGTACAAAGGCCGGGGGCCTCTAGGGAAATGAGTGCGACAATTGGTAGATATGTGCCTAATACGGCCACAATTGTAACAACAACGTTGTTCTCCTCGAGTCCCTTCTCCTCGTGGGACTCCAATTCTTTGTTCTTCTACCCGTCCACTCTCTCCTTGAAGCGGCCGTGCTCCTTGATCCCGGAATTGAAGGTTGCCCAACTCCATCGGTACTGGTCCACCTATGTGTGGCATTTCTGCCCAATAATGTTGAGGTGGAACTACTCCTTCACCTCCACCTAATGCTCCGGCTATTCTCTACGCACAAGCAATAGCTTCAAATACCTTGCGAGGGTTTTGCACCATGACTTCTTGGCGAATCCGCTCTTTCAACCCTTGTTTGAAATTGTCGAGAGCCTCTGCTGGACTCATGTCGGTAATTGCAACTTGTAGATCCAAAAATGCCTCCACATACTCTTGTACGCTATTCTTCTGTCTCAATCCCCATAGTCGGGTTCGAGCCATTTGCATAGAATCCACCGATTGGAAATTCTTGAGCAGTCCTCCTTGCATTGCTATCCATGTGACCTCCCTTCTCTCTGCCAGCATGGATCGTTCCCAAGCATCATACCATGTGAGGGCTTTATCGGTCAAGTACCCACATGCAAACACGCCTGTAGCATGCTCTGTGATCTCTGTTGAGAACAATCAAAAATATCAATTCATTCTTGAGATCCAATTCTCCACTACTCCCATCGTATGCTACCCCTTGTAAGGCTTGATGTTGCAGGTCTTCTTCATCCGGAGTAGCAATGTGGCTTCATAGTTGATAGGGTTCGTAGGCACAAGTGCCTCTCCAAGTACTTCAGTCGTAGGTATTGGGTTTTGAGACGGCTCTTCTCCTTGCATGGCTTGATCGTTCCTGAGGATCTGCACTTGACTTTGCAATGTCTCCATGGTCATCTTAATCTCTCGAATTCATTCAACATCCCTTGCATTCCTTGCACCAGCTCTTGCAACTACGGATCCATGGTTCCTGCAACACCCAATTGCTAACGTCTACTTCAATACAGAGTCAATATAATAACTCTAGAAGGCGCATGAACTATCGGAACTACCATTGGGACCTCAGAAGCTATCACTTGTTGATAATACTCCTCACCAAAATTCCTAACCACAAAATCTCTAAACATCAATTTTGGCCTCACTACATAATGGATTTCTACTTGAGTGTTGAAAGGGAGAGGATTTGGGACATTCATATCCATATTATCATAATAGAATGTAGATCGTCAAATCCCACTCTCTGTCATATATCACCACAGGTAGAATCACCGGGTTTGGTGAGTTCATCACTCTGTCCATGAATTCCGCACCAAAGTGATAAACTAGCGATACTCTCATTTGCTCACGCTAGATGTACATAACCTTGATGTGGAATGGGTTTGAGAATGGAAAGCTAGGTGCGGGAAATTGTCCCCCCCAGGCATCCATCCCATCCGCTCTCTAAAGTCCTTCCTAAGTCTAGCGATTACTCTATGTTCTCCACCTCAAATTACTCAATTTCAGTAGTTCGTGCTATTCCAAGAGGGGTGATCCACTCTCTTGGACTAGAACACTCGCTCTGATACCATTGTAATACTCCAAGAACAAGAGAAGAGAGAAAACACAGATTGCACACTCAAACATTCGATGCCCCAAGGGAGCACCTTCTCTTTATTATATAGACAAAGAGGATCTCCTCCAAGGAAGCTCCACCATAGGATTAGGAACACAGATAGGTGACATGTCAGCAAGCTCCACCCTTGGATTACTTACTTGGATGGGTGACCTGTCTGGTCTAGGTCCTATCTGGTTGGTCAAACAAGCTTTGACTAGAGGGAATCTTTTAGGGAATCTTCCTGTAGGAATCTCAGAATCACATGAGTAAGGTACCGTTGGAAAGCTCTCAACGAGACAAACCTGCAGGGAAGGAAAGGCCAACTTTTCCTTTGTTTGGGGGGGGGGCACATTTTTGAGGCCTAATTCATCCGTTTAGGCCTCCGAAATTGCCTTCAAAGATTTCAGGCATATTTTGGTTCCTACTCTATTAGTAGAAGTTCTCTTTTGGTGATACCTCTTTCTGATCTGTTTAGTCCATCATGTGTAACATCCTTCCAGATGTTACCAAACCAATTCTCACCTTTAAATCATATGTCTAGCTATTGGTTCTAAGGTTCTCAAGTCTATTTCGGTTTCTGCCCTATTAGTAGAAGTACTCTTTTGGTGATACTTCTATCTGATCTATTTTGACCATCATGTATAACATCATTCTAGATGTTACCAAACCGAATTTCACATCTAGATCATATGGCTAACCCTTGGTATTATAGCTACTTTGTTAGTCTCAACTAACTCATTAGTAAGCTCCCTATTGTTACACAACCTTTGTCTACCATAGCAAGAACTTGAAGGCCCAACATAAGAGAAGTGAGCTCTTTAGAGCTATACTTCAAAGATATACCCCTTAGGCTCAACCTAACACTCCAAGCCTAATGATGCCACTAATAGCCCATCTAACAATGTGCTTGATGGGACGTCCAATGGTGTGTCCAGTAGCCTAACCCACAATCTGGCCGGTACTAAGTAGTCTTGAAGCAACTATTGATATAATTATGATTGCCAATACTAATACTCCAACGTTTGAGTAGATTAGCTATTGCAAATGTTGTGACAATCTCATTGGTGAGCTCCCAATCCAAAATCTTGGTGTCTAATATTATTTCTCTTGATGGTCTTGCATCTAGGCTCAATACCATCCTTTAATCTTATGTTGTCTAGTTGAATAGGTTTCCTCTCAAGTTCCTTGAAGTCTTCTCCTTCTCCTTCTTCCCTTTCATCTCATGGATGAAGTTACTCAAATCTCAATTCTAGAGCAAGAACCTCAAATGCTTGCACTAGATGACTTTGGCCCTACAATGGATGGCCTATTTGTTGATTGTTGGTGCCAAAAGGATGGCTTTGGAGACCTTTCTATAATTTTTATGAGTGAAGATGTAAAAGATAGAGGAGAGAAATAGGAGAATGGAAGACCATATTGAAGTTCACATTGGGATTCAAGTGAAACTCCAAATGTCTAGTTTGAGCTTGGCTCAAATATTTAGAAGTAACTTGGGTACAAGACTCTCAAGGAGTTTCCAAGGAAGGTTCCTTCTAAGAGCCACCTTACTTGGAGTGCAATCTAAACCAACCATTTACTTGGTGTACAAGCTAAGCTAGACATCAACTTAGAATACAAGTTACTTTACCCTTGGAAAGTTTCTTGAAGCTTCTCACCATGAAGCTTCCTAGGTGCTTCTAAAATATTCTACCCACAAGCTTCCATCATGCTTCTAGAACATTCTTAGGCTAGTTCTACTTCCTTTTGTTATATTTAGCTTAGACTACTACCTCATTAGCTTCTATTAACTCGTCTGTTAACTCCATATTATTACATAAGACCATATTGCCTATCGGGTACAAAAGAAGGTGACTCAAAAGCTAAGATCACTCCGAGTGTTGGATCACTCCAAAGGCTAGGAATATTGTGAATCTCTATTAAGACTTAAGGAATTTAACTTAATTGACTCTAAAGATGAACTTGTTTCTATGAAAAATGAAATTAGTCATTGGCATTTAGTTTTATAGGCAACTCTCTTATCACTCTCTGTCATTTGATGATTGAGGAGTTGGTGGGTACTCATCCTCTATACATGTGAATTTTGTGGTGGATAACATACCATCCTTCCCTCACTTGTCATGCTTTTGACGAGTTGTACTTTTTTGCACATAAAAGACATTCCTTGAGCAATCATCCTCACATAGGCCTTTGCCAAATAGGAACAACCTTCTTAAATGCTAATTATCATTGGCAGCAATGCTTAGCCTAGGTGGCATCAAATTTGTGTACAATCTCTAAGTACAAAGGCATTTGGGTAGAAGGGCACTCAGACTCAAAGGAACTCGGCTTGTATTCTTTGCGTTCAACCGCACTTCGGCCTTGTCCTACTCCACATCCTGCTGGACAAATGCACTTGGCTTCATACTCCTTCCATTTGGACTTTTAACGAATGTGACGTGACTACAAATATGCCCTCATCCCGCCTAACCAGGTTTCCTACCTAACCAATAAATTATTCAATCATTCTTTACAAAAAAGAATGTAACAAGAAATCATTTTTCTTTGATTTAAGACTAAATTTTGCAAAAATATGAGCACAAAGCAACAACTAATATGTATTTATGGTGTCCATAAGGACCAAGAGAACCGGGAGTTTGCACCTCTAATATCATTTGAATCAATATCGACATGTTTCTAACGACTATTTGATTAAACTATCAGTTAAATATAGGTTTCTATGAAGAGAAACTACTAGGGTAAACACGGTAATAACACTCATTTAAGTTTGCTTTTCACATTGGACTAGATTACGGAATCTGTTCATTAAATTAAATATTAGAAACGAGTGGCTCATTATTACTCTCACCCATCAACATAACAAATATATTACCTGAGTTTGATTACATAGCATGCTTAAAGCATAGGTGGACTCTCCGACTAGTTCTAGTCATTTCTATTACTTATGGCCTAGAAGTCAAGTGTGATATTTGCATTGATTCGAACTTCAGTGTCTATACTTTTCTTCGATTACTACACCTATCTTCGATTCGCTTGCTTTTGTCTTATAATATATCAAAATTGTTTTTAGTACACTGTCTATAGTCATTTTGCCACACCTTCCGTTTTCATTAACTTTTAAAAAAAATTGAGCGCTCATAATAATCCAATTAATTATTTCATATTTATAACATGAAACCTACTGGAATTTTTTCTACATGAACCTTGCAAATTTGTTCAAAGCGTTTGATTTAGGTCCTGTTTACTGGTGACGAAACCATTCAATACACAACGACGACATTCGCCAATTATTTCATGCTGCTTGACAAATATATCGTCAGCAAGCCAAACGCTAATTATCATCAACCAATATAATTAGCCGGAGGACACGTACACATACGCCTGTGAACGGGAACAGGAAACCGGGTGATCGCGTGTTTCCCGTCTCTGAGATCCGGAAGGAGCTGCCTAACAGCGGTTGCAATGTTGCCGGATACGTCCAGAATGTCATGCGACTTTCGGGATACCTCATGGGACGAACACCGGGAATGTCAAAAACCTGCCGGTACGAGTTCCACCAGCGTTCCGACTTCGCCGACCACTGGGCTCGGTCGGCATGCCCTAACCGTGCTACTCTACTCGGGGGGTTTAAGAATTGTGAACTCAACTTAGAGGCTCTTTCCTCACCTTCGGCTGCTCGACTCTTCCCACGGCTCTACTGCCGTTGCGCCTCAACTCCTGGTGCAAATTTCGAAGCCATGAAGGTGCGCAGATCATTGGGCACTTCGTATCAGGAAATGTAATAGTGTATGTGGGTGTTCATTGCGTCTCAAATGGACAATATGGAGCAAGTTCACGAAAATCAGGGTTTCGAAAATTAGGTCAAGTTTTTCAGCGACATGTTGCGCAGGATTTTAGATTCCAGGATGTGGGTATGGTTAAATTGACGAGGAATTGACCGTTTGGCTCTCGTCCTTGATCCTTACAGCTCAATATCGCGTGCCCCACCACGGGGTGCCAAAAGAAGGTCGAGATCGATGACGATCAGAAGCTGTAAGTCTTCTGCTCGTCCACAATATTTAGGTTGTTGCTTTACACTGAATGCCAACTGGGAGTCGTAGTTGTTATCTCGTTCGAATCTTAGGCTGTGTTGACAGTACCAGCGACTTACTTTTTCAGACATTTACATTTGTCAGTTGGCTCATAGGCTTCATATGGATCTTTGTTTTAAAGTCTTTGTATTCTCGTCATGCAGCCGTGCTTTCTATGACAAGCGGTTGTCCCACGAGGTCAGCGGGGATTCTCTTGGAGAGGTATATCTGCCCTGTTATCCGCATCTTCCCTTTCAACTCCATTTTTAGTTAACAACTCTGTGGCATCTCAATTCTCTCAATTGAAGTATTTTCTTGCTGTATGAACCTACATTACAGGAATTCAAGGGATATGTCTTCAAGATTATGGGAGGATGTGACAAGCAAGGTTTCCCAATGAAGCAGGGAGTTATCACCCAAGGTCGTGTGCGCATCTTGATGCACCGAGGTATGGACCATCTCCGCACATCTCTTACCCGAGGAAAGAAGTGTGAAGAACTGGATTTCTGATTACCTGCGTTGTGGGACTCAACATTTTGTTTTTGTCGTGATTAGGTTTTTATTGGTTTTTTGTTAATCATGTGCAGGTACACCATGCTTCCGAGGACACGGAAGGCGTAATGGCGAACGCAGACGCAAGTCTGTGAGAGGATGCATTGTCAGCCCTGACTTGTCCGTCTTGAACCTTGTCATTGTCAAGCAAGGTGAATTTCAACGTCAGCTTTTCAGTTTGTCAGCTCCGGGCTTTGTTGGGAAGCTGAATGTCAAAACTGAGCTCCGTCTAATGTACCTTAACTCTAATGTGTTAATTCGCAGGAGAGAAGGACCTCCCTGGACTTACCGATACCGAGAAGCCCAGGATGAGGGGACCCAAGAGGGCTACCAAGATCAGGAAGTTGTTCAACCTCTCTAAGGAAGATGATGTGAGGAAGTACGTGAACACCTACCGCCGCACATTCACCACGTCGACTGGTAAGATACCGTTTTCATGGGGTCCAGAACTTTATACGAAAGGAGAATATTAGAAACACGGTGTCCATGTGATCTCGATGTACACATAAAATTTTGTGCTGCAGGGTCAGGTTGGAGGTTGGGCGAATGATATGAATATTTCTAACTTCAGCTTCTTTACTGCAGGCAAGAAGTGCAGCAAGGCACCCAAGATTCAGAGGCTTGTCACTCCTCTTACGCTTCAGAGGAAGCGTTCAAGAATCGCAGAGAAGAAGCAGCGCGTTGCTAAGGCTAAAAGCGAGGCAGGAGACTACCAAAAGCTCCTTGCTTTGCGGTTGAAGGAGCAGAGGGAACATAGAAGTGAGAGTCTTGCCAAGAAGCGGGCATCTCGTGTGTCTGTTGCAGGCAAGGTCGAGCCTTAATTATGGACACATCTGGAATCGAATTTAGTTTGGTGCACTAGGTGTTGAAGTCAAAGCTTTGCCTATTGTTACGCAATCATGTGAAGTTATTTTTTATCTCACAAAGTAAAGAAAATTGCAAAGAAGCAAATGACAAGATACTTGTGAAGAAACGTCTCATCTTCGCTTTGTCCTGTATGAAGAGAGAGCCCTCTACTCATCTCTTGGACAAATGTCTAAATCAAGAACTTTTATTTAGTGTTTGTATTTTTGTTTGCCTTTTTACCAGTGTTCCTCTCAGCAGTTGAGCTTGTTGTGCACAATCCAGGTTCCAATATATATCAGGACAAGTATATTTCTCTGTTTAGTCTTGCGGGAAGAAGATGTTGACTGGTTGGAAAGTCCCTAACCACTTCTCTAAGGAGTAAATCTGAAGTCCCCTCCGTCTCATCATCAACCCATAAGGACACGCTCACGGTATAGAACACTCCTGAACTCCTGCAGATCTGGATGGAACTCCTACCTGGTACCGGTCTGCTCTAGGACGGGGACTCTAGTTATGATCGTAGAATGCATAGCTAGCGTCAAAAAGATTAAGACGTTACGATGTAAGGCTACGTGGAAACAGGTATGTATGGACCGTATATTTGTTTCGAGGTATGGGGTTTGAGACCCTGCCTGCTATGGCAAAGCGCCGCCGGGCGACTTCTTCGCAGAACTAAGTTGAAAGCCTAGAACGTTTGACATCGAGGAGGAAATCCCCGGGCCGGACAGTGGAAGAACCTCAAGTTCAAGTTAACATCGGTTGTGAGTATCGAAGACGGGTCCGACTTCTTTCGGACGCAGAAGCTCTCGGCTCCTTTATTTATATTGAAGAAGTTCAAAAAAGGGGTTAATTGGAATTCCGCAGGACGCTGGTTGGAGAAATCGCATTCGTTCACCATGAGCGGCTTGAAGGTCTAGAATGGTACACAAGAGTCCCGAGGAAACACCCCAGGCTATGACGCCGACTATTGGAAAGCCGGCTGAAGATGATTCAACTTCCGAGACGAATCCTTTCATTCTAGGGAACATGGGGGTTGTGAAATTTGGGTCTCCCGAGGCAAGCAGCGATAGCAGCGGACCCGTGGACGTGGTTCTGAATATCGAATATGAGGAAACGCTAAAGGAGAACAGGATTTTGCTGGCCAACGAATCGGATGAGCCCGATTCAGATGGTCAAATAGCTGTGGCAACTCCCCTTCCCTTTTTGGGATACTTCACCTCCTTCGAGAGGGGCCGACGTCAGCCTTCAGCACCTCCCAAAGTGCAGTCCAGATGGGGTCTAGTAAAAATTCCCCTTCGAATCAAGCAAGACTTACCCCAGAAGCCTCCCGTATCGAATAGGGTCATCCATCCCCTTGAATCTGAGTTGGTCATACCAGGGTGGGTCAGGAGCCACGCCCCTGTCGATCCGAAGAATGGAAGGCGAATTCTTCATCCTTATCCAGTGTCGGGTGACAAGAAAGTGAAACATTGCTCCCTCTCGTCCGTGTTGCTGTGAATGTTATCTTTAATTCTGTCCTCCATTTCCCCGTAACTTCCCGAACTTGTAGGAACTGGAAGAAAATCACGGGAGTTGTTTTTATATCGGGATATGAAGTTTAAGGAAATTTGTTCTGAGACAAAGGAGCATAAGCTTTCACAGAGGATGACCAATCACTGACCTCCTCCTCCAAACATTAGGACAGTTTCAGTTGCTTAATCTAATACTGTAAGGCATTGAACCCTGTCGTACTCTTGAGAATCTGTGGCGCTAGAATCAACAGAGCACGAGAGTTTCTCATGGAGGTTGACCCTCTACTAACTCTGTAGTTACGATCTGGCCTTGGGGGTTTCAGCACATGTTCAAAGTTCTGTCACCTTCAGGATTTTATCAAAAAGGGAAGGGCGGAGGATGGGTATGCCGCCGATGGACAAAACGCCCATGGCCTCGCAAGCTCGTCAATCACACTGAAGAAGAGTGGGTCGTAAGTACATCTGCTCATTAAACTCAATCGGGATGTCCAACCAGGACAATTTTACCTCGCATTGCTGATCTCCAACCTCGATGATTCGATTTCTTTCTTCTGAATCCCGGCTGTAGTTCGCAGAGTCTTATCCTACCTAGGGCTCAGTAAATTCAAGGAGAAATCGTCAACAAATACTGATGTAAATAATCAGTTTTATCGCGAAAACTATTTTAGCTTTCCTGAATTCCACCAATTTGCTGTTCCAAACCAAGCATCACAATCAACCATATGTGCGGTGGAATGGGGAAGTGGCTCATGAACCTCGACGTCTTTGCTTTGTAAACTGCTAGTGTAACAATGAGAACTGAGTTTACTTGGGGCTAAGTTGATCTGAGGATCCTCTGTTTTGATCATAGAATGCACAGCGATGGTTGGAAAACACTGCCAAAAGAAAGGAGGCCAGATTCGAGAAAGATTTTGGCGAGGTTTGGGCTGGTATAGAAGGAACAGATACGGGAATCATGAAGGAAACGCTTGATGCGATTTGCAAGGACTCAGAGATGCGTGAGGAGCGCAAGATGGATCTGTGGGGGCAATGGGATTTGAATGTGTTCAACTACATTCAGAGACAGACAGGAGATAAAATTAATGACGAGAAATACAGAGCAGACCTAGTTTCTGAACGTAACAGTAAGTTGTTTTTTACCTCCCCTCCCACCTTCCTTTCGTTTCATGCCCATGAATCAAAGAAAGAAACTTCGTGAAAAGATCGCAGAATTAGCAAGTTGACATCACTTATCCTTCTGGTGTGGCGTTCTCCAAAATGCAGGAGCTTGTCCTGACTTAACCTGTTTCTACCCTCTCGTACAAGTTCGGCATCATAATCGTATTGCCTCTTCAATTGGAAAAGGGCCCTTATTTTTTTATGAGACTGGTACCAAATAGATCTAACGAAAGCGTTAGCGGTCAGTTGCCTAAAAACAAGGTGTACTTGCGGTACTGGTCCGAACTTGTACTTCACCAACTCGGCTTCAAAGTTCTGGTTTACCACTGAGTACAACCATGTTTCGCAGCACTGAGTTTGAGATATTGAAACTAGCGTCTGGGGTACTCAATGTTTACCGGATAACATAGTTTGTGTCTTAAGAACTACTATTCCAATGTACAGGTGGCCCTTCCAATCCGTGTGTAAATAGGGCTAACCTTTTGCTCGTTGGTCACCAGACGGCCTACAAAACAAGTATTGTGAAGCCGTTAAAAGAAGAAAAATGTTTCTAGACATCATTCATGAGGAAGAATATGATCCATTCGAGTTCACGAACAAGAATTTGAAATACAATGACAAAGATATGTACGATCCAATCAAGCATGATTGGAACAAGGTACTGTACAATGGAATTGATCCAGCAAAACAGAAAACTTCTGTATTCTACGCTTTATCATTCTAACTGCTAAACTTTATGAGGTCGTTCATCGTTCTGAATATACATGGATACCAGACTACTTCCAGAATTAAACTCGTTTTCAGGATTCGCCTCACCCTTCTCAAGGTTCTCAAAGTTTGAGCTTGGTCTTTGTGGGTATGCTGGAACTTGATTCCCATCCCGCTCCGTAGCACATGGGACGTGGCTTACGAGAGAACTCGCAGGCTAACTGTGCCATGTTCCGGACAGGATAAGCGAGAGAAGATTTTCTTTGGTGAGCACGTCCCAGAAAAGAGTCAAACTAGGGAAATGATGAGTTTGCGGGATTGGCCAGAACTTCACTTCAAAGCGTCCCAGGCAGGTCATGTTACCTGTGATGATGAGCTCCAGGATCGCGTGCACTTGGCTGCTGTTCCAGAGTAAGTTTCTGATGGTTGCTTGAAGTTCGGAGTACTTTTTAGCCTGTGTTCTAAAAGATTGATTGACACTCGTCTAGATTGTATATATTGCACTCAGATTTAATCTACCAGAACGTCGCGTATGCGCTCTTAGGTTCTCACTTGTATCTGATGATATAGCTGTCTTCCCCTCGCAGGAAGTGGGTGTCGAGAGATGTCTTTTGGAACAAGAGATTCGGCCCTGAATTTTGGCACACATCGTTCCCAAAGGGTGGCAAAAACTGCGTAAGTGATTTCTTAACGAATAAACAATCATATCATATGAAGTTTGACACAAGCGTCTCCTTCCCCTATAATCGTTTCGTAGTTTTAGTCACGGAGTCAGAGTTGGTTATGCAGTTAGATCTGCGTTTCCTGGGCAAGCCTTCTCTTTGCTCCAACTACAGTAGATAGAAGTACATGTTTCCTAACTCCCTGGTCATACCTCGTATTGTGCAATACCATCTGCCTCTGTCGTGCATGATTAACTGCTAAGTACTGAAGCTCTGTGATATGCATCTCAATTTGCGGAAGTAGATTTGGAAACTTCTCCAGGATCTGTTTCTTCTTTCGAGTTATACTGCTCTAGCTACTGTTAAAAGTAGGCAGACCTTTTCGATGGTTTGGCTTTGTGCAGAGGAATATTCCCAAACCTGCTGATTCCATGGCTGCAAAACCACTCGAGTGGCGTGGTGTTCGTATTGTTTGGGACGTAAACTGCAAGAAGCAGCGGAAACTCCAGATTTCAGAGCTCAATCCCTGGTTTTAGGAGCCATTTGAAGCTAAGCAATGGTAGAGGCAGTTTATACATATCAGCTATTTCGCGCTGTCGTCGGACTGATTCTGTGCACTATACACTGCATTCCGCTATCTGTGCGCTACTGTCAGCTTCAATTATGAAAATTAATTATGGAACTAATTTCCTATGAGTATAGCTCTCTCTCTCTCTCTTTGAAAATGTGTGATGTTTTTATGGTCTATCTGCTCTTAAATTTAGAGGGTTTCGTGAAATCTTTCGAGAATTTGAATCTGGGAATGGCTCCGGTCTGTACCTATAAGGATCAGCCTCACTTTTAGATTCTCCAAAATACTTCATCTCCCGGTTGAAAATGGTATCCATCTGGTATATACAAGCAATCTGTTTCTAGATCAGTTTTAAGCAGTTATTAGTTTCATTCTTACATGAACATCAAGAGGTACTTAGTGAAAGATCATTAAATCTGTATGAATGAATCATACTATCTGGTGGAACTCTCTCAAATATTGTTTTTCCAGACTTTATTTACTTTTATATATTGAAATAGCTAATCTCAAGAATGGCAGAAAAGGCTGAATGACAACCTCAAAAAAATCGATAGAGAAACTCTATTAGTGAAAACTCTGCTATCAATCTCAGATCCCAAGTTCCATCATTCTTGTCTTTGTGTTCAAACAACGTTCTGGTTATAGTTGTACTATTAGAATTTATAGTAAATTAAATAGTAGTACTATAAGATTTTAAATAAATTACATATTTATTTAATGCTTTTGCAATATCCTTATAGTTTCTTTCTGCTTGATATGGCTAATAAGTCCTTCAGACTTTTGCCGTTCCTCAAAGGGATTCGCTCGCACGGTTTCTTATATGAATTTTAAATATGTCTCTCAAACACTGACGGAGACAATTTGTCATATTCAAATTGTTTTGTTCAACAGAAATTTAATGAAATCAACTTAACATAATGAAAAGTCAGACACAATATAATTGCAATATACCTAATAAGACAAACTAAACACTTTTATAAGTACCGTTAGTTACCTCAGGGACATCTCTAAAACTTCCCTTTGAACTAAAATATATGTTGCTGATCAAGATAATCAAAATCGCCACGTCAGGTAACCTTGGTTACCAACTAGTATAATAATCAATTGCCACGTTGTTGGTCCACGTCAAAATTTCAGGTTTGAATAACTGACGACTTGGGATGCAGTTAACTCTAAATACCGAAATTAGTGTTCTGTTAAGTCTATCTCTGCTGCTGAATGTAATAACAATACCATAAATCATAAAAACTTTCAAATGAACTAAAGTCACAATACCATAGTGATAACGATGAAGCTTTTGGGCTGAATCAGCGATGATTCTTCTCCCTCAATAGGTTTGAGAGAAAAGAACCTTTCCGCTCCGTCAGCGATAATTCTTCAGTCTTTCGATGAGTCTTCGGTCTTTTCTCTCAACATAAATTTTAGAAAAAAGAGTATTTTGGCTCAAAAATGAAATTTCTTCTTTCTTTTGTCCAGCGAGCAACAGATAAATTTAAATGAAAGAACAGACTCTAGGGACAAAGTAAAAACGACCAAATCCAATCAAATATGAAATAAAAGAAAAATCCAAGTAGAAATGATAGAAATTAGAATATTGATATTGACAATATGTTTGTCGATGATGATATCCAACCTATAGGACTTAACCGATAGAAGATAGGATATTGATACTCATAGTTTGCTGTGGATAATGATATCCAAATCTACAAATTTCTAAGTGATAAGAAATTGTGTAGTGAGACTGCGAATTCGTTATTGATAATGATATCCAACCTACAAGATTAAGCAATAGAAGACGGATGTTGAAACTGATAATATGATATTAATAGATATCTGACCGTCAAGGTTTAAGCAATAGAAGTGGAATATTGATATTGATAATTTTTTATTAGTAATGATGTCCAACCTAGAAGATTTTATTCAAACATCGGAAAAATGTATCATCTATATTATTTTAACTTCTTAACTAAGACAAGTTGAATAAAAAATTAGAAAATAGAGTGAATAAAATATCATACATCAACATTTTTATTTATATAATAGTTTTACATGTTTTCTCAATGATGAAATTCAACTAAAATACTATAATAATAATATCTATAAAGTGCATTAATGATTTCATCGTGATAGCTTTGTAACTACAATATGAAATAAAAGATAGTACAGAATGAATCTTATATTAATACTAATCATAAATATTTTAATCGTAACTTACATGATTTTAATAATTATATTAAACCTAATAAGCTGGATATCAGGCTATCATTTAGTTAAAAATTTGAAAGATAAGTGTATTTCGATTATATTCAAGTATTAATATATCACATAAAATTTAGCTTAGTTACCTAAACTTGATAAAATTGTATATTTAATGATATAATATCTATAAAAATATACAAGTACATGCTCCCAATATAGGAGTACATTATCAACTATTTAATTATTTATTTATATAATTAAATAGATAAAAAAATTAATTTTAGATAATTTAGAAATAGATATAATCATTTCATTGGTAGGATCTAACTAGAGGAACCAAGTGAGAAAATGCATGGACTAAGTTAATTTTATCACCACTTTGTCTTATTGTGTACCTCTTATTTCTAAGATTGATCAAATAAGTTTCTTTTTATTATATTTGATGAGATTACACATTGATGAAAGCGCAAAATTACATTTAAAAGAACCAACTTCTAGCACATTTATTATTTATCTATGATCTCTCAATTCAAATACTAATATATGTATATCTCTCACATGAAGTGATTTCTTTTTGACCCCAATATAAACTTAGTTTATAGTTTATGGAACTATAAACTATAAAATTTATCCAACAGATGATATAATTTTCATATTTTTCTTGTAGAGCATAGTCCAAAATTCTCCACAGTACATCTTCGGATGAAAACGGTATCCATCTGGTATATACAAGTATTTTTTTTATAAATCAATTTTAAGCATTTATTAGTTTTAGTTTTACATGATCATCAAGAGTTGCCTGGTGAAAAATCATGAAATCTGTATAAATAAATTATTCTATCAGGTGGAACTCTCTAAAATACTGGAATCTGTCTTTTTCCAGACTTTATTTACTTTTATATATTGAAATAGCTAACCTCAAGGATGGCAAACTCCTCACCCCAAGCAGAAAGGTTGAAAGACAACCTCTGCAAAGTTGATAAACAAACTCCTTTCTTGATAACTTTAATATCAATCTCAGATCCCAAGTTCGTTCTTCTAGGATCATTCTTATTTTTGTATCCAAACAAGGTTCAGGTAATAGTTATACTAATCTATAAGATTATACATCATTTATCTTCCTTGTATCATCTTTTTTCTTATTGGGCAGCATCATTTAACGACTCTGCAACATTCTCAATGTTTCTTTCTGCCTGATATGCTATGGCTAATAAGTCCTTCAGACTTTTTCCGTTATTCAAAGTGATTCGATCGCACAATTTCTTGCATGAACTTTGAGCAGGTCTCTCGACTACTGTCATGGAGACCATCTATCACATATGAGATCCTTGTCACATAAAAGTTAATGAAATCAACTTAAAACATTAAAAGTTTAACCAAATATAATCACAATAAACATAACAAGACAAACTAAATACCTTATAATCTTACCTTGATGCCTCCACACATTGTACAGTTACAGAAAATCCTGCAGTTGTCAGTTTTGCCTGTGGAGATCACCTATTAAACAATATATCAATTAAGTCAGGTCTTTCAACACAGCTGCCCTCAGAACCGTCCGAGTGACAAATGATAACATAAAAGTAAACGACTTTTGAGAAAAGCTTAATAGAAGAAGAGAGCTTGATAAAATTTCATAGAGTCTGGTTGGTTGAATGGTTTTGAAGACCAGTATCTGGGAAAACGAAACTCTTTTCGTTTTACTAGGTACTGGACTTCAAAACCATTGAACCAACCAGACTCTATGAACTTTTTAGCTGTGGAAGGTGCCTTCCCATGCTCTTCTTGGCCCTCAGCCTCAGCATTTTCATGTTGTTCGAGAGAGATATAGGACTTTCCACACGTTTTCTTTTCTCGTTTTTCTCCTCTTCTTTCCTAATCCTTACTTCCTCTGGTTTCTTCTTTTCTTCTTTTTCTCGATCCTCTATTTCCCATGTAGCTTTGAATAACTACACGTGTTCTTCATCTAGATTGCCAAGTTGAAGATCTTCAAAGGGGATGTCTCCCCAAGAAGAAAGTATATCCAAACCAGACTTCTGCAAAACGAACAACTCAAGAATTAAATATAATTACTACTATTGAATTCAGTATAACCTTATGATACAGTATTTTCTGATTAAAAAAAGATAGCCTATTCCGTAAAGCTATTTCTGTATTTTATTCAGTCAGTATCCTGCTATTATCTACCTCAATAAGAATCTAATTTATTCCCATCGTGAACTCTATTCAAGAAAGTTATCTAGATGAAAGAACCTACCATGAAAACTTTAATATAAGGAAATGATGTAACACTTATTTTCATGCTATAAATAAAATGTTTATGTATATAATGGATTTGACATGTAATGATATTGCAATGAGAAACTATCCACCTCATAACTACCTATCCCGACTAATAACTAGGATTCAACTGAAATAGGATTTAAAGCTTGAAATAGCGAAGAAGTAATGGACAAGGAACGGATACAGAGAAATCAGAGCAAAAGCCAATCAGGAGAACGGGGATCTAGAACCCATCAAATACATATGAAATGTATATAAAATATAAATATGATCCATGCAAATCGAAATGAATATCAATATCACAAAATGGTGTCATTTAATTTAATAATAATGTGATAGTAACCGTTAGTCCCACGAGTTGAAAGTAGTTAAAATTGAGATAAAGTATAATAAAGATGACTATTATTATTTTGCATTTTTAACTTATTGTGCAAAGTCATACCAATAAGGGAAGGTAGAGCCACCACCTTTGGCGCATTACAAACAGATAAAAGCATCCATAATCATGCTCACATGTAGATACATTAAGTATACTAGATAAAGAGTTTTGAATACAATATTTACCATACTTTATAGTCATAGTATGATAGTACTCTAAATGATAAAATAAAAATAAAAATAAAGCAACTTATTATTCAAGTATGTATATCTTCAATATTTAAATATCACAGTGTTATCTTACTGAGCAAATTTATGGGACATAAATATGCATTATTTTAATTTTAGTTAAAATTTAGAAGCTTTTTGACATGTATAATTTTAATAAATAATAATAAATTAATTTTTATGATTATTTATGAAAATTTTGATGATAAAGTAATAATTTCAATGATAATTTTTTATTTGATCATAAGCAATTTCATTAATGATCTAACATAATTCAACGAAGACCTTACCTTAAAATTTCATATATTTATTTATCTATAAATATTTAGATATTTATAGCTAAATTATTATACAGAAAAACTGCACATATACTCAAAATTTTCTTTGTTACCTAACCAGTTAAAAAGCATAACAAAGAAGATAATTATTAAAATATAGAATGGTTTGGAAAGATATAAAGATATCAATAATAAATTATATTTTTACTTTAATTAAAATAAGATAGCAACCTAGAATATTTGAAATCTTTTATTGAAGAATTAAAATTAAATTTTTATTTAACTCGTTCTACATTTAAATATCAAAATATGCATTCAATAAAAAAATTATCCATTTTAATTATTCATAATTTCATCTAATTATAAGAACTTAAATTTTCCTTAATCAAGGTCTTAAAATTAATATTATTGGAATTAAAATTCCACTAAAATTTAGAAAAAAAATTATAAATCATCTATTTTTAGATATAAGTATAATATTACATGTATATAACAGTTTATCAAATGAAAAAGATATAACTTAAGGTTCTAGAAATAATATATTTAAATATCTCATTAAATACTTTTATAAAATTATAAATTATACTAAATGAATACACAAAACTAAATAGAAGTGGAAATAAATCTATGAGTTGAAAAAAATTAGATATATGCTCATAAAATAAAATATCCATAAACGATTCAATTACTCAATATCTACAACATTAAACAGCCTACAATTAATTTTCATTGCATACTTAAATCTATATTTGACTCAAGAATTTTGCAAATCCTTGGATGTTAGCATAGTGTCAAATCATATCAAAAGTAAGCCCACGCCAACATCTTTTATATTGCTAAAAGCCTTCTCATAGATCCGTTGCCAATCATGCCAATATGCGACTTTTTGCCCGAGGTATCAAAGTAAGCAACCACATGGCATACCTGCCATGCTGCATGTGTGACTACGCCAATTGCCTCTAGAAGCCAATTTGCTCTAGAAGGACTAACCTTGGAAAATACAACTTATACACAATTTGCTCAAGCGTCAGTCTAGTATTTATTTTCGCTTGTTTTTGTAGCTTACTCACTACTAACTGGTCTTTATTTATGTATTAATGATCATGAAAATAATTTTTTTGAAAGAAAAACAATTTTCATATATATTTAATTGAAATTAAAATATATTAATAATGAAAATATAGCATTAGAAGATCTCTACAACATCTGATAATGCCATATAATGTAAGAAGGCAACCACTTAGGAATAACAAAGGAGGGGAAGACCCCCCTCAAGCAGTACAAAGGAGAGACAAAAAATGTAAAAAAAATGGGGCTAAGCCCCAATAGAGTCTATATGAGAAATCTGCCCTACCTCACCTATACCATATAATTAGGTATCTTTTTAACCAGAAGTTAATATAGAATTAAGATTGTGATAGGTAAAAACATTATAACATATTAGAAAATATGGAATGCTTAATCTTTCATCAATTATATCATAAAAACTGATAATTACTAATTTTTTATATCAGTTGTAAGGTATGTTACTATTGATATTTACTTGCATAAAATCTAAAATAATTTTACTATTATGTTCTAGAAGTGGAAAATAAAATAGAAAGATAAATTTAACACAAATGATTAAAAAAATATTTTTTATTTTATACTATGTTAAATTTATCTATGTTAACTATAGATATCTTTATATTTAAAACAGAATTTTTTTAGGATATCATTACTCTTATAATCTTCTCCTTTAAATTGAATATAAATTAATATTTATAAATACTTATATAAATTAGAAAAATAATCTTATAGATTTAATAGTCAATCTGCTTATAATATCATTATCTTGAGACAACAAACCAATATCTTTCTATAACAGTAAATATTGTATTTCTCTTCTTATTTTCTATCATAAGAAGAATCATAGAATAAACTTATCTAGTGAGAGTATTCCAAATGGTAATTTGAGTAAAATTTTTATAAAAATAAATATTATATTTAGATTAATATGATAGTGTCATTTTTAACATACTTTAATAAGTACATATGAAAAGTTCATGCTTATATTCTATACATCTAATAAAAATAATATATTATTGGTATTATATGAATGATCATGTTTCATATATTTTAGATAGATATCTAAAAGTATTTTTGTCCTAAGTTAACTTTAAAAATTTATTTAATCAATAATGATTAAGAATTATATTACCTCAGCTATTTAAATAATTTATCTAATAAAATTAAAATGAAGGAATATTACATCTTAGTTACTATTTAGATTATTTATGTTTTTAAATTTAATAATATATTTAATAATTTTAAATAACACTTAGATATAATAACTTAAATTTCAAACATTGACTATTAGAAATTATTAGTTATAATAGAATTATAAATTAGAAAATTCACTAAAATAAATTTTCTAACTAACATAAAAATATGTTGAGAAATACTTATTCAAGTAATGAGAAAACAGACGACCACGTAGAAAAAATGAAGGATGTGAAGACCCCATCAAGCCCGTACAAGGGAGAAAATGAAAAAGGTAAAATGAGGATACGCCCCAATAGAGTCTATATGAGAAATCTGCCATACTGCACCTAAGATATCCAATCGTGTGGTTTACAAACAATTTGAGCATCCGAAGAAGCATCCCCTAGTGTGATTGCTCTCCTGTGGATTGCACCAGCCACTGCACTCTGTAGAGCAATGGACACACACAGTAATGAAGTTTGTATAAAGTAAAGGTCCCATGAAGATAAGCCTGTAGGTGCAATCGCAGCTTCAACTAGTTCATATCTGCGTTCATGGTGAGTATAAGTTTCTTTTTATCCTACATTGCCAACCCTCTTGGGTGTGCAAGAAGCTCTATTGTTTCATTTAGCTTCCTCGGGTAACCCAAAAGTATGGAGCAGCTGGTTTTCTTGAAGCCCGTTTCCGATACATTCAATTGTTTTTTAGGCTTTATAATCCTTGAGATATATCTGAAATAAGTTTTGAAAGCATACTCTAAGAATAGATTTTTATTTATAATATAAAAATGTATTAAGAGCTACTTAATTTTTAATGACTAGTTACTTAGAATAATATGAAATGTATAAAGTTATAGAGTGTTCAACCTTTGAATTTAGTCTTATTATTGTTGACTTGTGCCAGTAAATATGAAGTGATTTGAAGATGTTTAGTCAAAATCATATAATGTAGCAATTAATTATAGGAATTATTTTATTTTGTTTTATTACCATGTAAATAAATATACAATTTATCTTTAAATGATTAATCATCTTTGATAAAAATTTGAAACTTGGTTTTTGATAAATATTCTACCTATTAATTGTTTTAAAAAGTGCTTTCTTAGTAATATCTATACATGAATGTAACATGATGTTTATGATGATAATAGCTTTTGGCATATTTTCTATGAAAATGCTCTCAGTTATCGCAATTTTTTATATGAGATTGATAAAGTAGTATGAAATGATGAGATTATATTGATTATGTTAAATTTTTTAACTATTTGGGTCTTGTTTACAATCAAGTGATAATTTGTAAATACTTATATACCTAAAAAATTCATGTAAGCCTTCTTTACTTACCAATGTTCATATATATTACAAATAGGCTTTTCATATGTGAATAAGTAATAATACTAATTTCATATTATGCACAGATTACAAGAACACACAATTGATTCACGACTGTAGTGGAAGCTTCCAATACTAAGTTTCACGGAACTCTACTAGGAGAGCGTGACTTTGGTATAACTTTTATCGGGTGATGAAGATAGCAAAAATTGATTAAATTGCAATGGAATATTCTCATACGCAAAGTCACTAAACTCCTGTTAGAGGGTGAATATTCTGCAAATGCAAGGAAGTTATTCTGCAAGTTTTGCTAAACTCACAAACACACCAAAGACTACCCTCGGAGGAGTTTACCATAACATCCTATAGGATGCTAAGGTATAAAGTTGTCTACTATGTCGGACAGTGATCAAATCAGGTAGAGTTCTTCATGTCAAAGTGACAGGGATGTTTACAACATGTGCATAACATTCACCTCTCAGAAGTTTACATAAGCTCCTCTAGGATGCTCAGGTATAAAGTTGTCTAATACGTCGGACAGTGATCAAATCAGGTAGAGTTCTGCATTTCAAAGTGACAGGGATGTTTACAACATGTGCATAGCATTCACCATTGTCACAGAGCAGCATGGTCAGACTATTGGACCATGATCTCAAACAGAAACTTAAACGATACAAGACTATTCTAAAAGAACTTAAACTTAAAGCCTCCTCCTTCCCACAAAGCGAAGCATATAAGAGTTCAAGGAGCGTTGGAGTCGGAGCTTAGACTGAGGAAGATTAAAAAGAAAAAGCTCAAGGAAGACGAGAGGTGCAAAATCAAGGAGAATAAACGTCTTACATAATTGTTTTGGGAGCTTATAATGCAAGAATGCAATAAAGGCGAGAATATCATTTCCAAAGAGGTGGTGCGAGGTCAGTTACTCTTGAAACCATTACTTCTTGCTGGCTTTTATAAGCTATAGACAAAAATTGGCTTTTTGCTTGCCAATGTAGGATTTATGCGATCCTTGGAGTGGTCAGAAAATTGGCAAGGGTCACCATTCTGAATACTGCACTCAGACATAGCAAATCTTAGTCCTGTCTTTGTAATACTCCAAAAAATGCAAAAGATAATTAGTTTTATGGTCACCAAGTATTCTGTCTCGACAACGAACCACATGCTGCTTTTTCTTCTTCAGGAGTACAATTCTTGAAAGAAATCTCCATGGTGTCGGTTGTAAAAATGTTGTCCGGCTGCGAAGGACTTCTCGTGCATCATGGTGTGAAGGATTTATCGTTCGTTGGATTAATTGTTTGTTCAGGTTAAACGTGTTCCTGGAGCTGCGAGTTTAACCCCAGTTTTGAACCCTAAGTTTTATGACTTTATGTTGAACCTTTCGATCCAAAGTTTAAGAAAGTATCGAAAAATAGATAAGGTGTCAACTCTGAATTATCAATTCAAAATGCTGAATTTGATCAAAAGTATAATAAAATCCTCTATATTTTTCATTACAAACATCTCTTAATTTTAAAATGAATCCTATACATTTAATGATTACTTTGATAAATTTTATTCAAAAATATCTAAATAAAAGGAAATAAATCATTTGGAAAAGTAATATAACTTCCTTAAAATTTTTTAATGTAGTTCCCTTCTGGATGTATCTAGGGAAAGTGGGGTATAAGGAAGAAGGGGTGGAGCTGTCGAATATAATCCCTCAAATTCATGGTAAAAACTCCTATATTAAATTGGAACGCTCAATTTTCTAAATAAAATTTTTGAATTATAGGATTTGGTGTAATCTAAATGCCTTTGCCTTCTAAATTTTTGAATGTATTTCCCTTAAGTTAGAGGGCTCTTCAAGCTGAACTCTCTAGGGAAAGTGGTTTATAAGGAAGAAAGGGTGGGGCTGTCAAATATAATCCCCTAAATTCATGGTAAAAAGTTCAATATTAAATTGGAATGCTCAATTTTCTAAATAAAAATTTGAATTATAGGATTTGATGTAATCTAAATGAAACAAAATAAGATAATAGGCAAAGCGTATCTACCTCCGAAATTACGACAATGGTAAATGGATTTGAAGTAAATGGATTTTAAAAGACATTCTCCAATTGAATAGATAAAACTGAGCTGCAATATTCTAAGTTAAACTGGTTCCTCTATATTCCAATTAACATGGATAAATTTCTTTTTCGATGTTAACACAAGCTGATTAAACCTACATCAAAGTGTGAAATAATATTTAGTTCTGCAAATTTGAGGCGTAGTTAAGTCTAAATGCCAAAGTTGTTGTACTGTTAAGTATTTTTATGAGAATTACAAAAACTACTAGCAAAATAAATTAGGTTTTTTTTATCTGAAGACTTGAACCTCCAAAGTAGACCTTACCTGAATTACAAATTCATTTGGTGGAAGCATAACAACAGTGTATTTTTCCACGATTTAAGCATCCATTCCTAAAACATATAAAAATTCGTAGATGTGACGTCATGATTATTATCTTAGAATCATGGTGTATGCAGGACGATAGGTAGTACCATATGAGAGTGAACCTCGAGCTCGGGTTCTTCATCGGCACTCTTAACATTTCTTTTTCTTTTCCCTTCTGGGTATACTATTTGGCTTTTTTGCCGTTACACTTTGATACGTTGATCGGTTAAAGTTGAAGACTTAACAATCTTCTTTTCTTGTCTCCAGTCCAACAGGTTATTCTACAGCAAAATCGAGGTGCCCATTGCAAACTGACAGTACAATCGAGGCCAAATGTGAACTGAAAAGTAGTGAACAACAAATCTCGTTCTCATCTCTACGGCCAACACGAGAAGTGGATTTGAAGATCAGTTGATTATGCTTGATCCTCTCGATCTAATTCAACATGGTTACCGCTCAATTTTGGATGATCAATATCATTTCTTGATCACCAACATCTCAAGGTTATTTTTTCTTGTGACAATAGATTAGTGCTTTAGAGGCTGCGGGTGAACTGCATGACCATTGAAAGGATCAGGAGCTAAACTTCACCATCACTTCCAAGTTCCCATGTCTCTCTAGCCTTGTGCCGTCAGATCAGATTTACACAAGAGATGGTGATTGCAACGTGACTGTTTGATACAATATAGTTAGCAGTCAGAGAGAGGTAGATGGAGTCCATAGCCAAGGCTGCCCTCCCAATAATTGACTTGCTTGGTCTTTCTAGAGGTTTCTAGATGAGTTGAGTATCAATTGAGTGTTCTATATTTGATCTCCGTGCAAAGAATTGCTTGCAGACTTAGTGCTACAATAGTATGTAATGTGGCAAGCAACAAGCAAGGCTACTCAACTCGTGCTAGTCTCTAGACTTTAGAGGGTCTATTTTCCTGTCAAGATTTGGGAAATTTTATTTCTCCCTAAGCTCTTGTATCACTGTCAATATTTCACTGACCACTTGAACTCAATATTGACAATTGAGCATTGAGAGAACTGCCCTTGAACTCTCTATAACTTGGATCCAAAATTTGTGAGGAAAAAAAAAAGCAAAAAAAGTAGATGGCGTGCTAGAAACTAAGGCATGTCATTATCATAGGGTTTGATCAAGGAGTTCCATTCAGCTCTCTTTTGGATTTGGGTCAACTCAACTGGGGATTTTGCAGTATAAAAGTGCTTGTTTGAAGAGTTCTTGTACTAGAAGTTCTTTTACCAATAGTTCTTCTATCAAAGGTTCATATATCAGAAATTTCTTGTATTGGAGGATTCATGCACCACATGTGGCAGAGTTTATAGAATGGTTGATCTACATTGATAGAAGATAGGCTCCAATCACATCTATTCTTTGTTTTTCTACCTTTTGTTTGTTTTTGGTTGTGTAAAAGACTGAGATCGAGGAGAGAAATATGAGAATGGAAGACCGTAATGGAAGATCACATTGGGATACTATAATACCAAGAGCTAGCCATATGATCTAGATATGAAATTCAGTTTGGTAACATGTAGAATAATGTTATACATGATGGTCAAAATAGATCAGATAGAAGTATCACCAAAAGAGAACTTTTACTAATAGAGCAGAAATCAAAATAGACTTGAGAACCTTAGAACCAATAGCTAGACATATGATTTAAAGGTGAGAATTGGTTTGGTAACATCTGGAAGGATGTTACACATGATGGACTAAACAGATCAGAAAGAGTTATCACCAAAAGGGGACTTCTACTAATAGAGTAGGAACCGAATAATGCCTAAAATCTTTGAAGGCCATTTCGGAGGCCTAAACGGATGAATTAGGCCTTGAAAATGTACACAGTATTTCCCCTTCCCCCCAAAAGGAGGAAAGGCTACCCTTCCTCCCCCTGGTTTGTCTCATTGAGAGCTTTCTAATAGTACCTTACTCACGTGATTCTGAGACTCCTACAAGAAGATTCCCTAAAAGATTCCCTCCGATCAAAGCTTGTTTGACCAACCAGATAGGACCTAGACCGACATGTTACCCATCCAAGTAAGTAATCCAAGGGTGGAGCTTGCTGACATGTCAACTATTTGTGTGCCTAATCCTATGGTGGAGCTTCCTTGGAGGAGATCCGCTTTGTCTATATAATAAAGAGAAGGTGCTCCTTTGGGGCACCGATTGTTGCGTGTGTAATTTGTGTTTTTTTCTCTTCTCTTGTCCCCGGAGTATTACAGATACTTAAATGAGAGAAACTCCAAATGCCTAGCATGAGCTTGGGCTTTGGTATTTATAGAAAAACATACAAAGCTCTTGAGAAGCTTCTCAAGAAGCTTCCTTCTAGAAACTGTCTACTTGGTATCCAAGCTAAGATAGTTAGGAAGCTTCCCAAGAAATTCTTCCTACGAGTCACCACTTAGCATGCATGTTACCCAATACTTGGAAGGTACCAAGAAGCTTCCTAGATGCTTCTAGAATATTCTAGGCTAATTTGACCGTTAGTCTTGACGGACTCATCATTAAACTCCATATTGCTATAGGCTATGTTCCTCATTTGATATCAGATTTTTTGTTTATGTTCTGGATGTACAATCTCCTAATCATGTTTTGGGTTGTTTCTCTTGAGATTTTGGAGATACTTCAATAGACTCTCTCACAATACCTCCACTTTGTTCTTTAGCATGGGTGGCTTAAGGGATTACCATAGGTAAGGTTCATCATCTAGCATCCTATACACCTTATGTGCATCTAGGGCATAGATCTAGATGCCTCCTTTTCTACCATGCCCCCTTAAGGGCTCATGCTCTCTTGGATGGAGCCATTTCTATTCCTTTACACGTCCTCTGCCATCCCCTAGCAAGAAACCTACATTGGATGACTCTTCTATGGAGGATTGCCATCCACCATCTCCTCAACTCCTCCCTTTCCTCCCATGATCTTTCCCCCTAGTGTCCCACCACCACCACATGCCCCGCTCCTCCTATCCCTCCAACTTCCCACCATCAATGATTGATATCCACCTCTAGTACCTTAAGGTGAGGTACTAGAGGTGGGTGAGATGTTGGTGAGGTGGGATGTAAGGGGTACACCTTACATCCCACCTCACCAACATCCTATATTGTCTTGCATTGATTGCCCATAGTATAGCATCAAGGAAAAACTAGATATTTATAGTTGTAAGTAGAGGCCACCTCTCCACCTACTCTCCTAAACCCACTTCATACTCCAACCCCCTCATTACATGCACCACCAAAATCTTACCCTTGGCTCCACTCTTTGGATCCTCTTCATGTTTTCCTACCAAGTTTACCTTGTCCATGCATGTTGTGCTTCTATAGTGTATGATGTTGATAGCAATGTATATACACACAACATCATGCATATTAGTATCCTTATGCCTCTTTTCCATCTAGTGTGCTCCATGCTTTCCATACTCCTGTGTGTCATCTTGGCAGATGACCAAGAGAGAGATTTATCAACTTGGACCCTACTAGCTCTCTTCCTTCAGTGGACTTGGCTTCTTCTTGCTCATGAAGTGCATTTGAACATCAAGAGATTGCCTCTTGGATTCATTTGTTTCTAAGAGGAGATTGGTCCACATTATAGGAGGAGTACACTATCCATGCATAGGCAGCTGCCAAACAGATCACCAAGTTCCGCCATGCTCACATTTCACCTCTAAAGCATCATTTTCTACATCATTCATTGATATAAGGCAGGGGAGTATGAGCGAGAAATCCAAGCACTATCACCCTTCTCTATAGATACCTTATCAACCTTACAAGATCTTCATCCATCAATCACATATGACCTTCCTTCCTTTGTCCATGACTACTACCCAATTGAAGAGCTACAACTTATAGAGTACTTCTTTGCCCATGCTTTACTCCACTCACTATGTTTCTCAACAAGTGGTCCTTTAGGATTAGATTTTGAGCATTTATAGAATTGTCTCTCCCTAGATATGCTAGACTCAAGCTTCCCTCTTCTCTTGGCCTTTTGCTAGCCTTGGGTACTCCTAGTGCTGCTCATTTTTTATTTCATCTTGTGTCCTTGCTCTATCCAAAGAGCTTTAGGTGTTTTCCTCATAGGCATAGGAGATGTTTTCTTATGATTGGTCTTATGCACCATTTGTTTACAATACTGCCACTCTTTTTCATCTTCCTTATCTCCTCATCAGTATTTGTCAACCATCTCACAACCACACCAAGTGGTTGTGAGATGGTTTTATGGGCATTAGAGCTCCTTGGACTTCCACCTTGATTGTGTGGTAGTCCAAGTGGATGTCTCAAATACCTTCAATACTATTTCTCATCAACTTTATTTTGAGCTCCTTGTTTGGTACGGGATCAGATCCCCTCCTTGATTCCTTTTGTGCATACTTTCTATACTATATAGACATCATTGTTGTATATTCACCATATTACCACAAAAGAGGTCACTCAATTGGCATCAATAGAGGGTACACGCCAAGGAGATCCTTTGGAGAGGCCATTATTTGCCATAGCTCACTACACACTTTGCATGAGGTTGTTGTTGCCTTTCCCACAACTCACTACAGACTTTGCATGAGATTGTTGTTGTCTTTCTTACCTGTCTATTTCCATCTCTATTAGATGATACTCACATCTTGGATAGCATCCCCTTGGAGGAAGTAGTCCATGTAGTATAGGCTTTTGAACTTAATCTTGAGTTCCTTAGCTTTACAAATTTAGACTCATAAATGAAAGGTTTGGAGCTCACACATAGTTTTGAACCCCTTTGACTTCCTATCAAGATTCCAATTCCCAATAGGAGGTTTGAGAGCATTGGGCTCTCCTTGGAGATGAGGATTTTTATAGCTCTTTTATCTTGAATATGTTGATTCAAACTATTGCCCACGCTCATGTGCTCCCTTGGTTGGAGAACACATAGGTGGCCTACTCCCTCCTTTTGAGATGTTATGTCACAAAAACATCTTTTTTGGTGTGTACATATCTTCCCATAAAGGTACTCCTACCAGTTCTATAGTCCTTCAATAGTACTTTGTAGCATACCATTTCTACATTCTTAGGACCTTGTATGCTCTCATAGTTATCACATGATCGGCGGCAATTACAAGTAGCTCTTCTCATTGCAATGGGAGGATGTGGTATCACATCATAGGAGGCTATAATACCAGTAGCTTACATAGGAGCATGGATGCTAGAGACTTTTGTCTTGCCAAATAGGTACTAACACACGGGTTGCTTGTTTCTGTTGCCACCTATTGCAATAGTCAACTCAAGCATCTATGAATTCTAGATATCTCTCGGATTGGCTCAAGATTTATTGCTAGACTCTACACGTACAACACTCTCCTCTCTCCTTTTTGGACTTTGTATCCTTAGGCTTTAGGAAGTTTTAGGTGGAGCTTAGTGAGCATATGCACACTCACATCCTTTCTAACTTCCTCATTGATGTTCCTTTACTTGATAGAGCTAGGATCCTCTCTTGCAATGAAGAGGGTATCAAAGCTTAGCTTCATGCATCCCCTTTGATTGAAGACTTTTGATTCATGTCAAAGGAAGTATATCATGGCTCTTTAGCTTTAGTTAGGTCTACCACATCCATCACTCTTAGGCTTCTTGGACATATCCCATGTTGTTCTACATTGGATGTTGAGAGCATACATATTTTTACAATGTGCCATAAGAGGAGGCCCTACTAGGGTCCATGATGTCATTAGAGATGCAATGGCCTAGATCCTACAATCTACATGCTCATAGGTTCAAATCAAGCATTGGAAGGTGCGCACAGATATCATCATCTTCAAAGATGGCCGATGCATGTTGTATGATGTGTTTGCAATCACACTCTAACCAAAGTCCTAAGCACAAGCTAGGATCCAAGTAGGAGCTATAAAAATGTAGGAGGAAGGAAGACCATTATGCCCTATGGCTTGCCTCTAAAACCTTTGTCTCCCTAGCGGTGGAGCTTTTTGGCCATCTTCATCATCAATTTGATAGTCTCCTTTGAGAGGCGGCATGGGGCTCACTATAGAGGAGAGGTGCTTTGACTTTATTACCTACCATGCTTACCTTGTATTTTTGATAGAAGGTCTTTGTCACACTACAGAGATCACATGCTTTGAATCTTCATAAACATGCATCAATAATGAGCGCCCATGGCCCATTGATGTTCCTTATAATACCATTAGCTAGACATATTATCCAGAAGTGGATATTTGTTTGGTAATATCTTGAAGCATGTTATATATGATGGTCTAAGTAGATCAGATTGAGGTGTCACCAAAATAATACTTTCCACTAATAAGGCAAAGATAAAAAAGAACACCCTAAAAACTTTACAGCCAATTTTAGAGGCCTAAATAGATGAATTAGGCCTCAAAAACTGAAAGTGTGGAAGAGATGTGATTTCCTTTGCATTTTGTTTGTCTTATCATGAGTTGTCTAACGGTACCTCACCCATGTTGTTCTGAACTTCTTACAAGAAGATTCCTTAAAAATTCCCTTGGTCAAACTTGTTTGACCAAGAAAATGAGACAAGGATCAACGTGACATCAATCCATAAAGCTAACTTAATGGTAGAGCTTTATGACATATCACCAATCCATGTATTTAATCCAAGGGTGTAGCTCCCTTTGAATGGTTCCTATTTGCTATATGATAAAGACAAGGTGCTCCTTTGGGGCATCGGAGTATTGACAGATGAAGTCTTGTGTTTTTGTTGTGTTTCTTCTTTTGTCCTGATAATATTACACCCCTCTTCCATCTTAAATTTTCCAGACATACCATTGGAAGATCTATATCACTTCATGCAATTACAGTTCATTTGTTGCTTAGGTTGCATATTTCTAGTGATGGCTACTCTTTGTAGTGCTTTATTCTTTATGCCAAGTGGCATTGGCTTTGGTTTCTACTTGCCTTTTTACCCTTTTCATGTGATATTTAACTCTTCATTTCTTTATGCATCTTTCAATGCACTTGTATTCCTTTTCTCCTTTTCTTATGGGTATATTCTTGGACCTATTGGCCTTTACTCTTTGTGAACTAGTCAAAGTGTTACTTAAGACAAAAATCAATCACCAATATAGATCGGACCAATATAGTTCATCTTGTTTACTAAGAGTTTTTGGCAATTATACCATAGCAAATTATAGTTAGATATTTCTACACCTCTTGATGAATTTGTTCTTATCCCAAGTATGCACCAGTGGACATTTTAGACATGAAAATTTTTTTTACATAGATTTACATATGTGTGATACTCAGAATAGTCATGTTTGTAATTATGAAGCTCATATATATATAGAGTAAAAATCACGCTAATAAATTTCTTGGGGCCATTATAAATTATTATTTTAGAGATTTTATTACTATAGAGAGTTTTTCTCATTGTGAAGTGGAATTGAGCTAAGAACCAATCAAATCTTTTCCTTCTCAAGAGCCATCCACATCTCTTTTCTCCCCGAGAGAATGCCATGTTTCTCCAACCATAGTTTTTCATTCCAACTAGCACATCTCATCTCCTCCTCTTCAAATTCAACTTTCTCCAATTCTTGTTTATCTTTGTTTCAATCTTCTTTATCACAATAGCTCAATATAGTGAAACATCACCTACAAGGTGTTAAGCACACCGGTCTCATGAATTCTGATAGAATTCTTATCTATAAATGTAAGCGGTGCTAGCCAAAAACTACAAAGAAGGAGATTATGCATTGGTTTGATGAAATCAAGGGCAAGAAAGTTAGCCATGCAACAATCTCAAACTTATTGATCAATATGAAAATTGTTTAAAGTGCAACAAGGAATCACAGAGTATCAACAACATGGAGAAAGTGGATCTGTCAATATAGTAGCCTTGGAGTATGCACTATCAATGATTCAAGAACTCATGGATCAATATGAATGGAAGTATATTTATAAGATGGAATAAATAGGGTTAATTTTCTGCATGCAAGTAAGGATCATTTACGGTTTTTGAGCAATCATGCACTACTAAATGTTACAATATTCCTTTCTCATTGATTGTTTGTATCAATCATGATTTTGTTTACAAGTTTTTTGTAATCTGGAATGCGGGCTCAAATGAATCTAGTCTTGTCATATTTATCATTTTTATTCAATGAAGACTTCATGAAACAAACAAGATCCACCGCAATGTATTGTGACAAACAATATGCACTTAAAAAAATCAGCATAATGAACAAACTTTATTATATAACCTCCATCCGGATTCAGTGCATATTTTACCCTTTTCAAGTTTTCACACTGCAATTTTTGAGATACAAGCTAGATCAATCTATTTAATCAAGTGCTTTTATTTTTGCAACTTCACGTACTACATAGATATGTTAAAATCAAAATAACATAATATGACATAGCAAAGTTTCTTAAAATGACACTAAATTTCATGCTTTGAATAGTGAAATCTATCATAATATCACCTAAGTTCACTTCTTAAAACTCATTGTTCTATTATTTTACAAATATTCTTTGAATGGAAAACTCTATCGTTATCTCAACTCTCTTCAATTTTGTTCATGAATCTCATTGTTCTATTATTTTATAGTCAGATTGGTTGCTTGCAACCAAATAGTTAGACGGATGTAAAGTGTAAAAAGAATGGTTGATACTCATGGTTTACAATAATGGGGATGGCTTGCATAAGCTACCACTCTAGATAGTTAGTAAGTCCAAAAATCCTCAATAGTTCAAAATTGTCAATTGTAACAACATTGAGGTAATATACCATGCAAATACCAAAGCATGGGTGACCATGGTTATTTTTCTAGAGTGGTTGAGTTGGTTTGACCATTCCATGGTAGGTTGGAAAGTTCATTTGTTGATGGATAATTGCATAAGACATGTTTGTTTGGAGTCATCAATACAATTGTCAAACACCAAGGTACATTACTTACCACCCAAGACTACATAAAAGATCCAACCTTGTTATGCAAGGATCATATGGAATTTAAAAGAATGGGAAAAAATTCACTCAAAAACTTCTTGCTATTTTCGAAATATCAAGAGGCAAAGATAATGTAGAAGATGTTGAAGCACTAAAAAAGGTAGATGTACTTCAAGCAATGCTTATGTCCATTGCAGCATGGAATTGAGTGAGAGAAAAAACCATTTCACATTGCTTTGAATACAATTATCAAGCTCAAGCATTATCCTTCCTGAATTTTCTATTGAACCTCCTATTGAGGTGATGCAAGAGATTCAATCTCAAATTCAAATATCAATTATGAGAACCCAATGGACATCACTTCTTTGCTCGGTCCACTCAAGGGAAGAGAAGTTGCATATTTCCTAATAGTGATGAAATTGTGAATTCCATTTTGATTTAGTAGTGGGTTGTCAAGGGAATAGAGCTGAAGGTTGCAAAGAAGATCAAGATGACAACAAAGAGATAGAGGCAATCAAACCACAAGAAACACTAGATCTATTAAATAGATGCAAGTTATTTTTCTTACAACAAATAGAAGATCAAAAAGTGAACTTGAAGAAAGTGTGTAGTTTGATTTCAATTGTTTCATATATGCAATCAATTCAACTATTACAGACCATTTCAAAAATTTTCTCCTCAATTCATTAACTAGGTTTATATTGTAATATTTATATTTTTTTATAGTCTCACATACACTATGCTTTTTTTATTGTATGCTTCACGTAAAGTATCTTGAATCAATATATTGTTCTCATAAAAATCATTTGTAGCTTCTTCGTAAAAAAATTTGTGTTACAATTTAATTTACAAAGTGACTCTAGATCAGAAGCTTTTGTTCCTTGTCTACCTTGTATTATTTCATTAATCAAGCTCAAAGTATAGTATCTTCTGTCAATTTGTTGCCCTTCACCGTGAGAACTCATGAATAGATTTTGATTTATGATGTATTATTTTATACATACAATCAAGACACTATCAAGACCCAGAAATGATATTAAAGTAGGAGTTTCTTATTTTAGCCTTAGGTCCCAAGGTCAAGACTGCAAACATTATTATTCTAGGGATTTACTATTTTATAGGGATTGACAGGATATATGATGCATATGAATCCAAACAGGTATGAATGGGTGTTATTTTCCCTTATCATTATTCATCTCAAATAACAACGTCAGTTGTGAGTTGTGAGTTTTGCCCCACTCCACTCCACTTTTTTCTATTTTCTATTTCTATGTACAACCTTTCTCTTCTTTCAATTTTTACTTCTTAAGTACAACATCACAAAGTTGCATGTTCCATCATTTTGAAATATGTTTCAAAGTGTACCAAAGGTGTGTCTCACCACCAGAGGATACTCAAGCTAAGTGAAACTTAGCATGATAACTAAATAGTTTAGGATTTTTTGAGTTGTAATATTTAGGTCTAGTTTATGTTTAAGTCATGATTTAATTTTCATTTTAGATTATCATTATATCATGGTCATAAGTTTTATTGCATGTTACTTTGATTTTTTCTAATTCATAATTTTAATTTTTTTAATTCATAATTTTTTATTTTTCATTATTCAAGATTATTTCTATCATGTGTGATGATTTTTTG
The DNA here is from genome assembly GCA_948567375.1 of Lunularia cruciata. Lineage (NCBI taxonomy): Eukaryota > Viridiplantae > Streptophyta > Marchantiopsida > Lunulariales > Lunulariaceae > Lunularia > Lunularia cruciata. Next base: position 6,606,244 of record OX419760.1, on the reverse strand, counting down.
TGAGTTTTAATTTTTTTTAAATTTTTAAAATTTTTTTAATGATTTCCATTGTCAAGTGTACACTTTCAATAATATTTTTCTTGGAAAGAGGATAATTCAGGCCATAATAAAAAAAAGCAGAAGATTTACTTTTCTACACAAATCTCCATGTTCACTATTATATATCTTACGCCTCACAAAAGAGATCTAATGTATCAAAATAAAAACCATCATCAATGATATTCTTCATTTCAAAACTTAAACAAAGTGTTATTGAACACTTTGCACATCAAGGTGTAATAACAGTAGTATATGTGATATTAGTAAATTAATATTTGGTATTAAAGTAAGTAATTAACACCTCAATACATTATAAACAAAGCTTTACACTTATTCAAGTCCTCATTATTTTTATTGCATTTTATACTACGCATGGAAATAATGGATAAATAATATTGGTATGGTTGCTATCAAATTACTATTCTGTTATAAAGTGACGATTATGTCAACAATGTTCTTTTTCTGACCTTTTATTAATTTCTTATAGTTATATATAATTACATAAAATTTATAAATATGCCTTTTTAAAAATAAAAAATAAATAAATATAAGAAGTTACACTATAGTCTTTTGGATGGATGATAACAAAACAGATTAAATTTCTTCAATATTTCTAAAAGCAAAAGAAAATAGAAATGGCATATATCATTGAAGCATAATATATGACATATGAAAAGTCCTTGAAAAAAGACTTTGGGAATTAAAGGATTTGCTGGTAGATCAAGTTGTCAAAATTCCTTTCAATATATTACCGTATTTTTAATTTTGAGAAATAAACCTATAAAAAAATCATATTGTGATGTTTTAGTTTAAAATGTATATTCTCTTATGAATTTGTAATGATCATATATATATGGTTATCAAGTCATGTAAACTAATCTTTTAGTGTCCTATTTTAGTACTATTCTACCATCTCTATTTCTTAACATTAATTTTTAATTATGAGTATACCACTTTGTGTAAAAGTTGAAGTTCAAGCTTTCAAATTGGCACCTCGATGTCGATTCCTCGCCACCTGGGGCGGTAGTACGTTTCAAGGTTGGGCTGTTAAAGCGATAGGTGAGCTGGGTTGAGAACGTCGTGAGACAGTTCGGTCCATATCCGGTGCGGCATATCTGGATTTAATAATCATTTTAGAGCATTGAGAGGACCTTTCCCTAGTTCGAGAGGACCGGGAAGCACGCACCTCTGGTGTACCAGTTATCGTGCCCACGGTAAACGCTGGGTAGCCAAGTGGGGAGCGGACAACTACTGAAAACGCTATCTGGCCACGAAACAAAACATGAAACCGTAATGGGAGGAGAATTATTCTTTTTCTAAATATTTGAAATGTTTATTTTATTTTCAAAATATTCTAACATTTAAAGACGTTTTAAAAATTTGCAAAGGAGCCAATACTTGATATTTTGCTAATCGAAATTGTTTTAATATAGGCAAATTTGATTGATTTGTTAAATTTTTTAATTCTGCTTTAAATCTAGAAAAAGTTTGGGTTCTATATTGTGTAGAAACATTCGTCATATCTATACCATGTAAACATATGTTACCATAATCACAGTCGTCAAGACCTGCAATAGTTTGTAATAAACTGGATTTTCCAGAACCAGAAGGACCTAAAAGGGCTATTGAAGAATATTTAGGTCCCGTATTTCCAGACATGGTTACCTCCGTATATTTTTTTAATACAAGGGGCTCTTCCAGCATGCCATAAGTGACCTACCAAGAAACAGGGTCATTGGTTGAAACAGGAGATGTTTTAGTAGTTAAATTAACGCCTCAAGAAACAGAAGAAACTTTACGTGCTCCAGAAGGAAAACTATTACAAGATATTTTTGGTATTCAAGATGTAATTAACATTTGGGCCGATATTATCAACCGTGTTACACGGCATTTCTCCGTCAGGCTTCCGCCCATTGCCTGCTGAAAATTCCCCAGTGCTGCCTCCCGTAAGAGTTTGGGTCGTGTCTCAATCCCAGTGTGGCTGATCATCCTCTTAGACCAGGTACTGATCGTCGCCTTGGTAAGCGATGTTTTTAGGATTATTCACAAGAAAGAAATGCGACCGCGTAGGATTATTCACAAGTGCTATTCAAGCTAGTAAGTATGGGTCCTCATCATCCATCGATGCATGGTGTTCTTCGACTTATGGTTACTTTGGATGGACCGTGACGTAACTTTAGGATTTGTAGGTTTACGTCGTGATGATTATCTTGAAAAGGATAGAAGTCGTGGTATTTATTTCACATAAGACTGGGTTCCTTTGCCAGGATTTTTCCCTGTAGCATATGGGGGAATTCGTGTTTGGCACGTTACTCTTACCGTATTGACGGTGATGCCGATGGCAGGGCTAGTGATTGGAGTGAAGTCGTAACAAGGTCGCCGTCCTGGAAGGTGCGGTGTTCAGCACATTCTTTGCGGGGGCTTTTCTTGGAGGTTCGGAGGAAGCAGCAATGAATATCTTTTGGTATTCGTTTACGATAAGAAAATGGACGACCGCGAAGAAAAATGGAAGGATGGGAAGACCCCCATCAAACCGTACAAGGAAAATGTGAAAAAGGTAAAATGAGCCTAAACCCCCACTAGAATATGTACGAGAAATTTACATTATTGCATCTTGCATCTTGCATTTTATTCTTATGCAAATCGTGTGGTCTACAAACAATGGGAGTATCAAGAAATTATCATCCAGTGTAATTACTCTCCTATGGAATATAACAGCCACTACTTTTTTAGAAAAATGGATACATGATCTAAAATATACTATAAAATCTAAAAATGAAAATGATACTTCTAGTGCCTAACATGATAAACTTTCCGGCATTCAATGTATCAAGCGTCGCGTCCATTACTCCATATAAATCCCGTGCTAGAGAATCAAAGAAATGATCTCGTTGCGTACCTCTGTACTGTACTTGGACATTGTTTAGGATTAGGGAAGGATGTTAAATTGTTTATTTATTTAAAAAAGCACGCTATCATTCATAGCCCAAGCACACCGACGCAATTCTCAGCGGCGCACTCCACCACTGAGCTAGTAGCCTGTCGTGCAGGGCTCCTACTTTATAGAAGAGTTATTTATAGAAATAATACTTTGATTCAATTTTTTTAGCACGAAGTTGTCCTCCACCAAGGGGTTTAGTTGTTTGTCAAAAAATATTAGTTCAAGAAGAATGTGATGCACTCATGCTGCTTCGATTACAAAAATTCAATAAGTTCTCCACGTAAAAAAACATTATCATTCCATTTTCTAAAGTTATTACTTTAGAAGTCATTTGGCGGAAAATTATTTCTATGTGTTTATTTGATATGTGAACTTGTTATTATTTTGGTTAACGACGCTGAAAAAGCTAGTGAAATAGATTTTCAAGAAGCGAAAAAAGTTTTCAAAAAGCAAAAACGAATTTAAACGAAAAGCAAGTAACATTGATTTCTTGATCTGATGAATTTAGATATATAACAAGTAAACAGTTGTCTCTTTTTATTAAGAAGACCACCTCGTAGAGAAACTTATCCAGGAGATGGGATGTTTTTAGCATTTTTCGCAAGTGCAATTCAAGCTTTGACTTTTGCTACGCTTGCAGCAGCTTATATAGGGGAGTCTATGGCAGGTAATCATTAAAAACCTTTCACACAAGACTGGGTTTCTATGCCACGTTTTTTCCCTGTAGCATCTGACCTTACTTTAAATAAGAATAGGAGACGTTAATTTTTTCATCCTGGCATCGAGCTATTTTCACACAGGGCTTCCCCTACAGTATGGCTTCGCCGCAATAGAGTTTCATCGCCAAGTTCGGGATGGATTGGTGTGGTTCCTCTATGCCGAAGACACCGGAATATCAACCCACGAACAAGAAAGTATGAAAAAAGAAACAAGTAATTGTGAGGCTCTACAGGTTCTCCTAAAACATTAAAAATTCTACAAGAGTTGATTCTCCTACAGGAACAATTAAAGGAACTCCTGTATCAATAAATTTTCTTATTATAGAATTAATCAATAACACAGCTAAAGCCCACGGCGGTGTATCAATATTTGGAGGAGTACGCGAACGAACTCGTGAAGGAAATTATTCTTACATGGACATGGAAGAACCTATTGATGGAAAAGGTCGAATAGCAACGTCCGAATAACTACTTTTTTTAATTTTGTGCACAATTTTTTTTTTGTTTAGAGATGCTTTATAAGTACCTTGTAAAGCTTCTTCAATTTGTTGATTAAAAAGAATACGCCCTGCTGTTGTTGGCTGAGTGGACGAAAGCGGCGGATTGCTAATCCGTTGTACAAGCTTTTGGTACCGAGGGTTCAAACCCCTCTCTCCCCGTTTCAAAGTTCATTCTTTTGAAAGTGAAAATTAAAAAATTAAAAAATTAAGAAATATGGATTGATGGAATTTTAACTCCAAAAGAAGCACTTGTGAGGCTTCTCCCGATTTAATCGATTTATTTATTCCTTTAATTAATTATGAAATTTCATTCAGTTCATTGCTGGTCTGCAAGTATGATGGTTTTAATGATGATTCTACATGTTTTTTGTGTTTATCTTACTGGAGGCTTTAGAATACCTCCTGAATTAACTTGGGTTACTGGTGTTATTTAGCAGTTTTAACTGTATCTTTTGGTGTAAAAAGGAACTAATTTAACCCCCACATAAAAAATAGAGTAAAATATCTTGAGAAGGAAATAATCCAATTTTTCCGCTAACGTTAAAAAGTAAAATAATCACGGATTTTGGGTTACTGGCCAAGCATCTTTCAAGGGTGCCTGCTTTCAGGCAAACCTCCTGGCTGTCTTTGCACTCCTACCTCCTTTACCACTTACCGGTCATTTAGGGCCTAGTTTCTTAGGCTCGTTTCAAATAGAAAGTTAGAACAATTATGGTAATATTTTGTTCTATTTTGCGTATGCCTTCATCAACTAAATAGCAGATGGAACTGTAGCAAAAGTTTTTACAAAAGAAGGAAAATTGTGATATTAAGATTACCTTCCAAAGAAATAGAAAAGGCGACCACATAGAACACAAGAAGGATGAGAAGAGCCCATCAAGCCATACAAAGGAGAGACAAAAGAGGTAGAATGGGGCTAGACCCTAATAGTATTGATAGAATCTACACTACCTCACCTAAGATATTTGACCTATGCAAGTTGTAAGGTCTACAAACTATTGAAGCATCCAAAGAAGCATCATCTAGAGTGATTGCTCTCCTATGGATTGCACCAGCCGATGCTCTCTCAAGAGCAATGGATACATGCTGCCTAAAGTATGCTACAAAGTATGAGAGTGAGAGTGGTACCCCTTAGCATCTAATATGGTAAGCTTTTGCACACTTCCTAACAAATATGTCAAATGCCATGTCCATTTTTACGTATAACTCCAAGGCTAGAGGAACAAAGAGGTGACTTTGCTGCATATTCCTATACTTGGAGACATTGTGAGCTACTGCTCTGCTTGCCGCCCATCTAGGAGGATGAGTAATCACTCCCTCCAAAATTGCATCACACAAAGGGTCTGTAACCACAACATCCATCATTACCAATTGATCATCTCATACCAAGTATAAGTATGCTCTAACACATGTCATATGCAAAGAATATGAACACTCCTTCCAAGCAAGGTATCCACTCTCTCGTGCCATAGCAAACACTATACCCCTGATGGCATCATGGGTAGCTATCCTCTATTCCCATAAGGGCACCGTGTCATATGGACCATTGTTGCATCTAGTGTAGAACCACACTCACAAGTGAGTAACAAAGATGCAAATGTGTGGACCAAACCTAGGCAGAACCTCATCACTGTAGAGAAAGTGACTAGTGCGAGTCAAAATGCCCTAATGCATAGTCAAGCTAGGATCCATGAGCCTTCACCCTTGCTAGAGCAACAATGAAGATGTGCTCTAGTGACCTAAGGAATGGACGAGTCAACTAAGTAAGAATTTAGCATATGTTGACATTGTCACTCCATCAAGAAAGACTTTGATGATAGTGAAGCAAAGGATGGAAGGTCCTTTTGTGCTTGTGGAGATAGACCATCTCTTGTTTACTGCAATAGCACTTAGAGAGAAAATTATGCCTCTTCCACCTTGGTCACATAAGTCTCCAAAATAGGCCTATTAGCAACCACGAAAAGGGAAGAAAGTAAGAGTGCTAAGAGAGCCCAACTACCCAAAATGCTATAGATGCCATCTCCTCCATAGATAATAGGCCTACCCCTCTGCAAAAGATTGATAGAGATGTCTATCTACAAGCCAAATCCACCATCACACACTCAAATGTCTCTGGTCCAATGATATCACCAAAGACTCATGTAATCCTCCTATCAAAAGCTTTCAAATGTGAAAGGAAAGTCAAGGAAGGAGGAATCATGCGGAGAAGGTAAGTTGGTCAATGGGCAATATTAGAGGAGAGTATACCAAATGCAACTTGCAAATCTCCAAGTAGAAGAAGGTCGTCTACATGGAGAATATTCTCTACAAGGGCAACGTCTAAGAAGCATGTGACAAAATCCTCGGATCATATTGGCACTCCAAGAATACGTAGTCCATCTATAGATATGACACACCCTTCCAAAAGCTCAAGGTGGGGAGGGATACTTAAAGGGACCATGCTATGCACTTTGACACCTTGACTCTCAAGCCTACAAGATATAGCTCTATTGGCAAGTGATCAAATCAAGTGATTAGACTTGCCTAATCTAATCTACGAGGCCCACAATGTGTGTATCATCTGCTGAGGAGGGAAATACATAACCTAGCATGGCCAAAGTAGTAGATAAGAGAGCTCTGAAGTAAGCCATGGCAAACAAAGGTCCACCTAAAGGATCTCCTTATAATGTACTGACAATTGACTCCAAGATGATGACTTCTTCTTGTGACCACCATGTTGCTAGTAAAGGGAAGCAAGAGAGCTATAGAATGACCACGCCAAGGGAATGAGACTCACCAAGGATCCACCAGCCTGCCTAAGCTCTCTAAAGGTAGATGCCAAAGAGATGTTAGTAAAAGTGTTATCAACATCCACCCGTAGGACAACTCATTCCGGATAGATATCTAGGAGTGTCTTGATGTCTAGGGAAGTAGCCTCACAACCTCTAAGTGTAGCTACTCCAAACTGATGGTAACTAAAGTGCTCTTGGAAATGAGATTGATGCTAAAGTACAATGGTGTGGCTAACCAAGTGCAAAAAGACCTCCCCAATAGCAATCGGTCTAATGCCTCCCATGCAATTCTCCATCACAAGAAGTAGACTAGCTCCTCACGATGTTGTGCGTATATACATTGTATACAACATACATTGTTTACAATATCACACACTATAGAAACACAACTCACACATAAGTCATACATGGACTCTAAAGTGCCTCAATAACCAATTTGTTCACACAACTCAAATCACACTCAATCAGATGAATACTTGATTTATTGCTCAATAATCTACCACCAATTGGGCACTGATTACAATCAAGCCACACCCACTCTAGCTAGGAGAATCCAGGGTGATGCTTGCCAACCTTTGTCCACCATAGCCAGGAACTCAAAAGCTCAACACTAGAGAAGTGAGCTCTCTGGAGCTACACTTTGAAAGTATATCCTCTAGTCTCCAAGCCTAATAGTCCTATTGATGACACATCCAATGGTGCAAATGGTGCAAGTGATGTTGGGCCATACCATGTAGTCAGTACCCTAAGCACAAAATCTGACCATCAACAAGTAGTCTATGAGTAACTACCAAAATACTCTTAACTGCGAATGCTACTAACCCAAAGTCCAAGCAATCTAGGTGTGGTGCTACAAATGGTGTGACAACATCTAACTAAATGTTATAGGAATATCTCCCCTTGCTACTATTGCAGCCACTTGAAATATCTTGATAAATCCACTAGAATGATCATTTGCCTAAAAGAATCTCCAAGATGCTCATATACCATCTTTGATAAGCCTCCTAAGGAGAGGCAAGGGGTAGTGCAGAATGCTTGTGCAAAAGTAACCTATCAAGGCATAAAAGCTACTTAGGCTAATAATCTAAGATATTTAATGGTATTGCCTCTCCTCTCATAGGATGTAGTGAACATAGGGAAGAGATAGTCTCATCAGTAGGACTAGCCATAAACAAAGGGTGTAGCACTTTTGCTGCTCTACTAAACTCTCCTAATTGACCCAATGTCCTACGCCATTGTAATTGAGTGGACTCTATGGTATCTTGTGGTAGAATTTGTCTCCTAAAATGTGCAGCCCTATCTGACTCTTCTTGTAGGATAGCCCAATCTCCCCCTTGAAATTTGATAAAATCTAGCAATCATCTCTCTATGCCCCGCATGTCCCCCTCTAGCATACCAAAGACACCATCAAGAGAGTAAGAGGAATAAGAACCATGCTAACTCATCCAAGGGATCACATGCCAAGATGATCAAGTTGTAGGAAAAAAGCTTGCCTAGACTCATCATGGAGTGTACGGGGTAGCCTATGGAATAGGCATGGACATTGGAAACTTGTCTCAGAAAACCCCAAGATACAACCTGCTTGAGATGCTAACCACTCCCACAACTTGATTGACATCCTTGGAACGGGCAATGAAGAGATTAAGGAAGTGTGCATAATCTTGAGTGTCACACAATTATTGATGTGGTCACTTGCCTTACATGAGCATCCCAAGTGGTCCAATCATAGTCCTTGTGAATCCTTCCCACATGGGTCTTTACCCTTGTGAGGTAAAGTGTCAATGACACACCAAGCATGGTGTATCCTGAGGTGCTCTAGGCGGCCTCACATGGGGAAGTGTAGCCCTAGCTAGCACAAGAATAACAATTGTAACGCATGATGCTCCTCTCCATATCTCCTCATACATGCAAAACCACAACCCATCACATCCAAACTCACATGAGTAAATAAAATCTCTCCAAAAGTATGTCCGCAATTGTTTTACTCATGTCTAAACCAAACAAGAGCTGACAACCATACTATCATTAAAAGAACCACATCGATATCATGTTTACATAGACATAGTTTTTTTAAACACATTGCATGAGTGATTGAGCATATTTTGATGCTAACAAATTGGATGTGGTGAATGGCATGTCCATACACATGTGAACCTCCCTTCAGTTTTATATGTTATTTAAGTAGTATATTTTAACCTCATACAAAAACTATAAACTCTCATAACTTTCAATTTCCATCTCAAAAGTTTCCAAACTAAAGTCCCTTGGAACTCAGCTTCCCTTGGAACCCAAGAGATTAGAAATGAAAATTCCCGACCCATTGCTTTTAATGTGAAGTAATCACTCTAAACCTTAGAAAACCTAGAAGTACTAATAATTTTCTACTCAATTCTCCATACCTTCAATCTAGTTACCAATTGAACCAAAATTGAAAAAAAGAAGACTATTCACTCATGTGATGTATGCAAGTGAGCTCTCTAAAACTCTAGAATATACTTCCTTATGTTGCCTTCCTCCTCCTTCTCCTGTTCCCTCTCCTCTCCTCCACTCCCAATTGTTATCTACCATAATGTTGCAAATAAATTATGCACTTTGGAGAAATTAGATTAAATTCTCACAAATGCTTAGCAACTATTGGACAAATTGGTAATGTTGATGTAAATAATTTAAGAACAGGTAACCCAAAATATGTTTTAATAAGTGATATCCATTTTCTAAACAAACCCGGCTAGTCTTTCCGTGACCTTATCTTAGATTCTCAAGACTTTTGTCATCTCAAGGTGGAGCTTATGGACCAATAAATATAGCATACTCAGGTATATACCAATGGTGGTATGCACAATTGGTTAACTAACTTCATTTGTTTCTTTCTAGAGTACTTTGTTTTGCATTTGGCTTTATCTTCTTTTCTTCTTTTTTTCTATTTCAACTTTTTGTTCATGACAGAAAAATATAGATTTTTCCAATAGTTATTTTAGGTATTATTGCATGTACTATAGGTTTAGCTATTTTATAGAACCTTCAATGATTGGAGAACATGCAAATACATTTGCAACTCCTTTAGAAATATTGCCAAAATGGTGTTTTTCCTTTTTTGGAATATTATGTACAGTACCTAATAAACTATTAGGTGTACTTTTAATGGTTTTTGGGTTCCTTTATGCCTAAGGCACCAGAATATCAACCCATGAACAAAAAATTATAAAAACCGAAAACAAGTAATTGTGAGTCTTTGATTATGGAAAGTGCACTAGAAGTGTCCTTTCCAAGCAAAGAACCCTCTTATGCCCTTTGGCTATAAAACCACTCATACATGACAATGCTAAAGATGTCATTGAACAACTACTAAATAAGGTAAATAATTTTGGCAACAAACTACCTATTCTGCCTACTAAAAGAGATAATGTATGGGCTCTAATTTTTTTAAGTTTTTGAAACAACCAGAAAGAAGATGTTTACTTTCTATTTTAGACTCACTACACTTCCACTATGATGTTTCAGTAGAAAATTTTATTTCCTCTTGAATCATATTAATATTTTTTCCAACTTATCATAGTTTTATTTGCAATACTTTGAACCCAATGAATCTGCACTTTAGCATGCTTATTATGAAATTTATAGTCATTGATAATTTAAAGCCAAGATGATAGATATGTATTGATAAGCTACATATAATAGAGATACTTCAATTTTAATTTTTGGCATTGGAAATCATAACCCATCCAATCCATCATAAATTTTTAATTTTAAGTTTGTAGGGTATGCAAAATAGCTAATAATATATATGCAAGGTATATATAAATGTAAAGTACATATAAGAAATTGTGAACAAAATTGTAAATCATATTTGAAAACTAGAGCAAATTTACATGCAACATCATTATAATCCAAATAAAAGGATTATGATTCTTATATATCAAAATCTATACTCATAAATTTTAATACAATAAATTTAAGAAAAGTTAGAATCTCATATAATTCTAAGACCACTAATATAAAGTCATGGTTAAATATATTTTTTTATCTCCTTCTCTTCAATAATTTTATATTCATATGTATTGAGTTCATTGTAAAGTTGTAAGGATAAACCAATCTCAAATTTCTTGTGATTCATCTTGTTTTTTAACAATTGAATCATTATGTTTTGCTTTCTATATATCAATTAATTCCTCTTATCTATTTGGGTGAAATATATACAAATTTTGTGGACTTGATGAGTATATGATCAAATACAAAATCTTGCTTTTATGATCAATTATAACCTACAAGAATGATTTTAGAAGCAAAAGCAACTTTACAAAAAGCATAATACTTATAATAAAGAGCACTTCATAGTTATATGATCAAATAACATAAGTTCATGACAACTCTTAACATAAATTCAACATTTCCAAAATTAACACTATTAGCTACTAATATACATCCTAGGGTATTACAATTCAAACTCAAGTTGATCAATTCTCTCCAATTAATGCAGTTGTGGAACTTGTTGTGCACAATTGATCATATTCTTCTATAACACTTGCTTAATATCCACTCTTGATCTATAGATCATTATCATCTTTGGACCTACATAACTAGTTAAAACCAAACAAAATAATCTAGACAAAATCATAACAAAAACTAGACATGCATGATACAACACAATAGAATTTATAATGTAATTAGGAAATTTGAATGAAACATGAAAAAATCATATTATATATTAGACTTGCATAATATAAAATATAATTATAATGTAATTAGAAATCAATAATACAACATAAAAAATCATAACATAAATTATAAAGGTAAAACACATTACTAAAACCATAATAAGAAATATACAATAGAATAGAATGAAATCTTACATTAGATTATAAATGCATAATAAAATATGATGGAATCATAATACAATTAAATTCAAAAAAATTCTAGAATACAACTTGAACTACTATGTGGAAGATATTCTAGTTCCATATGAAGAATCTTGCTTGTGACACTTGAATGTAAATGAAAACTTATAACTTACACATTTCTAATATCATATAATAATCCATTCTAAAAGTCAAAAAGTGAAAGGATTTTGAGGCTTATTCCACTTCACATCTAATCTTGCCTTAGAAACTATTGTAGCATCTTCATCACCCACATTGGGTTGTAAAGAGTATCCTATGCAAGCACTCTTTATATAGATAGGAAAAAATCTAATAAGATAGAAGCATAACCAAATTCAAAAAATGCTAGATGATGTCATGATGATCACAAATATCTAGAGTTGATCTGTGCATCTAATTACAAACTAAATATAATAATTAATTAAATAATAAGAATAATTAATTATCATTCCTTCTATTGGGCAATCTGTCTTTTGTTGTGGTCCACTAAACAAATGATAATTTAAGACATCCACAACAGATACAATAGAAACTGTCCAAATTTCCACAATACTCCATACACAAGACCTTGTGTATACGGGACCAATTCTAAAAACATAAAATTCCAGAAATACCTCTCATAGCGGTTTCACAAAGTCAGTGTCATTTGCAAGCATTGTGGGTAGTAAGACACCATTTCTAAGAGAAAAGAGCCGTATCAAAATCTTCAACTTCTTAACATGTCAACACAAATAGAATTACACATTGGAATGACCTGCGCCAACACTCGAATGATTGCCTGTCTCTTTGAACTCAAACATTTGCAGTTGATTCAAAAAAAATCATAGTTGCTTGCCACCAGGCAGGTTGCACTTAGCACTTATATTCCATTTATTCTTCAAGGATAAAGTAGTTCTATATTGCAATTATAAACGCCCTACAAAAACTATAAATATTAGATTGGAGCAAGGCAATTCCCCATGAATGACCTGCTTATCACATTTGCTACATTTAAAGGCACATTTTTTGAGGCCAATATCTTCTATTTGCACTCTTTTGTTCTTTGGACGTCTTGGGGGATGGCTTGTTTGTGGATCCAATTCAACTCCAGCATCCAATTTTTATAACACAACAGGTTCTATGGTCTGCTCCTGCGTATGCTTGTAGCTTGCAACAATTAAGAAGGATACCATGTGAGGGGTATTTTTGCAATTTTGGAAATTATAGACATCTTTTCATACTTGTGGAAAATTATAAGGGTATCTTGAAATTTTCCCTTGAAAACATACTTGGAATGCAAACATCAAAAATTTACTTGGAATAAATACATCAAAATTAATCAAGTTTCATGATCTTGATTTTACTACTAGTTTCAACAATGTACTTACTCCAATTTAGAGTACAGTAGTGATGAAACGTCCACCATGGATATAACATCAATTATTCAATAGCTAAACGATTAGTACGGTAGGCAGGATTGCACTTGGCTACCGTTCCGGTGACCGCAATTCCTGCCGAAGCTATACCAAAACTTGAAATCGAAGGGTTTCAAGTCTACCACTGATGGTTGAAACTGATTTGCCATCTCTCCTAGCCTTGCAAATCTTGGCGAAGCTAAAAATGAGAAAACCCCTCCACCCAAACTTGGTTACTTTTTTTTTATAATATTAAGATGGTATGCTCTTTGTGGTTTTAGGGAAAGCTCTTGGTTTTGGACAAGGAATTTGGATCAGGTTTAGTAAGTCTTCTTGCCAAGGAGCCTTTTGATCTTCTAGCAAAGCCACGCCTTCGTTGCTTCCACCATGATGTACACTAGATGATCTTCTATGTTCTGAGCATATCAGCGTGTCCAGCGAGTGTGTCATGGTGTTTCCTGCGTTTTCAGCTCGTTTTCTCCTTCCAACAACTAAGACGCGTAGATTACTTTGTAATTTTCCTCAAAGTTTTCCTGAGACCTTCAAAGAGTCACCGTACCCTTATCTTCCATCCAGTAGCTTTGGGCGTGCAGCTCACACATTTCCTTTCTGAATGATTTTCTGCCCCATCTTTACTTTAAACTACCGAGTCCATTGAATGTTTTGAACAAGCTTAAACTTTTGTGGCGAACTGGAGGTCTGATTTGCCTGAGAATAAAAGGAGCTTTCTATAAAGTAAAGGATATACAATGACATGACGTAAACCATATTGTTCAATTCCACTGAAGTTGCATAAACCCGTTGTGAGAGTTCCAAACATCCGTAAAAAAGCTCATGACAGTTGATGATATACCGCAAGATGCGCGTAGGAGGTGCGTGCGCGCAGATGTAATTCAAATGAAAGAGGAAATAGCAAACCAAGAGCTTCTTCCCTGGGCCTCAAATAAATGACCTCTCTATCCATCTACTAGATCAAATGACCTCATCACCTTTGCAATTTCTCAAGAGCAAGCAAGACAATTTAGGACCGACGTATAGTCGGTCTAGAAGATCTTTATAGGCTCTTCTAAAGTCAGTTTTAGTTTTTTCTTTGAGCCTGCTGGAAGCTCTCTCGTGAATGCAAGATATACAACCAGTTGGATATAGGATTGCTACATCGGAAGTTGCAATTCACCAATGTAATGTGAAAGTTGGCATTGGGGCTTAGCCCCATGTTAACCTTTTTGTCTCTCCCTTGTACTGCTTGATGGGGTCTTCCCATCCTTCGTTTTTTCTATGCGGTCGCCTTTTCTACCTATTGTGAAAGCTGGCATTTACTTATATTTGATGTCAATGCGGAGAAAGAAGGCGACCGTGTAGGAAAAGCAAAAGATGGGAAGATCCCATCTAACCGTATAAGGGAGAGACAAAAAAAAGTAACATAGGGGTAAGTCCCAATAGAGTCTATATGAAAAATTTACTTTACCGCACGTAAGAATCTAAAATATCATAGCTATGCAAGTAATCAATGCGGAAAGGCTTCTCAATGAGAAGAAAAAGCACAGCTCCAATATGTGCTTGAGTGGAGTGGACGAGATTGCGGCTCGGTAAGCTCGTCCAGCTTTTAGAAGGTGGTGTGTCCCGACGACAAGAACACTTAAAGTGAAGTGAGCGGCTATATTCGGTCATTACCGGGTTGCTCAATCCCTAAAATCAGTCCGGGTCATTAGTAACCAATCAGAACAGGAGGAAAATCCAAAGTAAACGCACCGCCTCATCACTATTCGCCAATCTCCATCACCGGATGTAAAATTGACGGATTTGCAATCTCTCGATGGCTGTAATCTCTTATGCAATAAGTAAAACACCCAAATCTTCCCTAGATCACACCTCAACTCAATAAACCCCGAACATGTATCCATGGCATGCATAATACACCTCTTACCATTCATGTTGAGTACGTGCACATTACACCTTCTATCATCGATATATAATAAACAATAAATTTGGTTTCAGTTTTGTTCATCTTTAGCTGCGCACGGAATCCAGTTCAGAGATGGAATTTTGTTGCAGTAAGTATTTTGACGGTGTATTGGATTTTATAAAGGTGTCCTCCTGTTGCAGGTTATGGATTTTTGCCCGCAACTATAACTAGTGCAGCAAATATTAGAACGGATGTTGCTGGGATGATGTAAACCTGCAAGTAAGATGAAACCCTGCTCTTAGGGGCGAGAAACTTTTGGGTTTCTTCTTTTGTGTTTCCAAAGGACACGCACGTAGACTAGTGGATTTAAATTAAATGTCCATGTTAGATGTTACGTGTCTATGTCCTCCTATACAGTAGAACCTGTCTAAACTAATAGTGACGGGACCGGGGTCGAGTATTAGTTTATAGAGGTTATTACATTAGACAGGGTGACCCACATGATCAAATTAATTGATTTATTCGATCAGGGGGATAATTTTGCAACTCGAGACCACCCCGGAACCCATCCCAACAACACACTACAACCACACCATCACCACCATGCCTCGCAGTGGAGCACAACACACCACAATGTCAGATAAAGTACGCATTGCTCTATGTGAGCACAAACAGAAGAACCCTACCCTCACACAGAATCAACTCAGGCCCTGGCTTGAAACTGAGCATAATGTCAAGGTCAGCCAGGGTACGATCTCGACCACATTGAAGCTATCAGCTGATGTGCTTGAGAAGACCCAATCTCCCAACCTTTCTGCAAAGCGTCAGCGGACGGTGAAATATCCATTGATGGAATCCGCTTTGATGGAATGGTTCATAGCAAACCAGAAGCGCGTCAACATGAGTGGTGACCTAATCAAGGAGAATGGCATAAAAATCTTAGATCGCCTTTATCCGGATCACGCCCACTTCGAGTTTTCCAACGGATGGCTGGAAGCTTTGAAGGCTAGCCATGGAATCCACTCATTCCGCCGCTTTGGCAAGAGTGGATCTATTGATGTCAATCTCATCGAGGATGAGCGACCCAAAATCAAGGAGATACTGGACAAGTTTGAGTGGTGCGACATTTACAACATGGACGAGACGGGACTTTTTTACAGAATACAGGTTGGTAACATTTTGGTTTGGGTTGTTTTGGTGTGTGGTTAGCGCAGCAAGCTAACACAAACATTGTATTATTTTATTTAGGCGGACAATTCCTTGGCAACTAAGCAGCTCGAGGGCAAAAAGCAACACAAAGAGCGCCTGACCCTTGCCGTCTGCTGCAACGGAGACGGTTCTGACAAGCTTCCCCTTTTGGTCATCGGCAAATCCAAAAGCCCGCGGTGCTTCAAGAACATCAACATGGCCAACCTCGGTTCCATTTATCGCAATAATTCCAAGGCTTGGATGACACAGACAGTTTTTTTGGAGTGGCTCAAAGCGTTTGATCGCCGCATGGCTAACAGGAAAGTTCTGCTCATTCTTGACAATTGTAGCGCCCACATCCTTCTTCACGAGCTTCCAAGCCACATTCAACTGCAGAACACCATGGTTTTCTACCTTCCCCCAAACATGACGTCAAAGCTGCAGCCTTGTGACGCTGGAATCATCCGCAATCTGAAGGCCTACTACCGTCGCCAATTTAACCGTGTCCTGCTGCAGCGTCTTGAAGATGGAGTCGCTGAGCCAGAGAAAATTGATATCCTTGAAGCCATCAGGATGGCTGTTCCCGCCTGGAATAATGACGTCAAGCTTGAGACCATCCGCAATTGCTTTGGTCACTGCAAAATCCGCACTGTTCTTGGCACACAACAAGAACAGCATAACGAAGAGGAACTTCTTGATCAAGAAGTCGTTGCTGAGCTCAAGTCTCAGATCACAAGGCTTCAGTACCGCAATCCAATGGAAATCCATAACCTGCTTAACTATCCGGATGAAGATGTGGTTACCTACACTCCTAACATTGACGAGGTCATCGAAGATCATCTTCTCCAGGATGATGACAAAGGCGAGGCCAATGATGATGACAGCGAGGAAGTCATTCTTATGTCAGCCAAGGAAGCTCAGGCGATGATCCAGTCACTGGAGACTTTCTGGCTGCAGCAGGCAGGCGACAATGGCAAGTTCATCTCGGCGCTGCAAAAGATGAAGGAGAGCGTGGGCACTCTGAGTACGTGCCAGATGGTCCAGAGGGGCATTCAGGATTATTTCCAGTGCAAGTAGGCAATATTTTCCGGCTGCAATTCCAGTTTTTCTATTTTTTATATAATGTCTCCTGAATTGCAGTTTTTATATTTTTTATATAGCGTCTCCTGTACTATATTAGTTTACAAAAGTTGTTGGACCAATAAAAAATATTGAATATCAACCAATGGAGGGTTATTAGTTCAAGCATGGGGACATGCTCCGGACAGGTGTCAAATATTTGTTTATGGAAGTTATTAGTGTAGACAGTATCACTTTAGACAGGTTCTACTGTATTAGGTAGCAGCTTGGTTGATACCTCATTTGCTAGGTTGATTTTCATTGGTTATCCCACGATGTGCGCACAATTTAGTTATATTTCCCGTACTATTGAAGTGGTGAAAAGTGAATGGCGATGCGACGATGTTCTCGATAAATAATGGCAACAATAATAGGAGTTAGAAGCTTTTGTCCTCCCTTCTACATTACGGAGCAATCTGGGGTGTTAATCTAGCATTGGGGAGTGTCAACCTAGCCGCTGCCCCATGTTAAAGCTTCTTGCCTCAATTTAACACGCTCATGTATCAGATTGCACAGCTCATTAGGGAGCAGAAAAGGGGACCGCGTAGCAAACAGGATGGGAAGAACCCTGCTCATTAAGAGGTGTAGAAATATCAAGCTGTTCACGACTTTATATGTGACAATTAGATGAGAACAGTGCAGATGTAAAGGGGACCGCGTAGCAAACATGATGGGAAGACCCCGCTCATGATGAAAAATATCCAACTGTTCACGACTTTATTTGTGACAGTTGACGAGGCACGTGCGGATTGCAAAGGCGACGCGTACAATACCAAGAGAGATTTAAAATCCCCCTCAAGCCGTACGAGGAGAAAATATAAAAAGTAAAATGAGACTAACTCCCAATCGTGTCGGTATGAGGAGTCGATATCGGATGCAGTTGACTTGATGGAATGCCGGACTTCATTTATAGTCCAGCATCCCTTCCGGAGACTTCAATTCTCATGGTTAAGTTGAACTCTTTACTATTCTGTACTGATTTGGGAGTTGGAGACCTAATATCCGAGAACCGATATTGCGTTTCATGTCGTGACTCATGGTTAAGTTGAACTCCTTACTATTCTGTACTGATCTACAGAAATTTGGAATGGAGACGCGATATCCGGGAACCGATATCTGCTTTTCATGCGTGACCCAACAAATCCGGAGATTTGTGCTAAGATTCACAAGTCTCCGACAGCATATTTACTCTGTGCTTGTTCCACGTGACTTTTGTAAACTGGATACTGCTTTCCTTGATGACGTGGCTCCCTTACGAGTCGGCGTCTCTCTCAGTGTCACACACCTTGGAGCGGAAGATTGCGATCCTTGTTAGTTAGTACCTTGCTTGTTACCAAGTACTACGATTGGTGGCGACCAAGGACTCCACGTACTGCCCTGATACCCAGAACATTAGTTCAATAGTAAAGTCCAGTTCGGCTTTACCAACTTGGTATAATAATGGGATTTACAATAGGGGTTTCAGAAATAGTTATACTAAGTTTCATAATTTTTCATATAGATAGTTATGATGCGTTGATTAAATGGATATGGTGTGTGACCGGGAGATAGAAAAGGTGTCGTTACGAAGTTTGGGCCAAGTTCATTATTATTAGCGTATTCCATATGAAGCGGTTTGGTAGAAAATAAGGAATAAGGAATTTTCCATTTTCACTCCGTAGTGCATTGATCATGTATTAGGGTTAATAAAGTTTCTCGTTTAGGGTTAAAGTGAAAGTGGCGGCCACCAAAGAGAGCATCCATGATGTTCGAGAACACCCATGGTAATCAAAAGTTGACAAATTTATGCACTATATGACCAAGGCCACCAAAGGGAGCATCCATGATATTTGAGAATACCCATGGTAATCAAAAGTTGACAAATTTAAGCACTAGACGAGCGGGAACATGATTTATATGGGATTTAATATTTTAATTTAGGATTAAATGGGATTTTGCTCATCGCCGCTCGTTGCTGCTCGTTGCCGCTCGTAGCCGCCTACTGCTGCCCGTAGCCGCTCGATGGCGCTCGAAGCTCAAAGCTTGTTGGCGCCCGTACACGCTTGTTGCCGCTGGTTGATGCTAGTTGACGCGGGTTGACGCTGGTTGATGCTCATTGCCGCGGGTAGTCGCTTGATAGTGCAAGTTGATTTTGCATCCAAATGTGAGCCTACATTGTAATCAGGTTTTTGCTAAATTTTTGTTACACTTTTGGAGTAAAATTCATTGATCTCCAATTAATTTCTTGGTTGCAGTAAGATGATGCAAATCATTTTCCATAACTCGAGCTATCTCCCTCACCACACTAATGTATATGGATATGAACCAACACACCAATGCAAAACTACAAAACCCACCGGTTTAATTTACTAATAAGAGCATTTGCACAGCATTGGCATTTGCAGATGGTGAATTTGAATTTGAATAGTTGAGAGCGGCATTTTGGATGGGCCAAAAATTTTCATAAATCTCACTTTAAGAATCACCCGCCAGAAAAACGTTGCAACTCTCTCAAGAAGCCATATCATCTCTTTTGACAATCATTTATTTCACTATGGAACTCCTAAACATCCGCAGTATAGCGTCTGATTTTTATAAATGAATGCAAATTGCATGTGATACACCGTATAATAATTTATGAAGCGTTCATTTGTTAGCACCTCATCTCTTTACAGAGTTCACTATAAAAAGTTATGAAGTTTGTTATTTATCCCGTAGACATCCGTCAAACCTATTTCTGAAACCCCCTAATGTTACGTTTTCGGATACGGGTAGACTTCCTAGAGGAAATCAACGGGGTACTTGACCGAACTCCGTAGATTGTTGTTAGGAAATTTATGGGTACTTGACCAAATTCCGTAACGTTTTTGGGTGTTTAAACTTATGACTCGTATAAAATTTATGGAATTCCATGAAATCTCCAAAACATTCATTAACAGATTAATGGCAAAATCTCGTATCCACGTGTAAAATTTACATCTTTCATGTTTCTGACATTGTTCAGCAGTTGATTACTTGTACTCCGAAAATGTCAAGACACTTCACAGATATATTTCATTTCGATTTAAAATTTTTATTTAAGAACTGAAACCCCCAAGGTGTTCCGGGGGCACATCAAAACTTTTACTGATTTCTGCTAAACTCCATAGCGATCCGCGGAACTTAGGGTTGAAACTCCCCAATGTTTTAAAACTTATACTTTTAAAGTGCTTGAAACTTTCTTCAAGAAATGCTCTGTTTTAATAGATGATGATAGTAAAAACTGTTGAATTGAACTGTTAAAAACTGTTAAAAACTTTATTTGTTGAATCTTCATGATTAATTATTATTGAAATTGCATTTCAGATGGTTGTATGTATATTTGGCATGTGGTAATTGAGGTTGGTATAACTAGTACAATATATTATAGAAGTTAAAGTTTTCATATAGCATCCAAACGGCGGGTACTAGTTTGTGTTAGAGCACCTAATGTTTGTATACAAGTACTACCTTTCAGTAAAAAGAGTTCCATTCTATCTAGATGCTTGCCATTCTATCCAGATGCTTGTGCTGTAATTAAGAAAGTTTGAGCAGCAAGGATGCGAGACCACCCTTCAGAGAGGCCAGGCTAGGCCAAACAACACGACACAAAGTGTTCTATTGGTTTTGAACTTGCATGCTAGCCTGTAGATAATCTATTCCACATTTCATGTGACTAGATTAGCAATGAGAGGAAGCCAATAAAAGTGCTTTTAAGTATCTTTTAGTGTGTTTTGTAATTGATTTGCAAATTTGCAAATTCCCCACCAAATTTTAACAAGTTTAGGCCCTATGTTTCCTAACTCGTCAAGAGTGATAGAAGATTATTCTTAGTGTGTGATTGTGGATGAACCAAGAGACTAGAAGAGATCTTTCATACCTGAAAGTCAATTGGAATAGAATGGGAAGAAGGAATGATGTAAGAGATATAGTAAACATCAATAAGTTCTTTGTGGAGAATTTCTTGATTTGAAAATTCTAAATAATTTTGAAAAATTCCAAATGATGATCATCTTCAAGTCAAAGAGATTCATGGTGGTAATAATGGGACAGAAAACCTATAGAACAAGCCATAGAAAATGTGTAAGAGATAGATTGGAAAAACAATAATAATGCTACAAAAATGTACATCATTTGTGTAGCTATAAAAAAGAAGTACTTATAGAGACTTGTTAACTGAAAAATTGCAAACTAGACATGGAGTACATTGCTTATCAAATCCAATGAATAATCAATGAACTTTAGAGAATAAGCTCACTTTTAAAACTAGATTCTTTTAGTTACACATGAAACCAAGAGAAGAGATAACATGCTTTATAAACCAAGTAGAAACTCTCATCAGTCAATGAAGTAACCTTGGTGTAAGAATCTACTATTCATCAATCATCAACAATACTGTTTGAGTTTGCCATAGACTTATTGCCATATAATAATATCATGGAATAATTTACGTCAAGAATAAAAAACCATTGAGAGACTTATTGTAAGATTGCTCAAGGAAGAAACTTTGAAAAGATATTGAGAAGATAGAGAAGAAATTTCAAGGAGAGAGCCTTTCTAGCTATTTATAGAAGAAACAATGGAGGTACCTACGATGGTAGGATTCAAAAGAAGATGGACATCTCTCAACTAAAGAGAAAAATTTCTAACAAGTGCAAAAAAAAGGAGCACTAGGCAAGAGAAGAGAATGCAAAGGCGAGCATAACCTCCCATGGAGAAATCCCCACAATGTAGCTTATCCTAGAAGTCAAGTCAATATTCTAATGACAAGGAGTATTTCATTTTTTGCTAGCTCTAACACTACCATAAGTATTGATGAACTCCTAGATAATAATATTTGGTATTATTAGGTATGTTGATGAAAGAGTTTCAGTACACATGATCTATAGATGAGAATGGTTCCAAGTTTTCAAGAAGATTGAAGAAGAGACTTGACCAATGTATGCTATTTACAATTGTAAGGTTTGGATTTGATGGAGTGGGAGACAATTTGATCTCTTGTGCGATTGATGTATGTAACAACACAATGTCAACAAAGTTGTAATACAATAGTAAGTGTTGACCAAGTTGTAATAGAATAGTTAGAAACAAGTTGTTCATACAAGAATATGGTTTAGAAATGGTTAGATACAAAGAAAAGTGCCACCAATGCAATTTGTTACCATTCTTGTTTAAACACTTGGAAACAAACCATTCCTATAAGAGGACAATGACACCAAGAAGGCATGTAGAAAGAAAGAAAAAGATCACAACCACACAGAATAGATTTAAACTAAATCTAAAAATGATGACTCAATCTGATTCAAAGAGTCTACTTCACTACAAAGATTCCTACTCCAAAGAACCATTTTCTACCATTCCTTGAAGTCATGCATTTTTACAAAGATTCTTTGCGTCAATATCTAGTCTTTGTCTTTACTTTTGTTCCATACTATCAACACTAGAGGTCACTTAAGTCCCATCAAAGCATTGCTTCAAGAGGATTACACCAAGGATCAAATAAACTTGGCACCCAACATCATTTGCTAAAAAAATACCTCAAGATACACAAAAAAAGAAGTTGATACTACACTTGGAATTAAGAAAAAACATGAAGAGCTATTGCTCTTTCACTTTTTTCACCTTCTATTCCTATTGAATGAAAAAGCACTTCAAATGTTAATCATGAATAGCAAGACTACTTTGGAGTTACAAAAGCTAAGAAAACTACCTAATGCCTAATTCTTGAAAATTATGAAGACTACTTCCTCAACTTCCCTTTGAAAAATGTAACTGCTCTAACTCATCATCTTCAAGCGCTATGTTTCTTTGCTATTGTAAATTTTTTTACTATTTACAAAATTTTTATGCTTATAATGATCTTATTTGCACTATTCACTACTACTCTTTGGGAAAATGACATGCCCCAATGAACCTAGTTTGAAGAATGTCTCAAAATCAAGAATTTTTTTGGATACTTAGATCTTTATATCTTCTGCTATAGACCTCTAATCAAGGCTATCTTAGACTCAATCAAAACCTCTTGCAAAGAAAATTACAATAAGAGAAAGAAAACTTGAATTTTACTTGTGTTTAAAAGGATATGGTTCACCAAATCTGCTCCTCCTTAAACCCTAAAACCATTAGGATCCTACAACTGTAAATGCTCATAACTTTGGCTATAAAATGTCAAACTTTGAAATCTTAGTATCAATTAAGAGTTCTTGAAAAGTTGCTTTTGAATGAATGAAGATCACTCTATGTAAACATGTAACCATAAGGATACCAATCCTAAAATGCACATAACACAATTCCTTTGGGTGAAAACTCTTTGTGTAAAGAATCTTTAGAGGAAGACTCTTTGAGTAAAGTATGGTACTCTTGTGGTACAGGTCCTTTTTACTTTGGGCCTTTGGTACATAATTCCTTTGTAGTGGATGTGTTTGTACTTTGGAATTCCTTTGGTCTTTGGGATTGAACTCCTTTGTCTTTGGCTCATTCTTCAGTTGAGTACTCTTTGGCTGAGTAATCTTTGACTCACTCTTTGGAGGAGCACTCTTTTGTGCACTAATCATTGGCTCACTCTTTGGATGAGTACTTTTTGGAGTAAAATTTAGACTTTGGGCCTGTAGAATTTATAGTGAAGTATCTTTCCTTTGACTTAACTTTGACAATTCCTTTGTCTTAACTCCCAATCTTCTCAAAAGCAAAGATCTTTCCAACTTACCATACTTCTTTGCCATAAAGGAATACCAAATGAATGTTTATGTTCCCAAATATATTAAAACCCTTATACTTAAAGTAGAAAGTAATAGAAAAGAAAGAAAAATAAGAAAAATAGAAAAATCAAAGAGCCATAGTGCAAGAAAAAAAAGAGTAATCATATGAGTTTTTTATGTTCTAGAGTTGAAGTGTAAATTATTTAGCATTGGTCAAGCAATAGACAAAGGCACCCAAATTACCTACAACAAAAAAGGCTATGAAGAAAGATGAAGAAGTGGTGATGACAAGTATTTTTTACTCAAGCTTTATAGATGATATTTCTGATCATAGTTACCAAGATAGATGATATTTTCCAAGCTAACTTTATTATTGCAAGTGATGAGAAGAATGAGAAGCTAGAAAAAGAAGAAAGAGTATCAACAATTAGATATTGCACTTTGGCATGCAAGATGTGGTCATCTCAATCTTGCCTATATTTGGAAGATGGAGAGAGAAGGATTAGTAGAGGGTCTCAATTTGAACCAGAAGAGCCTAGTAGTCAAAAGTCTTTGTATTGTGATGGATGGGGTCTAGGAAAGCAACGTAGACTACCTTTTGCAAAATCCAATAAGAGTAGAGAAAAATACAAGTTTGGAGAGTACTTTCACAATTATTTTTGTGCTCTTATAAGTATGATCTCAATAAAAGGATAAGGATATTATCTCTTTTTCAAGGATGATACTAGTGGTTTCAGATATGTATTTTTCTTGAAATTGAAGTAAAAAACTCTCTCTTGCTTCAAACCTCCATCCACACATAGAAACTCAATGTGGAGTGAAGATCAAGAAATTACAATTTGATAGAGAATGTGATCATATTGGAAAATAGTTTGCTAGTTTTGTGCACAATATTGGATTAGTCCATGAACTTACAACACGTTAAACTCTAGAGAAACAATGTATTTCACAAAGATATCATTGAACAATGTTTGAATTAGTTAGAAGCATGTTGCTTTTTGGCAAGCTACCTAGAGAGTTGTGGGTAAAAGCAATGGGAGCTACTACATATATTTTGAATAGAGTTTTTGGTATAGTTTTAGAGAAAACTCCTTACTAAGCTTTGGCATAAAACAAAACCAACAATTGCACATTTGAGAACTTTTGGTTGCTTAGTTTTGATGCATACACCAAAGGGTCCAAGAAATTTTTTGATTTAAAGAGACAAGACAAGTCTTTTATTGGATGTAATTCAAAATCCAGAACCTCATACTATGGGATCAAAAGAAGAAAAAGACATGTGAAGTAGGGATGTCATGTTCAAAAAGAAGCTACTCTATCATTGAAGGTCAAAGATGTAGATTACTCCCATTTGAGAAATGAAGAGTAGGTGTGAGCATTGATGAGATAGAAGTTGATGAAGAGTTTCTACAAGCTTTTATGGAGTCTACCAAAGGGGCTACCAAATAATCCATGTGATACTAGCATTTTTCCACTTCAAGAAGAGAGTGAAGGCAATAAAAAACCTGATTTGCAAATGAGCTCATCATCAACCATTCAAGATGGAGAAAATTGCAGAAGTGGAGAGAATGAGAAGATCACCACAATTTTTTTTGAAAAGAATTACAATAAAACATCTTATACTTGCATTGTTGAAACTAATATTGAAGGAGAAGATTTAGATGTAAATCCAGATCATATTCATTTCCAAGATGCAATGCAATCACCGAAGAGGGTGAAGGCTATGGATGAGCAAATACTATATGGAGCAACCACAAGGATAGAAAAAAGTTGGAAAGGAGAAGAGTGTTTGTAGATTGATGAATGGTCTTTATGGCTTGAAGTAAACCTCAAGGAACTAGAACAGGAAGTTTGATATAAAAGACCAAGACCAAGACCAAGGACAGAAAATAAGAGAATGGAAGATCAAAGTAAAAGATCACATTGGGACTTTTGAATGAGTGAAACTCCAAATTCCTAGCATGAGCTTGGACTTTGGTATTTAGAAGTACCATACAAGGATCTTAAGAGGTTTCTCAAGAAGCTTCCTAAAACCGCCTTCTTGGAGTGCAAGCCAAGTTAACCAAGAAGCTTCTCAAGAAGCTTCCTTCTAAAAGCCACCTACTTGGCATGCAAGTTAACTTAGTTGGAAGCTTCCCAAGACGCTTCCTTCTAGAAGCTATCTTCTTGGGGTACAAGCTAAGCTAACCGAGAAGCTTCCCAAGAAACTTCTTCCTAAAATTCACCACTTGGCATGCACGTTACCCAATATTTGGAGGGTACCAAGTAGCTTCTTAGATAATTCTAGAATATTCTAGGCTAATTTGGCATATTTGCTATTTCATTAGCTTTGATTAACTCATCGGTAATCTCCATATTGTTACATATTCCTCCATCGCTAGTTAGTGCCGTCCTCGTCACCATGGAAGCTTCAAACTCTTGGATGGCCATTTGTGCATTTTGGAGATGAGAAGTGGTTCCCAATTGGCATCATGAAGGAGGTACTCCTTTTAGAGCACTTTGTACTCTATATGTTGTTGGTGGCCTTGTTGAATGTGGAAACATGCATCGATATGATCAACTTCATACTCCTCATGATCATTGATATGAACAAGAGGAGGGGGAGGTTAGACACAAGAGGAAAAAGAAGATGGATTAGGAAAAAAAATTTCAACTTGGAAATATGAAAGATAGGGTGGATGCATATATGATAAGGCAAGGCAAGTCAATAAGCAACAAGAGAAATGATTTGGGTGACATCATGACATGACAAGATCTTATCCAATTAGGAGCAATTTTATGGACACGTGTATCAAGTGGGAGGGGTAGGTTACTAGAGGAGAACATGACCTTATCACCAAGTTGAAAGGTGAGATCATGATGATGGTGGTTTGCATACTCTTTAGACAATTCTAAGCAACAAGAAGATGAAATTTGGCTTGTTGGAGGGATTGGAATATGGTGGTTAGAAAGGTGGAAGTATGAGGGACATGAGATGGAGGAAGAGCAAGAAGGGAATCTGAAACAAGTGGGTCTTGGGCCAAAACTAAAGAAGAAAGGAGATAATGTGGTGCTTGCATGTTTGGAATTATTGTATACAAACTCAACAACCGCAAGACATTCATCTCCATTGGTATGGTAAATGTTGATGAAGGCACAAAGACTATCTTCCAAGGTGTAATTGCTTGTTTGGTTTGTCCATCATTTTGAGGATGATAGGCCGTGGACAAAGTAAGGTTGGTGCCAAGTATCTATCGTGCATATATACATCGCTGCACAACATACATCGTTGTCAACATCATACACTATAGAAGCACAACTCACATATAAGTCATACATAGACTCTAAAGTGCCACAATAATCAAATTGCTTACCACTCTCAACTCAACACAACTCAGATCAGTACTTGATCTGTCACTCTATAAATTGCCAACAACTGGGCACTGATTACAGTCAAGCCACACCCACTCAAGCATAGAGAATCCAGGTGACGCTCACCGGCCTCTGTCCACCATAGCCAGGAACTCGAAGGCTCAACATCAAAGAAGTGAGCTCTCTAGAGCTCACTTCAAAAATATACCCCCTGGACTCAAGCCCGCTGATGGCATACTCGATGGTGCGAACGGTGCAAAGTGACGGTGGGCCCCACCGTGAAGTCAGTACCCTGAACACAAAATCTGACCGTCAAAAAGTAGTCTTTGAGAAATTGCTGAAATAACTCTAACTACTATCACTAGAACTCCAATGTCCAAGCATCTAGATGCGACACTACAAATGGCGTGACAACTGTCATGCGTATATACATCACTACACAACATACATTGCTGTCAATATCATACACTATAGAAGCACAACTCACACATAAGTCATACATAGACTCTTAAGTGCCACAATTGCCCCCCTAGCTGGCGGTTAGGCCCCTCTAACTCTAGATAGCCATCTACTCTAAGTATATGGTATACCCTCTAATGGGCAAAGATCAAGAGGCCGGGTGCTATGGAGCCCTATTGTTAGTCGACTGTCTGCAATCTATACCATATAAAGAA
The DNA here is from genome assembly GCA_948567375.1 of Lunularia cruciata. Lineage (NCBI taxonomy): Eukaryota > Viridiplantae > Streptophyta > Marchantiopsida > Lunulariales > Lunulariaceae > Lunularia > Lunularia cruciata. The sequence goes on along the minus strand of OX419760.1, from coordinate 6,578,073 downwards.
TGAAGTAGCTATAGGTCAAGTACATCTAGGACATAACCACTATCCTTGAGGAACCACCGTGAGGGGAGGAGTCATACATGCCATATGCCATCCTCTTGAACAGCTATCACACACTAACATAGTAGCAACTCTACCAGAAGAGCCACATAACATATACCTCAAGCCTGCACGTACAAGTGCCAAGCTAGGGTCCATAGTACCATCAATGTTTGGGAGGTGGCATGGCACATAATTGCGCACATGATCCTTCCAAACAACACCATCACGTCCTTCTAACACAAGGACTCCAGATGGCAAAACCTTGCACACTCTCAAGATAGTGCGGCCTGTAGAAACATCAAGTGTCGTCGGTGCTATCTGCTGTAGATATACATAGTCGCATGGATGAAATTGTTAGATTGAGGGTCTATAACCTCCTCCTTGAATGGTAGCATAGCATAAAGTATCTCTATGCTGAGCAATCGCCAAGTTCTCAAAGGCCATCGGCATCACTCTTCGAAAGATCTCTGCCCGTTGAGAACATGTGCTCATCCATATATCAGGGTCATCCAAGTCCAAAACTACAATAGCATCTCGATGAATGGCTGTAGGTAAATTTGGATCTCATCCATAGAGTAGAAAGTATAGAGAGAAGGATGCTAAGGAGGCTTGCCGGCTGAACCAATAGCCCATGGCCAACCAAGGTAATTGGAGATCCCAATCTCCCAAGTGGCCTCTCTGCAAACCATACTTTTGCAATCCTCTCTTCACCGTCTGAACCACTCTCTCTGCTAAGCCATCTGCCTCAAGGTGATCTCAGGATGTAGTATGATGATCAATCAAAGCCTTGTCACACAAGACCTGAAACTCCCCCAAGAACTCTGTACCCTGATCAGTCAAAACCTCAGCTAGTGCACCAAAATGACTAAGGACTCAATCTAGGAACAAGTAAGCTGTCCCTTCACTAGACTTGTCAGGAAGTGCCACCAACTCAATCCACTTGGAGAAGTGCTCCACCATCACCAAAACATACTGATGATGTCTCACAGTCAGCGGTAAAGGTCCAGTAAAGTCCAAACTCCAATGGTAACCCAATCCCATGATAGGTAATGGGTGTAACTGTGGCGTAGGAGCATTGAATGAAGCTCTAACTTGGTCACAAACCACACATCTGGCAACAAATTGTTGTACCTTGGTCTGCATACCGCACCACCAATAATGACTCTGGAGTAAGCTATATGTACGCTTTACTCCAAAATGTCCTAGCTCCTCATGAGCATGATGGACCAACTGTGGTCTTTGGGATGGAAGTGGTACTACTCGCACTCTACCATCCTCCCATACACGCAAAAGGTGTCTACCCTCCAATCTGAACCGTTTGGCTCGCTGAAGAACATGGTCTCTCTCCTTGGCCCCAACTGTGCCACCCACAACACCAGTGCAAAGATAGTCCATCACTAAGACATCATCATAAATGTCTCGCTGAACTATATCAATATCTTCACTCTCTGGATATGTGACCTCAATAACTCCTCCTGTATGCACTGAGAGAGATACCACTAAAGCCTCTGCAAATATACACAAAAAGGCCGATGCATGCCAACCTGGCACCATTTCCTTATCTGTCTCACCATGCCAACGTGCTCCGGTTTGATCTTGCTGGCTGGGACATGGGTTTCTACTCAACCCATTTGCATCATGGTTCACCACTCCAGGCCTGTGAACAACCGTGAAATCATACTCCTGTAAAATCAGAGCCCAATGTGCAAGCTTCCCTGAAAGCTTGCTGGACTCCATCAACCACTTAAATGGCTGATGATCAGTGATGAGAGTGAAGGGGTTACCAAATAGGTAACATCGGAAATGTGCTATTGCCCAAATTGCTGCCAAGCACTCTCTCTCATATGAACTATACTTCACCTCCGCTGAATTGTTGGAGCAACTAGCATAGGCCACCACAAACTCCTTCTCCTCATCATCATGATGGGTGAGCACCGCTCCAAGCCCCAACATACTCCAATCAGTGTGAACATGAAATAGTCGTCCCTTGATCGGTCTCCTCAAAATAGGAGCAGATGTCAACCTCTCCTTGAGCTCTACAAAAGCTCTCTCTTGCTCATCTCCCCAACACCACTCCTGTGTAAGCTTGGTCAGCTTTTTCAAGGCCTTGGCAATGGCACTAAATCCTCTAACATAGCGGCGATAGAAGTTTGCCAACCCAAGGAATGCTTGCACTCTGCTTACATCCGTAGGTCAAGGAATATGTGCAATAGCCTCCACCTTGGTCTGCTAAACACCAAGTCCTCCGGGGTAGATAGTGTGACCAAATACTCAACCTGCTCGTGGAAGAACCTACACTTCCCAAGATGTAATTTGAGTCCATGAGATCTCAACCTCTCAAACACCTCCAACAACTATCTCTCATGCTCCCCCACAATAGTGCTATACACCAAAATGCCATCAATATAGCACCGAGAAAAATCCACTCCAGCTAGGATCCTATCCATGCCCCTCTGGAACTCAGCAGGAGCATTCTTTAACCCAAATGGTAAGAACCTCCACTGATATAACACATCCTTGCCGTGAGGATCAATAGCCCAAAATGTTGTCTTGGACTTATCCTCCTCCTTGATCGGCAACTGATGATATCCCGCTCGAAGATCCAAAGTACTAAAGATCTTTGCATGCCCAATCGCATCAAAAATCTCCTCCAGTGTAGGCATGGCATACCGCTCAGCCCTGGTCTACTGTTGCTGATGCATACTCTCCATGTGAAATCTCCACCAAACTAGCCTCAAAAAGGTCACTACTCCAGCTCTGAATCAATGTCCTCTCCATCTCACTATATTGATAAGGATGTTGGAAAACTAGTGTGTTGCTAGTCAACTCAATCCGTATACTAGGTCCCTTCAGAGCACGCAAATCCTTCATACTAAAGGCAAAACAACTTGTGTGACTCCTCAAGAACCTCCAAACCCTCCGTCTTTCCTCTCTAGTAAGCTTGGGTCCAAGATCTGGCTCCCAAGTATCCTCTATAATTGTAGTAGGAGTGGAAGACATACTGATTGACTGCTACACTGGGCCCTTGGGAGCAATAGTGTCATGCTCCCGACCACTAGAGGTTCTAACCTCTGTGTGAAAAACTCCCTCCACTCTGGCTGCAAGCTCCACATGTCCTCTAGCTGCATCCCATGTGGACCAATAGTGTAATCCAAGTAGCCCACGCTCACCTGGATGGACTCCAAGTAGACCACTCTCCCTAGTAGCTATTGGATGTGTCCCAAGAATACCATGTCCACTCGGTCCATCGCCTGTAATACTCCAAGGACAAGAGAAGAGAGAAAACACAGATTGCACACTCAAACATTCGATGCCCCAAGGGAGCACCTTCTCTTTATTATATAGACAAAGAGGATCTCCTCCAAGGAAACTCCACCATAGGATTAGGGACACAAATAGGTGACATGTCAGAAAGCTCCACCCTTGGATTACTTACTTGGATGGGTGACCTGTCTGGTCTAGGTCCTATCTGGTTGGTCAAACGAGCTTTGACCGGAGGGAATCTTTTAGGGAATCTTCCTATAGGAATCTCAGAATCACATGAGTAAGGTACCGTTGGAAAGCTCTCGACAAGACAAACCAGGGTGGAGGGAAGGCCAGCCTTTCCTCCATTGGGGGGGGGAATCTGCACATTTTTGAGGCCTAATTCATCCGTTTAGGCCTCCGAAATTGCCTTCAAAGATTTCAGGTATATTTTGGTTCCTACTCTATTAGTAGAAGTCCCCTTTTGGTGATACCTCTTTCTGATTTGTTTAGTCCATCATGTGTAACATCCTTCCAGATGTTACCAAACCAATTCTCACCTGTAAATCATATGTCTAGCTATTGGTTCTAAGGTTCTCAAGTCTATTTCGGTTTCTACCCTATTAGTAGAAGTACTCTTTTGGTGATACTTCTATCTGATCTATTTTGACCATCATGTATAACATCATTCTAGATGTTACCAAACAGAATTTCACATCTAGATCATATGGCTAACCCTTGGTATTACAGACCTCCCTCCTTTTAAGACGCAACGTCCTCGTTGTGCAATTGTTGCTCAAATGCTTGCACCAACACCGGTGCATGTGCCAAATTGGCAGCGGGTTCCCAGGTTGCTTCATAGAGGGGGTAACCTTTCCATTGTACTAGATAGTCCACCCGCGGATGGTGAGTACCACGCATGCGCTTTTGGAGAATCCACTCCACTTCATATTCCTCTATGCCATCAATGACTGTCTAACAAGGTCGAATGTCCTATGTGGAAGTACCGTGACCTGATCGGGGAGCATATCTGCGTAATAGGGAGACATGGAACACTGGATGGATCTTCATGTGTGGTGGTAGCTCAAGGTGATAGGCCACAGCGCCGATGCGATGAAGAATCGAGAAAGGCCCAATAAAACGAGGTCTGAGCTTATGAGATCCAACTAATGTGAGGTTGGTTGTCGATAGCCACACTTGATCCCCAACATTGAACTCCATGTGCCTACGGTGTGCATCAGCATACTTCTTTTGTCGATTTTGCGCAATCTGTAACCTGTGCTTGGCGCTCTCCACACCTTGTTGGATTCTAGAAACAAATGTGTTGACTGCATCAACCTTGGTAGTCACTGGACGGATCTTCATCAAGCTAGAAGGTGTGAAGGGATGCTCACCATACATGAGGAAGAACAGAGTGACCTGGGTGGAGGCATTCACTGAATTGTTGTAAGCAAATTCCACCAACGGTAGTAGGGTGTCCCACCTCTCTTGCTCTTCTAAGGTGAAGCCGCGTAACATGCCTTCAATCATGCGATTAGCCCACTCTGTTTGGCCATCTATTTGTGGGTGGTAAGCTGTAGACATGGCCAACTTGGTTTTGAAGAAACCAAAGAGTGTTCGCCAAAAAAAACTGGTGAATTGGGTGCCTCTATCGGTGATGAGTACTCTAGACAAGCCATGGTGAGCAAAGACTGCATCTAAGTATAGTTGAGCTAGTTGTGGAGCAGTCACCTCCTTGGTGGTAGGGCGTACATGAATCATTTTGCTGAGCCGGTCCACAAAGACCACAATGGAGTCAAACCCTGAGGTGGTCTTGGGTAATTCAGAGACGAGATCCATACTCACTTGTTCCCAATGTTGGGTAGGAGTGGGAAGAGGTTGAAGGAGCCCTGCAGGAGCTTGATTAGAAGCTTTGTTCTATTGACAAAGTAGGCAGCTATGCACATAGTCCATCACGTCGTTGCTCATCTTGGGCCAATAGTAATGGCGCTTGACTGCCTCCAAGGTCTTGTCCACTCCAACATGAGCTGCAATGGCCGAATCATGACATTCCGCTAGAATGGTGGTGCGTAATTTTGGGACATTTGGGATCCACAATCGGCCCTCTCAAAAGGTGAGTCCTTGGGTGCTGGTGACACCTTTGGACGATTGCGCTTCTACAATCTGTGGATTAGTTTTTGTAGCAGCTAGAATCTCTTGCCAGAATTCAGGGTTAATCTTCACCTCTGCCGCCAAGTTGTTGGCCATTGGCATGCGGGTGAATGCATCTGCAAGTTGCTTCTTACCTTCCACGTAGGTGATTGTCATGTTGAAGTGTTGTCGCCACTCTGCCCACCGAATTTGGCGATGAGATAGATCCTTTTGCGTCTTGAGGTAGACTAGAGGTTTGTGGTCTGTCTCTACTACAAATGCCTTCTCGCCTAGGTAGTGCTTCCAATGCTTGGTTGCTAGAACGATGGCCAGCTCTTCTCGTTTTGTGGTGTGGTAGTTGCGCTTTGCCGGTAACAACTTTCGAGAGAAATATGCAATTGGATGCCATCCGTCATGCCACTCTTGTTGTAGGACTGCTCCTATTGCTACGCATGATGCATCCGTAACCAACTTGATTGGACGTTTTGGGTCATACCACTTCAAGATTGGTGCATGTAGCAAGGCGGCCTTCAATTCTTGAAAGGCCAACTCTTGTGCAGTTCCCCATCTCCACTTCTTCCCCTTACCAAGTAGTGCCGTTAAAGGCTGTGCAACCTTGGAGAAGTCATTGACAAATCTACGATAGAATCCCGTCAACCCCAAGAAGCTCTTAAGTTGAGTCTGATCTTCTAGGGCACTCCATTTTTGAATGACCTCTATTTTATCTGTCAATACTTGAATGCCCTCTGCACTTACTCTATGCCCTAAGTAGTCTACTTCAGACTTGCCAAACTCACACTTTGAGATCTTGGCGTATAACTGATTCTGTCTTAGAATCTGGAGGACCTCTCGTAGATGTTGTTTGTGTTCTGTCATCGTGCTACTATATACTAAGATATCAACCAAGAAGACGATAACAGACTTATCCAAGTATGGACGAAATATGTCATTCATTAGGCTCATGAAAGTGGCAGGCGCATTGGTGAGGCCAAAAGGCATCACAAGATACTCAAAGTGACCATACTTGGTTCGAAAGGCAGTTTTGTACACATCCTCCTCTGCAATTCGGATTTGATTGTAACCGCTCCGCAAGTCAAGTTTGGTGAAGTATCTCGCTCCATGGAGTTGATCAAACAGGTCATCCATGCGAGGTAAGGGGTATTTGTTCTTCACTGTTTGCTGATTGAGACCCCGATAGTCAATGCACATGCGCATTGTACCATCCTTCTTCTTCACAAACAAGACAGGGGCCCCATATGGTGATACGCTAGGTTGGATGAACCCTTTCTGTAGCATTTCCTCAATTTGAGTCTTACACTCCTCCAACTCATGAGGTGATAGGCGATATGGGGCCTTACAAGGAGGTGTCTTCCCCGGGAGTGTCTCTATTTTGTGATCTACTCGTCTTTTAGGTGGTAATCTTGAGGGTAGATCATCGGGAAAGACATCTTGAAACTCATCCACCACATCCTGCAATTTCTCAGGAATTTGTCCAGTGAGTTGTGCACTCTGGACTTCTCTTATTAGACCCAGAAAACATCTATCTGTCTTACAGACAGTTGTCGTCCCTACGACATATAGAGGCAGTTTCTGCCTGTGTGATTTTTCTTTAACCCCAATGATTGACCATTGGTGGGTTCTCACTACTTTCCTCCTCCAATCCACCATTGGGTTGTTCTGCTCCATCCATGGAATGCCTAAAATTGCATCATAACGGGCTAACTGTATCACTCGCCACTCAATTGCTTCCTGATATTCTCCTACAGAGAGGGTTACCTGTCTAGGTAATGATTCAATCCTCTCTGTTTGCCCATTTGGTAACTCTACTTCTTCACTTCCATCTCTCTCTAGATCCATTCCCAAGCTTATTGCAACAGAGCGAGACAAGAAATTCTTTGTTGCTCCCGGATCTATTAATACTCTCACTTGATTACCTTCTAGGATTCCATTCACAACAATCAATTGTGAGGTTGCCTTTCGGGATCTTTGCGCATTATTCTTCTTCCTTCCCTCGCTTCTCTGCTTCCTTATTGAGCCAATAAGGCCGCGAGGTACATTTACTGGTGATCTTTGTTTTCCAAAGTGGTTTCCACCTCCTCCTCTTCAGTGTGCCTCTCCATGTTGTTCAAAGATCGCCTGTACGAAGGCCGAGGGCCTCTAGGGAAACGAGTGTGACAATTGGTAGATATGTGCCCAATACGGCCACAATTGTAGCAATGGCGTTGTTCTCCTCGAGTCCCTTCTCCTCGTGGGACTCCATCTCTTTGTTCTTCTACCCGTCCTTGCTCTCCTTGAAGCGGCCGTGCTCCTCGATCCCGGAATCAAAGGTTGCCCAATTCCATCGATACTGGTCCACCCATGTGTGGCATTTCTGCCCGATAATGTTGAGGTGGAACTACTCCTTCACCTCCACCTAATGCTCCGACTATTCTCTGCGCACAAGCAATAGCTTCAAATACCGTGCGAGGGTTTTGCACCATGACTTCTTGGCGAATCCGCTCTTTCAACCCTCGATTGAAATTGTCGAGAGCCTTTGCTGGACTCATGTCAATAATTGCAACTTGTAGATCCAGAAATGCCTCCACATACTCTTGTACGCTATTCTTTTGTCTCAATCCCCATAGTCGGGTTCGAGCCATTTGCACAGAATCCACTGATTGGAAATTCTTGAGCAGTCCTTCTTGCATTGCTGTCCATGTGACCTCCCTTCTCTCTGCCAGCATGGATCGTTCCCAAGCATCATACCATGTGAGGGCTTTATCGGTCAAGTACCCACATGCAAACACGCCTGCAGCATGCTCTGTGATCTCTGTTGAGAACAATCAAAAATATCAATTCATTCTCGAGATCCAATTCTCCACTACTCCCATCGTACGCTGCCCCTTGTAAGGCTCAATGTTGTAGGTCTTCTTCATCCGGAGTAGCAATGTGGCTTCATCATTGATAGGGTTCGTAGGCACGGGTGCCTCTCCAAGTACTTTAGTCGTAGGTACTGGGTTTTGAGACGACTCTTCTTCTTGCATGGCTTGATCGTTCCTGAGGATCTGCACTTGACTTTGCAATGTCTCCATGGTCATCTTAATCTCTCGAAATTCATTCAACATCCCTTGCATTCCTTGCACCAGCTCTTGCAACTGCGGATCCATGGTTCCTGCAACACCCAATTGCTAACATCTACTTCAATACAAAGTCAATATAATCACTCTGGAAGGCGCACAAACTATCGGAACTACCATTGGGACCTCAAAAGCTATCACTCGTTGATTATACTCCTCACCAAAATTCCTAACCACAAAATCTCTAAACATCAATTTCGGCCTCACTACATAACGGATTTCTACTTGAGTGTTGAAAGGGAGAGGATTTGGGACATTCATATCCATATTATCATATAGAATGTAGATCGTCAAATCCTACTCTCTGTCATATATCACCACAGGTAGAATCACCGGGTTTGGTGAGTTCATCACTTTGTCCATGAATTCCGCACCAAAGTGATAAACTAGCGATACTCTCATCTGCTCACGCTGGATGTACATAACCTTGATGTGGAATGGGTTTGAGAATGGAAAGCTAGGTGCGGGAAATTGTCCCCCCGGCGCATCCATCCCATCCGCTCTCTAAAGTCCTTCCTAAGTCTAGCAATTACTCTATGTTCTCCACCTCAAATTACTCAGTTTCAGTAGTTCGTGCTATTCCAAGAGGGGTGATCCACTCTCTTGGACTAGAACACTCGCTCTGATACCATTGTAATACTCCGAGGACAAGAGAAGAGAGAAAACACAGATTGCACACTCAAACATTCAATGCCCCAAGGGAGCACCTTCTCTTTATTATATAGACAAAGAGGATCTCCTCCAAGGAAACTCCACCATAGGATTAGGGACACAGATAGGTGACATGTCAGCAAGCTCCACCCTTGGATTACTTACTTGGATGGGTGACCTATCTGGTCTAGGTCCTATCTGGTTGGTCAAACGAGCTTTGACTGGAGGGAATCTTTTAGGGAATCTTCCTGTAGGAATCTTAGAATCACATGAGTAAGGTACCATTGGAAAGCTCTCGACAAGACAAACCAGGGGGAGGGAAGGCTAGCCTTTCCTCCGTTGGGAGAGGGATCTACACATTTTTGAGGCCTAATTCATCCGTTTAGGCCTCCGAAATTGCCTTCAAAGATTTCAGGCATATTTTGGTTCCTACTCTATTAGTAGAAGTCCCCTTTTGGTGATACCTCTTTCTGATTTGTTTAGTCCATCATGTGTAACATCCTTCCAGATGTTACCAAGCCAATTCTCACCTGTAAATCATATATCTAGCTATTGGTTCTAAGGTTCTCAAGTCTATTTCGGTTTCTGCCCTATTAGTAGAAGTACTCTTTTGGTGATACTTCTATCTGATCTATTTTGACCATCATGTATAACATCATTCTAGATGTTACCAAATAGAATTTCACATCTAGATCATATGGCTAACCCTTGGTATTACATCGCCCCCAGTATATGCCTGAATCATCTCGATAGGCACATGGCTCACAAGTGTCCAAGTGGTGATGCTTATCAAGCGCATCCTATGCTGCTTTGCCAAGCCAAGGCTCACAATCCAGGTCAAACAATTTAGGTCCATAGCCTGACCTAACACTTGACGCCTAGATGCCTTTGACACTACTAGAATAGCAGTAATACCGGTGCAAAAACCCATCACCCGCTCTTTCTCATCAGCGTTGGGCTCCACTAACTGCTGTAACTGTGAGTCCCAAACAAGTCCAAGTCCTCCGTCTCAAAAAGCATGAGAGCTTGGGAAACTCATGAGTGTGGGAAATGCGGCTCTGGGATGTCCAACTAGATTCACCACTGCCATAGGTGACCTATCAGCCACTGTCTAAGACTGATGCCCAACATCCAAGATATCATCAATGTGGATCAAGTCACTGGATCAAGTCAATCATTAGGATGTGGTCAAGTCGCTGAATCCCATCATAAGCACACTGTAAAACCTCTCTGGGTAAGAGGTTCGTCCACCAAAGACAAAGACGATGAGCCCATGATCCCACTCTAGCTGCATCTAACAATACAGCAGGTCCCATCCAAGAATGGACTTGATGTGTACTCGCCACCACTCTAGTGCAAGAATCACCCATCAAAGGAACATTCTCCCAAAGGTAAGCTGGAGAAACAGACCGATGAACCTAAAGATGTTGTAGTATCCGTAACATCTCCCAAAACACATCAGAATGAGGATCCTGAAGACCCAATCTTCTACCAGCACGTGTATGTCCCTAACATGGCCATCTAGAAATCACCAAGTGAATAGGCCCATGTCTCTCTAGGTCATGCGCCCCCAGTAAGGAAATGTCTCTTGGTAGGGCCTTTTGGTAACCTCTGACTATTGACATTCGTAATAACTCCAGATACCGATAGGCCAAGTGTGCCATATGATGTAGAGAGACTCACCTAGCAATCTCATCTCTCTCTACATACAAGTACCTCTATACTTGTATACCCGCCTGTAACACCGTAGCTAGGTCGGTGTTGATCCCACCAAACAACTCCAATAGACATATCCCCTCTACTGGATATTGCCAAGCAATGAGTGTGGTATCCAGAGGTGTCAAAGCAATCGCCTCTAGAGGCTCATCCTCACACTCATCTCTTGATGGTACGAAGGCTCCACTCCGAGCCTGTTGCACCAACTGATCTGCATGCTGCTGCAATGCCTCCTCTGAACTCCACAATGGAACATCCAAGGTGGATGGAACAATCCCACTCGTACTCCAAAGCCGAGTGATCTCCTTTGGTACTGGAGTATCCTCTGCATGGGCGTTCCTCTCCAACAAGTCACCAGGCCAAGTAACTGCACCACTAAAAGCTAAAACTGATGTTGCCATGGTCCCCGACTGTAGTGAGCCAAGATACCACTACTAAAGCGTACTGGTAGGCGACATACCTGTCCCTCACCATACTGCCAACCAGGTCTATAAGAGGTTGTCTCCTCCCAATAGTCAATGCTGAAACCCATGGGGTATAACACTGCTCCCCCAACTAGCACATCATATGACTAAGCTATTGTCGCAATAGCCTGAGCTCTCACCACCAAGCTATCAGTCGGATGACCAGGCTGAACCTGGACAACAAGCTCTCCATGTGTGATGTACTGTGTTGAACCACCACCTAGAGATGTTTGGATCTGAAATGGACACGTCTCCACATTGGTCTTCCGTAACTCCAAACCAACAACTGCAGCCTTCCCCAACATAAGGGGCTACGCACCAGAGTCTAACAAGACTCTTTGTGGTGTATAGACCTTCCTTAAAGGTCCCACCAAACAAAAAATCCCCCTCTGGTTATCCAATAGGACAACACCAGGTGTAAATTGCGCTCTCTCAAAGACCGGTCTAGCTGGCAACTCCTCCAGTCTAGCCGCTACTGCCTGCCATAAACCATTGGTTGCTGAACGGATCCCATGCTCCTCAACCAAGTCAGATCCACTACCAACCACCTCTGCTCTAGTAGTAGGAACTGCACCATCTCTACTCTCACACAATGTGGCAGCCAACCGGAATATTGGGGTTGGGTCAACTCCCAATGTAAACATATCACTGGCCAAAAACAAAAGATGCCGTTGAGCCGCCCCCAACATCATGCTAGACTCAATCTGTGTAGTAGCAGGTGGCTGACTAGCAGGTAGTCCATCATGTACTCCATCAACACCTACCACACCTGCACTGGGACGTCTAGGAACCATGGATGTTGTTTGCAATGCCTCAAACAGCGTGGAAGACTGGGGAAGTCTGACTTGTCTCCCAACCTCTCCTCTCTGTGGGTCCAACTCCGCTCCTCTAGGCTCTGGAGCACGTACTGGACTCCTAGTCACTGCTACAGATGCATCCACCTGTGTTGCTCTGCACATGAAGACCAAAGCATCTCTATCACCAGCATATGAGGTGGAAGCCTCAACACCCGAATCTGATCTCCTCTGAGCAATAGCCATACTAGCCAATCTCTGCTCCAACTGCTCAATCTGAGTAGCCGTAGCTGTGTCAGAAGTAAGGGCATGTACTGCACTCCTATTAGGTGTAGATCCTCTACTACCACCTCTTCCACCTTGTCCTCCATCAACTGGAGCTCCTCTACTACCAACCATAGCAGCCCTACCACTCCGTAACTTTGGGTGTAGGTCAAAACACCGGTCACTAGTGTGACTAAATCTGTGGTAGTGCTCACACTACCTTTGTGTTGGCTGTGATGCACCCAAGGTATTAGGTCCACTGCCCTGAGTACACTCTCTCTGATGGTGAGGTCCACCACAAGTCCAACAAGCAACACCACCACTCATTGGCTGTTGCTGACCCAAAAATAAGGGTAAGGGTTTAACTCCACTAGGCCCTCCACTCACTCCATAGGATCTGGGTTGTCCACCCTGTCCTTGAAAACCAATTGGGCATGGTGCACTCTGCTGCACTCTAGAAGAAGTCACAGCCGGGGATGATGCCTCCCTACCAAATCCAGATATCACCACTCTCTCCTCCACCATGTTGAGCTCAATATGCTCAGCCAAACCAAAGACCACTGCCAAAGTAGGTGAAGTAGCTTGTAACAACATAGCATCACGAACTCTATGTTGTAATTCCTTGTCCAGTATCCCATACCAAAACTGGACTGCCTGGGCCTTAGTAACTCCCTGAGTGAAACTGATCAGCCGCCTCATGCAAGTGTATGCCTTGCTAAGGCTCCCTCCAGCCTTCCGTTGGAACTCCTGCAAGCTCCTCAGCTTGTCCGTCCGTACTCCCTGGTAGTTCTACCTCAAACACAGGAAGAACTCCACCATGGGGTTAAACCCTGGTACCACACCACCTCCTATAGTAGTACCTCCACTCGTAGTAGCACCATCTCCAGCTAGTTCACCTCCACTAGCTCCACCCACACTACTCGAGCTAGAACTCATAGGTATAGCCAATCTACTCCTGGCCACCGAGCCTGAAGTGATGGAGACATAGTGTGGAGACCAATACTGTCTCCATAACTCAATCTCCTCCAAATGAGCTCTCTTGAACTCATGGTAGTCATCCATCGGCGGACCTTCCAAGTGCTGAAACAACCCCTTCTATGCCATGAAGGGTGTGAACAAAGTTGGGTTCCGCATCTGCTGCAGATCACACCAACTATCAAACTCCTGGATGAAGTCATCCAACTCAATGGTACCCATTGTACCAGAGTAACGCCTAGGGCCTTTGGAAGCCCCATATATCTCGTCCATGTCACACAACAATAGTGCGGACACACCAAGTGCACTTTCAACTAGATCAGCGCTTGTGTCGAACTCCAACTAAGAGTCAATATCCTCCCTCACTGGGACCTGATATAGGCTGATACCGAGCACCACTCAGAGTAAACCCACTGCGTACTGTAGAGCTAACTCCTCTGGAATCTCCAAAGAACTCCGTCGTGATAAAATAACCACAATAGCAAACCCAAACCACCAACTGCAACCGCAAGTCGCAACTGCAAGTACCCCACCAAGTGCCAACACCACCAAGTGCCAATACCAACTAAGCACCACCCACTAATGTAACTCTAACCGAGATAACTACACTAGGGGAAAGGGCAACCTATAATCTGTCATCATAACACGCACTCTCACGGTTTGTAGGTCATCACTTCTTGCCTCACCGGAGAGAAACAAAAGTAGTCTGACTGGTCATCATTCTAGCCTCACCACCGAGAGCACATTAGAGCACCAACGCTCAAAAGTCAGGGCACCTCACACAAACGTGGTGCACAAACAAGAAGTAGAGAATGGAGGGGGTCCAATCACAAGAAATCTAAACAAAAACCCTCCATCTCATAACACAACATGGGACTGACTCTGCCACCATTTGGCATTTGACATAAAAGAAGTTTGTATCTAAGTCCTAAGTTACTAGGATCACCAAGAATGAGATCAAACTGCCTCTCCTAGCCAAAGCTACATATGTATAGATAACAGTGGCACAGTCATTAGGACAACAAGTGAGGGTGGATCAATTGGCTAGGGCACCAGTCTAGGAACAAGAGATCTAGGGGTCAAACCCTATTGCGCACAATCTAGCAGGAAAGGTAGATTTTGCCAACCAATGACAAAATCTACTCTAAACTAGCTAGCCTCACGCCAGCAAGTTGGCCCTTCTAGGCCTTCGTAGCCTCTCATAGCCCACACCCCTATGCCTCGAAGCCTCTAAATGCCAAAATTCAGCCAAATGAGGCCTTTCTTGTTGCCACTTTGAACCTCCTCCAAAATTGGCAAAACTTCTCCAAATCTGCAAAAGTGCTCCAAACTAGCAAAACTCCTCCAAATCTGGCCAAACATTGAAACTCCTCCAAGTCTGGCCAAAATCTGACGTAAATCTCAACCAAAATCTGACGTAAACCCTAAAGTTGGTTATCCGCCAAATCCCCCGCTAACTTTCCACTCGAGCCAAATTGACAACACGGGTTTCTCCAAATCACAAATTCATGAGAATAGGTTCACAACTCCACCTTCAATTTGACTTTTTGAGCCCAACTCGCAACAAATTGGTCCTCCCTTCACCTCTTGAGCTCAAAATCACAACCACTGCTTGAAATTTGCTCCTTCTTTGCTCAAAATTTGGCCAGCGCTTCCGCACACCGTTTGCCTAACTACCAAATTTGCATCAATTCAACAAGCTTCTGCACACTAGGGAAACACTGAACTTGAATCGAGCTACCAACGATCCACTGAGCTTGGAGATACCACCAACACTCAAAGTTCTTGCACCCAATTTCCCCCTAACCTCACTTCTCTGATGTAATCAGATTGCTTACCACTCTCAACTCAACACAACTCAGATCAGTACTTGATCTATCACTCTATAAACTGCCAACAATTGGGCACTGATTACAGTCAAGCCACACCCACTCAAGCATAGAGAATCTAGGTGACGCTCGCCAGCCTCTGTCCACCATAGCCAGGAACTCGAAAGCTCAACATCAGAGAAGTGAGCTCTATGGAGCTCACTTCAAAACTATACCCCCTAGACTTGGGCTAGCTCTAAAACCCTAATGGTCCAGTTGACGGCACACTCGACGGTGCAAATAGTGCAAAGTGATGGTGGGCTCCACCGTGAAGTCAGTACCCTGAACACAAAATCTGATCGTTGGAAAGTAGTCTCTGAGAAACTACTGAAATAACTCTAACTACTATCACTAGAATTCCAGTGTCTGAGCATCTAGATGAGACACTACAAATGGCATGACATATCTAGAAGAGTGCTTGCCATAATTTTCCAATGAATCAAGTATCACAGTAAAAGATGAGCATACAAGGCATCCCATGATGCTTGAAGACATTGTCAAAGTAGATTTGTGCCAATGTTGGAACATCCATGATGTCAAAGGCTTGTGCCAAATGGATTTTCTTACTAAGCTTATCCACAAACACCACAATTGATGTGTGATCTTGCTTTGTCTTGGGCAAGGCTTTGATGAGATCTAAGCTCACGTGTCCCCATTGAGCAGATGGGATGGGGAGTGGTTGAAGGAGTCCACTCGGGTTTTAGTTGTTGGCCTTGTTGCATTGGCAGCTCTCACAAGATCATGTAAACCCTCAAACATCTTGTGCCATGTTGGGCTACCACCATTGGCATTGGAGGGTACCCAAGGTCTTGTCCACACCCATGTGACCAGTGACTGGTAAGTCATGGGCTTCTTGAAGGTGCACAAGTTGGAGTTCACTCTTGGCTGGAACATAGATCCAGTTCTCACAAAATAAAATGCCTTCCTTGAAGGAAAAGGTGTTGTACACCTTATTGCATGCTGCAAGATGACCTTAAACCATCTGAAAGAAGGGATCTTGTTATAAAGTTGTCCTAAACTTAATTTGGACTTTTGTAGTTGATTGACACCTTCATATTACCACCATGATGAGAGGAGAGACTTCAAATCAGGTTGTTGTGATAGGGCATCAGAGATGACATAGAACCAATTCGGTTTGTACTCAAGTTTGATATCAAAAAATTGTAGTTGTTCCTCTCATTGATAATGTTGACTCTTCATGTTTTCCAAATGTAATGTTTGCAACAAGGGTCTATGATTGGTTTGCATGATCACTTGTTTCTCCAAAAGATAACAACTCCATACCTTGGTGGTATATATCATTCTAGTGGTTCCCAATCTCAAGTAGAATAATTCCTTTTTGTAGCATTTAGTTGGCAAGACACAAAGGCAAGGGATGTAACCCATTTGGGAATTCTTGCTATAACATGGCTCCAATTGTAAACTTAGAAGCATTGAAATCAACCACACACGGTAGTTTTGAGTCATATGGTTGAACAATAGGTCTTGAAGACACCATATGTTTTTGCTTTTGGAATGCTTTTTTATGCTTGGTGGCCCACTTAAAGCTCAAGTTCTTCTCTAGGAGGTTAGTCAATGGTGCGGCTACATGAGTGTAGTAGTGGATGAACCATTGATAAAAGCTTACCAATCCATTCAATGCCCATAATTTTGTAACATCCTTTGGAGTAGGCCAATCATTAATTGTCTTGATTTTCTCCACTTCCATCTTAATCCCTTCCAATAAGATCTTGTGACCCAAGAAGGTAACTTATGCCAAAAGGCACACTTTGACTTCTTGCAATAAAACTTCCACTAACATAGTTGTCTTAAGACTTCTTGTACACAATTTGCATGTTTTGTGAGCCGGTCTATCTCTCACTCAGGATGAACCTCTGATGGCTATTATGGTAGTGCACCATGGACTAAGAAGGCAAGGAACCCCAACTCCATCATACTCCTCCAAGGCTAACACTCCAAGACTCAAGACATTGCTCACTAGAGAACTCAATGAGAGAGAGGTAGTTGCAAATGAAAGGATGATGAGTACCTCCTCACCTCTTGTTTATATACTTGTGAAATAGTTATGTACCAAAGTTACTTATTACCGTAATAACTCAAGTTACTAGACTAAAAGTCAAGTAAAGTCAAAAAGTAGAAAGGATCCATTCACATGGGCATATTCCCCTAAGCATGTGGTCTTATCTTGACCCAACCACTAAGTCAAGGATTCCTTCACATGGACTATCCTTGGACTAAAGAAGAATCCAAAACAAAAAAGCTTGCAAGCCCAAAAGTTCTCAACTCTTTCCTCAAAGCCAAACACCTAGGAATAATACCAAGTCAACACAATAAAATCCAAAATAGTGGTGCTCATCTTTTCTACTTCCTCTAAAGTAAGGTCCCCTCTATCTTAGCTATGACTAACTTTAGCTAACCATGACTAATATAGAACCATCCTTTATCTCTATATAAATAATATCTCTTAAGTACTTGTAATACCAAGCTAAATATCACAATACCACACACATGCACAAATGGGTGTTACAATTCTGCCTCTATCTTGCGATAGATTAAAATGTCATCCAAGAACACCACCTTGTATCAATCCAATTGCCAATCCAACACCCAATGCATCTAATCCATGAAGACTTCTAGAGCATTAATGAGCCCAAAAGGTAGAACTCTCCACTCAAAATGCCCATACCTTGTATGAAAGGTAGTCTTTTGCACATCTTTTCTATCAATAGAATACTATCTTTTCCATTAACCGCTTTGGAGATCCAACTTGGAGAAGTATTGTGCTCCACTTAATTGATTGAGCAAGTTATCAATTCAAGGCAAGGGATATGCATTTTTCACTGTTTTTTTATTGAGGTCACAATTATCAATATAGAAACAAAGTCCTCCATTCTTCTTTGGAAAAAATAGTATCAAAACTCCCCAAGGAGATGTACTATGTCATATGAACTCCTTATCAAACAACTTTGTTAGTGTTGTTCAAAGCTCATCCAATTCCTTTGGTGAGAGCCAATAGATTGGTCTACTTACAAGAGTACTTCTTGGCAATAACTCAATTTTGAAGAGCATACCATGATTAGAGGGTCATCCCTTTGGCAGATCATCTAGGAAGACATCTAAAAAATCCTGGACTATTTGATCAACCATTGCTTGGTGATGCTTTTGGTCCTCTTTAGATCCTACATGTGCAATCTGCTTGATCCACACTACGGAAAAACAACTTATCTTCCTCCAAAGCTTGCTCTATGGCTGCTTTCCTAACAAAATTCCCATCTTGGCATTGACTATTCTTAGGTGCCTTACTCAAAGATGCCAAACAACCTAATCAGAAATTTTTGCTTTGGTGTTGTACTTGAATTTGTTATCAGTTCCAATCAAATTGAACCTTATGAGGTTCAAGCCAAGATAGACCTAAAATAAAATCATAATGTAGAGGTGTTACTTCAAACCTCATACACTCCAAATACTCCTCTCCAATCTTGAATGTAGTAGGATGTGATGTACAGAATGTAGAACCCTTTCTACCATGTGCCATTATTAATCTACCTCCAATTATTGGCTTGTTAGGAATACTTAAGTTCTTTGCTAATTGCATGGACATGTAATTCTTTGAACCTCTAGAATCCACCAAAATCCTACAATCATAATCAAACATCATACCTTGCAAGTTAAGAAAACTTGCATAGGTCAAGCTTTCAATCCCATTGGAACTTATCAAGTTCTCAATAGATTGCTCAAAATCTCTTATTGGGATTCCTTGATCATTTTGCTCCAAAAAATCCATCTGGGTAATTTGTTGAGGTTGCCCCTTCTTGAGTGGACATTGAACAATGTGATGTCCAATTTGGTGACAATATAAAAAACCATTATTTTGTCATAATCTTTCTCTATTTGCAATGCCAAGTGGTCTCTGTTAGATGACATCAATCTCCATTGGTGTTGGCTCCTCCACCCGTGTGTAGAGTATTGGTAGGTTTTGTGGAGGTTGAGGTTGAGACCAATTTGTTAAAACCAATAAATCAAAGTGCTCAACCAACTAAATGGCTTCCTCCAAGTGTTTTGGCTCTTGCATAGTCACCTCTAATTTGGTTCATGACTTCAAGCCCCTCATGAATCAATCTAGAGCTTCACATCCAATATATTTGGAATTTGCATGATGGTGTTTTGGAATTATGTGATGTAACTTCTTAAAGAGCCAATCTGCTTCAAATTTGCCAATCTATCTTGTGTAGCTCGTGTGACATTTAACCTTGGAATCAACCAATTATTGCACTCTTGAATTCTATCCATGTCAAGATGGTGCAACATATTTCCGTTCAACTTGCTCCACTCAAAACCACCACCATAGTTTTACTTCTCCATCCAATTGGCTAGAAGCCAAAGAGATTCTATTTCCATTCATCTTGTAGATTTGTAGCTTCCAAATAATGTTTTCAATTAAACACAAATCTCTCCACTATGCCCAAGAGATTCTTTCCTTCAAATACCTTGGGCTTTGGAAATTGGATTCATTTTTCCTCTTCTTAAAATGGTGCTCTCTCTACCTACTCTTTTTGTTGATGATCTCACTCTTCCAACAATTGAGTAAGGTGCTCATTTATTACTGCATGGCAATGATAACCTTGGGGTATTGCCGCCGTGGCTATTACTCTATCAAACTACCTATAGTTAATCTAAGTTAATGTATAGGTGCAACATATCCACATTCTCCATTAGTTATAATCGGAAGTGCCAAGGGTTCATTGGACAAGGTGATCGCATTCAAAAATTTCCCAAAGCCTATGATGATGAATTGAGTGAAATGATACTTGGGTAGTACATGGACATGAAGATCCCAATGGTTTGGAAAAAAATGATTTGGTGGTCCATAAATTCCATCCATCCCATTCTTGCTCTAATACCAATATAAAAGACCAAGACTGAGGAGAGAAATAGAAGAATAGAAGATCAAAGTAAAGAGTGTCAAAGATGAATGGGACTAAGCGGTCTGCTGAAGTTATGGGATCACATTGGGACTTTTGAATGAAGAAAACTCCAAATACCTGACATGAGCTTGGGCTTTGGTATTTGTAAGGACCATACAAGGCTCTTGAGAAGCTTCTTAAAGCCACCTTCTTGGAGTGCAAACCAAGTTAACCAAGATGCTTACTTGGCCTTAAGCTAAGCTAGTTGGAAGCTTCCCAAGGATCTTCCTTATAAAAGCTACCTACTTGGAGTGCAAGCTAAGCAAGAGAAGAAGCTTCCTAAGAAGCTTGCTCCTAGAAGTTGCCACTTGGCATGCAAGTTACCCAATACTAGGAAGCTACCAAGATACTTCTAGAATATTTTAGGCTAATTTGGCCTATTTGCTACTTCATTAACCTTGATTAACTTTTTGGTAAATTCGATATTGTTAAATTTGATGACTTTTTAGTAAGGAATGGATTACAACCATTAATTTTTTTTATCCTTATCTACACTATGGATATAGAATAATCCCTATTATCTTTGAAGATGATTGATTGATTTATGTGAAAGATAAATCTCATGTTGCTACCATGTTAGGTTGCCTTGGTAGAGAGTTTAAAGGTACAAATAGAGAAGCAAAGTGCTAAGTAAGACTTTAGATTTTTATGATAACGAGAATCTCAAAATCAAATTGATTTAAGAAAAAGATGTAGAGTCAATTGTAAAATGGTTCAAACTTGGAGATGCATATCCACATACTACTCCTACAAATCCAAATGTTAGATTACAAGTGGAAGAAAGAGAACCAATTAGAGCACTCTATCAAGAGGCAATATGATGTTTAATGTATGTTGTGATAGGGACAAGACCTAACATAGCTTAAGCTATTAGCATAGCTGAAAAGTGTAGTTTTAATCCTTCACCTCAACATTGGGAAGCAATGAAGAGAATTTTCAATTACCTCAAAGGTACTTTGAATTATGGGTTAAAGTTTAGTGATGATAAGATGCTACTGATATACTATGTACTATGATATTAATTTTGCAAGTGACTTAGAGACAATATGAAGTCATTTACTGGTCATATACTCATGGTCCATGGTCACATACTCATGGTGGACCACTAGCTTGGAGTAGCCAATGACAATAATGCTATCCACTTCTACCACAAAAATAGAATATATAGCAACATATTTACCTATCAAGGAAGCAATATGGCTTGTAAGTCACTCAAGGAGTTGCTATTTAGACAATGTACAACAAAATATATTGGAGTTAGGAGGTCCCAAAAATAATACATTGGAGTATTCATTGGATCTACAAGTGACTCTTATCTTGATCTTGCTCTCACTCTCACAAGTGATCCCCATCTTGGGCCTTGGCACTATTGGCAATCTCTAAACCGTAGTTCTCCTACAAGCAATCTCCATCTCAAGCCCTAGTGCTGTAGGTAACCCTCCTCTCATTCCATTTCTTGCTTACAATCCCATGAGTTATCTTTATCCAATGTCTATACTCCACAAGCAATCCTCCTCTATGCCCCATGTTGCAAAAAATTCCTCTTCTCAAACCTTAAATTCCCTAAGCTTGTTTTCATTTTTGGCCCTATTTTTTTATTTTTTTCCCTTACATATGTATAGAGTTTGTGAGAACATGGAATAATAGTACTCACACAAGAATAATGAGACATTTCACTTTGGCACTTGGGCTCATAAGAGAGGCCTTTGCCTTGCAAATTGGGAGTTTAGGAAAGAAAAGATCAATCTCTTACTTGTGGGTGCAAGATTGGTTTCTAGTGAAAGACCTCACTACTAGAATAAACTTGGCTTAGTATTATGTGTATGTAGCTTGAAGGCCCTTTTTCCAAATGTTTAGTTCAGGTTAGGCATCCAAAGGTGGTGCATGGACATTTGGCATTGAACGTGAAGAGAGGATATGAGAGGACTATGACTAGGGAGAGCTGATGTTGACCATAGGTGAGGCAAATTTGACATAAGTATGTAGAAGCAACTCAATCATCCATATGACATACAATTCAAGTAATCATTTATTGGAAAATTCCTCACTTATCTATTCTTGGAGAGTTAATTCATAAGAGAGGATGAGGTGAGTTATGGGAGTCTTCTTGTGCAATATAAGGAGGTTTAGGTCCATAGCGCACATGATAATAATGATGATGATAATGAGAATGAACATGAGCATGTGAAGTAGGGTGAGTGAGATTAGTGTAGAGATTACATTTGAAAACTATATGTTCTCAAGTATGTTTTTTTCATACGTATTAGTGTTTTTCAAACACTTTATACCACAATTTCATTCTTTGAGTTTATATTGAGTATTTGATATATTGAAGGCTTTAGATGTATTTTATTTTTGGGATCTTTTGTGTTGATATTGAACTTTACTTGTCACATGTCACTCTCCTTATGGTGTAGATAGAACTCTCCCTCTAGATGATACTCCTCCTATTATTTCTAGCAAGGACCATCTTCTTGTTGTTCTTATAGGGAACCATGACTTAGAAGGTGGAGTTGTGAGAGGAGATGACAGGATTTTAAGGTTAGCCATTGTGAGGTTAGGGTATGAGGAGAAGAGGAGTTCATTATTGGGTCTTGTGAGTATGATCCATTTAGAGATTGTGGAGAGTGAGGCACGGATGAGGAAGGTGGACTTAAGGGAAAGTGAGCACCTTCTATATGTGTGTATGTGAGAGAGCGAGAGAAGAACTATAACACCCATTTGTGCATGGGTGTGGTATTGTGATATTTAGCTTGATATTACAAGTACTTGAGAGACATTATTTATATAGAGATAAATGATGATTCTACATTAGTCATGATTAACTAAAGTTAGTCATAGCTAAGATAGAAGAGATCTTACTTTAGAGGAAGTAGAAAAGATGAGCACCGCTAGTTTGGATTCTAGTGTATTGACTAGGTGTTTGGCTTTGAGAAAAGAGTTGAGAACTCTTGGACCCACAAGCCTTTTTTTTTTGAATTCTTCTATAGTCCAAGGAAAGTCCATGTGAAGGAATACTTGACTTAGTGGTTGGATCAAGATAAGACCACATGCTTAGGAGAATATTCCCATGAGTAGATATTCTTTTGGATTTTTGACTTTATTTGACTTTATTTGACTTAGCCTAGTAACTTAAGTTACTTCAGTAATTAGTAACTTTGGTGCATTACTATTTCACAAGTATATAAACTAGGGGTGAGGAGGTACTCATCATCCTTTCATTTGCAACTATCTCTCTCTCATTGAGCTCTCTAGTGAACAATGTCTTGAGTCTTGGAATGTTAGCCTTGGAGGAGTATGATGGAGTTGAGGTTCTTTGCCTTCTTAGTCCATGGCATGGTACCATAATAGCCATTAGAGTTTCATCTTGAGTGAGAGATAGGCCGGCTCACAAACCAATTTTGACCATTAAAAGTGAGTAGGTAGAGTTGGACAGGCTTATGCCCCATAAAGAGGTAATGGCTAAGGATCTTTGGCTTGATGAGAAGTTTTATCAAAGAGAGTTGTACACTAAGGGATTGTTAGAGGATTCCAAAAGAGCCTATGAGGAGTCTAAGCGTGTGGAGATTCAAGTAGGTGTAGAGACTCAAACCAACTATAGAGAGAGAATGTCTCTTTTTGGACTTAAATAGAGAGTATAAAGAGTAAGGCTAAGCCTATAAGGAGTGAGTCTCAACCTATGACTATAGATACATAGACTCAAGAGACACAAACCAAGCCTTGTCTCCATGGAGTGCATATGGGAGAGCCTAGTATGATTACACTAGATATAGAGATTGTTCCTTGGAGACCACAACTTTCATATGATCTTGCATACCCACCCCTTTTGGATATATACAAGAGGAGACCAAGTATGAGAAGATGACAATGAAAATCTTTTGCAAGCTTTCTAGACTTAGGATGTTGAGAGAGAGGATGAGCTTGTCTAGAGAACTCCTTGTATCATTTATACTTACAAGAGGCAGAAGAAAATATTAGTTTTGGATGTTGGCTACCTAGTGGATATTATGTGGGATAGCAATCTTATCGACATCCAATGGTGTGATGTAGTACAATAGCATGCATGGTCCCATGATAAAAGATCATGTAGGTTTGGCATGTTCTATAGCCTAGAGTTAGAGAGTTCATGGAGTATCATGTCACTCACTTTGAGGTTGATTTAGATTGATAGAACCCAAGAAGAGATATGACATCTCCTTTGGTCCATGTGGAATGAAGGTTTCTTACCAATGGGAGTAAAACTGGGGCATGGCTCATGGCAATGCTTGATAGAGAGGTTGGAGAGGTTTCGCACATAGACTTTATAGTGCATTTTTGCTTTAGGTCTATCAATTTGAGACATATTATTACTTGACATGGCATTCCTTCCACATTGTTGTAACAATCTCCATGGTACTATCCATCCTTCAACATTTAATCCTTTTCATTTGAGAGTAGGATATTTACACACCTCATCATTGGACCTCTTGATAGCTCCCTTAGATTGATCTAGTAGACACACATGTATTTATGCTATTAAGTTCCTTATTGAGGAAAAGACTTCAAGTCATCTTATAGTGCAGATCCCTATGAGAGTTTAACCACGGCCTTTCAAGACACCCTAAGCATGATAAAGGAGTGAGAGCCCATGTGGAGATATAGTTCATTGTTGATCACTAGACCTATTATTGTGTGGTTTGATGCATCACTAGAGTGGATTAGAGTAGATTGCTTACCATTGGATATTGATTCAAAGGATGTCATGATGGAGGTCACCAATCACCTTACTTCTACCACATGAAGTTTTATTCTTTTATGTAGGTATCAACATTTATATAGATTATTTGGGTTGCACTTACCTATACATTTAAGGCTTAAATGCAATTTTATATACATATAAAGTTAACCCATTTATACATAAATTGCATATTCTTATAATAGAAGTGTTTCTCTCAAAGTGAAAGTATGCTCATATAACTATTTCACTCAAAGTATGCATTTATAAGTGTTTCTCTCAAGTGAAATATACCTATGTAAATGTTTCTCTCAAAGTGAAAGTGTGCCCATATAGGTGTGCCGTGGAAAGTTTTTCTCTTAAGATGTGCATTGTTTCTCTCAACAAGTGCATTTCAAGTTAGTGAATTACTTTTCACTACACCAAATTCTTATTGATATAGCTCAAAGAAGTACTTATTGATACCCATTACTCAGGGAGTTAATTATTGATGCAACCAATCAAAATTACTTATTGGTTTAATAGATACTTTTATGCAGCTCATGGTTGGTAAATCTACAAGTAAAAAGGGTAATTTAGTAGTATTAAAGCTAAAAATGTGTGGGAACCAACCAAAACCTAAACCTCCAAGTGATACCCCAAGTAACCCTAAACTCCCAAGCAGCATCCCAGAAAACCTAAAACCTCTCATGCTCCTCCTCCTCCCAATAAAACCCCAAACAACCTCTCAGCCTCTAAGTGAAACCTCAAAAAAGCCCCCATCTCCACATGAGCTCTCTCCCAAATCCTTCCCTTGATTAGCAATCCCTCACTTAATCCCTTGCATTCTCCTTCCATTTGAGAAAATTCCCTTCCAAATCCTTACCTTAAGGGCGATCACTCTCTCAAACCCCTGCATTGCAAATAAAAGCTATGCTCAAATAAGGCTATGCTTGTACTTAAACAGCAGCAAAAGGACATACATAACTAAAATATATTTCTCAAAAAAACAATAAGAGCAAACTTGAAACAAAATTTAAATATACTACTTCCTTGGTTACAATGAAAACTGCTACAATGATGTTGAAATGTGAAATATGTATATATTGGGTATATCTCTTGAAATCTACAAGTCTCACTAGACTTATCTCCAGAGTCTTCCTTGGTAACAGTGAAAACTGCTACAATGATGCTGAATTGTGAAATGTGTATATATTGGGTATATCTCTTGAAATCTACAAGTCTCACTAGACTTAACTCCATATCTAGAGTCTACCATGTAGAATAAGAGTAATTGAAGTCTCTATATGAATTGTTAGGGTTATAATCTGAGTACAACATATACAGTATAATATAGTATAATATGAGTATTTGGGATTGGTGCTATAACTTTGAGTCCCATGAGCTTGGGGGTCTATCTCACTCAACATACTCATTATAACTTTTATTTTCTTATGATGTCTTCCCAAACCTGGCTAATTCTAAAGCAATCAAGTGGAAGCATTTTAATTTAGCAGACCTCTCTTTTATGTAGAGTTTCTCTACCTTTGATCTCATATCCTTGCATCTAAGCCTCTTTTCTAATTCAACTTTCACATGCAGTTCCCTTATCTTGGCTATTAATTGTGCTTTAATTTTGGCCAATTTGCATCTTTGCTTGGCTTCCAAGGATTCACTCTTGAGTCTTGTATGGTTGGAAGGATCTTGAAAGAATATAGCAAGGGTGGGTGAAGGTATCACCTTCCCTTTGGCTACCCTTTTCCTTTTCCTAGATTCTTATTCCTATTTTCCTTCTTTGTCTTGCAATTCTTAGTCTTTATCTCCTACACTTCGTTGGTATTGCTTTAGCTTGTTGTAGTTCCTCCTTGGATGGTGTGGCTTTTGTGGAAGGAATCTCATGAGGTAAATATGATGAAGGAACATACTCAGATTGAGAATGTGCTCATAACAGTTGAACATATTCCAAATGCACTTGTGATTGTGTAACATGTTCCAAGTGCAATCTACAATGGTATAATAAAGGAATGCAATCTACTTTCCTCTTCAAGCAAATTTGCCCCTTGATTGTGTTCTTCTACTCCTTGAAAAACTAAAACATATGGGTGTTGCATACTAGGAATAGTATTGAGAAAGGAATGATAGAGGAGTATCATCTCCTATCATTCCTTTGTATCTTTGTCAATTACTCTTGATCCATCCTCTTGGCCCAGTCCAAAACAATCTTCCCAAAAATCTCTCAAAACATTTGGATTCTACCTCCAAACTTTTGTCCAAATCTTCCCAAAACTTTTCCCAATCTTAGTTCATAACATGTATCATTATAATTAATCCCTATTACCATTGTCACTTAATCAGATCCATAACCCCACGCTTGCTCATGACCTCATGGGGCAAAATTGGGATTTTTAAATATCCCATAAATTCTATTACTACCCATCAAATATTTTTACATATGTTTCACTATCAAGCCTTTTTCCTTTATGGGTACCCATACAAATCTTTACAAATCTCTAGAGCTCCATAAAGAACCTAGAAGATTGCTATTTGAAATGCACTTATAGGGGTTTCAAATGAAAAATTTACGCATTCTCTATGGAAATCTATAAAACCCATTAAAAAATTAAGGGTACCCACAAAAGATTTGGGACATTTGAAATAGTATACCCATAAAAGTTTGACAGGTGATGTAATTTTTGCTATATAAAAGTCTTTGGCAAAATTGTTCCTATGGATTCTACTTGGTTGCTCATAACCTTATAAAATTTTACATATCACAAAAAAATGACCTATAAATTTCATGAGCCTATAGATATTGCATGTAAAATTCTAATACTTACATTGTGAATCTTTATTTAGGTTAGAAACCCATAAAAATTTACATCATTTGAAACCCTAATGTGTCTTTGCGCTTCTCAAAATGAATAATAGCAATTTGTTTTAAGTAGTAACTTTTGATTGAACATGCAAAGCCATTTAGGTCGAGGTGAAAAAGGTCCATCATCAACTGCACTAGAGATTATTTGTCTCAATATGGTATCTTTTGAGAAAAAAACTTAATTAGATTCATATTGATCAATATAGTAAATTAATATTTAAATTAAATTATTTTATTTTAAGATAAACACATTTATTCCTACACATTTATTCACAAAGTCATGACAATCCAATGATATTTAGATTATAGTACAATCTACCTATCTGAATGCCTTGGCAATAAGTAGACCTATAACTTTACAAATAATATCAACAAATATTTAAAATTAAAGGAGTTTGAGATTTATATATTGGAATATATATTATATAAATAATGAAAATTTGATATTATTTAAAGACTATAAAACAAAGAGAAAAAAAAGAGAAAACATGAGGATGTTTTCTTGTTACTTTTTCCTAATGATATAAATGTTAATTATGTATCCCTTTGGAAAAATATATTTTCAACTCCAAATTCATGGGTTTTTACCTTGAAATGATTTGACTAGATAACGCAATATGTATTTAGTAGTGAAGAAGGTATGGTATATTGTATTAATACCAACTTCTAGGGAAAAGTGATCGACTAATTATGCTATGTAATATAAGATGCACCTTATATCATAATCTCTAGCTAAATGTTATGTATATCTATAATTTATATGTTGTTATGCATATAATTGAAGAAAGAAAGAAGATTGAAGAGAAGAAATTATTTAAAATTCAATGGTATCTTATATAAATGTATTATGGATATTTGAGATTGTCCATCTACAAATTAATTATACTTGATAAAAATAGACTTGTATCATCAGTCTTCATTCAACAAAGGTAGTCATTTTTTCCTAGCAAAGTTAACTTTAGAGTTTAAGTAAACAGTAAAGTTATGTAATGTTAGGCTAAAATCATGATTTTCCTCTCCTTTTTACTTTTAGTTACAAAAGATAATCACTTTGGTCAGTTTCCTTTGATCTTATTGACACTACCTTGTGACCCTATTGTTTCCTAGTTTTAGTCAAATAGGAGAAAGGTTACTCATCATGTAGAACCCGGCGGAATACTATAGAATCTTCCTTTTCCTAGTAGTGTAATGTTGTTGGTCCATGTGCAACTTTGTCTTTAGGTATGAATACCATGTACCTTAGATCTAGAGACCTCAGTTCAACCTCTTTGTATGTTGACATCAGCTCTCAAGCAAGTACCTTGATTGCATTAGATACTTTGGCTACATGTATTGGTTATTATGTTCTTAGGTTATAATTATGTTGCCATCCACTTGTACTATTGCCTTGACATTCAATATTTAAGAAGCTTTCTCAACATATTAGGGGGTTTCAGAAATAGATTTGACAGATGTCTACGGGATAAATAACCAACTTCATAAAATTTCACTAAATATTTTTATTGAACTTTGTAGCAAGATCAGATGGCAATAAATGAATGATTTGTAAGTTCAGTCATGAGATATTTTTTCCTAGTTGCATTCATTTATAAAAATCAAGCACCATGTTACGGAGGTTTAGGAATGCCGTATCTAGATAAATGATTGTAAGATGTGGTTTCTTGAGAGTACGGCCAATCAGTTGGGTGAGTTGGTCTTGATTATGAATTCTTGGTGGATCCCAAATCCAAAATGCACACTCTCAACTATTCAAATTCTAAACTCTAAACTCTAAACTCAAATTCACTATCTCGAGTGCAAATGCTCCTTTTGTCAATCAACTAAATGGCAGCTTTGTAGTTTCTCATTGGTGTGGGAAATGATCTGTGCCACCTTGTGGCAACCAAGAAATTGATTGGGGGTTGAAGAATTTTACTTTGAAAGGGCAACAAAAATTTAGCAACGGGAGATCAAGTACCTTGTTGCAATGTAGGAGGCTCACTTCTAGATGCAATCCATGACTTATAGACTCTCCTTTGGATTCACAACCTAAACAACCATTGGGGAAATTTGGAGAACTATTGAGGATGGCTTCTTCCATGCTTGGCAAAACAAAGGAGGATGAACAATTTTGCATGGCTAAGCACCATTATGGACCAATACTAGATTATTTGGAGGACCTTGAGCATTTTGCACAGATTCATGGTGGGAATTGCAAAAAGTCCATTTAGAAATTGATGGTTGTTAGTTTCATGGTAACATTTTGATCAAGGAGGGGCAAGGATTTCCTATGTTTGTGAGGGGTGACAGGCTTTACAAGAAATGGTTGAGGTACAGGAAATAGTACAAAGAAACTTGGGAGCTTAAGAACAAGTCTACGGGAGAAGGTCTCATAAAGAAAGAATATGGCAAAGGGTGGAGAACTACAGAAGATAAATTGAATGGAATGTGCATACATTTGAGTGGAAGCCATGTTTGGGAACAAAGCAAACATTATTCCATCGGCTATCGTAAGTTTGGGAGATTTAAATCCCAATTCAAGCGAGGTCGGCATGGAGGAGGTCCATGAAGGTGCAGAGGAGTGCTTTCAATTCCCATCCCCTTTAGAGGTGGTCCTCCTGGACTTGGGCTCCTAGTTTGTCCCAAACACCCAAGGGTTGGAAATTATACCAAGTGTAGGCATGGAAAATGGAATCCTATCACCTAAGGATGAGTCACCATTTGTGGCACCAACCAAGGACTCACCTTTTGTTACACCACTTCCTTTAACTTCTATGGGAGATGGATCCAAGTGTGCTTTCCTCAACCAAGAAGGGGAACATGACCCAAAGAGAAGAAAAGGTGGAATATTAGCAAGTAAGGTATTGAGGTTGTCACCTAGTATGTCATTGTCTCACGATTTAGCCAAAATTACCATGTTGAAGGTAAATACTATACAATCTAGGGAGAGGTTACGACTAGCTGAACTAGAAACCACCAACATGAGGAAAAGAGAGAAAACAATGATGAAAATGGAGGCTGAGCACGCTAGATTAAAGAGAAAGAAGATGAAAGTTGAAATTGAGTGCAAATAAAAGGAAAGCTAGGGTAGACAAACACTAGATTCAAGGAGAAGAGTTTAGAGTCAAAGTGCACTCATGAAATCAAAATGAGTCTCCTATAGGCAAGACAATCTCTAGAGGAAATAAGTAAATCTTTCAAAGTGCTCACTCAAGTTAGCAATCTTCTCCAAATCCATCATACTGTAGTGATAGTGAATAGGATACCAAAATGTAACCTCAAAATGATTATAATAAAGATGAGTTTAAGAAACTTGATTAAGACTCTATCTCCATGTCTCTAATTGGTTGATTGTTGCTCATAGACAATAGTTGCCACTCATTTCCACTCAACATTGCCACCCAATGCCGCCCATTGACACCGAATGCCACCCATTGTCAAGTTTGCACCAATGGTGAGTGGTGCAAGCTGGGTTTTAGGTGATGCTCAATGGCACATGTAGGTATTAAGTGATGTTGATCATTGATAGGATTGATGCTTGATGGCATGTGTAGGCACTCAAAGATGCAGATCTGATAAAGTTGATACCCAATGGTGCATGTAGGTACCTAAAGCCGCTAAGGTCCACCAAGTTTGGAGAATTTGGTTAAGGATGACATGCAATGTATTTGGCATGCATAGGTGTCAAGTGATGCCCGGTTTGATGCACAAGGCAAAATTTATACACAACACATGAAAATAGATATGGGAGTTTGACAAGGAGAAATGAAAAACCCAAGTGCTAAAAGTTTGAGAAAATGAGATGGACATAAGATGTATAAATGAGTATAAATGTACACCATATATATATAATTGTGGAGCCAATAAAACCTACCATCATGGTAGAGGAGTAGGTGAAGAAGAAGAGGGATACGCAACATGGTGTCTTAATGGTCCTATTGCGTCCTCAAGTCTATGATGGTATACATAATGTTGAATCCTAAATGGACTCAATGACCACCAAAAAGGTCACTTGCTCTCATCCAAGTCTCTATGCCTGATATCACTAACAAAAAGAGAATTATGGGTCACTATTATAAGAACTCAGTCTACCTAATGTCCACTCCTCTCCTTCCCAACTAACAACAAGCCTATCATCATAAACAAATCTGTCCAAAGCCCTCATCAAAGGGTCAAATGACCAAGTGTATGATGCTCTCTCTACCCTGTAAGGACAGAAGTAGGTAGGGTAGATAGCACCATGTGGATGGTTCCTATAACAAGAGAGTGCATAACTATCTAGGATCGAAAGATCACAAAGAGATAAACCTAGTGAAGTAAGATGCTCATATGATCTAACTCTTAGTCCTCTAAACTCAAAATCTTGCCAGATATCTATAGAACACAAACAAGCCATGAGGCAAGACCTGGTGTGAACTCCCTTGGGGAGTTCTTACCATTGCCACATGCTTTATAGCAATCCCTCCATTCCATCCGGAGTAAGATCTATCCACACAATAACCTCAAAGCATAACAAACAAAATTGGATGAAATGGCTAACACCAAGATATGCTACCCACCCTACAGGCCCTGACTATGTGTGGGAGCTCCAACCATGCCTAGTCATCTTGCTCTCCCATGCATAAAAACCGGTAGCACCACAAAGCCATAATGATGCCAAACAAGTAACATCCACAACAATCATCTTCTTTTGCAAGAAGCCTGAGAAGAGAATATGTAGAATATACTCTCTTAATAAAAAAAGCCTCTCTTTAAACTCAGTCTGAGTCCTCTTAGTCTCCACATTCTGTGGTAAGGAATGGGAGGCAAAATTTTGGGTCTCTCAAGTCATAACATTACGGGGTAATACATAGGTCTCATCTATCACAAGGATGGCATTGGTCTGGGTCTACATCTCACTATGGGTATGGGTCTGGAAAGCAATAGTACAAAGTCTTGGTCCAAGATAAGCCATGCAAGCCCTCACCTGAGCTATACTACTCTCACTCTCCTCTACCTAAGCATGTACACTCTTGCACCTCTCCATAGCAAATGCTAACTCTTGTGCATGATTTTGTAACTGGACCCTTAATCCTCAAGCATGGTAGTTGCACCTAGGATGTCCAAGTCCAAGTCAGCTAATCTCCACTCTCTCTCCATCTCACAAGTAATAAAGGTCAGATGCCCCCCTCCTTTGTAGCTAGAGTCTCCTCTTGCTCACAAGGGACTCTATCTCTCTCTCTCTCTCTAGTAATCTACTCTACTCCTCAAAGCTCTTCAATCTACTCCCTTTCTCCTCTACACTCTCTAGTCTACTCTCATGCTCAACCCAAATTCTCTCTTGTTACTCTACACTCCCCAATCTACTCTCATGCTCAACCAAAAGTCTCTCTTGCTCCTCTACACTCTCCAATCTACTCTTATGCTCAACCAAAAGTCACTTCTCTCTCTCCTCAGCCACTCAAAAAAAATCATCTAAAACATGCGTGATGTCAACAAAACAAGAAGAGGATGAAGGTACTTTAATGGGTGAGGGATGAGGTGCTCCCTTCATAGATGAAGAAAGGAGTGAAGGTGAAGAAGAGAGAGAAGGAGCTAAAATCTGTTGAACACTTGTTCACAAGTGGTACATTTAGTCATCCATCAAGTAAACCTCACTTTTGAATCAATCAATCCAATACACAAGTTCATTAAGTAAGGCATGTTAAATTAACTCATTTATTAAATCCGGTAAATATACAATAGAACTTTGTATGTTTTCAAACAATGAAAGCATACAAATATGCTAAAACTCAAATCTAAGCAATCACTCACTGTCTTCATCCTCTTCCTCATCCTCCCCATCATCATCACTCTTGTCCTTGTTCTCATACTTTCCATCATCATGATCCTCTTCATTGGGTATAATCTACTCCTCTACATCACTCAAGTACATCATTTCCTCCTCATGAATGAAACTTCTCTCCACAAAGAGGCAAGTGAGTATCTGCCCAAGGAAAGTGACTTTGAACTTGTGCTTCTTAGGTCTCCTCAACTACCTTTGCAAACTATCCATCTTTGCAATGATAGCTCAAAATGCAAACTTCCCCAATCATTATCCTCCACACTAAATCTCCTCAACTTTGTCTTGGTGTTGATAAACAAATGCCCATGTACAATCTTGAGCCAAATAGTTGGTACCACAAGTGTACCCATCAATTGGAAGAAAGCCCTGAAAGCAAGATACACACATTGATTACCAAATACCAAATTACCATGATTACCAAATACCTCTTTGCAGCCTTATCTCTTTGGGGAAACCAATCTGAAACAGTTGTGTAAGGAACAATTCTTCTCCTTGGCCGCAACATGGGGTGCAAGGTGACGCTTAGTGCCACCGGTGCTGCTATGTGGCACCCGCTGTCATGGGGATTTTTCAGTCTTGAGAGTGCAATGTGCACATGGCTGCTTGTCCTTAGTTTGTTCCTATTGTCACTACTTTGGGGTTTCTCGTAGTATGACTCTCTCTTTCGTCCCTGGGGTGTTGGAAGTCTCTTTTTCACTAGAACATGTTATTTCAATTGTTCCTAAGGTTAGCTCTCCCTGAAGGTTTTGTGTTTATCTTTGACCTTCACAGAACTTGTTGTGTTGTGCAAGGATTGGTTGTATTGGTTCCTACCTTTGTCTAGTCTTATATTCTAGCTTCTTTTGAAGTTTGGTTATGGTTCTGGATCTAGCATTTCATAGAGCTGCACCAAGTGGTTTCTAAAGGGACAACAAAGAGTGACCTATCCAGACTTAAACCCTGCACCCAGATCAATGATCTAGACCGGACTGAGAGCTCCAAAAATGGAGTCTTCTCTCGACACTAGTTGCGACTCAGAACATACATTCGATCCAAGATTCATCATTGATGGGAATTTCATTTGTGGAATTCATGAGTTTGGACAAGCCAAGCAGTTTTAATCTAAACAGCATCTGCACCAAGCTATGCAATAGATCACCAACTCAGTTGAGGCACTTCACATACACCTTGTCACTCTTTTGCTTGGTCACAGGCAGTCACAGATCTCTCAAAGCACAACATTCACTTTGGTCACTATTCTGCCTCATCACAGCAGTCACAAATCTCCCGAAGCACAACATTCATTCAGGTCACGATTCTGCTTCAACACTCTTAAGTCTTGGTACAGACAAGTAGATCCTCAATAACACACCTTGTCACCGTTTTGCCTAGTAAGAGCAGTTGCAAATTTCTTGAAGCACAACATTCACTCTACTGTCTTCTTGTTCAAGTCTCCACTTTCAAAAATCCTCCTTGTAGTCCAGTGTCTCCAACCCTTCATGTTCAAAGTTCCTCTCCCTTCTCTAAGTCTTCCTCAGTTTGTCACGGTTCTCACAGACAGATTTTGCATTTCCAATCCTCTCTTTCCAGCTCCCTCCTAGTCCTTCACAGACTGCACAACCAGCTTTACATTTCAAATTCCCTCCTCTACTGCATGCACTTCTCTCAAGTCCCACACTCAAGAGTTCTCTTCTCTATTCAAGCACCTACCCCTTGCACTCCTATTCGAGGAAAAAAAATCATCCTTTGTCACAGGCTTACCACTGGTCTGCTGCACTCTTACATTCAAAAATCTTACTTTCCTGCCTAGACCTTTTCCCACTCCTACACTCAGCCCTTCCTGTGGGAAGTTCTCTGCCCTCCTCTCACTCTTTCATTCAAAATTTTCCCTACCCCTGTACTGTCAAAACCATACAACCCTCCTTTGTGAGAAAGCATTCCTTCTCCTGCCCACTATCCAGGCCATCTCCTGAAAAATCACTCTTTTACATTAGTCCTCATAACGGCCTTACACTCAAGAAATTCCTTGCCCCTTACTATCATCTTGTCTAGAGCAAAACCCTCCTGCAAAATCACTCTCACATCTCCCTCTTGGCCTGTCATAGATCAAGCTCAGCCCTCAAACTCCTTCCTTCTCTTTCTGTCCAAGGCAAAACCCTCTTGCAAAAATCACTCTCACATCTCCCTCCTGGCCTGTCACAGATCAAGCTCAACCCTCAAACTCCTTCCTTTCTTCTCTTTCTGTCCAGGGCAAAAGCCTCTTGCAAAATCACTCTCACCTCTCCCTTGTGGCTTCTTTGTTTTCTTATGCCCCTGTTCTGTAGTTCAAATTCACTCCATTCAGTCAAGGCTGCCAATTTTGACTCTCCTTCACAGCTTCAGATGAACTGACTCACTTCAAAATTTCTCCGGTCCAGTCTTCACACTTTTGTGAGACAACCTCCTTCTCTTCTATCACACACTCAGCAACCAACCTTACTTCATGTGAAGTATCTCCTTCTGTCCAGTCACACATTCTCAAGCAAACTTTCAAAAATCCATTCTCTGACCAAGTTCCAGCTCCTGCACACATTCATTGTCCTTCGGAAAACTTCTTCTGCCTTCGCTCTCAAATCAGTCCTTACATTCATGATTTTCTTTTTGTTCAAGTTCTCACAAACCCTTACACTCAAGAAAACTCCTTGCCCCTTACTGTCATCCTGTCCAGGGCAAAACCCTCCTGCAAAATCACTCTCGCATCTTTCTCCTGGCCTGTCACAGATCAAGCTCAGCCCTCAAACTCCTTCCTTTCTTCTCTTTCTGTCCAGAGCAAAACCCTCCTGCAAAAGTCACTCTCACATCTCCCTCCTGGCCTGTCACAAATCAAGCTCAGCCCTCAAACTCCTTCCTTTCTTCTCTTTCTGTCCAAGGCAAAACCCTCTTGCAAAAATCACTCTCAACTCTCCCTCTTGGCCTGTCACAGATCAAGCTCAGCCCCCAAACTCCTTCCTTCTCTTGAAGCCTTCCCCATTCAACCCTTTTTCCTGTCAAGCCCCCCTCTCCCTTGATACTCTCTCCCTGTTCTCCTTAACTCCCTTGCCCCTGTTCAGGCCATTCCTTGATGCATAAAAAAAACTTCCCCTTGTCTCTCTTGAAGATTCTCTCTTTAAACCCCTACTACTCTATCACTACTCCAGTAGGAACTCTCGAAAGCATAACAGGTCTTTTTGCTCTGCCACTAAATGAAAAATACTCCTAGGACCCCAATAAAAATACAAATAAAAACATGAGTCCTTGTAACATCAGTTTAAGCCCGATTTTGTGTAACACCCAAAAACTCCCAAGCTCATGCAAACTAATAATTATTCCTAAGTTTATGCATCATTTGAAAGCTTCCAGGCTTACAAAATATTAACAAAACTTCAGACTTCACAATGGCATGAAGAATATTGTAGAGACACAATAACCAAAAACCCAAAGTCATTGCAATGCAAGAAAACAAAACCTTCACACCAAATGACATCAATAGTACGCGTGGGCTATTTTCACAATGACACCGCATGGCACTACTATGGGACAACAAAATGTAAAAATATGTAGAGGCGGCATTGGGTGATGCTTGTTGGTACCATGGGACAGATATGGGTTTAGGGTTTAAGGTTTTAGCACATCAACACAAGGTGTCATGGTGTGGTGCAAGGAGGCACTACGGGACATACCCAAGCAATGTTGGGTGATGCTTGTAGGTGCTAAACATTAAGACTAGGAAAGTGGAATCCCATTACAAAACTTGAGAAAAATTGGAGAAACTTGAGAGAAAATGCAAAAAATAAATGGAGAAAGCATTACAAATACCTCAGGATGTGGGTTATCTAGGCCAAAGGTGATTTTGAGGCCAAGTACATCAAGATTGATCTCCCTAATTCCAACTACTACAATTCAAATTTGATGCTTATTGATCCAACACCATTTGATGAATTTGGTTGGGTGTTGACTGGTGTGGAATCCTATCAGCCAATCTCCTTCTTGCATATTCCTCATTTCTTCACCATCAACCATCTTCTTGTAACCCCAAATTTCTGCCATGGAGAATGAGTGAAATTCAAATGAATTTGATTGCTTGTTATTGTTGTGCTCTTTGCTCTTTGTTCAAAATTTACTTCTCCTCTCAAAATGATTCCTAAACACTCTTCTACTTTGTCCTGAATCCTCTCTTCTCCTTCTACTCAGTTTGAAAGATGCTCAATTTCTGCTCAATTTTGATCAGTTTTTGCTCACTTTTGAAATATGCTCAGTTTTTGGTCTTGACATCTTGAAATATAAATCTCTATCTTGAACCCCACCACTCTTGAACATCCTTTTTCAGCCCAAAAACTACTTGCAAATGGTTACACCCTTTGGAAACTGCAAAACCACTAAGCTGATATGCAAAAAATTTCCTCTCCAAAACCTCCCCAAACTTCTGGTCAATTTGAGAAATGAAAAATTTATCAGCAAGGGGTGGTTCATATAAAGTTCCACATGACAAAATATCTCTATAAAATGCACTCCTTATATTTGAATTTCAAGAAGACTTAACCCAAATTATATGAGAAAAATATAGAATCATGAGCATCAACCAATGGCAAGGCAACATGCGGCACTCCATGTTGCCAATCTGCACACCCAACCACATCCAACCATTATTTAAAGAATATGTGCCTTTGGGCACCTCCTAGCACCATTGCATGCCAACAAGGTGGGTACCATCAAGCGGAGACAAGCACCACAAGATACTAAATCCAAAACTCAAATGTAAGCTATGGCTGGTGGCTCCCAACACCTATTGGCATCTATGAGCGAGCATCAGCCAGCATCATTTAGGGCCATTCGGACTCTTTGTGTCACACAGCATCTCTGGGCAAGCATTGGCCAATGTCACTTAGCACCATCCAGACTCTTTGTGTCACTCAATGTCACCAGGCATCCCCAGCACATTCTTAGCAATTTTTAAACTTGGTGGTGTTTGTGTTGAGGCAAGCTACATATGAGATTTTTTTGTAAGCTATGGATAAATAGTGTAAAGAAGATACAAGATTACTTACAACAAGATATTGCACATTTTGATACAAAGAATTTGAAAAATGATATTTTTATTACAAAGGAACATAATCTCATTTCATTTTAGTATATTGTTGACATAGAGAGCAAGGCATTTTTGCATCACCCTTGACCTACTTTCTTCTTGACCAAGCTCTATTCCATTAAAAGATATTCCTAAATCTATTTGACTTTCCTCAATTAATCCTCCATCATCTTCTAGCCAAACATTGGACCTATTGATTAAAAATTTATGCAAAATAATACAAATAGAAACCCACTTCAACAAATATGCATTTCTATTATTGTCTTTAAGTTGCACTTTAAGCTCACAAAGAGAATGCATCTAGCTTCCAATACTCCTATACAATGCTCATTTATCAACCTTGCCTTCACCAAATATTTGTTGAATTCTTGCTTGTCCTCGGTTTGGACTTTCTTGAAAGCGAGGACTAGGTGATGCATGGGTACATAATTTGAATCCCCTGAAAGGTACTCTTTGGCCTCAAAATTGCGACACCTCACTCTTTGGTTCAAATCATTCCACAATGGTGATTTTTTCAAACAAGTCATGTCATGACATGAACTTGGTATTCCTACAAATTAAGAAATCAAAAAATCAAAAAATCTAACCTTTAATAAATCATGCAAATGTACAAAGAGTACCACCAAAACTGAACAAAAGAACAAAACATAATATAGAACACTTACCTCTTGTAAAAGGTATAATTCTCCTTTTATCATCACAAATCACTTGGCCATTTATGGAATATGAACCCTTTTTGCTGAAATAGATTTCTCGATCCATGGTGGGTCAAGCAGCAAGAGTTAACAATGTTCCATCTACCAAACCAACACAACCAAGGAAACCTTTCTAGGAAAAAAAGCGGATATCCTCCTCCTCTCCTTGTGCTCAGGCCATGCAACTTGACTCATCATCAAATCTAATATTGCACTCATAACTCAATCCGTAAAGAGAATTGTTGAACATGCACCAATGCCCCAAATGTTTAACCCCCTTGCAACACAAGCTCCATTAGCATGATGCTCAAATCTATCCAGAGCTAGAGCTACTTGGATCCACACAGATGTTTTCTCTTGTTGGTAGTTTTTTAAAACACTGTGAATTTTTACAAATCTAATAATGTTGAAAAGGAATGAACATCAAATCTAGTAAGTTGGCAAAGGGCCTTCACATCTAGAATTCTAAAATATTTTATCACAAATTCTTGACTTCAAGGATAAGTAACTCAAGGTTCTAGGTATCTATGCATATGGGCATACCCCCACCCACTAAACAATAGTTCTACCTTATTTAATTCTACTTCTCCACATTCATCTTCATCTTCTAATCTTTCCTCCAAGATCTCCAAATCTAACTTTATAATCTATTGTATACATTTCCTAATATTTCTAGTTAATTCTCCACAAGTGCTCCCTTTGAGCATGTTATATCCTCCTTTTGCTCTATTCTCTTTGCTTGATTCCTTAATCACCAAAAATAACAACTCAATTCATGAATCACCAAAATAACACTTGGTCAACATGCTCTACTCTTCTCACTTCAATACTTTGTTCTCTATGCAATGAACAAGCTCACAAGATAAGAAATTCACTTTGTAACTATACTAGTTGAACATGGAATTTTTACATAGTGAAATTGAATATTTTAGATAGTAGTTCAAATGAAATTCACTCCCCTTCCTACCTTCACACAACCCACCTTAATCTTCATACAATGCAATCAATTTTCTTGTTCTCGTCCCGCTTGTCCTCCTCATGCAATGCATTCTCATCCCACTCAATTTTCTTGTTCTCATCCTGCTCGTCCTCCTTGTGCAATGTGTTCTTGTCCCACTCACACAATTCATTTGCATTCTTGTACATCACCTGTATCATCAATTTTCTTGTTCTTGTCCTGCTAGTCCTACATCTATACATTGTTACACAAAATACGTTGCTGTCAACATTACACACTATAGAAGCACAACTCACACATAAATCATACATGGACTCTAAAGTACCATAATAATCAGTTGGTTTATACAACTCAAATCACACTCAATCAGATAAGTACTTGATTTGTCACTCAATAATCTGCTAACAAGCACTCATTACCATCAAGACACACCCACTCTAGCTAAGAGACTCTAGGTGATGCTCACCGGCTTTCTAGCCAAGAACTCAAAGACTCAATAACAAAGAAGTAGCTCTTTGGAGCTGCACTTCTAGGGTATACTCCTAATTATGACCTAGATCATATCCCAATGGTCCTGCTGACAGCATACCTGATGGTGAGAATGGTGCAAGTGATGGTGGACCCCACCATGAAGTCAATACCCCAAAGACAAAATCTGACCATTGAAAAGTAGTATATGAGTAATTGCCAAAATACCTCTAACTACTATCATTACTACTCTAGTGTTTGAGCAATCTAGATGTGATGCTACAAACGGCATGATAGTTTTAGTGTGTATATACATTGTTACACAACATACATCATTGTCAACATCACACACTATAGAAGCACAACTCACACATAAGTCATACATGGACTCTAAAGTACCAAAATTGCCACCCTAGCTAGCGGTTAGGTCCCTCTAACTCCAAATAGCCATCAACTCCAAGTATATGGTATACTCTATGGTGGGCAAAAGATCAAGAGGTTGAGTGCTATCGAGCCCCATCATTAATTGTATGTTTGCAATCTATACCATATGAAGGATGAACTAGCTATAGGTCGAGTACATCTAGGACATAACCATTGTCCTTGAGGAACCATTGTGAAGGGAGGAGTCATACATGCCATATGCCATCCTCTCAAACAGCCATCACACACTAACATAGAAGCATCTCCACCAAAAGAGCCACATAACATACACCGCAAGCCTACATGTACAAGTGCCAAGCTTGGGTCCATAGTACCATCAATGTTTGGGAGGTGGCATGGCGCACAATTGCCCACATGATCCTTCCAAACAACACCATCATGTCCTCCCAACACAAGGACTCCAGATGGGAAAACCTCAATCATTCTGAAGATAGTGCGGCTTGTAGAAACATCAAGTGTTGTTGGTGTTATCTGCTATAGATATACATAGTCACCTGGATGAAATCAACGGATTGAGGGTCTTTAACCTCCTCCTCAAATGGCAGCATAGCGTAAGGTATCCCTATGCTGAGCAATCCACCAAGTTTTCAAAAGCCATTGGCATCACTCTCCAAAAGATCTCTGCCCGTTGAGAACATGCACTCATCCATACATCTAGATCATCCAAGTCCAACATTACAATAACATCTTGACAAATGGCTGCAAGTAAATCTAGATCTCATCATAGAGTAGAAAGTAAGGAGAGAAGGATGCTAAGGAGGCTTGCTGGCTGAACCAATAGCCCATGGCCAACCA
Source organism: Lunularia cruciata (assembly GCA_948567375.1). NCBI lineage: Eukaryota > Viridiplantae > Streptophyta > Marchantiopsida > Lunulariales > Lunulariaceae > Lunularia > Lunularia cruciata. The sequence continues at coordinate 6,536,035 of OX419760.1, read as the reverse complement.
AGGTAACTAGAGATCCCAATCTCCCGAGTGGCTTCTCTACAAACCATACGTCCGCAATCCTCTCTTCATTGTTTGAACCACTCTCTTTGTTAAGCCATCTACCTTAGGGTGATCTTGGAAGGTAGTACAATGATCAATCACACTCTTGTCACACAAGGCCTAAAACTCCCTCAAGAACTCTATACCTTGATCAATCAAAACCTCAGTTGGTGCACCAAAATGACTATGAACCCGATCTAGGAACGAGTGAACCGTCCCTTCATTGGACTTGTCAAGAAGTGCCACCAACTCAATCTACTTGGAGAAATGCTCCACCATCACCAAAACATACCAATGATATCTCATAGGCAATGGTAAAAGTCAAGCAAAATCCAAACTACAGCGGTAATCCAACCCATGATAGGCAATAGGTGTAATTGTGGCATATGAGCATTAAATGATGCTCTAACTCAATTACAAACTACACATTTGGCAACAAATAGCTGTACATGCTATTGTATGTCTACATGTTGTGCCACCAATAATGACTTTGGAGCAAGCTATATGTATGCTTTACTCCAAAGTGTCCTAGCTCCTCATGACCAACTGTGATCTCTGAGATGGAAATGTTACTACTCTCACTCTACCATCCTCCTATACATGCAAAAGGTGTCTGCCTTCCAATCTGAACCACCTACCTTGTTGAGGAGACAATGGTCTCTCTCCTTGGCCCCAATTGTGCCACCCACAACACTAGTGCAAAGATAGTCCATCACTAAGACATCATCACGAATGTCTCGCTAAACTATACCACTACTCCACTCTTCAGTAACCACTATGACCTCAATAACTCCTCTTGTATGTGCTGAGAGAGATACCACCAAAGCCTAAGAAAATATACAAAGAAAGGCAAATGCATGCCAACTTGGCACCATTTCCTCATTTGTCTCACCATGCTAACGTGCTCTGGTCTGATCTTACTAGTTGGGATATGGGTTTCTACTCAACCCATTTGCATCATGGTTCACCACTTCAGGTCTATGAATAATTGTGAAATCATACTCTTGTAAAATCAGAGCACATAGTGCAAGCTTCCTTAAATGCTTGTCGGACTCCATCAACCACTTCTGAGGTTGATGATCAATGATGAGGGTAAAGAGGTTACCAAATAGGTAACATTAGAAATGTGCTACTACCAAAACTACTGCCAAGCACTCTCCCTCATATGAACTATACTTTGCCTCTGCTGAATTGTTGGAGCAACTAGCATAGGCCACCACAAACTCCTTCCCCTCATCATCATGCTAGGTGAGCATTAGTCTAAGCCCAACATACTCCAGTTAGTGTGAACCTGAAATGGTCATCCTCTGATCGGTCTCCTCAAAATAGGAGCAGATGTCAACCTCTCCTTGAGCTCTACAAAAGCTCTCTTGCTCAAAACTTCTTCTGTAACTTCTTTGTTGTAATCAATTTGTTTACACAACTCAAATCACTCTCAATCAGATCAGTACTTGATTTCTCACTCAATAATCTGCCAACAATTGGGCATTGATTACAATCAAGCCACACCCACTCTAGCTAAGAGACTCCATGTGATGCTCACTGGCTTTCTGTTCACTCTACCCAAGAACTCAAAGGCTCATCTCCCCAACACCACTATTGTGTAAGCTTGGTCAGCTTTGTCAAGGCCTTGGCAATTGCACTAAATCCTCTCAAATAGCAGCAATCAAAGTTTGCCAACCCAAGGAATGCTTGCACTTTGCTCACATCTATAGGCCAAGGAATATATGCAATAGCCTCCACCTTGGTCTGTTGAACACCAAGTCTTCCAAGGGGTAGATAGTGTGACCCAAATACTCAACCTACTCATGGAAGAACCTACACTTCCAAGGATGTAATTTAAGTCCATGAGATCTCAACCTCTCAAACACCTCCAACAATTGTCTCTCATGCTCCTCCATAATAGTGCTATAGACCACAATGTCATCAATATAGCACAAAGCAAAATCCAATCCAATTGGGATCCTATCCATGATCCTCTAGAACTTAGCAAGAGCATTCTTTAACCCAAATGGTAAGAACCTCTATTGAAATAACACATCATTGCCACAAGGATCAATAGCCCAAAATGTTATCTTGGACTTATCCTCCTCCTTGATTGGCTCTTGCTCCAAGATCCAAAGTATTGAAGACCTTTGCATGTCCAATTGCATCAAAGATCTCCTTTCGTGTAGGCATGGTATATTGATCAACCCTAGTCTATCAAGTGATAGGATGGTAATCTCTACACATCCATTTAGCTATGTAGTTGCCATGAATATGCTTCTTGGCTGGCATCATTGTAGCTAATGCATACTCTCCATGTGAAATCTCCACCATACCAGCCTCAAAAAGGTCACTACTCTGACTTTGAATCAATGTTTTTTCCATGTCACTATATTTAGAGGGACATCGGAAAACTGGTGTATTGCTAGTTAGCTCAATCCATATACTAGGTCCTTTTAGAGCACCCAGATTCTTCATACTGAAGCAAAACAACTCATGTAGCTCCTCAAGAACCTCCAAACCCTCCCTCTTTCCTCTCCTTTAAGCTTGGGTCCAAGATCTGGCTCCCAAATATCCTCTGTAACTAGCATAAGAGTGGAAGATGTACTAACTAGTTGCTACACTAGGCCCTTGGGAGCAATAGTGGCATGTCTTCAACCACTAGAAGTCCCAAACTTAGTGTGAAGAACTCTCCCTACTCTGGTTGCAAGCTCCATATATCCGCTAGTTACATCTCAAGTAGACTAAGGGTGTAATCCAAGTAGCACACACTCACTTGGATGGACTCCAAGTAGACCACTCTCTCTAGTAGTCATTGGTTGTGTCCCAAGAATACACTATCCACTTGGTCCATCACTCCCAACATGTGCCTGAATCGTGTCATTAGAGCTCTGTGCCTATTGAGAGCTCACAAGTGTCCAAGTGGTGATGCCTATCAAGTGCATCGTATGTTGCTCTGCCAAACCAAGGCTCACAATCCAGATCAAACAATTTAGGTCCATAGCCTAACCTAGCACTTGACACTTGGATGCCTCTTACACTACTAGAACAACGGCAATACCAATGCAAAAACTGTCATGCCATTTGTAGTGTTGCATCTAGATTGCTTGGATACTGGAGTTGTAGTGATAGTAGTTAGAGTTGTTTTAGCAATTTCTTAGAGACTACTTTCCAACAATCAGATTTTGTGTTCAGGGTACTGATTTCCGGTGGGGCCCACTGTCACTTTGAGCAAAGAAGAAGCAATTTTTGAGCAGTGGTTTTGATTTTGTCACTCAAGCTCAAGAAGTGAAAGCATGATCAATTTGTTACGAGTTGGGCTCAAAAAGTAGAATTGAAAATGGAATTGAGAAGCTATTCTCATGAATTTGTGATTTGGAGAAACTTGTGTTCTCAATTTGGCTCAAGTGAAGAGTAAGTAGAAGATTTGGCAGTCAGCTAAATTTAGGGTTTATGTCAGATTTTATTGGATTTTATGTTAGATTTTGGCCAGATTTGGAGGAGTTTTCCTAGTTTGCCAGATTTGGAGGAGTTCTGCCAACTTGGAGAAGTTTTGCCAGATTTTGGAGCAGGTTCAAAGTGGCAAGAAGAAAGGCCTCATTTGGCATTTAGAGGCTTCAAGACATAGGACTGTGGGCTATGAGAGGCTATTAAGGCTTAGAAGGGCCAGAAAGCCAGCTTGCTGGCATGAGGCTAACTAGTCTAGAGTAGATCTTGGTCATTGGTTGGCAAAATTTGCCCATCCTGATAAATTGTGTGTAACAGGGTCTGATCCCTAGATCTCTTGTTCCTAGATTGGTGCCCTAGCCAACTGGTCCACCCTCACTTGTTGTGCTAGTGACTGTGCCACTATTATTTATACATTTGTAGTTTTGGCTAGGAGAGGCAATTTGATCATATTCTTGGTGATCCTGATAGCTTAGGACTTAGATACAAATTTCTCTTATGTCAAATGCCAAATGGTGGTAGAGTCAGTCCCATGTTTTTTTATGAGATGGAGGTTTTTGTTTAGATTTCTTGTGATTGGACCCCCTCCATTCTTTGCTTCCCATTTGTGCACCACATTTGTGTGAGGTACCTTGACTTTTGAGTGTTGGTGCTCTGGTGTGCTCTTGGTAGTGAGGCTAGAGTGATGACTAGTCATATTACCTTTGTTTCTCTCCGGTGAGGCAAGAAGTGATGACCTATAGACTTTGAGAGTATGTGTTGTGATGGCAGGTTACAGGTTGCCATTTCCCCTAATGTAGTTATCTCAATTAGGGTTACATTAGTGGGTGGTGTTTTGTGGGTATTGGCACTTGGTGGGCTACTTGCGGTTGCGGTTTGTGGTTGCATTTGGTGGTTCTAGTTTATAGTTGTAGTTGCAATTACTTTGTCATGACAGAGTTTGTTAGGGATTCTAGAGGAGTTAGCCCTGCAATACGTAGTGGGTTTACTCGGAGTGGCACTCAGTATCAACATGTATCTCAAGTCCTTGTGAGGGAGGAGATTGACTCTGAGTTGGAGTTTGACACAAGAGTTGATTCAATTGAGAGTGCACTTGGTGTGTCCGCACCGTTGTTGTGGGACATGGACAATATTTATGGAGCCTCTAAAGGCCCTAGGTGTTACTCTAGTACAGTGGGTACTATTGAGTTGGATGACTTCATCCAGGAGTCTAATAGTTGGTGTGATTTGCAGTAGATGCGGAACCTGACTTTGTTTACACCCTTCATGGCATGGAAGGGGTTGTTTTAGCATCTAGAGGGCCCACCAATGGATGACTACCATGAGTTTAGGAGAGCTCATTTGGAAGAGATTGAGTTATGGAGATAGTATTAGTCTCCGGACTATGTCTCTATCACTTCAGGTTTGATGGCCAGGAGTAGATTGTTGTACCTACAAGTTCGAGCTCAAGTTGTGTTGGTGGAGCTAGTGGAGGTAAAATCAATGGGTTTGGTGAGTTCATCACCCTATCCATGAATTCTGCACCAAAGTGATAAACTAGCAATACCATCATTTGCTCACGCTAGATGTACATAACCTTGATGTGGAATGGATTTGAGAATGGAAAGCTAGGTGTGAGAAATTGTCCTCCTTGGTACATCCATCCCATTTGCTCTCTAAAGTCCTTCCTAAGTCTAGCAATTACTCTATATTCTCCACCTCAAATTACTCACTTTCAATAGTTTGTGCTCTTCCAAGAAGAGTGATCCACTCTCTTGGACTAAAACACTTGCTTTGATACCATTGTAATACTCCGGGGACAAGAAAAGAGAGAACACATAGATTTCACACTCAATCATACGATGCCCCAAAGGAGCACCTTCTCTTTATTATACAGACAAAGAGGATCTCCTCCAAGGAAGCTCCACCATAGGATTAGGCACACAGATAGGTGACATGTTAGTAAGCTCCACCCTTGGATTACTTACTTGGATGGGTGACATGTTGGTCTAGGTCTTATCTGGCTGGTCAAACAAGCTTTGACCAAAGGGAATCTTTTAGGGAATCTTCCTATAGGAATCTTAGAATCATGTGGGTAAGGTACCATTGGGAAGCTCTCAATGACACAACATTGAGGGAATCTGCAAATTTTTGAGGCCTAATTCATCTATTTAGGCTTCTAAAATTGCCTTCAAAGATTTCAGGCATATTTCGTTTCCTACTCTATTAGTAGAAGTCTCTTTTTGGTGATACCTCTTTCTTATCTGTTTAGTACATCATGTGTAACATCCTTCTAGATGTTACCAAACCAATTCTCACCTTTAAATCATATGTCTAGCTATTGGTTCTAAGGTTTTCAAGTCTATTTTGATTTCTGCCCTAATAGTAAAAGTACTCTTTTGGTGATACTTCTATCTGATCTATTTTGACCATCATGTATAACATCATTCTAGATGTTACCAAACCAAATTTCACATCTAAATCATATGGCTAGCTCTTGGTATTACAACTAGCTGGAGATAGTGCTACTACGAGTGGAGGTGGTGTGGTACCAAGGTTTAACCCCATGGTGGAGTTCTTCTTGTGTTTGAGGCAGAACTACCAAGGAGTGTGGATTGAAGCTGAGGAGCTTGTAGGAGTTCCAACAAAAGACATGAGAGAGCCTATGCAAGACATACACTCGCATGAGGCAGTTGATCAGTTTCACTCAGGGAGTTATTGAGGCTCAGGCAGTCCAGTTTTGGTATGGGATACTGGAAAAGGAGTTGCAAAGTAGAGTTCATGATGCTACGTTGTTACAAGCTACTTCGCCTACTTTGGTAGAGGTCTTTGGTTTGGTTGAGCATATTCAGCTCAACATGGTGGAGGAGAGAGTGGTGACATCTGGATTTGGTAAGGAGACCTCATCCACATTTATGACTTCTTCTAGAGTGCAACAGAGTGCACCACGCCCAATTGGCTTTTGAGGACAAGGTGGACAGCCTAGATCCTATGGAGCGAGTGGAGGGCCTAGTGGAGCTAGACCCTTACCTTTATTTTTGGGTCAAAAGCAGCCAGTGAGTAGTGGTGTTGCTTGTTGGACTTGTGGTAGACCTCACCATAGGAGAGAGTGTACTCAAGGCAGCGGACCTGATACCTCTAGTGCATCACAGCCAGCATAGAGGTAGTGTGAACACTGCCATAGATTTGGGTCACACTAGTGATTGGTGCTTTGACCTACACCTAGAGTTACGAAGTGGTAGGGCTACTATGGCAAGTAGTAGAGGAGCTCCAATTCATGGAGGACAAGGTGGTAGAGGTGGTGGTAGAGGATCTACACCTAGTAGGGGTGTGGTACCTACCCTTACTTTTGATATAGCTATGGCTATTCGGATTGAGCAATTGGAGCAAAGATTGGCCAGTATGGCCATTGCTCAGAGGAGATCAGATTCAGGTGCTGAGGCTTCCACCTCATATGCTGGTGATAGAGATGCTTTGGACTTCATGTGCGGAGTAGCTCAGGTGGATGCATCTATAGCAATGACTAGGAGTGCAGTATGTGCTCTAGAGCCTAGAGGAGGATCAGTGTAGATGGACCCACTAAGAGGAGAGGTTGGGAGACAAGTCAGACTTCCCTAGTCTTTCACACTATTCGAGGCATTGTAGACAACATTCATGGCTCCTAGACATCCCAGTGTAGGTGTGGTAGGTGGTGATGAAGTGCATGATCAACTACCTGCTAGTCAACCACCTGCTGCTACACAAATTGAATCTAGCACAATGTTGGGGGTAGCTCGGCTGATTATGCGGTGCCCTTTGTTTTCAGCTAGTGACATGTTTACATTGGGAGTTGACCCATCCCCAGTGTTCTGGTTGGTTGCCATGCTTTATGAGAGTAGAAATGATGTGGTTCCTACTACTAGAGTAGAGGTGGTTGGTAGTGGAGCTAACTTGGTTGAGGAGCTACCAGTGGTTTATGGCAAGTAGTAGCGGCTAGACTGGAGGAGTTGCTAGCTAGACCAACCTTTGAGAGAGCACGGTTCACACCTGGTGTTGTCCTATTGGATAACCAAAGGGGGATTTTCCACTTGGTGTGACCTTGTAATACTCCGAGGACAAGAGAAGAGAGAAAACACAGATTACACACTCAAACATTCGATGCTCCAAGGGAGCACCTTCTCTTTATTATATAGACAAAGAGGATCTCCTCCAAGGAAGCTCCACCATAGGATTAGGGACACAAATAGGTGACATGTCAGCAATCTCCACCCTTGGATTACTTACTTGGATGGGTGACCTGTCTGGTCTAGGTCCTATCTGGTTGGTCAAACAAGCTTTGACCAAAGGGAATCTTTTAGGGAATCTTCATGTAGGAATCTCAGAATCACGTGAGTAAGGTACCGTTGGAAAGCTCTGGACAAGACAAAGCAAGGGGAAGAAAGGCCAGCCTTTCCTCCGTTGGGGGAGGGGGGAATCTGCAGATTTTTGAGGCCTAATTCATTCGTTTAGGCCTCCGAAATTGCCTTCAAAGATTTTAGGTATATTTCGGTTCCTACTCTATTAGTAGAAGTCCTCTTTTGGTGATACCTCTTTATGATCTGTTTAGTTCATCATGTGTAACATCCTTCTAGATGTTACCAAACCAATTCTCACCTTTAAATCACATGTCTAGCTATTGGTTCTGCGGTTCTCAAGTCTATTTCGGTTTCTGCCCTATTAGTAGAAGTACTATTTTGGTGATACTTCTATCTGATCTATTTTGACCATCATGTATAACATCATTCTAGATGTTACCAAACTGAATTTCACATCTAGATCATATGGCTAACCCTTGGTATTATAGACCTCCCTCCTTTTAAGACGCAACGTCCTTGTTGTGCAATTGTTGCTCAAAGGCTTGCACCAACACCGGTGCATGTGCCAAATTGGCAGCGGGTTCCCAGGTTGCTTCATAGAGGGGGTAACCTTTCCATTGTACTAGATATTCCACCCACGGATGGCGAGTACCACGCATGTGTTTTTGGAGAATCCGCTCCACTTCATATTCCTCTATGCCATCAATGACTGTTGGACAAGGTTGAATGTCCTGTGTGGAAGGACCTTGGCCTGATCGGGGAGCATATCTATGTAATAGGGAGACATGGAACACTGGATGGATCTTCATGTGTGGTGGTAGCTCAAGGTGATAGGCCACAGCACCGATGCGACAAAGAATCAAGAAAGGCCCAATAAAACGAGGTCTGAGCTTACAAGATCCAACTAATGTGAGGTTGGTTGTTGATAGCCACACTTGATCCCCAACATTGAACTCCATGTGCCTACGGTGTGCATCAACATACTGCTTTTGTCTATTTTGTGCAATCTGTAACCTGTGCTTAGCGCTCTCCACACCTTGTTGGATTCTAGAAACAAATGTGTTGACTGCATCAACCTTGGTAGTCACTGGACTGATCTTCATCAAGCTAGAAGGTGTGAAGGGATGCTCACCATACATGAGGAAGAAAGGAGTGACCTAGGTGGAGGCATTCACTGAATTGTTGTAAGCAAATTCTACCAACGGTCGTAGGGTGTCCCACCTCTCTTGCTCTTCTAAGGTGAAGTCGCGTAACATGTCTTCAATGGTGCGATTAGCCCGCTCTGTTTGGCCATCTGTTTGTGAGTGGTAAGCTGTAGACATGGCCAACGTGGTTTTGAAGAAACCAAAGAGTGTTTGCCAAAACAAACTGGTGAATTGGGTGCCTCTATTGGTGATGAGTACTCTAGACAAGCCATGGTGAGCAAAGACTGCATCTAAGTATAGTTGAGCTAGTTGTGGAGCGGTCACCTCCTTGGTGGTAGGGCATACATGAATCATTTTGCTAAGCCGGTCCACAAAGACCACAATGGAGTCAAACCTTGAGGTGGTCTTGGGTAATTCACACACGAGATCCATACTCACTTGTTCCCAACGTTGGGTAGGAGTGGAGAGAGGTTGAAGGAGCCCTGCAGGAGCTTGATTAGAAGCTTTATTCTGTTGACAAAGTAGGCAGCTACGCACATAGTCCATCACATTGTTGCTCATCTTGGGCCAATAGTAATGGCGCTTGACTGCCTCCAAGGTCTTGTCCACTCCAACATGAGCTGCAATGGCCGAATCATGACATTCCGCTAGAATGGTGGTGCATAATTCTAGGACATTTGGGATCCACAATCGGCCTTCCCAAAAGGTAAGTCCTTGGGTGCTGGTGACACCTTTGGACGATTGCGCTTCTACAATCTGTGGATCAGTTTTTGTAACAGCTAGAATCTCTTGCTAGAATTCAGGGTTAATCTTAACCTCTACCACCAAGTTGTTGGCCATTGGCATACGGGTGAATGCATCTGCAAGTTGCTTCTTACCTTCCACGTAGGTGATTCATGTTGAAGCATTGTCGCCACTCTGCCCACTGAATTTGGCGAGGAGAAAGATCCTTCTGCGTCTCGAGGTAGACTAGAGGTTTATGGTCTGTCTCTACTACAAATGCCTTCTTGCCCAGGTAGTGCTTCCAATGCTTGGTTGCTAGAATGATGGCCAGCTCTTCTTGTTCTGTGGTGTGGTAGTTGCGCTCTGCCGGTAACAACTTTCAAGAGAAATATGCAATTGGATGCCATCTGTCATGCCACTCTTGTTGTAGGACTGCTCCTATTGCTACGCCTGATGCATTTGTAGCCAACTTGATTGGACGTTTTGGGTCATACCACCTCAAGATTAGTGCATGTAGCAAGGCGACCTTCAATTCTTGAAAGGCCAACTCTTGTGCAGTTCCCCATGTCCACTTCTTCCCCTTGCCAAGTAGTGCCGTTAAAGGCTGTGCAACCTTAGAGAAGTCCTTGACAAATCTACGATAGAATCCTGTCAACCCCAAGAAGCTCTTAAGTTGAGTCTGATCTTCTGGGGCACTCCATTTTTGAATGACCTCTATTTTATCTGTCAATACTTGAATGCCCTCTGCACTTACTCTATGCCCTAAGTAGTCTACTTCAGACTGGCCAAACTCACACTTTGAGATTTTGGTGTACAACTGATTCTGTCTTAGAATCTGGAGGACCTCTTGTAGATGTTGTTTGTGTTCTGTCATTGTGCTACTATATACTAAGATATCATCCAAGAAGACGATAACAAACTTATCCAAGTATGAACAAAATATGTCATTCACTAGGCTCATGAAAGTGGCAGGCGCATTGGTGAGGCCAAAAGGCATCACAAGATACTCAAAGTGGCCATACCTGGTTCAAAAGGCCGTTTTGTACACATCTTCCTCTGCAATTTGGATTTGATTGTAACCGCTCTGCAAGTCCAATTTGGTGAAGTATCTTGCTCCATGGAGTTGATCAAACAGGTCATCCATGCAAAGTAAGGGGTATTTGTTCTTCACTGTTTGCTGATTGAGACCCCGATAGTCAATGCACATGCGCATTGTACCATCCTTCTTCTTCACAAACAAGACAAGGGCCCCATATGGTGATACGCTAGGTTGGATGAACCCTTTCTGTAGCATCTCCTCAATTTGAGTCTTACACTCCTCCAACTCATGAGGTGATAGGCGATATGGGGCCTTACAAGGAGGTGTCTTCCCTGGAGTGTCTCTATTTTGTGATCTACTCGCCTTTTAGGTGGTAATCCTGAGGGTAGATCATTGGGAAAGACATCTTGAAACTCATCCACCACATCCTTCAATTTTGCAGGAATTTGTCCAACGAGTTGTGCACTCTGGACTTCTCTTATTAGACTAATAAAACATCTATTGATCTTACAGACAGTTGTCGTCCCTACGACATATAGAGGCAATTTCTGCCTGTGTGATTTTTCTTTAACCCCAATGATTGACCATTGGTGGGTTCTCACTACTTTCTTCCTCCAATCCACCATTGGGTTGTACTGCTCCATCCATGGTATGCCTAAAATTGCATCATAACGGGCTAACTATATCACTCACCACTCAATTGCTTCCTGATATTCTCCTATAGAGAGGGTTACTTGTCTAGGTAATGATTCAATCCTCTCTGTTTGCCCATTTGGTAACTCTACTTCTTCACTTCTATCTCTCTCTAGATCCATTCCCAAGCTTATTGCAACAGAGCGAGACAAGAAATTCTCTGTTGCTCCAGGATCTATTAATACTCTCACTTGATTACCTTCTAGGATTCCATTCATGACAATCAATTGTGAGGTTGCCTTTTGGGATCTTTGCACATTATTCTTCTTCCTTCCCTCGCTTCTCTGCTTCCTTATTGAGCTAGTAAGGCCGTGAGGTACATTTACTGGCAATCTTGGTTTTCCAAAGTGGTTTCCACCTCCTCCTCTTCAATGTGCCTCTCCATGTTATTCAAAGATTGCCTGTACGAAGGCCGAGGGCCTCTAGGGAAATGAGTGCAACAATTGGTAAATATGTGCCCAATACGGCCATAATTGTAACAACAGCGTTGTTCTCCTCGAGTCCCTTCTCCTTGTGGGACTCCATCTCTTTGTTTGTCTACCCGTCCTCGCTCCCCTTGAAGTGGCCGTGCTCCTCGATCCCAGAATTGAAGGTTGCCCAATTTCATCGGTACTGGTCCACCCATGTGTGGCATTTCTACCCAATAGTGTTGAGGTGGAACTACTCCTTCACCTCCACCTAATGCTCTTGCTATTCTCTGCGCACAAGCAATAGCTTCAAATACCGTGCGAGGGATTTGCACCATGACTTCTTGGCAAATCTGCTCTTTCAACCCTCATTTGAAATTGTCGAGAGCCTCTGCTGGACTCATGTCGGTGATTGCGACTTGTAGATCCAGAAATGCCTCCACATACTCTTGTAGGCTATTCCTTTGTCTCAATCCCCATAGTCGGGTTCAAGCCATCTGCACAGAATCCACCAATTGGAAATTCTTCAGCTGTCCTTCTTGCATTGCTATCCATGTGACCTCCCTTCTCTCTGCCAGCATGGATTGTTCCCAAGCATCATACCATGTGAGGGCTTTATTGGTCAAGTACCCACATGCAAACACACCTGCAGCATGCTTTGTGATCTCTGTTGAGAACAATCAAAAATATTGATTCATTCTCGAGATCCAATTTTCCACTACTCCCATCGTACGCTGCCCCTTGTAAGGCTCGATGTTGCAGGTTTTCTTCATCCGGAGTAGCAATGTGGCTTCATCATTGATAGGGTTCGTAGGCACGTGTGCCTCTCCAAGTACTTCAGTTGCAGGTACTGGGTTTTGAGACGGCTCTTCTTCTTGCATGGCTTGATCGTTCCTGAGGATCTGCACTTGACTTTGTAATGTGTCCATGGTCATCTTAATCTCTTGAAATTCATTCAACATCCCTTGCATTCCTTGCACCAGCTCTTGCAACTGCGGATCCATGGTTCCTGCAACACCCAATTGCTAATGTCTACTTCAATACAGAGTCAATATAATCACTCTGGAAGGCGCATGAACTATCGGAACTACCATTGGGACCTCAGAAGCTATCACTTGTTGATAATACTCCTCACTAAAATTCCTAACCACAAAATCTCTAAACATCACTTTTGGCCTCATTACATAACGGATTTCTACTTGAGTGTTGAAAGGGAGAGGATTTGGGACATTCATATCCATATTATCTTAATATAATGTAGATCGTCAAATCCCACTCTCTATCATATATCACCACAGGTAGAATCACCGGGTTTGGTGAGTTCATCACTATGTCCATGAATTCCGCACCAAAGTGATAAACTAGCGATACTCTCATCTGCTCATGCTGGATGTACATAACCTTGATGTGGAATGGGTTTGAGAATGGAAAGCTAGGTGCGGGAAATCCCCCTGGCGCATCCATTCCATCCACTCTCTAAAGTCCTTCCTAAGTCTAGCGATTACTCTATGTTCTCCACCTCAAATTACTTAGTTTTAGTAGTTCGTGCTATTCCAAGAGGGGTGATCCACTCTCTTGGACTAGAACACTTGCTTTGATACCATTGGAATACTCCGAGGACAAGAGAAGAGAGAAAACACAGATTGCACACTCAAACATTTGATGCCCCAAGGGAGCACTTTCTCTTTATTATATAGACAAAGAGGATCTCCTCCAAGGAAGCTCCACCATATGATTAGGGACACAGATTGGTGACATGTCAGCAAGCTCCACCCTTGGATTACTTACTTGGATGGGTGATCTGTCTGGTCTAGGTCCTATCTGTTTGGTCAAACAAGCTTTGACCAGAGGGAATCTTTTAGGGAATCTTCATGTAGGAATCTCAGAATCACGTGAGTAAGGTACCGTTGGAAAGCTCTCGACGAGACAAAGCAGGGGGAAAAAGGCCAGCCTTTCCTCCATTGGGGGGGGGGGGAATTTGCACATTTTTGAGGCCTAATTCATTCGTTTAGGCCTCCGAAATTGCCTTCAAAGATTTTAGGCATATTTCGGTTCCTACTCTATTAGTAGAAGTCCTCTTTTGGTGATACGTCTTTCTGATCTGTTTAGTCTATCATGTGTAACATCCTTCTAGATGTTACCAAACCAATTCTCACCTTTAAATCATATGTCTAGCTATTGGTTCTGAGGTTCTCAAGTCTATTTTGGTTTCTGCCCTATTAGTAGAAGTACTCTTTTGGTGATACTTCTATCTGATCTATTTTGACCATCATATATAACATCATTCTAGATGTTACCAAACTGAATTTCACATCTAGATCATATGGCTAACCCTTGGTATTATAGACCTTCAAGGAAGGTCTATTCACCACAGAGAGTCTTGTTAGACTTTGGTGCGGAGCCCTTTATGTTTGGGAAGGCTACAGTAGTCGGTTTGGAGTTACAGAAGATTGATGTGGAGAGGTGTCCATTTTAGATCCAGACATCTTTAGGTGGTGATTTGACATAGTACATCACATGTGGGGAGCTTGTTGTCCAGATTCAGCCTGGTCATCCAACTAATAGCTCAGTGGTGAGAGCTCAGGCTATTGCGACAATAGCTGAGTCATATGATGTGCTAGTTGAGGTAGCAATGTTATACCCCATGGGTTCAGCATTGACTATTGGGAGGAGATAGCCTCCTATAGACCAGGTTGGTAGTCTGGTGAGGGACATGTATGTTGCCTACCAGTACGCTTTAGTAATGGTAGTCTTGGCTCACTATAGTCCGGGACCATGGCAGAATCAGTTTTAGCTTTCAGTGGTGTAGTTACTTGGCCTAGTGACTTGTTGGAGAGGAACGCCCATGCAAAGGATACTTTAGTACCAAAGGAGATCACTCAGATTTGGAGTATGAGTGGGATTGTTCCATCTACCTTGGATGTTCCATTGTGGAGTTTAGAGGAGGCATTACAACAGCATGTAGATTAGTTGGTGCAACAAGCTTGGAGTGGAGCCTTTGTACCATCAAGAGATGAGTGTGAGGATGAGCCTCTAGAGTCAATTACTTTGACACCTCTGGATACCACACTCATTGCTTGGCAATATCTAGTAGAGGGGATATGTCTATTAGAGTTGTTTGGTGGGATTAGCACCTAACTAGCCGTGGTATTACAGGCGGGTATACAAGTACATAGGTACTTGTATGTAGAGAGAGATGAGACTGCTAGGCAAGTCTCTCTACATCATGTGGCACACTTGGCCTATTGGTATCCGGAGTTATTACCAATGTCAAAAATCAAAGGTTACTAGAAGGCCCTATTAGTAGACATTTCCTTATTGGGGGCACATGATCAGGAGAGACATGGGCCTATTCACTTGGTGATTTCTGGATGGCCATGTTAGGAACATACACGTATTGGCCAAGGTTTGGGTCTTTAGGATCCTCATTTTGGTGTGTTTTGGGAGATGTTATGGATACTATGACATCTCCAGGTTCATTAGTCTGTTTCTATAACTTACCTTTTGGAGAACATTCCTTTGATGGATGATTCTCACCCCATAGTGGTGGCAAGTACACATCATGTCCATTCTTGGATGGGACCTATTGTATTTTTAGATGCAGCCAAAGTGGGATGACGGGCTCATCGTCTTCATCTTTGGTGGATGAACCTCTTACCCAGAGAGGTTTTATAGCATGCTTATGATGGGATTCAACAACTTGACCACATCCTTGTCAATGATATCTTGGATGTTAGGCGTTAGTCTCAGATAGTAGTAGTGGCTAATAGGTCACCTATGGCAATGGTGAACCTAGTTGGAGAGCTTAGAGCCGCATTTCCCACAATCATGAGTTTCCTAGGCTCTCATCCTTTTTGAGAGGGAGGACTTGGACTTGTTTGGGACTCACAATTACAACAGTTGGTGGAGACCAATGTTGATGAGAGAGAGTGGGTGAGAGGTTTTTGCACTAGTATTACCGCTATTCTAGTAGTGTCAGAGGCATCCAAGCATCAGGTGTTAGGTTAGGCTATGGACTTGAACTATTTGACTTGGATTATGAGCCTTGGCTTGGCAGAGTAGCGTAGGATGCACTTGATAGGCATCACCACTCGGACAATTGTGAGCCTTGTGCCGATTGAGATGATTCAAGCACATGCTGGGGGCGATGGACTGAGTGGACATGGTATTCTTGGGACACAACCAATAGCTACTAGGGAGAGTGGTCTACTTGGAATCCATCCAGGTGAGCATGGGCTACTTGGATTACACCCTTGGTCCACTTGGGATGCAGTTAGAGGACATGTGGAGCTTGCAGCCAGAGTGGAGAGAGTTTTTTAACATAGAGGTTGGGACCTCTAGTGGTCGGAGGCATGACACTATTGCTCCCAAGGGCCTAGTGTAGCAGCCAGTCAGTACATCTTCCACTCCTACTACAGTCATAGAGGATACTTGGGAGCCTAATCTTGGACCCAAGCTTAGTGGAGAGGAAAGACGGAGGGTTTGGAGGTTCTTGAGGAGCCACACGAGTTGTTTTGCCTTCAGTATGAAGGAGTTGGGTGCTCTAAAGGGACTTGGTATACGGATTGAGCTGACTAGCAATACACTAGTTTTCTGACGTCCTTATCAATATAGTGATATGGAGAGGACATTGATTCATAGCCGGAGTAGTGACCTTTTTGAGGCTGGTTTGGTGGAAATCTCACATGGAGAGTATGCATAAGCGACAATGATGCCAGCCAAGAAGGATATGCATGGCAACTACACAAATAGGCAGATGTGTGGAGATTATCGTCCTATCAACCAATAGACTAGGGCTGATCGGCATCGCATACCTACACCGGAGGAGATTTTTGATGCAATTTGGCATACAAAGGTCTTCAGTACTTTGGATATTTGAGCAAGTATCATCAGTTGCCAATCAAGGAGGAGGATAAGTCCAAGACAACATTCTGGACTATTGATCCTCATGGCAAGGATGTGTTATATCAGTGGAGGTTCTTACCGTTTGGGTTAAAGAAACCCTCCTACTGAGTTCTAAAGGGTCTGGGACAAACCGACAAATATCACTTTTGCGGTAATTGGGTAAGTAAAGTTTGTTCCCGCAGAGATACTATCCAAAATTGGTCAAATATGAAGTCAAAAGTCACAATGTAGTTCTTCTTGGTTTCTTCTTTAATCTCTCAGGTAGAAACTACACCCAAAAGAGAGTAACAAGCTCACAATCTTTACAACTTGTCACGAATACACACACATAATCACAACATAGCAATTTCTGTCCAAACAACTCTTGATTGTGATGATTTAGATTCTCCTAAAGACGACACTTCACTGCAAAGAACAATTTCACCTCAGAATTGTGTTCCACCTCTCCACTGAAGGCACAACTTCCTCAATCAAAATTGCTTCACATCAACTTCGTGCTGCACTCACAAATGCAAAATACTACCAACACTACAATTCCTCTTAGATCTGTCAAGGCATTGCTCCAATGCACTTCACTCAAGATCAAACATACAGAATGAAGATCAAGGCTGCAAAATCTAACATCCACAGACACATTGACTTGCTCTTTGGAATTCTCCACACACTCACAACTACAAACACAAAATTGACAATCGGAATTAAGCTTAAGCGATGAGCACTGTGAACAACACTTCTCTTTATCTATCTTCAGAAATTTGAATACTTAACAACATAGTACTGCAAATGCTCCCCTTAAATACTGAAGCAAACGGCAGTCCTACCTACCTATGCACCGCTTCCTAACATCCCTTCCTACCTACAGATCCCAATTGACAATCTATCTCTTCATATCTGCCTTTTCCTATCTCAAAATTGACACTTATCCCGATCCGATGTCTACCTCATCATCGGCTTCCAAACCCGATGATCTTCCTACTCTTTCTCCTTCTTTGGGTATAGCTAATTCTACCAATTCCTTCACTAATTCTACTACTTCTACACTAGGAACTACAATTGTACTAAGGAGTGACTTATCTAACTCTCTATCTCCTGACCCACTCTTCTCTAATGTGTCAATTATCAAGTCCAATGACACTTGAATTCCTACTTCTGCAACATCAGGTTTCTACTCCGCTGTCACACTATTCCAAATTTTCTCTAACTCTGAATTGAGTAAATCTAATCAAAGACTAACATTGTTCTCTACTTCTAACATCTTCCAATCTACATGCTCTCTCAATCAGATCAAACAAGGTGTTCATGTCTTCATCCTTGGCTTTTTTCTTCCGAGTTTCCTACACAAGCAACTTCAACTCATGTAGGCAGGCTTCGTCCAATCTCCCTTCAGCCTCCATGCTTAGAATTGCTCTCAACTTCCCCGCAACTTCTCCCATTGATTTTGATGCATATCCTCGATAACGTTCTACCTTCAACTCCTCACAATACATCTTCAACTCGTCTTCGTACTCCGTAGTGAGCATCTTCTTCTCTTCTGCATACTACGTGTTTTTCATTTCCGCGCTCCTGACAAGTTCTTGTAATCCTTCCTCTTCTTCTTGCTTGGCTGCTAACTCCCTCTACCATGCTTGATCTTTTGCCGGTGCACTCTTCTTCAAACTATCCAACTCCTGCTCCATTACGATGGTCATCGCCTTCAAATGGACATTCTCGATGCGCACATCACTCACTTCCTCCTTCATCTTGCTCAGCCACATCGCTTGTTCCATTAATTCTCCGGCTTGCCTCTGCAGTTCTTTCTCTTTTACATCGCAGCTTTCTTGTAAAATTGTGAGAGTCTTCTTCTTCAAGCCTTCCTCCCGCCAAAGTTCTTCCACTTCTTCCCTTCTTTGGACTTGTTGCTCCTGCAACCCCTTCACTTCACTCAGCAAATGCATCACCACCTGCAACTCGTTCATCCCCTTCCTATGATCTTGGGGAATTACCTTCCGATGATCCTTTAGTAGCTCCAGCAATGGTGTGACCACCTTTGTCAGATACGATATCCCACCAAAGTTCTCTACCTCTTCATCGCCGTCTTTGTCTTGAGTCTTCACCTCTATCATTGGCTCCTTCATCCAAAGTTGTGATCTTCGTATCTTCAGAGACATCATTTCTGTACTTTCTTTGTCTTTGCCTCTTGAACTTGGTCCCGCTGGATACTCCTCCTTCTCCTCTGGCCTCGGCTTGTTCACCACCATCGCCTAACAAGCTTCACTGACCGCCACCAATTACTGAACTTCTGGCTCCCCCTCGCTATTGCTTCCGGACTCCTCACTTTTTAAGGTGAGCTCCTCTTCTTTGGATTCCTCCTCTTGCGACTTGGTTTCTTCCTCAGACTCTGATCTCAATGATGCTTCTCTCACCATCTTCATATTCTTCATAATCAGCCGTCGAGTCTTTTGATCAAAATGTTTGGCCAACCGCATATCTTCCTCCAAGTGTTGTGGCTCTTGCATGGTTACCTCTAATTTGGTTCTTGCCTTCAAGCCCCTCACAAATCGATCCAGAGCTTCACCTTCCAATATATTTGGAATTTGCGTGATGGTGTTTTGGAACTACGTGATGTAACTTCTTACAGAGCCAATTTGTTTCAATTCTACCAACTTATCTCGTGCAGCTTGTGTGGCATTTATAGCTTGGAACCAACTAATTATTGCACTTTTGAATTCTGCCCATGTCAAGATTGGTGTAACCATTTGTCATTTGGCTTACTCCACTTGGAATCTCCACCATAGCTTTGCTACTCCATCCAATTGGCTAGAAGCCAAGAGAATTTGTTTTTGCTTGTCTTGTAGATTGGTAGCTTCAAAATAACATTCACAATCAAACACAAAATTCTCCACTACACCCAAGAGATTCTTGCCTTCAAATACCTTGGGTTTAGAGAATCTGATCCAATCTTCTCCTTCTCGGATTGGTACTCTTTCCACCTGCTCTTGTCGTCAAAGATCTCATTCAACCAACAATCGAGTAAGGTGCTTGATTTGTTGTTGCATAGCAAGGATAACATCAGGTATTGCGGCCATGGTTGCTCCTCTATCACACCACTCCCAATCTATCTAATTTATTAACACATAGAAATAGCACGTCCATCGTTCTCCATAAGTTACAACCAAAAGCACCAAGGGTTCCTCAGATATGGTGATCATATGCAGAAAATCTTGTCCAAAGTGTGAGATGATGAACTGTGTGAAACGATGCTTGGGTAGCATTTGGATGCAAAAATCCCAATGGTTTGGTGGAAGTGGATTTGGTGGTCCATAAATTCCATCCATCTCATTCCTACTCTGATACCAATGTAAAAGACCGAATCCAAGGAGAGAAATAGGAGAACGGAAACTCACATTGGGACACTTGAATGAGGAAAAACTCCGAATGCCTAGCATGAGCTTTGGCTTTGGTATTTATAGGTAGCATACAAGGCCCTTGAGAAGCTTCTCAAGAAGCTTCCTCAAGCCACTTTCTTAGAGTGCAAGCCAAGTTAACTAGGAAGCTTCTCAAGAAGCTTCTTTCTAGAAACCGCCTACTTGGCGTGCAAGCTAAGCTAGTTGGAAGCTTCTAGAAGCTTCCGTCTAGAAGCTACTTACTTGAGGTGCAAGCTAAGCTAGCCGGGAAGCTTCCCAAGAAGCTTCCTAGATACTTCCGGAATATTCTAGGCTACTTTGTCTTATGTGCTACTTTGTAAGCCCGACTAACTTTGTCGCTAAACTCCATATTGTTAAAATTATGATATTGCATTCTCTATTTCTCTCCTTAGTCCTTTACAATGAATATTTTAGATGTTCTTATGTTAGCCAAGATTTATTTTGACATTGTCTTGAAACACCATAGGATGTCAAGGGTTCTCATCTTTGATTGTGATCCTTCCTTCATTGGTAAATCTTTACAAGCACTCTTTGAACTACTCGGCATCAAGCTTGCCTTGTTTACGTCCTATCTTCCTCAAACTGACAGGCAAACCAAATGAGCAAATCACACTCTAGAAGAATCACACTCTAAAATCACACTCTATACATTTGTTAACGTTTACCACACCAATTGAGATATTTGCCTTATGATTCCTGACTTTGCTTACAATAATTCTAAGCAAGCAATTATTGGATTCTCTCTTTTCTTCCTTAATTAGGTGCAAGATCCACTTGTTCTAGATTATTGTCAACTCTACCACATCTCATGTCCCTCATTATTCCATCTTCTTATCCAAATTATTTGCCTCCTTACACCAAGCCAAGTCTCATCTTCTCTTTGCTCAAAATTGGCAAAAGTAATATACATATAGACATTGTTGTGATCTCACTTTTCCAATAGGCAATAAGGTCATCTTTTCCTAGTAACCTTCCACTCCTATTTGACACCCAAGTTCATAAACTTGCTTCTATTTAGTATTACACAAGTATAGTAATGTCATGGCATAAGTCATTGGTTAATGCACTAAAAAATTTATTCTTTTTTTGGTTTCACGTATTTAATCAAAAATAAAAATATATGCCCTGCTATTGTATAAATATAAGTACTAATAATTTCTTGAATTCTATTTTTAATTATTTCTCAATTTGCCTAAAAATTTTCACTTCCTAGTCACACGAGGATCTATCTTGTCTTCCATGTTTTGAAATTAAAACCCTTTTATTCTAATCAATCTTCCTTTCCTACTTGTGCACAACCTCTAATCCTTGTTAAATTTTATGAAAAATACAAATTCAATTTATTCTTGCATGATGAGACATTCAACATGGTTGCCAACAAAAAATTGAGTATAATATCCTTTGGAAAGGATATCCCTTTCAGAGTGCCACATAAGAATCTCTTTCTCATCTCCAAAATGCTCTAACAACCATACAAGAGTTCAAAGACTCCATAGCAATGAAGATGTCACCAACTAGGAATAAGTAATAGTATAGAGTTAGCAAACAAGTTAATAGAAGCTAATGAGTTAGCAACATCAACTAAATATAGCTAAAAGGAAGTAGAACTAACATATATCTAGGAAGCATCTAGGAACTTTAGAAGGTTGAGTAACTTGCACATGGGCTAGCTTAGCTTGTATTGCCAAGTAAATTACAAGCTAAGCTTGAACTCCAAGTAGGCGGCTTCTTGGTAGCTTGTACTTAGCTTTGCTATAAATACTATAACAACATGATGTCATTCAAATTTGTAATATTACGAGAAGAACCGGTCAAACTCACAAGGATACAAGTTGGATATGACTAAACATGAGGTAAAAGTGTCACAAATCTAACAATCTATTCTTTTGTATTAAACTCTTGTGTGAAGTCATTCCTAGAAGAGAGTAGTCTCATCTCTATGGGCGTACTATGGAAATATAAACAATCATTAATCACTTTCATTGTAATTATAGTCCAAAGGACTCTTGAAGGTGATGGATCATTTGCAACAAAGGTCACATTGACTTAGAATTTTCTTATCCTCCAATTAGCCCAACCAAATTCTTGCCTATTCTTGCCATGATTGTTTTGTAATCTACCATTAGCAACATCAGGTCATACAAGATAGAAAGATACCAAAGTATCTCATGAGTAATATGTTGAAATGCACAAACTAAATTGGAGTTAGATCTCCCAAGGGTCCCATTGCTCTATTATCTACAATTGTAACATAGTGTACTACCTTTCCCCAAAGGTACAACTTTACAAGAGAGTAGAATGATTCCTACTACTCAATCACCCAATTCATGGTACTTAACAATATCAAGGCCTATAGAAGTCCACTACAATATTAATCTTGGCCTATATAGATCACCTAGATGTATCCCCTTTAGTTCTACAAAATTAATTCCTTCACTCTAGTGCTTATGCCTCTATGCCAAGATTCCTCACGACTAAGTGACTAAGTAGGCAGAAAATCATATAGAGACTAGCCACATACACATACATAAACTTGAAAATCTTGATAGTAAAACCTTGTTTACAACAAAGAAAGAACGCACTAAATGATCACAATAAACATCAATCTAAGCCCTATAGACTTTTCTCACTTAGCCGCCAAAGAGATTTAATGGCTACAAATATTTGGAAATCTTCTAATTACATCTAATCCTCACTAACCTTATCCTAATCTGATCTCCACAAGGTGAATTTGACATGGCACTACCACCTCAAAAATTTGCCATATCTTCTTATGTTTTATAATGGTCTCCTTGGATTTTTTTTATCTACACTTAGGTCTATGAACTATTTAAAAATATGAAGTGTCTTGGCTACGACTATGAGATGAGAATGAAATACAATATGTAAACTAACTACAAGATGGATTGAACTGCAAAAAAATATTAAGGTCTCCACAATTTGGGTTGTAATGTATCATTGAGGTTGTTAGTCATTTTAGGATGATTTGGTGGTGATTGTGACAAAATACTTGTGAGCTTGTTGAGCTCAACATGCTCCGTTGTACTCAATGACATTGTTTATGATGCTAGTTTGGCCTTTTGTTCTTTTGAACTTGGAGTTTGTGTGGCAATGCAATTGAGGGATAAGGCTGTTCATTTTTATAGACCTTCCACTCAAGAGCCTTGATCTGAGTTTTGAAGTCCTTAATCTTTGTTTGTCATGCACTGTTGCAATCTGGGCCTATCAAAGGTGCAAAGCTCTTGACCAACAAGAGAGGCTTTAACTCTCAACCAATGGGAAAGGGAACTTCTTTGGTCCAAAGAGCCAAAGGTCAGAAATGGCTTTACAATTTCCACACACTTCTTTGGTTTGTTGTGTCATTGGTCATCCATTCCAATTTGTTCAAGAGTTGAGTTGCCATGTGTTCTATGGTTGTGAGAAGACCCTCACATTTTTTGCCTAAATTTCATGGTCTTACTGAAGTTATGACTTAGGTCCTCCTGTACCTTTGTCTTAATCTCCTCCTCCTTCTCCCATGCTCATTTCAAGCTTGTAGTAAGCTCTTGGATACAAAGATTTGTGAGCTCCTTCAGATTCTTGTATTGTCCCTCTACTATAGTTGTCTTTGTATTGGCAGCATTCAGTACTGTTCAGACGGTTGTCAACTCTTCATCTTGTGCCTTAATCTGCTCTTCTTGGCAAGGTAGTTGTTCAACACCCTTCACTTGCACTATGTCAACGTCCAGTTGTAGGTATCATAGATGACTTTGTGATGTCCTTGTAATGCCAATTCTTCTTGTTGACTTCTCAACAAAATTTCTCAAGTAGTTGGTCTTTCTCCTTTGCTAACATGATCTCCTTGGTGAGCCATTTATTGGCATTGCTCAATTTGGTTAAAAGTAGTGCTTTGTCTTTGGCAATTGTGCTCATTTTGTCATGAAGGTTCTTTATGAGCTTAAGTGGCTCATCAATAATAAATTCCAATTCTTTGTAGAAGGGATCAATTCCTCCAATAGTTCCATCATTAGCATTATTGCATGTACAAAGTACACTAACATCAACAACACCATTGAGTTATTGTCATATTGGAGACAACAACAAATATCACTGGTCATTTTTGGTTAGTCATGTAATGTCAAAGATTGTGTTGAAGGTATTTTGTAAGAAGCACTCTACATCTATACACATTCTAACATCATCTTGTTGGCTATGCCATTGTCTTTGTCCCCTCTTGTAGGTGGGCCACAATGGATTCTTCTTCTTTCAATTTCCAAGCTTTTGTATCCTACATTTGCATTTTTTGTGCATATACACATCACTACACAACATATATTGCTATCAATATCACATACTATAGAAGCACAACTCACACATAAGTCATATATGGACTCTAAAGTACCACAATAATCAGTTTGTCTACACAACTCAAATCACACTCAATTAGTTTAGTACTTGATCTATCACTCAATAATCTACAACAATTACCCTGATTATAGTCAAGCCACACCCACTCTAGCTAAGAGACTTTAGGTGATGCTTGCTTGCTTTCTATCCACTCCAGCCAATAACTCAAAGGTTCAACAACAAAGAAGTGAGCTCTCTTGAGCTGTACTCTTGATTTTGACCTAGGTCTCACACCAACGGTCCTGCTGATGGCACACTTGACTGTGAAAATGGTGCAAGTGATGGTGTGCTCCACCATGTAGTCAGTACCCAAAATAAAAAATCAGACCATTGGAAAGTAGTCTATGAGTAATTGCCAAAATACCTCTAACTACTATCACTATTACTCCAATGTCTGAGCAATCTAGATGTGAAGCTACAAATGGTGTAACATCTGTTGTGCATATACACATCTGTACACAACATACATTGTTGACAACATACATCATTGTCAACATCACACACTATAGAAGCACAACTCACACATAAGTCATACATGGACTCTAAAGTACCACAATCACCTCCCTAGCTAGCGGTTAGGTCCCTTTGACTCCAAATAGCCATCTACTCTAAGTATATGGTATACCCTATGGTGGGCAAAAGATCAAGAGGCCGGGTGCTATCTAGCTCCATTGTTAGTCGCTTGTTTGCAATCTATACCATATAAAGGATGAACTAGCTATAGGTCAAGTACATCTAGGACATAACCATTGTTCCCGAGGAACCATCATGAAGGGAGGAGTCATACATGCTATATGCCATCCTCTTGAACAACTATCACACACCAACATATTAATAGCTCCACCAAAAGAGTCGCATAACATACACCGCAAGCCTGCACGTACAAGTACCAAGCTTGGGTCCATAATACCATCAATGTTTGGGAGGTAGCATGGCACACAATTGCACACATGATCCTTCCCAACAACACCATCATATCCTTCTAACACAAGGACTCCATATGGCAAAACCTTATGCACTCTCAAGATAGTGCGGCATGTAGAAACATCAAGTGCCATCAATGCTATATGCTGTAGATATACATAGTCACTTAGATGAAATTGATTGATTGAGGGTTTATAACTTCCTTCTCGAATGGTGGCATAGCATAGGGTATCCTTATGTTGAGCAATTGCCAAGTTATCAAAGGCTATTGGCATCACTCTTGGAAAGATCTCTGCCCATTGAGAACATGCACTCATCCATACATCTGGATTATCCAAGTCCAACACTATAGTAGCATCTCGACAAATGGCTATAAGCAAATCTAGATCTCGTCCATAAAGTAGAAAGTAAGGAGAGGAGGATGCTAAGGAGGCTTGCAAGCTGAAAAAATAGCCCATGGCCAACCAATGTAACTAGAGATTCCAATCTCCTAAGTGGCCTCTCAGCAAACCATACTTTCACAATCTTCTCTTCATTATCTAAACCACTCTCTCTGCTAAGCCATCTATCTTAGGGTGATCTTGAGAGATAGTATGATGATCAATCAAAGCCTTGTCACACAAGACCTAAAACTCTCCCAAGAACTTTGTACCTTGATCAGTCAAAACCTCAACTAGTGCACCAAATTGACTAAGAACCCAATCATTGAACAAGTAAGCCGTCCCTTCATTAGACTTGTTAGGAAGTGCTACCAACTCAATCCACTTGGAGAAGTGCTCCACCATCACCAACATACCAATGATGTCTCACAATCAAAGGTAAATGAGTTTGGACTTTGCTCCAGCAAAGTCCAAACTCCAATGGTAATGTGGTACCCTCATTTTTCATTTTGGACAATTTTTTAAGAAGAAGTGCCTTGCTGAAACCAAATTGAAATCAAATGGAGAAGAAATGAGTGGAAACTTGTGTTTTGATCAGACCCAAGGAAGTCGACTTCATGTAAGAGGAAGAAGGATTCGGACTGGATCAAACCCAAGGAAGCTTACTTCATGTCAGAGGAGGGAAAAACTCGGATCATATGTTGAAGGAGGGCAAACCCAAAGGAGGAATGAAGGTTACAAGTCAGGAATACTACGGGGGCCATATCTCAGTGACACAAGTCCAATCAAGCATGCTATATTTCGTTGGAAGCGTCTTGTTTAAGGCTTTCCATTGCCATTAAAATCGTAGAGTTTGGAGGTCTGTACAAGAAGTTACAAGTATTTGAAGTTTCTAGAGTAGATGTACTTTGGGTTGAGGTTCTTTGGGTCAATGTGACTTTGGACTTTGTACTTTGGACTTCGGGTTTACATGACTTTGGGTCTAAAGACTTTGCCTCAAGATAGATATGATTCAACCCGAGGAAGTCGGACCTCGGAGTGCAGAGAAGGTGACTTTGGGAGTTTTGCCAAAGGGATCAGAGGAAGTTAGAGTAGTGAAAGAAGATAGTTAGGATACCCATGACTTCAATTTCAGTTCAAATTGAAGATGGAACATGAATTGAAGGAGAAGTAGTAGTAATGAATAAACCCGAAGTGCAAGATCAGATAGGAAGTGTCTTCGGGTCAGTTACATGAGTGATTAGGGGAAAGTGAGTTACAAATTGAAGGTGTAAATAGTGTACCCATGCTTTCAATTACAATTCTTGACAATGACATGGTAGAATTAGCAAAGGAATTGATAGTAGTTAGACCCAAAGTAGATGAAGTAGGAGGTGTCTTCAGATTTGACATTTGACACTTTAGAGAAGAGTGGGTCGGGAGATAGAGATTTAGATAGATTATCCACTAGTGGAATTTCAAATCAGGAAAGAGAATTGTTGGATCAAGTAGAAGAATTAAAAGTTTTGAAACCCGAGGATAGAGTAGTAGGAAGTAAAATTACTTCAGGTTTGGGTTTAAAAGCTGATGACGAAGTAGACATTGGATTGGATTAGTAACAGTTTTGAGATATGAAGAGGTAAATATGAAGAGGTGCATTGTCATTTTGGATCTGCAGGTTAGAAGAGTTGTTGTAGAACGGTATAGCTGTTAGAATTGTCAATTGCTTCACTATTTAAAAGTGGCATTTGTAGTCAGATGTTGTTTAGTGCTCATTAATTCTGAGAATAGATAAAGCAAAGTGCTGTGAAGCAATGCTCGTCGCTTGAGCTTGATTCTGAGTATCAACTTTGTGATTATGTTTGTGAGTGTGTGGAGAAATTTGAAGTGCAAATTAGTGTGTTTGATTGGATGTTGGATTCCGTAGCCTTGATCTTTACTCTCTGTGTTTGATCCTGAGTGAAGTGCAATCAAAGCAATGCCTTGACAAATTTGAGAGGAATTGTAGTGTTGGTAGTATTTTGTATTTGTGAGTGCAGTGTGAAAATGATGTGAAGAAATTTCTATTGAGGAAGTTGTGCCTTTAGTGGAGGGGTGGAACACAATTCTGAGGTGAAGTCATTTTGCATTGAAATGCCATTTTTGGAGAGCCTGAATCATCACAATCAAGATTGTTTGGAAAGATGTGATGGAGTTGTGATTAAGGAGTGTGAATTTGTGACAAGACTGCAAGTCAGTGCTTGTTACTCTCTTTTGGGTGTGGTTTCTACCTGAGAGATTAAAGACGCAACCAAGAAGAACTGCAATTGTTACTGTTTGACTTTGTATTTGGACATTTCTGACTCTTATCTCTATGGGGATGAACTTTACTTACCCAATTACCGCAATAGTGATATTTTCCGAGTTGTCATAGGTAACCCAATCCCATGATAGGTAATGATGCAAGTGTTGCATAAGAGCATTCAATGATGCTCTAACTTGGTCACAAACCACACAATTGGCAACAAATTGTTGTACATCGGTTTGCATACCGCACCACCAATAATGACTCTAGAGTAAGCTATATCTACGCTTTACTCCAAAATAACCTAGCTCCTCATGAGCATGACGGACCAACTATAGTCTCTAAGATGAAAGTGGTACTACTCTCACTCTACCATCTTTCCATAAATGCAAAAGGTGTTTGCCCTCCAATCTGAACCGCCTAGTTTGCTAAAGGACACGGTCTCTCTCCTTGGCCCCTACTGTACCACCCACAACACTAATGCAAAGATAGTCCATCACTAAGACATCATCATGAAAATCTTGTTGAACTATACCACTATCTCCACTCTTTGGATTTGTGACCTCAATAACTCCTCCTATATGCGCTAAGAGAGATACCACCAAAGTCTCAAAAAACATACAAAGAAAGGCAAATGCATGCCAAATTGGCACCGACTCCTTATCTATCTCACCATGCCAACGTGCTCCGGTCTAATCTTGCTGGCTAGGACATGGATTTCTACTCAACCCATTTGCATCACGGTTCACCACTTTTAGGTTTGTGAATAATTGTGAAATCATACTCTTATAAAATTAGAGCACATTGCAAGCTTCCCTGAAAGCTTGTTGGACTCCATCAACTACTTCAATGGCTGATGATGAGTGATGAGACTATAAAGGAGTTAGTTACCAAATAGGTAACATTGGATAAGTGCTACCACCCAAACAATTGCCAAGCACTCTCTCTCATATGATTTATACTTCACCTTTGCTGAATTGTTGGAGAGACTAGCATAGGCCACTACAAACTCCTTCTCCTCATCATCATGTTGGGTGAGCACTGCTCCAAGCCCCAACATATTGCAATCATTGTGAACTAGAAATGGTCTTCCTTTGATTGGTCTCCTTAAAATGAGAGCAAATATCAACCTCTCCTTGAGCTCTACAAAAGCTCTCTCTTGCTCATCTCCCCAACACCACTCTTGTGTGAGCTTGGTCCACTTCATCAAGGCCTTAGCAATGGCAATAAATCCTCTAACACAGTGATGATAGAAGTTTACCAACCCAAGGCATGCTCACACTCTACTCACATCTATAGGTCAAGGAATACGTGCAATAGCCTCTACCTTGGTCTACTGAACACCAAGTCCTCCGGGGTAGATAGTGTGACCCAAATACTCAACCTGCTTGTAGAAGAACCTACACTTCCCAAGATGTAATTTGAGTCCATGAGATCTCAACCACTCAAACATCTCCAATGATTATCTCTCATGCTCCTCCACAATAGTCCTATAGACCAAAATGTCATCAATATAACACCGAGAAAAATCCAATTCAGCTAGGATCTTGTCCATGACTCTTTGGAACTCAGCAAGAGTGTTCTTTAATCCAAATGGTAACAACCTCCATTGATATAACACATCCTTGCCATGAGGAACAATAGCCCAAAATGTTATCTTGGACTTATCCTCCTCCCAGATCAGCAATTGATGATATCTTGCTTGAAGATCCAAAGTACTAAAGACCTTTGCATGCCCAATTGCATCAAAGATCTCCTTTGATGTAGGCATGACATACCAATCAGCCCTAGTCTGTTGGTTTGATAGGATGGTAATCTCAACACATCTGCCTATCTATGTAGTTGCCATGCATATCTTTCTTGGCTGGCATCATTGTCATTGATGCATACTCTCTATGTGAAATCTCTTCCAAACCAGCCTCAAAAAGGTCATTACTTTAGCTCTGAATCAATGCTTGCTCCATGTCACTATATCAATAGGGATGTCAACAAATTGGTTTATTGCTAGTCAACTCAATTTGTATACCAGATCCCTTTAGAGCACCCAAATTCTTCATATTAAAGGCAAAACAACTTGTATAGCTCCTCAAGAACCTCCAAACTCTCCATCTTTCCTCTCTTGTAAACTTGGATCCAAGATTTGGCTCCCAAGTATCCCCTATAACTATCATAGGAGTGGAAGATGTATTGATTGGCTGCTACACTGGACCCTTGGGAGTAGTAGTGTCATGCTCCCAATCACTAAAGGTCCCAACCTTAGTGTGAAAAACTCCCTCCAATCTGGTTGCAAGCTCCATATGTCCTCTAGATGCATCCCAAGTGGATCAAGAGTGTAATCCAAGTAACCCATGCTCACTTAGATGGACTCCAAGTAGACCACTCTCCCTAGAAGCTATTGGCTATGTCCCAAGAATACCTTGTCCACTCAATCCATCACCCTCGGCATGTGCCTGAATCGTCTCAATAGGCACAAGGCTCACAAGTGTTCGAGTGGTAATGCATATCAAGTGCATCTTGCACTGCTCTACCAAGCCAAGGCTCACAATCCAGGTCAAATAGTTCAGGTCCATAGCCTGACTTAACACTTGATGCCTAAATGCCTCTAACATTGTTGGAACAGTGGTAATACCAATGCAAAAACCCATTGCCTGCTCTCTCTCATCGGCATTGGGCTTTACCAACTACTATATCTATGAGTCAAAAACCAATCCAAGACCTTCTCAAAAAGCATGAGAGCATGGGAAACTCATAAGTGTGGGAAAAGTGGCTCTAGGCTATCCAACTAGGTTTACTACTACCAATAGGTGACCTATCAACCACTACCACCATTTGAGACTGATGCCCAACATCCAAGATGTCATCAACAATGATGTGATCTAGTCATTGAATCCCATCATAAGTGCATTGAAGAACCTCTCTAGGTAAGAATTTTGTCCACCAAAGATGAAGACGATGGGCCCGTGACCCCACTATGGTTGCATCTAACAACATGATAGGTCCTATCCAAGAATGGACTTGATGTGTACTCACCACCACTCGGGTGCAAGAATCACCCATCAAAGGGATATTCTCCAAAATGTAAGCTAGAGAAATAGATTGATGAACTTGGAGAGGTTGTAGTCTCCGTAACATCTCCCAAAACACACCAAAACGGGGATCCTTAAGACCAAAACCCTGGCCAACACGTGTATGTCCCTAACATGGCCATCTAGAAATCAGCAAATGAACAGGCCCATGTCTCTCCATATCATGCGCCCCCAATAAGGAACTATTTGTTGGTAGGGCCTTTTGGTAACCCCTGACTACTGACATCAGTAATAACTCAATATATCAATAGGCCAAGTGTGCCACATGATGGAGAGAGACTTGCCTAGCAGTCTCATCTCTCTCCACATACAAGTACCTCTGTACTCGTATACCCGCCTATAGTATTGCAACTAGTCTAGTGTTAATCCCACCAAACAACTCCAATAGACATACTCCCTCTACTGGATATTGCCAAGCAATGAGTGTGGTATCCAAAGGTGTCAAGGTAATTGACTCTAGAGGCTCATCCTCACATTGGTCTCCTGGTGGTACAAAGGTTCTACTCAAAGCCTACTACACCAACTGATATGCATGTTGTTGCATTGCCTCCTCTGAACTCCATAATGGAACATCCAAGGTGGATGGAACAATCCCAATCGTACTCCAAATCTGAGTGATCTCCTCTAGTATTGGAGTATCCTTTGCATGGTCACTCCCCTCCAATAAGTCATCGGGTCAAGTAACAATACCATTAAAAGCTGAAAATGATGTTGCCATGGTCCCAGACTATAGTGAGCCAAGACTACTACTACTGCTACTACAAGCATATTGGTAAGCAACATACTTATTCCTCACTAGACTGCCAACCTATTCTATAGAAGGTTGTCTCCTCCCAATAGTCAAAACATGGGTGTAACACTACTCTCCTAACTAACACATCATAGGACTTAACTATGGTAGGAATAGCTTGAGCTCTCACCACAAAGCTATCAATTAGATGATCGGGCTAAATCTAACCAACTCTCCACATGTGATGTATTGTGTAGAACCACCACCTAGAGATGTTTGGATCTAAAATGGACACCTCTCCACCTTGGTCTTCCATAACTCCAAATTGACAATTGCAACCTTCTCCAATATAAAGGGTTGTGCACCAGAGTCAAGTAATACCTCTGTGGTGTATAGACCTTCCCTAAAGATCCCCCGCCAAACAAAAAAATCCCCTTTTGGTTATCCAACAAGACAACCCCAAGTGTAAACCATGCTCAAAGGCTGATCTAGCTAGTAACTCCTCCAACCTAGCCGTTGCTACCTACCATAAACCATTGGTTGTTGAGCAAATCCCATGCTCCTCAACCAAGTCAACTCCACTATCAACTTCCTCTGCTCTAATAGTAAGGACCACATCATCCCTACTCTCACAAAGCGTGGCAGCCAACCAAAACACTAGGGTTGGATCAACTCTTAATGTACACATGGCATTGGCTGAAAATAAAAGATAGCGCATAATCAGTTGAGCCGCCCCTAACATCATGCTAGACTTAGTTTGTGTAGTAGTAGGTGACTGACTAGTAGGTAGTCCATCATGCATCCCATCACCACCTACCACAACTGCACTAGGACGTCTAGGAGCCATGGATGATGCTTGTAGGGCCTCAAAGAGCATGAAAGATTGAGGAAGTCTGACCTGTCTCCCAACCTCTCTTCTTTATAGGTCCAACTCTCCTAATGCTCCTCTGGGCTCTAGAGCTTGTTTTGCACTCCTAGTCACTATAGTAGATGCATCTACATGTTTTGCTCTACACATGAATTCCAAGGCATCTTATTACTAACATATGAGGTGGAAGCCTCAGCACCCAAATCTAATCTCCTTTGAGTTATGGCCATGCTAGCCAATCTTTGCTCCAACTGCTCAATGCAAGTAGCCATGGCTATATCAAAAGTAAGAGCATGTATTGCACCTCTACTAGGTGTGGATCCTCTACCACCACATCTACCACCTTGCCTCCATGACTTGGAGCTCCTCTCCTACCATAGCAGTCCTACCACTCCATAATTACAAGTGTAGGTCAAAGCACCGGTCACTAGTGTGACCAAATCTGGAGCAATGCTCACATTGTCTTTGTGTTGGCTATGATGCACTAGAGGTATCAGGTCCACTGCCTTGAGAGCACTCTCTCCCGTGATGAGGTCCACCACAAGTCCACCACAAGTCCAACAAGCAACACCTCCATTCACTAGTTGTTGTTGACCCAAAAATGAAGGTAAGGGTCTGGCTACACTAGGCCCTCCACTCACTCCATAGGATCTAGGCTATCCACCCTATCCTCAGAAACCAACATGGCATGGTGCACTTTGCTACACTGTAGAAAAAATAAATGTTGTGGATGAGGTCTCTCTACCAAATCCAGATGTCACCACTCTCTCTCCACCATATTGAGCTCAATACAATCAACCAAACCAAAGACCACTACCAAAGTAAGCAAAGTAGCATGTAACAATGTAGCATCATGGACTCTATGTTGCAACTCTCTATTTGATATCCTATACCAAAATTGGACTGCTTAGGCCTCATAACTCCTTGCATAAATTGATCAGCTGTCTCATGCAAGTGTATGCCTTGCGTAGGCTCTCTCCAGCCTTCTACTATAACTCCTGCAAGCTCCTCAACTTGTCAGTCTACACTCCTTGGTGGTTTTGCTTCAAACACTAGAAGAACTCCACCATGGGGTTAAACCTTGGTACTACACCACCTCTTGTAATAATACCTCCACTCGTAGTAACACAATCTCCAAGAGATCCACCAATGCTACTAGAGTTAGAACTTGTGGGTATAGCCAATCTATCCCTATTGAGCTTGCAATGATGGAGACATAATTTGGAGACCAATATTGTCTCCATACTCATGTAGTTGTCCATTGGTGGACCCTCCAAATGCTGAAACAACCCCTTCCACACCATGTAGGGTGTGAACAAAGTCGAGTTTTGCATCTGATACATATCACACAAACTATCAAACTCCTAGATGAAGTCATCCAACTCAATGGTACTCAGTGTAACAAAGTAATGCTTGGGGCCTTTGGAGGCCCCAAAGATCTCGTCCATGTCCCCCAACAATGGTGCGGACACACCAAGTGCACTCTCAACTAGGTTAGCTCTTGTGTCAAACTCCAACTCCGAGTCAATCTCCTCCCTCACTGGGACCTGAGATACAGATACCAAACTAATATTGAGTGCCACTCTGAGTAAACCCATTGCATATTGCAATGTTATCTTCTTCAGAATCCCCAAAGAACTCCATTGTGCCAAAGTAACAAAGAATTGCAACCCACAACTATAACTTCCATGACTACCCCACCAAGTGCCAACACCGCCAACTAAACGTCACTCACTAATGTAGCTCTAACTACAATAACTACACTAGGAGACAGGGTAACCTGTAACCTACCATCATAACATGCACTCTCACAATCTGCAAGTCATCACTTCTTGCCTCATCGGGGAGAAACATAGATAGTCTGACTGGTCATCACTCTAACCTCACTACCAAGAGCACACCAAAGCACCAATGCTCTAAATTCAGGGCACCTCACACAAACACAATGCACAAATAGGAAGTAGAGAATGGAGTGGGTCCAATCACAAGAAGGTTAAACAAAAACCCTCCATCTCATCACTAGACTAACTTTGCCACCATTTGGCATTTGACATAATCAGAGTACTTATCTACTTCCTGAGCTACAAGGATCACCAAGAATGGAATCAAAGTTCTTCTTGCCAAAATCTAACATAAATCCTTAACAAAATCTAACATAAATCTGGCATAAAATTTGATGTAAATTCTTTAAAATAGTTTATCACCAAATCCTTCACTAACTCTTCACTCAAGATAAATTGGGAAAATGGGTTTGTCTAATCTATAATTTGCAAGAGTGGGTCCTCAACTCCACCTTCAATTTCACTTTTTAAGCTCAACTTGCACCAGATTTGTCTTGTGTTCACCTCTTGAGCTCAAAATCACAACTATTGCTTGAAATCAACTCTCTTTGGCTCCAAATTTGACTAGCACTTCCACACACAATCACTCTTAGGGAAATCAAGACTATGATCAAGGTACCATGATTCATCAGGCTTGGAGATACCACCACTATCCTCAATTCTTGCATCTGATTTCTCCTTGACTCTCACTTCTCTATTGTAATCAGTTTGTCTACACAACTCAAATCACACTCAATACTTGATCTATCACTCAATAATCTACCAACAATTGTGCACTGATTATAATCAAGCCACATTGTAAAAATATGGATTTTAGCAATGAAATTAGTCGGGCTTTCGAAGTAGCACATAAGACAAATTAGCCTAGAATATTCCGGAAGTATCTAGAAAGCTTCTTGGGAAGCTTCCTGGCTAGCTTAGCTTGCACTTCAAGTAAGTAGCTTCTAGAAGGAAACTTCTAGAAGCTTCCAACTAGCTTAGCTTGCATGCCAAGTATGCGGCTTCTAGAAGGAAGCTTCTTGAGAAGCTTCCTAGTTAGCTTGGCTTGCACTCTAAGAAAGCGGCTTGAGGAAGCTTCTTGAGAAGCTTCTGAAGGGCCTTGTATGCTACCTATAAATACCAAAGCCAAAGCTTATGCTAGGCATTTAGAGTTTTCCCACATTCAAGTGTCCCAATGTGAGTGTCAATTCTCTATTTCTCTCCTCGGTCTAGGTCTTTTACCCACATCCACTCTAGCTAAGAGACTCCAGGTGATGCTCACCGGCTTTTTATCCACTCCAACCAAGAATTCAAAGGCTCAATAAAAAAGAAGTGAGCTCTCTAGAGCTACACTCCCAAAGTATACTCTTGATTTTGACCTAGGTCTCACACCAACGGTCCCGCTGGTGGCACACAACGGTGCAAATGGTGCAAGTGACAATGTGCCACACCATGTAGTTAGTACCCAAAACACAAAATTTGACTGTCAAAAAGTAGTCTATGAGTAATTGCCAAAATATCTTTAACTACTATCACTATTACTCCAGTGTCTGAGCAATCTAGATGTGAATCTACAAATAGCATGAGACATTTTTTCATCCATTTTGGGACCTTGTTTGAGTTGTGTCTCTAAAATGGCATCAAAGAGGTTCATCATAGAATTCTTAGGTTGGAGAGGTTTGAGAAGAAGATAGGTACTTTCACATATGCTTTCTTCAGAACTGCAATGGGGATATCATTGTTGTCATCCATTGGTGCTTTCTCCTTGTGCTTTGTAACTTTGTCAAGAATTGGCAATGATTCTACATTATTGTTTCTTGCCTCCTTCAATATTTTGCTGTTGGGATTTGGTGATGAGATGCAAGTAAATAGTCATCATTCTATGATTGATTCTTTTTTCTTGAGGTTTCTTTATTTGGAACTAGAGTTACTTTCTTTTGTCACACAAGCCTTGTTTCCACCTTGTCTTTTGACTCCACTTTTTCCACTTTCACCTCATGAAACTTTGATAACTTGGTTTCTCTTTCACTTCTTGGAGACATGGTTTTGGGCTTTGTCACAAGTACCTTCTTACTAATAAAAATGATGTTTTAGGATTATTTGAGAGGTATGAACTTCTTGGTACAAGTATACTCCTTGTCCATGTTGTGATACTTTGTTATTTCCTTGGCCAAATTGGGATGTCTGCTAAAGTAGACCGGATGTGGAAGTGACTCAAAAATATCTTCTTTTCCTTCTTTGTGAGAAAGCCATATCAAGGTAGAGATACATGATGTATGGCACTACAATCATAGCTACTCCATGGTCCATGTCCTCCAATAGCTTGTTTACTTTTCACAAAACATCAGTCCTTAACTCATAAGAAAAATCCTTTGTACAAAAGTTGGAAGAAAATAGCTTGGTTGAGATTGACATATGAGGTTTGTTTTGTTCAAAATAGCTTCATGATGGATTTTGTTATAACTCATTTAATGAGATCTTTGAGATATTTTATTTTAGACTCATTAGTGGACTTTCACTCATATGAACATATTGTCTATCTTGGTTTTCATACTCTTACTTGGCCTACTACAAGGAGTATCAATATAAATCTGCCCAAATGGCATACACTTTTCTCCTAAGACTTGTTGTCAATGGTCTTTTGTCCATGTTACAAGGTTGGCTCTTAAAAAGTGTGTATACTGTATTTCTTCTAACATTACAAGTCTATAAAACTCCAATCCCATAATAGGAATTCTAGATTTCTACTCTTCATGTACTCTGCTCTAGAATGCAATCCCCATTTTGCTAATTCAAGAGGTTTGCACATGATTTTGTCTACCTTGCAGGATTTTGCCCTTGTTTTGACTACCATCACTTATTTTTCCATCTTGCAAGTATGCAATTCTACATTCTCTTGTATTACTCTCCTCCCCTCCCCCCCTCCCCCCCCTCCCTCCCCCTAATGCTCTTACACTTTTTCACTTGCACTCTACACTTTGCAATGGATCTTCAATTGGAGTTCATGAATTTTTATGCAAGAGAAATGAAAATTGATGCAAGTAAAAAGTCCTTGTGGTGTGGTGTGGGGTGGGCTTTCTATAGATCCCATTGCTTGGTCATAGTGGTCGGTGAAGGGTTGTGGTCAAATGCCACATGCTTGAGCATGTTGCAAAATGATCACAAATGGTTATTTGGTAGCATGCCACAAGTCATGGGTCACGGATATTGAATTGGTGGCAGTTTCTTGTGGAATGTCATTTGGCAAAATCTCATGGCCCCGTAGCTTGTACAAAAACTTCCACAAACTTCTAAAATTGTTGTAAGCCATCTTATATCATAGTACTTGTTGTATGCTTTGTTTAGTATGAATCATTGAGCCAAAATTTAACCTCATTAAGGATAGAGCATGAACTCATCATTTTTGCCTTACTATCCTAAGACTTGATCTATTGTCAAAAACTACTAAGCTACTAGAAACAAGATTAAGTTGGACAAAAAGAAAAATTAAGTCGTGATAAATACCAAAGTCAAAGTTGATGTTAGGGATTCAAAGTTACACTTGGTTGATAGTTTTCAATATGACCTTCCATTCTAATCTACCACTCTCCTATTCTCTCTTTGGTCTTCTACATTTCTAATGTAAAAGCAAAAAAGCAACAATTGGAGAAGATCAATTAGTTTCATATTTGAAGACTTGTTCTTTTGGTTACTTTCACCAAATAAATAATTGTATGAATATCTTGAGCTATATTTTGCAACTACCGCAAATGTTGAAGAAGATGAGTAGTCTTATCTATTCCAATTAATCTAAACTAGGTAGATTATTTTCTTCTTGCAATTGAACCAAATAAAGTATAGAAACATATAGAACATATACTTTAATTTTTATGTTTAACAATAAATTCTTTATACACAATGAAGTATACTCATATTCCTTAACTATTTGTAGATCACACAAGTTGGAATAACTAATCTACTTGCAATTTGGTGTTTTTTGGTTTGTATTTCTCCTCTTGTTTGACATGTTTATAGAAGTTAAAGTTGCTTGTCATCAACAAATAAGAAAGTGCATCTAGAAAAATCAAGGGTTTTCTTGATGAGAATCCAACTTGGTGTTGTATAGTTAGAGTTGCTCTACCCATGAATGATATTGAATCTTCATGTATTTTAAACAAATTGTAACCAACAATCAATTTGATAATACATAACATATGATCATAAGCTTGCACAATAGCAAAATCATATTTTCAT
This sequence comes from Lunularia cruciata, assembly GCA_948567375.1. Classification (NCBI taxonomy): domain Eukaryota; kingdom Viridiplantae; phylum Streptophyta; class Marchantiopsida; order Lunulariales; family Lunulariaceae; genus Lunularia; species Lunularia cruciata. Next base: position 6,497,245 of record OX419760.1, on the reverse strand, counting down.
GATAGATTATGCAGTCAAATCCTGGTAGCATAAATTAAAGCTAAATTATAAATTATATGAATTATAATATATAAGTTTTATAATCATGAGCAAAATATTTTTTTCCATGGAATTTGAATTCCTTGAGACAAAATAAATTGTTCTAAACCATTAGTATTCTATTATTGTAGCACTGATCCAATAACAAAGTGAGAAGCATAACACATAATTAGAAATTGTAGCTCATACAAACAAAGAACTAAATCAAGGTTCATGGTTATTAATTAAAATTCTATACATTTTAGAGGTATTATATGAGAAATATATTCAAATTTTACTCTTTAAAGTGAAATCTATATGTTATATCTATGTAAAATATTCTTATATTTAATAAAACATTTTGATCAAAATATTATCTCAAAATAATGATTGATAAAATTAAATCTATGAACATACACATGCAATATATGCATAAATTTTATATTAAATTGTACCATAAAAATTTTAAAAATAAAGAAATTTCTAAGACCATAATATGAGGATTTCTAGTTTTGGAAATTAAATATTTTTTTTCTACACCAAGTTATGAAGTGTATGGCTCTCCATCTCAAAATTAACTTTCAAAAATATCACATTTGAATAAATACCTAAAAGCTTTAATTTGATGATCTTTTATATTTCAAAATAAAAGAAGGTAAAAATTATATGTCAAAGTGTGACTATGCATGGCTCTCATGTCTTCAAGCACAGGTTCAAAGAATATAACCTTTTATAATTAATCCTACATATAATAAAATAGATGCACTTTTACTAGATCCATACAAAGATAAGTGCACACCTTTATGTGGTAAACCTATGACCCATCTTGCATGATTGCAAACGAAGGCACCCACTTATGGATGAAATTCTATACACTCAGCTAGGCACATGCCTATTGCATGGCAGACTAGAGGACCTATACACAACATAATCATTCTTCTTTTAGATATGAAAAGGAAGAAATATATAATTAATACTTTTGCTTCTTCTTTTTAACATAAAGTTTAGAAAACTAGTGTTTTCCAAATGTTAAGAAATGGTTACTATTATTAAAAATGATTAGATTCTAGAAAGAAGACCTTCATTTAAACAAAAATACGAAAAATATCCTTTTAGAGCATCTTCTTTTGAATACTTATATGATATCTTTGGTTCTCAATCAAAGTTAATTAAAATTAAAATATTTATTATATATCAAATTTATTTAGTAGAGAATACTACAAATATTCAAAGGATACAAATAGTCATATATCTTTATATATTATTCTATGTTATTTTAATACATCTCAATAATAATGTATAATATTATACAACTTTCCTTACAAAAAGGATAGTACTCCAAAGATAAGTATACATATTTTTGCACAACAAGAAGATGAAAATGGTAAAGTCTGAAACAAAATTTTTGAAGAACAACTTCCTCAAATATTAAGGAGGGTGTAAATTATATGTTTAATTATATAGAAGGAAACTTACCACAGATTTTGTGTAAAAAATAAATTTCATATAAGACTAAAGATGCGCGACCTATGGGATGTATATCTCATTTGAAATTATTGATGCAAATCTTTCATCTTTATGTCAATATTTTCTATTTATGAGTTAGTGAAAAGGATATTGAGGAAGATGTTTTCTAGAAGAAATTGAAACTATTCAAGAGTGTAAAATCTATATTTCACACTATAGAAGGAGTTAGTAGAAGTTTTGTACATAGTATTTTATGGTACAAGTAGATGTGTGAGGTTCCATGAATTCTTAATGTTTGTTTTCTTATGAATAGCTCTGTTTTGGGAGAATTAGCTGAAACTCAATCTATTACACAAGAATAGTCATGTATGACCTATGAGATCCAAACCTTAGTAATTTATATTGACATACCATCGTTGAAATAGATGAATTTATTCAATATTTGATACTACGTTTTATCCTATTCACCTTCCACCTTGAAATTTTTTATCTTTACTTCCTCAACATTGGGTGTTATAATAATTGACATCTTTACCAAGAATACAAAATGTAACAAATACAAGACCTTTTTCTATAGTAGTTTGAATTTATCATTGTACTTAATCAAATTGACCATGATGAGATGTTTATGCCAAAGGTAAACCTAAACTAATATCATAAGGTAAAAGGTATCATCAAGAAAAATATTTACTTTGTATAATTTTATCTAATCTTGAGAAGTATTTATTAAGAGTTAAAAATTTATGTCTTATGCTTATGTCAACAATTGTAAGAAATCTTTCCTTCACAAATACAAAAGAAGCCTCAATTCCTAGTTTACATTTTATTAAATACAATTATTTGAACCATTACAATAGAATCTTACAAATATGACTTTGCGTCATACAAAGAAGATGAAGTAAATTTATTCATAAGCTCTCTACCTTACTAGAAATAATTGTCCTTATAATAAAAATGCTAGTATGAGCTTTATTGGTCTGATTGGGGGTAAGGTTTTCTTATTTATTAGCTTCTCTATGTCTTTAACCTATGCAACTTGTTAAGTTAGTTTTGTGAATTTAGGCATAATTTAACTGACATTCTAGAAGCTAATTTGTTTGTCATTCAAGATAAACTTCTTGTGATGTTAAGGCAACACAAATTGAACTGCAAAGAACCAAACTCCATGATACTTCTCTTAGGCTAAAAGTTCAGGGCACTTCCAAGATTCAAGATCTTTCTTATTAGAGTACTCATTATGAAAGAGAGTTGCAAATGAGGAGCACCTACTAATCTTTTGTCTATAATTCTTATACCTAAAGTTACTAACAACAAGAGTATTTGAAATTACCATGGAAAAATTCATCTAAAGTCAAAAGACCATAGATATCCTTATATCTAAAACTCATGATAATAATTTCAAATTATATAATTTGATCTTGACCCAACAACTATGACTATAATTTTACTATGTGAATGTACATTAAACCATTATCCATAAATATGATGCAAGCCTAACTCCCTCCCTCCCATCTTAACTAGATCAAACCATCTCCAATCACTAATGTAAGCAAAGAAAAAGAAACATCAATTAGCAAAAGAAACATGAAGTATAAGAGTCCTAGACATATAATAAACTCAGTATAAACTAAGCTATCTGCAAATATAACCAATAAGGTCATCACATTAAAATGCCCCTAAAAACATAAAAATTCCAAAAAAGTTTCAATATATAATCTTTATACAAAGCAAGCACTACACACAATCAGAAATCATAAAGTAGAGTAGAAGAGAAATATAGAAGATAGTGAAGCTCATGCGGTTGGTGACTACATGGATTTTTGTGAACCAAAAAAATTGCCCTGAATTCCCTATCAACTGTCAAATGAGTACAAGTTAATACATAAGTAATATATTATATATTTCTTTGAATGAAATCAATGGTAGTATACATAAGTATTAGGTTTTTTTTGCTTTAAATCAATATCAATAGATAAAAGAAAAAGACACACTTTATGCAAGCTTTGCTTTTAATCTTCAAAATAGATTTAGTAAACTTCATGGATCAACCAGATTTACTTTAATCTTTGAAATTTATCTAGACAAAAACAATACCAGCTAGATATGATATAACTTACATTTAGACTATAACAAGTTTTAATAAAGTGGCTTTTATCCTCTAGAGTCTTTTGCTCATAACAAGCTTCATTTAACCTATTCAACCTACTTGAATAGGTTGATGTGATAGAGTGATATGAAGAAGGGGTGGCACAAAGAGAGAAAAGAAAGAAGAGATAAGGTTTAGAGGAATTTTGGAATTTTCCAAGTGTATACTAGCATATCAGACACAAGTGAATAGACAATTCTCTAAGTTTTTTAATTTCACTTCCATTTGTACCTCAATTGAAGGTAAGGAGAATTAAATAAACTCTAAAATATTGTGACTTAATCCTCTAAACTCTAAAAGATTAAATATCATTTTATTGGTTTATTTAATTCTCCTTACCTTCAATTGAGGTACAAATGGAACTGGCATTGAAAAACATAGAGAATTTTCTATTCACTTGTGTCTAATATGCAAGTATACACTTGGAAATTCCAAAATTCCTCTAAACCTTGCCTCTTCTCTCTCTTCTCTCTTTGTGCCACCCCTCCCTCATATCACTCTATCACATCAACCTATTCAAGTAGGTTGAATAGGTTATGTAGGTTATGTTATGTATTGAATAGGTTATGTAGGTTATGTTATGTATTGAATAGGTCGTAGTTATTGGGAGATACAAAAAGTAGCATCAAGTGCACTATAATTATTCTTGTGCTAGTTATGGTGTTAGTTCTTATGTAGGGCCACCACCCAAAGTGGCTTGAGCTAATGACACATGATGCTTGGTGTATCACTAAGTCCTTACCTTGCAAGGAGTAAAGACTACAAAAGAAAGATGCACAAGGACTATGATTGGACCACTTGGGATGTTCATATGAGGTGAGTGATCTTATTGATATCCTTGACACTTGGGATTACACAATCTTTGTTGACCATCTTGAGGAGACCAAACAAGTTATGGGAGTGCTTAACATCTTGGGAGAGTTGTATATTGGGACTAGTTGAGATTAGTTTTCCACATCTACTTTATACGCTTTCATATACACTTTTATGACAATCCTAGAACAAGCTTTCCACTTACCACTCCATTGATTAGCATGTGATCCCTTGGTTGAGATAGTATTGTTCTTTTACTCCTGCAAAGGTGTCTTTATTATAATACAAGAAGGCGTGTAGGGTAGAGAGAGGTGGCTGCTAGATTATCCAGATTCTGAGTGGGAGATTTGGCTACCCTACAGGAGGAGTCTATTTGGCCTGCATATTGCAAGAGACAAGTTCAATGAGAGGATACTATAGATTCCACTCAATGAGGATGGTGTTATATATTGGATCAAGATATAGTGTATAGTAAGCAATACAAGCCTTGCATCCTTAGTTTATGGCTAGTCCCATTGATAAGACTATTCCTTCCTTATGTTTGTTACATCCTTTGGCAAGAAAGGAGTACTATTAGAGATCTTAGATTATGAACTTGAGGAGTGTTTATATCTAGATATATTACTTTTTGCACATGTGACGTGCACTACTCCATGCTTATCCTCAAAAGGCTTGTTAAGGATGGTTTATGAGCATCTTAAAGATTACTACCAAGCAAATGATCCCTCTAGTTTTACCAAGCTATTCCAAGTAGTTGTAAGAGTAGCAAGAAGAGAGGTTCATATGTTAGTTAGTCAAGTGCTAGGTGCTAGTTGATATCTTGCGATAGAGAAAGACACAATTACCTTAGACCAATTGCTATTGGGGAGGTCTTTGTGCATCTTGTTAACCATATTGTTATCCTTTAAAATTGTTCCTACTTCCAATAGTACATTAGTCCACATCAAGTTGGAGTTACTACATCTAGAGGTTGTGAGGCTGTATCTTTAGGTATCAAAGCACTCTTAGATATCTACACCAAGTGTGTTGTTCTACAAGTGGATGTTGAGAATGCTCTTAATAGTATCTCACATGCATCCATCTTTAGAGAGTTTAGGGAGGCCAATGGATCTTTGGGAGTCTAATTCTTTTTGTGCAATCTTTCTATGGTCTTCCTTCTTTGCTTTATTACCAACATGGGCTTCATAAAAAGTAGTCATAATCATGGAGTTGATTGTTGATACACGACAAGGAGATCCTTTAAAGAGACCTTTATTTACCATGGCTCACTTTAGAGACCTCTTGTCTGCAACTTTGGCTATGCCAACTTGTATACTTGTCTCCTTGGTAAATATTACACTTATCATAGGCCCATAAACCAGATTAGGTATGCACTTGACCAATTAACTACCGAGCTTCATCTTATAGGCTTGAGAATCAAGGTGTCAATATGTAGAGTATGGCACTCTTTTGGTATCTGTAATACCACGAGCTAGCCATATGATCTAGATGTGAACTTTGGTTTGGTAACATCTAGAATGATTTTATACATGATGGTCAAATAGATTAGATAGAAGTATCACCAAAAGAGTACTTCTACTAATAGAGCAAAAACCAAAATAGACTTGAGAACCTTAGAACCAATAGCTAGACATATGATTTAAAGGTGAGAATTGGTTTGGTAACATTTGGAAGGATGTTACACATGATGGACTGAACAGATCAGAAAGAAATATCACCAAAAGAGGACTTCCACTAATAGAGTAGGAACCAAAATATGCCTCAAATCTTTGAAGGCAATTTCGGAGGCCTAAACGGATGAATTAAGCCTTGAAAATGTGCGGAAGCCCATCCAAACAAAGGAAAGATTGTCCTTCCCTCCTCTCCAGTTTGTCTTGTTGAAAGCTTTCCAATGGTACCTTACGTGATTCTGAGATTCCTACAAGAAGATTCCCTCCGGTCAAAGCTTGTTTGACCAATCAGATAGGACCTAGACCAACATGTCACCTATTTATGTGCCTAATCCTATGGTGGAGCTTCCTTGAAGGAGATCCTCTTTGTCTATAAAATAAAGAGAAGGTGCTCCTTTGGGGCACCAAATGTTGAATGTGTAATCTGTGTTTTCTCTCTTCTCTTGTCCTTGGAGTATTACAATATCCTTCCTCACCTTTAACTCCTAAAGGAGTGTATCATATCTATAGATGGCCTAAGTATTCTTGGAGTGCCAACATGATTCAAGGATTTTTTCACATGCTTCTTAGATGCTACTTTGCAAAGAAAATCCTTCATGTGGATGACATTCCTCTTTTAGGAGATCCATAGGTAGCATTTGGTATATCCTCCTCTAGTATTGCAAGTCAACTAACCTAAGTACTTTGGATGGTTCTCTCTTCTCCAACCTTGGTTTAGGTCTTTAGAACCATGCAAAGTAGGTAGTTTGGTCAATTTGCAATACTAGAGGAGGATGTACCAAATGCTACCTCCAAATTAATTTATGGTCCAAGAGCTTTTGATAAGAGGATATTGGGAGTCTTTGGTAATATCATTAGATCAAGGAAATTTGAGTGTGTCATAAGGGATTTGGTACATAGACAAACATCTCTATTGATCTTGTACAAAAGGGTTGGACTATAGTCTATGGAGGAGATGACACTTATAGTGTTTTTGGTAGTTGGTTCTCTTGCTCTTGGTTCTCTTTACTTTCCTCCCATTTTTGTGGTTGCTAATAGGCTAATCTTGGAGACTTATGTGATCAAGATGAAGGAGAGATCTTTTTCTCTCCAAGTGCTATGTGTTGCAGGTGAGAGACAACGTATTCTTATCAGCACAAAAGGGCTTTCTATCCTTTGCCTCCTTGCCTTCTTATTGGACCAAAGCTTTGTAGTCTCCCTTGATGGATCAATAGTTTCATCATCCATTCTTGTTTAGTTGACTCAATGCATTTCTTCATGCTACTAGAGCACATCTTTGCTCTTGCTTTTGCAAGGCTCTTGCCTAGTTAAACCATGCATTAGGGTATTCCAACTTGCATTAGCTACTTTCTCTACAACAAAGAGGTTTTGCTTAGGTTTGGTCCACTTATCTATATCATTATTACTCACTTGTGGGAATGGAAGTTGTCATGCCATTTGTAGTGTCACATCTAGATTGCTTGGACACTAAGGTTTCAATGATAGTAGTTAGAGGTATTTTAGTAGTTTCCTATAGACTACTTTTCGATGGTCAGATTTCATGTTTGGGGCATTGACTTCACGGTGGGGACCATCGTCACTTTGCACCATTTGCACCATTAAGTGTGCCATCAGTAGTACCGTTAGGGTTCTAGACCTAACTCAAGTCCAAGGGTATACTTTTGAAGTTTAGCTCCAAAGAGCTCACTCTCTCTTAATGTTGAGCCTTCGAGTTCTTGGCTATGGTGGACAAAGGCCAGCAAGCATCACATGGATTCTCTTAGCTAGAGTGGGTATGGTTTGATTATAATCAATGCCCAATTGTTGGTAATTTATAGAGTTACAGATCAAGTATTGATCTGGGTTGAGTTGATTTGAGTTGTAAACAATCTGATTACATCATAGAAGTGAAGTTAGGGGGAAATCAAGAACATGAACTTTGAGTGTTGGTGGTATCTCCAAGCTCAATGGATCATTGGTAGCTTGATTGAAGTTCAATTTTTCTCTAGTGTGTAGAAGCTCATTGTTTGATACAGATTTGGCAATAAGGCAATGGTATGCGGAAGCGCTGGCTAATTTTTGAGCAAAGAAGAAGCAATTTTTGAGCAATGGTTGTGATTTTGAGCTGAAAGCAAGACCAATTTGTTGCGAGTTGAGCTTAGAAAGTGAAATTGAAGGTGGAGTTAGGAACCCACCCTTGTGAATTTGTGAATCAGAGAAACCTATTTTTTCAATTTAGCTCAAGTGAAGAGTTAGCGGAGGATTTGGCGATCAGCCAACTTTAGGGTTTATGTCAGATTTTTGTTGGAGTTTATGTCAAATTTTGGCTAGATTTGGAGGATTTTTGCTGGTTGGCCAGATTTAGAGGAGTTTTGCAAGTTTGGAGGAGTTTTGTAGATTTGGAGGAGTTTAGCTAGATTTGGAGAAGGTTTGAAGTGGCAAGAAGAAAAGAGAAACCTATTTTTTCAATTTGACTCAAGTGAAGAGTTAGCGAGGATTTGGCGGTCAACCAACTTTAGGATTTATGTCAGATTTTTGCTGGAGTTTACATTACATTTTGGCCAGATTTGGAAGATTTTTGTTGGTTGGCAAGATTTAGAGGAGTTTTGCAAGTTTGGACAAGTTTCACAGATTTGGAAGAGTTTTGCCAAATTTGGAGAGGATTCAAAGTGGCAAGAAGATTTGGAGGAGTTTTGCCGGATTTGGAGAGGGTTCAAAGTGGCTAGAAGAAAGGTCTCATTTGGACATTTAGAGTCTTTGAGGCATAGGGCGGTGGGCTATGAGAGGGGCCAGAAAGCCAGCTTGCTGGCGTGAGGCTAGCTAGTTTAGAGTAGATCTTGATCATTGTTTGGCAAAATCTGCCCATCCTACTAGATTTTGTGCAACAAGGTTTGATCTCTAGATCTCTTGTTCCTAGACTAGTGCCCTAGTGTAATACCAAGGGTTAGCCATATGATCTAGATGTGAAATTTGGTTTGGTAATATCTAGAATGATGTTATACATGGTGGTCAAAATAGATCAGATAGAAGTATCACCAAAAGAGTACTTCTACTAATAGGGCAGAAACCAAAATAGACTTGAGAACCTCAGATCCAATAGCTAGACATATGATTTAAAGGTGAGAATTGGTTTGGTAACATCTGGAAGGATGTTACACATGATGGACTAAACAGATCAGAAAGAGGTATCACCAAAAGAGGACTTCTACTAATAGAGTAGGAACCAAAATATGCCTGAAATCTTTGAAGACAATTTTGGAGGTCTAAACGGATGAATTAGGCCTCAAAAATGTGCAAATCCCCCCCCCCCAATAGAGGAGAGGATGGCCTTCCCTCCCCCCAGCTTTGTCTTATCGAGAGCTTTCCAATGGTACCTTACTCATGTGATTTTGAGATTCCTACAAGAAGATTCCTTAAAAGATTCCCTCCGGTCAAAGCTTGTTTGACCAACCAGATAGGACCTAGACCAGACAGGTCACCCATCCAAGTAAGTAATCCAAGGGTGGAGCTTGCTGACATGTCACCTATCTGTGTCCATAATCCTATGGTGGAGCTTCCTTGGAGGAGATCCTCTTTGTCTATATAATAAAGAGTAGGTGCTCCCTTGGGGCATCAAATGTTTGAGTGTGCAATCTGTGTTTTCTCTCTTCTCTTATCCTTGGAGTATTACACCTAGCCAACAAGTCCACCCTCACTTGTTGTCCTAGAGACTGTGCCACTATTATCTATACACTTGTAGCTTTGGCTAGGAGAGGCAGTTTGATCCCATTCTTGGTGAGCCTGGTAGCTTAGGAGATAAATACAAACTTCTCTTATGTCAAATGCCAAATGGTAGCAGAGTCAGTCTGGTGTTGCTTTATGAGATGGAGGGTTTTCATTTAGGTTTCTTGTGATTGGACCCCCTCCATTCTCTACTTCTTGTTTGTGCATCACATTTGTGTGAGGTGCCCTTACTTTTGAGCATAGGTGCTTTGGTGTGCTCTTGATGGTTAGACTAGAGTGATGACCAATTACACTACCTTTGTTTCTCTCCAATGAGGCAAGAAATAATGACCTATAGACCATGAGAGTGCGTGTTGTGATGGCAGGTTATAGGTTGCTTTTTCTCCTAGTGTAGTTCTCTCAGTTAGAGTTACAATAGTGGGTGGTGTTCCGTGGGTATTGGGACTTGGTGGTGCTCAATTGGTGTTGGTACTTGGTGGAGTACTTGAGGTTGTAGTTGCAGTTTGTGGTTCCAATTTTCAGTTGCAATTGTAGTTACTTTGTCACAACGGAGTTATTTGGGGATTCCAAAAGAGTTACTGTGAGCCGACTTGTCTCTCACCCAGGATGAACCTCTAATGGCTATTATGGTAGCGCACCATGGACTAAGAAGGCAAGGAACCCCAACTCCATCATACTCCTCCAAGGCTAACACTCCAAAACTCAAGACATTGCTCACTAGAGAACTCAATGAGAGAGAGATAGTTGCAAATGAAAGGATGAAGAGTATATCCTCACCCCTTGTTTATATACTTGCAAAATAGTTATGTATCAAAGTTACTAATTACCATAATAACTCAAGTTACTAAACTAAAAGTCAAGTAAAGTCAAAAAGTAGAAAGGAATATCCATTCACATGGGCATATTCTACTAGCATGTGATTTTATCTTGACCCAACCACTAAGTCAAGGATTCCTTCACATGGGCTATCCTTGGACTATAATAGAATCCAAAACAAAAAGGCTTGCAGGCCTAAGAGTTCTCAACTCTTTCCTTAGAGCCAAACACCTAGGAATAATACCAAGTCAACACACTAGAATCCAAAATAGTGGTGCTCATCTTTTCCACTTCCTCTAAAGTAAGGTTCCCTCTATCTTAGCAATGGCTAACTCTAGCTAATCATGACTAATGTAGAACCATCCTTTATCTCTATATAAATAATATTTCTCAAGTACTTGTAATACCAAGCTAAATATCACAATACTACACATATATACAAATGGGTGTTACAATACGCAATGGATTTACTTGGAGTGGCACTCAATATTAGCCTCTATCTTAGGTCCCAGTGAGGGAAGAGATTGACTCTAAGTTGGAATTTGACACAAGATTTGAGTCAGTTGAGAGTGCACTTGGTGTGTCCGCATTGTTGTTGTGGGACATGGACAAGATTTATGGGGTCTCCAAAGGCCCTAGGTGTTACTCTGGTATAGTGGGTACCATTGAGTTGGATGACTTCATCCAGGAGTTTGGTAGTTGGTTTGATCTGCAACAAATGCAAAACCTGACTTTGTTTACACCCTTCATGGCATGGAAGGGGTTGTTTCAACATTTGGAGGGTTTGCCGATGGATGACTACCATGAGTTTAGGAGAGCTCATTTGGAGGAGATTAAGTTATGGAGACACTATTGGTCTCCAAACTATGTCTCTATCACTTCAGGCTTGGTTGCCAGGAGTAGACCGGCTGTACCCACAAGTTCTAGCTCAAGTAGTGTTTGTGGAGCTAGTGGAGGTGCACTAGTTGGAGATAGTGTTACCATGAGTGGAGGTACCGCTGTAGGAGGTGGTGTGGTACCAAGATTTAACCCCGTGGTGGAGTTCTTCCTAAGTTTGAGGCAAAATTACCAGGGAGTACAGATTGACAAGCAGAGGAGCTTGCAAGAGTTCTAGCAGAAGGCTAGAGAGAGCCTACACAAGGCATACACTTGCATGAGGCGGCTGATCAGTTTCACTCAAGGAGTTATTGAGGCCCAAGCAATCTAGTTGTGGTATGGGATATTGGACAAGGATTTGGTAGAGTTTGTGATGCTACGTTGTTATAGGCTACTTTGCCTACTTTGGCTAAATGTATTGAGCTCAACATGGTGGAGGAGAGGGTGGTGACATCTAGATTTGGTAGGGAGACCTCATCCACAACTATTACTTATTCTAGAGTGCAACATAGTGCACCATGCCTAGTTGGTTTTTGAGGACAAGACGGACAACCTAAGTCCTATGGAGCAAGTGGAGGGCCTACTATAGTTAGACCCTTACCTTCATTTTTGGGTCAGTAGCATCCAATGAGTAGTGATGTTGCTTGTTGGACTTGTGGTGGACCTCACCATAGGAGAGAGTGTACTCAGAGCAGTGAACCTAATACATCTAGTGCATTACAACCAACACAAAGGCAATGTGAGCATTGCCACAGATTTGGTCACACTAGTGACTGGTGCTTTGACCTACACCCGGAGTTACGAAGTGGTAGGGCTACTATGGCAAGTAGTAGAGGACTCCAATTCATGGAGGACAAGGTGGTAGTAGAAGATCTACACCTAGTAGGGGTGCAATACTTGCCCTTACTTTTGATACAACTATGGCTACTCGGATTGAGCAGTTGGAGTAGAGATTGGCGAGTATGGCCATTGCTTAGAGGAGATTAGATTTGGGTGTTGAGGCTTCCACCTCATCTATTGGTGATAGAGATGCTTTGGACTTTATATGCGGTGCAACACAAGTGGATGCATCTATAGCAATGATTAAGAGTGCAATTTGTGCTGTAAAGCCTAGAGGAGCATCAGTGGAGTTGGACCTATAGAGAGGAGAGGTTGGAAGACATGTCAAACTTCCCTAGTCTTTCATGCTATCTAAGGCATTGCAAACAATATCTATGGCTCCTAGAGATCCCAATGTAGGTGTAGTAGGTGGTGATGGGGTGCATGATGGACTACCTACTAGTCAGCCACCTACTACTACACAGATTGAGTCAAGCATGATGTTGGGAATGGCTCAGCTGATTATGCGGCGCCCTTTGTTTTCAGCCAATGGCATGTTTATATTGAGAGTTGATCTAGCCCTAGTGTTTTGGTTGATTGCCACACTTTATGAGAGTAGAGATGATGCAGTTCCTACTATTGGAGCATAGGTGGTTGATAGTGGAGCTGACTTGGTTGAGGAGCATGGGATCCATTCAACGACCAGTGGTTTATGGTAGGCAACAATGGCTAGACTAGAGGAGTTGCCAGCTTGACCGGCCTTTGAGAGAGCACAGTTCACACCTGGTGTTGTCCTATTGGATAACCAGAGGGGGTTTTTCCACTTGGTGGGGCCTTCAAGGAAGGTCTATACACCACAAAGAGTCTTGTTAGACTCAGGTGCGTAGCCCCTTATGTTGGAGAAGGCTATAGTAGTTGGTCCGGAGTTATAGACGATCAATGTAGAGAGGTGTCCATTTCAGATCCAAACATCTCTAGGTGGTGGTTTGACACAATACATCACCCATGGAGAGCTAGTTGTTTAGCTTTAGCCTGGTCATTTGACTGATAGCTTGGTGGTGAGAGCTCAGATTATTGCAACAATAGTTGAGTCATAAAATGTGCTAGTTGGGGGAGTAGTGTTATACTTTGTGGGTTTCAACATTGACTATTGGGAGGAGACAACCTCCCATAGACCAAGTTGGTATTTTGGTGAGAGACAGGTATGTTGCCTACTAGTATGCTTTAGTAGTGGTAGTCTTGGCTCACTATAGTATGGGACCATGGCATCATTAGTTTTAGCTTTCAATGGTGCAGTTACTTGGCTTGGTGAGTTAGTGGAGGGGAACGCCCATGCAGAGGATACTCCAATACCAAAGGAGATCACTTGGATTTGGAGTACGAGTGGGATTGTTCTATCCATCTTGGATGTTCCATTGTGGAGTTTAGAGGAGGCATTGCAGTAGCATGCAGATTGGTTGGTGTAGTAGGCTTGGAGTGGAGCCTTTGTACCACTAGGAGATGAGTGTGAGGATGAGCCTCCAAAGTCAATTACCTTGACACCTCTAGATACCACACTCATTACTTGGTAGTATCCAATAGAGGAAGTGTGTCTATTGGAGTTGTTTGGTGGGATTAGCACAAACTAGCTACGGTCCTACAAGCGGGTATACAAGTACAAAGGTACTTGTATGTGGAGAGAGATGAGACTGTTAGGCAAGTGTTTCTACATCATGTGGCACACTTGGCCTATTGGTATCTGGAGTTATTACTAATGTCAACAATCAAGGGTTACCAGAAGGCCCTACTAGTAGACATTTTCTTGTTGGAGGTGCATGATCTAGAGAGACATGGTCCCATCCACTTGGTGATTGCTAGATGGCCATGTCAAGGACATACACATGCTGATCAAGATTTTGGTCTTTAGGATCTCCATTTTGGTATGTTTTGGGAGATGTTATGGATACTACAACATCTCCAAGTCCATCAATATGTTTCTCTAGCTTACCTTTTGGAGAACGTTCCTTTGATGGGTGATTTTTGCACTAGAGTGGTGGCAAGTACACACTAGGTCCATTCTTGGATAGGACCTGTTGTATTGTTAGATGCAACCAAAGTAGGATCACGGGCTCATCAACTTTGTCTTTGGTGGATGAACCTCTTACCCAAAGAGGTTTTACAGCGTTCATATGACGGGATTCAACGACTAGACCGCATCTTTGTTGATGATATTTTGGGTGTTGGGTGTCAGTCTCAAACAGTGGTAGTGGCTGATAGGTCACTTATGGTAGTGGTGAACCTAGTTGGACAACCTAGAGCCACATTTCTCACACGCATGAGTTTCCCAAGCTCTCATGCTTTTTGAGAGGGAGGTCCTAGACTTGTTTGGGACTCCCAGTTATAGTAGTTTGGTGGAGCCTAATGATGATGAGAGAGAGTGGGTGATGGGTTTTCACATTGGTATTATCATTGTTGTAGCAATGTTAGAGGCATCCAAGCGTCATGTGTTAGGTCATGCTATGGATCTGAATTGTTTAACCTGGATTGTGAGCCTTGGCTTGGTAGAGCCGCGTAGGATGAGCTTGATAGGCATTACTACTTGGACACTTGTGATCCCTATGCCTATCGAGATGATTTAGGCACATGTTGGGGGTGATGGACCGAGTGGACAAGGTATTCTTGGGATGCAGCCAATGGCTATTAGGGAGAGTGGTCTACTTGGAGTCCATCTAGGTGAGCGTGGGCTACTTGGATTATACACTTAGTCTACTTGGGATGCTGCTAGAGGACGTGTAGAGCTTACAAATAGAGTGGAGGGAGTTTTTCACACTGAGGTTGGGACCTCTAGTGCTTTGAAGCATGAAAATATTGCTCTCCCAAGGGTCCAATGTAGTAGCCAATCAATACGTCTTCCACTCCTACTACAATTATCCACTCCTATTATAGTTACAAAGGATAACTGGGAGCTAGATCTTGGACCCAAGCTTATAGGAGAGGAAAGAAGGGGGGTTTGGAGGTTCTTGAGGAACTACATGAGTTGTTTTGCGTTCAATATGAAGGATTTGGGTGCTCTAAAGGGACCTGGTGTACGGATTGAGTTGACTAGCAAAACACTAGTTTTTGAACGTCCTTATTGCTATAGTGATATAGAGAGGACATTGATTAATACAAGAGTAATGATCTTTTTGAGGCTGGTTTGGTGAAGATTTCACATGGGGAGTATGCATCAGCGATAGTGATGCCAACCAAGAAAGATATGCATGGCAACTACATAGATAGGCGGATGTGTGGAGATTACCGTCCTATCAACCAAAAAACCATGGCTGATTGGTATGTTATGCCTACATTGGAGGAGATTTCTTATGTGATTGGGCATGCAAAGGTATTCAATACTTTCGATCTTCAAGTGGGATATCATCACCTGCCAATCAAGGAGGAGGATAAGTCCAAGATATCATTTCAAGTTATTGATCCTCATGGTAAGGATGTGTTATATTAGTGGAAGTTCTTACCATTTGGGTTAAAGAATGCTCCTATTGAGTTCTAGAGGGTCCTAACTGGATTGGATTTTGTGCGGTGTTATATTGATGACATTTTGGTCTACAACACTACTGTGGAGGAGCATGAGAGACAATTGTTGGAGATGTTTGAGAGGTTGAGATCTCATGGACTCAAATTACATCCTAGGAAGTGTAGGCTCTTTCACAAGCGAGTTGAGTATTTGGGTCACATTATCTACCTTGGAGGACTTGGCGTTCAATAGACCAAGGTGGAGGCTATTGCACGCATTCTGGACCTATGGATGTGAGCAAAGTGCAAGCATCCCTTGGGTTGGCAAACTTCTATCACCGCTATGTTAGAGGATTTGGTGCCATTGCCAAGGCCTTCAGGAAGCTGACCAAGCTTACATAGGAGTGATGTTGGGGAGATGAGCAAGAGAGAGCTTTTGAAGAGCTCAAGGAGAGGTTGACATCTGCTCCTATTTTGAGGAGACCAATTAGAGGATGACCATTTTAGGTTCATACTAATTGGAGTATGTTGGGGCTTGGAGCGGTGCTCACCCAACATGATGATGAGGGGAAGGAGTTTGTGATTGCTTATGCTAGTTGCTCCAATAATTCAGCGGAGGCAAAGTATAGTTCATATAAGGGAGAGTGCTTGGTAGCAATTTGGGTAGTAGTACATTTTTTATGTTACCTATTTGGTAACCCTTTCACTCTCATCACTAATCATCAACCACTGAAGTGGTTGATGGAGTCCAACAAGCTTTCAAGAAAGCTTACACGATGTGCGATGATTTTACAAGAGTATGATTTCATGGTTGTTCACAGATTTTGGAGTGATGAACCGTGATGCATATGGGTTGAGAAGAAACCCATGTCCTAGCCAGCAAGATCAGACCGGAGCACGTTGGTATGGTAAGATAGATGAGGAGATGGTGCCAGGTTGGCATGCATCTGCCTTTCTTTGTATATTTTTTGAGACTTTGGTGATATCTCTCTTAGCACATACAAGAAGAGTTATTGAGGTCAAAGATCTAGAGAATGAAGATATTAGTATAGTTTGACAACAAATTCATGCTAATATCTTTGTGATGGACTATCTTTGCACAGGTGTTGTAGGTGGCACAGTTGGGGCCAAGGAGAGAGATTGTGTTCTTCAACAAGCCAAATGGTTTAGATTGGAGTGCAAAGACCTTTTTTGTGTATGGGAGGATGGTAGAGTGAGAGTAGTACCACTTCCATCTCAGAGACTACAATTGGTGTGTCATGCTCATGAGGAGCTACAATATTTTGGAGTAAAGCGTACATATAGCTTACTCTAGAGTCACACTATTGGTGGCACGGTATGCAGACCAAGGTACAATAGTTTGTTGCTAGATGTGTGGTTTGTGACCAATTTAGAGCATCATTCAATGCTCCCACACCATACTTACACCCATTATCTATCATGGGACTAGGCTACCATTAGAGTTTGGACTTTGCTGGACCTTTACCGTTGACTGTGAGACATCATTAGTATGTTTTGGTGATGGTGGAGCACTTCTCCAAGTGGATTGAGATGGTGGCACTTCCTAACAAGTCCAATGAAGGGACGGCTTACTCTTTCTTGGATTGAGTTCTTAGTCATTTTGGTGCACCAATTGAGGTTTTAATAGAGTTCTTGGAGGAGTTTCAGGTCTTTTATGACAAGGCTTTGATTGATCATTGTATTATATCCCGAGATCACTCTAAGGCAAATGGCTTAGCAGAGAGAGTGGTTCAAATGGTGAAGAGAGGATTGCAAAAGTATAATTTTTAGAGAGGCCACTTGGGAGATTGGGATCTCTAATTACCTTGGTTGGCCATGGGCTATCGATTCAGCCGGCAAGCCTCCTTAGCATCCTTCTTTCCTTACTTCCTACTCTATGGACGAGATCCAGATTTACCTATAGCCATTTTTCGAGATGCTATTGTAGTCTTGGACTTGGATGACCCTGATGTATGGGTGAGTGCATGTTCTCAATAGACAGAGATCTTTCAAAGAGTGATGTCGATGGCCTTTGAGAACTTGGCAATTGCTCCACATAAGGATACTTTATGTTATGCTAATATTTGACAAAGAGGTTATAGACCTTTGATCTGTTGATTTCTCTTACTATGTTTATCTATAGCAAACAAAACCAACAACATTGATGTTTTGACATGCCTGTAATACCCATTTGTGCATGTGTGTGGTATTGTGATTTTTAGCTTGGTATTATAAGTACTTGAGAGATATTATTTATATAGAGATAAAGGATGGTTCTACATTAGTCATGATTAGCTAAAGTTAGTCATAGCTAAGATAGAGAGGACCTTACTTTAGAGGAAATGGAAAAGATGAGCATCACTATTTTGGATTTTAGTGTGTTGACTTGATATTATTCCTAGGTGTTTGGCTTTGAGGAAAGAGTTGAGAACCTTTGGGCCCACAAGTCTTTTTGTTTTGGATTCTTCTATAGTCCAACAGTAGCCCATGTGAAGGAATCCTTGACTTAGTGGTTGGGTCAAGATAAGATCACATGCTAGTGGAATATGCCCATGTGAATAGATATTCTTTTCTACTTTTTGACTTTACTTGACTTTTAGTTTAGTAACTTGAGTTACTATGGCAATTAGTAACTTTGGTGCATCACTATTTCAAAAGTATATAAACAAGGGGAGAGGAGGTACTCACCATCCTTTCATTTGCAACTATCTCTCTCTCTCTCTCATTGAGTTCTCTAGTGAGCAATGTCTTGAGTCTTGGAGTGTTAGCCTTGGAGGAGTATGATGGAGTTGGGGTTCCTTGCCTTCTTAGTCCATGGTGCGCTACCATAATAGCCATCAGAGGTTCATTTTGAGTGAGAGACAGGTTGGCTCTCATTTTTGGTTCCATTGCCGGGGCCTCTCTAGAAAGCAAGATAATGTTCCACATACAATTCTATATTAGACAGAAGGAGGCTATGAGAGCTCACTTGGAGAGAACATCAGGAGAGGAGAGTGCTGAACTTATGTTAGAGAATTTGGACCCATTTTTATACCTTGTAATTCATTATGATATCTTTGAGATGATTTTGTACATCTTGTACACTTGAGAGGATTTGGACAGATTATGTGAGATGGATTGCAGATTTTGGGGATTAAGGTGATTTTGGGTAAAATCTCAAGTTTAGGATCTGGACTTGAAATTTCTAGACATTATAGCTTGGGTTATCCTTCAGTTAGCACACTTGAAATTATTTTTGAGAGCTACTATGCACACTGGGCTAGAATTTTTGAAAGTTGATAGGGTAAATTGCTCCCGCAATTACATGCTCTCTAGAAAATTATACAGAATCTGTCATTTCTTCAATTTTTAGTGGATTGTAATGAAAATTTCCAAGAAAATTTAGTGCATTATATCCTATCTATTGACACAAAAATTATACAGAGATCATAGATCATTCTTGAGCAGAGACTTATAAGTTTTTAAAGTGAGGGGGGTGGTTTTCAAACCAAATCTGAAATATCTGTGTTGAATAGAAAGATGCCTATGCCAAATGGTTTGATGAAAAGATGTGAAACTTTTTAGGGAGGGACGCCCTAAAGTTTTGATCAAGTGTGCAAAATTTCAGAGGAATGTGAGATACCAATTGCGAGATTTGACTAGCATTGCAAGGAAGGGTCAATTTTGTAGAGTTTAGATTTCATGCATGAGGAGTATGAGGGCAACAAAAAGTATGTTTGAGTTTTTAGACTCATCTTGTGAACATGGAGGGTCACCAAGAGTGGAAATTGAGGCTATGCAAGGTTCCCCAAGGGTTTGAGGTGATTGTAGTGGTGGATTTGAGGAAAAGAGAGTTTGGAATAGAATTTGAAGAGAGTGTTGAGAGGATCCCAAAACCTACACCACTTGGAGGAAAGAGTGAGTCTAAGTGATTTCTATGTGGAGAGAAGGGACATAAGGCAAGTTCATATCCATTGACCTTTGAGAGCAAGAGATTGAGGGAAAGGAAAGGATTACTTGATTTGGGTTTGCATGTTGGACCTTCTTCACCAAGATCAGGAGGGAGAAGATCTAAGACCAAGGAGTTGTGTGAGGTTTGTGGAGTGGAAGGACTTCCAAAAGGACATGAGTGTAGTGGAGTAAAAGCACTTTTGGAGACTTTGGTGAAAGATTTTGGAGAGAGTCTTAGTATAGCTATAGAAATACTACCATCTTCATCAATTAGTTCTCAAGATTAGTGATGGAGATAATCTTTCAACTTATGGATAAACTATCCATGAGAGTTTGATTAATATAAACTCTAGGATTTGATGTTGCTATAAAAATCTTGGAGTAACCTGAACCTTTTGTGTTCCATAGGGTGGATTATTCTCAAATGGTGTTAGTCATGTACATACTCTATTAGTTATAGAGTGAGAGAGAGAAAAGAGAAAAAAATGAGAGAAAAGAAAGATAGTGAGAGATTAAGATGAGGAAACGTCTGGTTTTCTTTGACAAGGATGGAGAAGATGTGGAGGCCTTTGTGAGAGACTTCAAGAGAGCTTGCATAATAAACAAGGAGAGGAGGAAGAATGAGTGGGCGTCATTATTACCAGATTTCTTTGAGGATGCAACACTTGAATGGTTATGAGTCAAAATACCAAAAGAGAGAGAAGAGAGATGGAGAAGAAGAGTCTTGGGAGAGTTTGACTTCAGCACTTATTGAGAACTTTCTTCTAGATGAGAGTTATGAGAGATTGATGAGTGAGATTACCTTTCTCAACCAAGGAGATGGAGAGAAAGTGAGAGTCTATGTGGAAAGAGTGGAAAGTTAGAGTCTAGATATCGCATAGTGTTGAGGAGAGGTGAAGATGATGTAGAGACTACTATGATCGGCATAAGGGCCATGCTCACCAAGAATTTGTGGGAGGGTTGAGACCACAAATTAGAAGCAAGGTGAGATATGAGAAACCTTCTTCCAAGGTTGAAGCTATCAAGATTGCAATTTGTATGGAGGAGAGTTTGGAAGGGGATGAGAGTGATTTGGTGGTGAAAAAGGTTGTGAATCCTCCTCAAGGCTACAATTATGGTGGAACTTTTGACACTTTGGTGGCAAGGGTTGCACCACAAGTAGTAGTTGCTCTAGTTCTTGCACCTCCACCAAAGGATCCACTTCAATGCATCACAGAACAACTTGCAGATTTCAAGATCAATGTGGTGCAACTATGGGAGAAGAGAGAGGTGGATCAGAATGTAGGGAGAGGTTCTAGGAGTTATTGAAACTATCCATATAGAGGAGGCCAACCAGCTAATAATTTCAATGATAGAATTTTTTTTGGTTGTGGAGGAAGAGGCTATATCCAAAGGAATTGCCCAAATTCCACTTACCATGGAGGAAGGGGTTATGAGGGAGCCAATAGATGGAAAGAGGGAGGTAGTGAAACCCAAGTGGCTCCTAATCCAGAAAAGGTAAGGAGATAGCATCCATAGATGTGATTGAGAGTAAGTATGAGAAGGGAGTGCTCAAACTCCAAGGGTCTTAATTTGGAGCTTTTGGCACAAGAGAAGAAGAGAGCTTGTTTTGCAAAGGATATTCACTTTTCTCAAGGATTTACTCCAAGCAAAGGTATTCCTATGTCTACTAGGAGCACTTGCACATCAACACCATCAACAAAAAAGACTCCAAGGAAGAAGTTGGGGATGGAGGATTTCTTGATTTCAAAGCAACAATGGAACTACAATGTGTTGTAGGATGTTGGTAGTCACAAGGCTAACATCATAGTGTGTCAATTGATTGCTTTGAACTCTACCTTGAGAAAGGAGCTTAGAGATAGTTTGAGTTCTACAAGGAGCAAGAAGAAGAAGAAGGCAAAAACTCCAATATCAATAGGGGTGGTGGATGCCAAGCCAGCACCATGGGAAGCTTGTGAATATGCCTCCAAGATTGATATGAGAGTGAACGGTCACAACATCAAGGATGCACTTGTTGATGGAGGATCAGCAATGAATGCCATGTCAGAAAGATTGATGAAAAAGTTGGGTATGATACCCTCAAGACCTTCAACATTTGTGGTGAGCATGGCAAACAAGCAACAAGTTAGACCAGTAAGAGTGATGGATAAGGTGGTAGTTTTAGTTATGGGAGTTCAAAATCTCATGACTTTCCAAGTCTTGAAGGATTCAAGCTATGACTTACTTCTTGAGAGGCCATGGTTGAGAGTAGCACGTACAATTGATTGATGGCACAAAGGGTACTTGAGGATTGGGCTACCAAACCATAGAGTCATAGTTCTTGTGACTAAAACCACCAACACTTCACATTCAGATACACAATCTCTTGATTATTGGGAATTAGATTCTAAAGAAGGAGCTTTAGGTGTGGACACAAGCATGGAGGAGGAGACTTCCACAGAGGAAGATAACTCTAATTGGATTCAGATGTGTATCCCTTGTGTGCTATGGATTTTGCACCTAAGCTAGAGGTTTTGAAGGACCCATACAAATCACCATTGACACTTGAGGAGGTAGAGAGAAAGTTAGCTACCCTCAAGTATGGCCCAAATGTTACCAAGGAGGAGAAAGTGAGATTTGAGGAGATTTTCCGCAAGTTCATCCATGTGTTTGCTTTCAATTACAAGGATTTGAAGGAAGTCACCTTGGAGGAGCACAAGATAGAGATGGAGTCACATGCAAGACCAATCCACCAAAAGCAACGTTGCATTAGCCCACCAATATCTTTGGTTGTGAAGGAGGAGATTGATAAGCTCAAGGAGGCTGGATTTATCTTTGAGATGGAGAATGGGTGTCTCCAATTGTGATTGTGAAGAAAAAAAATGGCAAGCTTTGGGTATATGTGGATTACAAGAAGCTCAATGTTGTTACTAAGAAGGACTACTACCATTGCCATTCATTGATGAGATCTTGGAGGAGGTTGCAGGTCATGAAAGGTACAGTTTTGGAGATGCTTATAGTAGATATAACCAAATCAAGATTGCACCAAAGCATCAACAACTCACCACATTTACCACACCTTGGAGAACTTACGCTTTCAAGGTCATGCCTTTTGGGCTTTGCAATGCTCCAGCCACATTCCAACGGTTCATGAACAAGGTATTTGAACCTTTCATTGGGAAATTTGTGAGATATTTCATTGATAACTTTTGTGTCTATGGGAGCAAAGAAGAGCACTTTGAGCACTTAATCAAGGTCTTGCAATGCTTAGATGAGGCAAATGCATCACTCAACCCAGAAAAGTGAATTTTTGAATGTGAAGAAGGTCTACTTTTGGGGCACATCATCTCCAAGGATGGAATGGTAGTTGATCCTCAAAAGGTGAGGAAAATCTCTAACCTTCCATTGTCTTCAAGCCTGACAAAGTTATGACAATTCTTGGGGATGGTTGGACACTATAGGAGGTTCATCTTCTCATTTTCCAACAAAGGTTATGCATTGACTATCTATATGAAGAAGGGTGTAGATTACATGGTGATTTTGGAGGACAAGGAGGCTCTCAAAGCTTTTGAGGAGCTCAAGCAATCCCTTGTTGTAGCTCCAATTCTTGCTAGACCTGATTGGAGTAAGCCTTTCATCCTCTACAATAATACTTCTAATGTAGCTATAGGATGCACTCTTAGTCAATTAGACCAAGATGAGCATGATCATCTAATAGCTTATGCTAGTAGGCAAATGGTTTTAACAGAAAAGAACTACTCTATCACGGAGAGAGAAGGGTTGACAGTGATCTTTGGTCTCAAGAAGTTTAGACACTACTTGATTGGAGGGAAAGCCACCATTGTCACGGATCACAAGGCTTTGAAGTACATCTTCAACAAGCCTAATGTTGAAAGGAGACTAGCAAGGTGGATGATACTCTTGTCTGAGTATGACTACACTATTGAGTATAGGCCAGGAAAGAAACATGCAAATGCTGATTTGTTATCTAGAGCCTATGATCATGATGGGAATGAGCCGATGGATGATTCCTTCTCGGATGAGGAGCTCATGACAATCTCAGTCAATCAAGAGGTTCCAATGGAGTACAAGGAGATTGTGGATTTTGTGACAAGAGGTAACTATCTAAAAGGGATGCATGCTAGGGAGAGGAAGGCCCTTGCAGCAAGATCTAGACCTTACACAATGGTGGAGGATATTCTTTTTCACCAAGGAGCAGATGGTCTACTTCAAAGAGCAGTGGGTAAGGAAGAGTCTATCTTACTCATAAAGGAGTTTTATGAAGGTTTAGTATGTGGAGGACACTTTGCAGGAAAGGTGACTACTTTCAAGATTCTAGATGCAAGTTACCATTGGAGAGGGACTTTCAAGGATTGTCTTGATTATTGCAAAACTTGTCATGTTTGTCAAGCTTTTGCTAGAAAGTCTACATCCACTCTACCACATAGATCAATTCCATTGTTATGACCTTTTGAGAAGTGGGGAATTGATTTTGTAGGTCCTCTTAATAGAACCTCTTGATACATTGTGGTACTTACTAATTACCTTACCAAGTGGGTTGAGTCTAGACCATTGAGGGATACAAATGAAGATGAAGTTGGTAGATTTCTTTATGAACGTACTATCACTAGGTTTTGATGCCCTTTGGAGTTGGTTTCTAATAGAGGAGAGTTTACAAGAAGCATCACTACAGCCATACTACAACATTTCTTTATCACACATAGAGTAACTACATCCTATAAGCCAAATTCCAATGGCTTGGTAGAGAGAACCAATCAGACCTTGTGCATGATGTTGGCCAAAGATGCAGAAATAGAGGAGGCTAAACATCATTGGGACAAGAGGATTCATGCGGTTTGGTGGGAGTATAGGACAACCATGAATACTTCCACCGGATATTCTCCATTTCAATTGGTATATAGTATTGAGTCTACCCTACCTATTCACTTTGATCTTCCTACCTTCCAAAGCATTCATAGGAGATTGAAGAAAGCAAAAGGAGGTGATGTAGAGAAGTCAAGGAACGAACAACTCATGGAGTTGGAAGAAGCAAGAGCAATTGCTATGGTTTGAGTGGAGCTGGCCCAAAGGAAACAAAAGGAGAGCTATGACAAGAGGCAAGGCAAGAAGAAGGTGGAGCCTTTCAAAGAAGGTGATTGTGTGATGTTGTTTGATTCTATTCGATTCAAGAGAGTGCAAAAGAAGTTTTTGCCTAAGTACTTTGGACCTTTCATAGTGGAGAAGGGTTGGGGAAATTACATCTATGATCTCAAGGAATTGGGAGGAAGACACTTTGATAGGATTAACCATGATAAGTTAAAGATATATCATATAAGGTAGAGAGACCTTCACTTTGAGGACACAAAGTGAAAACGTAGTCCGGGAAGTAAATGTAACACCCATTTGCACATGTGTGTGGTATTGTGATTTTTAGCTTGGTATTACAAGTACTTGAGAGATATTATTTATATAGAGATAAAGGATGGTTCTACATTAGTCATGATTAGCTAAAGTTAGTCAGAGCTAAGATAGAGAGGACCTTACTTTGGAGGAAATGGAAAAGATGAGCATCACTATTTTGGATTCTAGTGTGTTGACTTGATATTATTCCTAGGTGTTTGGCTTTGAGGAAAGAGTTGAGAACTCTTGGGCCCACAAGTCTTTTTGTTTTGGATTCTTCTATAGTCCAACAATAGCCCATGTGAAGGAATCCTTGACTTAGTGGTTGGGTCAAGATAAGATCACATGCTAGTGGAATATGCCCATGTGAATAGATATTCTTTTCTACTTTTTGACTTTACTTGACTTTTAGTTTAGTAACTTGAGTTACTACGGCAATTAGTAACTTTGGTGCATCACTATTTCAAAAGTATATAAACAAGGGGTGAGGAGGTACTCACCATCCTTTCATTTGCAACTATATCTCTCTCTCTCATTGAGTTCTTTAGTGAGCAATGTCTTGAGTCTTGGAGTGTTAGCCTTGGAGGAGTATGATGGAGTTGGGGTTCCTTGCCTTCTTAGTCCATGGTGCGCTACCATAATAGCCATCAGAGGTTCATTTTGAGTGAGAGATAGGCTGGCTCACAGACCACACTATCTTAAGAGTGCATGAGTCCTTGTGTTAGAAGGACATGATGGTGTTGTTTGGAAGGATCATATGCGCAATTGTGCATCATGCCACCTCCCAAACATTGATGGTACTATGGACCCAAGCTTGGTACTAGTATGTGCAGGCTTGAGGTGTATGTTATGTGGCTCTTCTGGTGGAGTTGCTACTATGTTAGTGTGTGATAGCTATTCGAGAGGATGGCATATTGCATGTATAATCCTCCCCTCATGGTGGTTCCTTAGGGACAATGGTTATGTCCTAGATGTACTTGACATATAGCTAGTTCATTCTTTATAAGGTATAGATTGCAGAGAGGCGACTAATGATGGGGCTTCAAACCACCCGGCCTTCTGATCTTTACCCATCATAAGTATACCATAAAATTGGAGTAGATGGCTATTTGGAGTTAGAGGGACCTAATCACCAACTAAGAGGGCAATTGTGGCACTTTAGAATCTATGTATGACTTATGTGTGAGTGACTTATGTGTGAGTTGTGCTTCTTTAGTGTATGATGTTGACAACGATGTATGTTGTGGAACGATATATATATATATATATATATATATATATATATATATATATATATATATATATATATATATATATATATGCACAACAATTGTCATGCCATTTGTAGTGTCACATCAAGATTGCTCGGACACTGGTGTTGCAATGATAGTAGTTAGAGGTATTTCAACAGTTTCCCATAGACTACTTTCTGACAGATTTTGTGTTCAGGGTACTATTTCACGGTGGGGCTCACCGTGAGCACCATCAAGTGTGCCGTTAGTGGGACCGTTAGGTTTCTAGACCTAGCTCAAGTCCAAGAGTATACTTTTAAAGTGTAGCTTTAGAGAGCTCACTTCTTTGATGTTGAGCCTTTGAGTTCTTGGCTATGGAGGATAGAGGCAGGCAAGAGTCACTTAGATTCTCTTAGCTAGAGTGGATGTGGTTTGACTATAATCAGTGTCTAGTTGTTGGCAGTCTAAAGAGTGATAGATCTAGTACTGATCTGAGTTGAATTGATTCGAGTTGTAAACAACCTGATTATTGTGGCACTTTAGAGTCTATGTATGACTTATGTGTGAGTTGTGCTTTTATAATGTATGATGTAGACAGTGATGTAGACAGCGATGTATGTTATGTAGCAATGTATATACACACGACATACTACACTAGATGCAAATAATGGTTCTCCAAAAGAACACTATTTGGTGCTTTTTTAGAGGAAAAAGGATAGCTATCCATGATGCCATCATGATATAGTGTTGGTAGTTGTACAAGAGAACGACTACTGCACTTTGAGGAGCATTAGTATGCTTTGCAGATGATATGAGTCAAGGCAAACTTGCATATGGTTCAAGATGATTGGGTGACAAGAGTGGATTTTATGGTAATAGGGTCCACAGGTTATGCAATTTGAGAGGGGGTGTTATACATCCTTTGGATGGGCAGCAAGCAGAGATATAGCAACCAAGGTCTGCAAGTATAGAGATATTTAGCAAGGTGATCTCTTTATTCTTCAAGCTTTGGAGTTATATGGAGCTATGGACATGATTTTTGACATATGCATCAAGGAATACACTACTAAATGTAAGAGATATCATTTTTACTTTCTTATTTTATAAAATATTTTAGACAGCACCTGTACACTTCTCTATAGGTAACACTAGTTGATATATAGGAAAGCAATCAATCGGAATGTTTCTTTTTGTTTCTTCCATAAGTATCTACACCATCCTATTTGCATAGCTGAATAGTTTAGGTGTAATAGGACAGATATCTCATATCTATTCTTTTAAGGTCTAGCACAATTTTACCTCTTATGTTTTATCCTTGTATGGCTCGAGAGGGTTTTCCCATCTTTTTTTTATTCTACTAGGGTTCCTTTTCTCCAGGCTTTTGAGCAAGGCAAACTGTGTGCCACAACTAGACATGTACTGGTATGTAATCCAGAGGTATATATACTAATCTTGTTGCAACGGTATACGAACGAAATACCACTCTTTCTCGTGGGAGTACAGCAGCCTGTTGGTTGTTATACCATTTGGAAGCTGCTTGGAAGCCGGTGCCGGTGCCATCAGAAGTCAATGCCTACTGGAGTTCCTCATAATATCCCGGTGCCATCAGAAGTCAATGCCCACTGGAGTTCCTCATAATATCCACTGCACTTTATCCACAAAGTTTGTCCCTTGATCATCAGAGCTAGACCTAGTGGAAGACCTGGTCCAAGTCGTGATGGGAAACTCAAAGGAGAGAGTCAACAAAGTCAGAAGGCATTCCAGTTCTCGTGTTTATCAGAAATGTGCCAATCCGGCTATCTCTCACAGATGGACTTAGCCGTGCTCCAAATTTAGCACTTGGATTTAGCGGTACTCCAAGTTGGCGGGAAGATTTAACACATTCCCTTTTCGCTGATGTGGCGCGTGAGTCCTACTTGGCACCTAATTTTATCAGTAACTAGACTATGTTCTCCTAATTCAGTAGTATACTTGAAAGATCTAAATTCACTTAAAACATGACCATTCATCTGTGGTTTACAGTGGTAACTGGAAACGGACTGGAATTTTCTGTAGCCGAGAACTTGTGAACTGACTCTTGTGAACTGACTCTCACTTTAAATTCCGGGGAATGATGATTGATCTATAATTCACATAGAAATGTGCAATCTTAGGGGGAATGGTTTGTCAACACAATGTTCTAGAGAATGGTTTATCTATAATTCACATGGAAACGTGAATTTGTAGTTGGGAATGCTTTACTTAAGAAAAATAGGTCATCAGAGTCCAGCTTGGGTTGAATGGTGAAGGGATGGGTGAAACTTAAAGATTTGGAAAACTGTATTTAATAAAATTACGGACTGGAATTATCCCAAATCTTTAAGTTCTGTTTAAGAAGCTAATTTCTTCCGTTTATTTGAATTAACCCAGGAAATCTCGAACATATGCTTTTACCTCGAGGTCAAATCATAGGTTCGATTTTTTTCCTCGCCGTAATGTCTGCGCAGGTCGAATATCTTGACAAGAACATTGCTTGTCAACACGGAGCAGCCGTTGCGAACTATGATAAACTTATGACACGTTGGACCACGTGACCCCAAGGAGTTCGGTCCCCAACTTGGTTGGTCCTGTTCAGTCCTGGTGTCAAATTTAGGGTCAGTTTTGGTCATGCTATCTCTGAGCTTTCTTCAATTTCTGGCTAGCCGGTGGATTCCTCATCATAAATGGAAGAGGCACAAAAACGAAGAGCCTGCTGGTTATGCAGAATTCGGATAAGACTTCGAGAGTGAGCATGCAGGGGAAATGAAATTGAGAGCTACTGTTCCAGGAGATTGTCCATCAGGTAGCAATTGCTTGTCGCATTGCAGCGCAGGCTGTAACACTACAGATTAGTGGATTGATGGACTCATTTCCAGAATGCATCGTTTGAATCCAGACTCTGCCGCGCAACTGATACGTATCTTCAACCACAGCTGAGTTGCTCACTCATTAGTGTGAGTAGATGACTTCACTCGGAGTAAGATAACGGACCCTGACTGATTGTGTTCAAGTTTCCTACATGGACGTGATGGGCAAGTTGTGCGTCCCAAGTTCGAGATAGTGGAGGTTCGTGCAGAACACTCTAGCGGCAATGGGGAATCACATTGCGGATGGCTGGTTCCTCATGATGTTGCTCTGTTTCTTTCCCTTCGATACGTTGGCACAAAGTAAGTATTTGTACCCGGCTCAAGGTCCGAAAACACTAAACCAAATGATCCAGTCTTGCTCCAATCGTGAGCGATATTTTGACCCTTCACATTAGCTCTACACAAATTATTGAGGTGCTTTGGTCATGGAGATGAAAGAATCAACCTTTTCCCGGTCTGTGAATTTCTGTACAAAATAGTCATTATTCTCAATCCTCAGTACCATGTGTTAAATCCAGACTGACAGGAGTATTAGAGGAGGACTATCTTAGACACAAGCCAGCGCCATAGTTTGAGAGATGATTTGCCGATCTGTACATCTCCACATATTTACTTTGCAGGGTGGTGTTAAGTTACGTCTACTGTACTGATAATAGGAGCTCTAGAGGATACCACTTACTCTTCTTTCAAGAGGAATGTAAATCATCAGGGTTGTTACTATTCTCAACTCTAACAGTCATGAGCAGGACATGATGAATCAGTTGCTGCGTATTGGTCATCCAGATATTTGCGCAGAATCTCTGAAGAACTGTAAAATGGACTTTTGTGCTATTGTAACATACCTGCCGTTCTGAACGTCGTAATGCAGATGGATTTTTGAGCATCGATTGTGGCGCCAAGGAAGGATACACAGATAGTTTGGGCATAAGCTGGGTAACAGACGACGATTTTATTTTCACAGGACAAAAATTGGATCTTCCAGTTACGGCACCCCACAAGACTAGGACGACTCTCAGGTACTTCCCTGAGAATCGGAATAAAGATTGCTATGTGCTGCCGACAATACCTTCAACGACCTACTTGATCAGGGTGATGATATATTACGGGGTTGATACGGGTACCCTCCCCTTACCGGTGAAATTCGACATAACACTGAACAGCAATGTTTGGTTCACAGTGTTTTATGCAATAGGAGACCAGTGGTTAATCAAACCGATAAGTTATGAGAGCTACCACTACGCCAGGGAGGATCGTGTTTATGTGTGTTTACTGAGAGCCTCTGAAGGTGTACCTTGGATTTCAAGCTTGGAGATGAGGGCAATGGCTCCTAACAGCTATAGCGTAGCATCGGCTTTTTTTGTGGAGAACTATGGGAGAGATAACCCCGGCGTGCCTGCAGCCAGTTCCTATTTAAGGTAAAAGACAGTCTCTGGCCCTTAACTGATTGTCATCTTTCCCATTAATTTGCGTCATGTTTTCTGTCGTAATGTGGGATTAAGGGCAGCTTGGCAACAGTCCTTTCTCAGACGAATGTACTAACAGTCTGACTGTATAAAATTGTGCAAACTGGTCTCTAAATAGGTACCCGACCGATCCGTATGACCGAGTATGGTACGCTCCATTATACGATGGATGGGCGAGAGGTGGAATCATTTCTATCATTAATAATTCCACAGAACTGGAGGAGCCTGTGTCTTATGGCAGATATTATAACAATCCACCAGTCAAAGTGATGATGGATGCAGTTGAATCTTCGAATATTACTGTCCGAGGAGTGGAGATGGATATCGACGCCACGACATTTTATGCCATCTTGTACTTTCACGACTTCAGAGGGAACCCTAACATTTCGGCTTCAAATCCCTGCGGTATAAGCGTCCGGGTGAATGACGGGCCTCGTGCATTATACAACATCACCCCATCTATCCCTCTCCAGGCTGAGATCACGTGGAACGTCACAAAACCGGGAGCAGTGGCGTCCGTCATAATAGAGAAGCAGCCCTGGTCCCAGGCGAATCCAATTCTGAGCGCCGCCGAATATGGTGAAGTCAATCCCCTCAACAGCAGCTCGACGGATTCATTGGAAGGTACGGTTTAATTCGCTTCCTTCTTGTCTTTCAATTACTAATAGTGTTCTAAAATGAGGTTTTGACACACATGGAGGACTTGGTCCATCCAAATGATCATTCCCTGCAACAGCAATAGGGTTGACTTGAAGACAAGAAGCCCATGTTGAAAGAAGTGGGGAATTTCATTCATGAATTTGACTTATAGCTCATAACCGCCAACCGTAGCATGATTACCCTCAAAAGATTCCGATTTGGAGCAGTGGTAGGATGAACTAGGGTCGGTGAGTCTTGGCTTTTCATGGCCACTCCCCTACTGGCGTACAACTATCTGTAACGGACTTTGTCCGTCCATCCTTTTGCTTTTATACCCTAGTTTGACCCAAGTTATCGACTTATATAACTCCTTTGATCCACCTAGTGAATTTTACTTTTGAATGAAGGGGAAAAAGGGAATACCGCCAAGTAAAATACCAATGAACGAATGGAAAGGAAAGACAAAAAAGAGATACAATACAAAAAACAATACAAGGCACACAAAAGCGCAAAGAAGAAAGTAGTAAGAACCAAAACCTCCAGGATGTCGTGGATATGGGAACTAATCAACTTAATCCCCAACTTTACGACTAAACTCCAGGTGTTGCAAAGAAGCTGCAGCACGTACGAAAGCTATAGGTAGTCGGAATTTGACATCCCAAAACAAATAGAATCTCGATCTTCATGCGTTGTAGAACGCAAGCTTAAACTACATGCCTCTTGGAGATTCTTAATCGTAAATGTAAGCAGATGAAAACTACGATTCAGACTCAATCTTCCGTTCGTGGTGACCTTTTGTTCAGTTACTGCATTAGAGGCTGTGAAGAACAGCTTTGGTCTCAATTCCTGGGCAGGAGATCCATGCTTTCCATTACCTCATAACTGGATTACTTGTGACTCGAGCCATATAACTGTTTTGTAAGTTGATCTCTGCAACAGCAACCCTTTTGTATAACTCAGAATTTATTCTTGCAAGTATCTATGGACAGAAGTAACGGTTTCTTTTTCTCCAATTTTCAAATGCGCTCGTACCACAATTCCTATATGTTAATTGCTGTTCTGTTGCTGCACATCACAGGAACCTTTCAAGCCAGCAGATTTCTGGCTCCATACCGAAAGAGATAGGTGATATGTTCTCATTGCAGGAAATGTGAGCTCTCAGATCATCCTTCCCAAAATTCTTTTCTTGAGTATAAGTACCGAATGCGAATTGCCAGTACATGTTTAGCTGGATTCATCGATGACTGCATAAGGTGGTTGTTTAATATGATCTATACTAGTTCACTGCAGGTGCTACTTGTGAAATGTATTAATTTACGTTTTTGCTTTCTATCACTTTCGCTTATTTTTAGTTATGTATTTCCTTGTTTAGACTCTTTCTCTTCAATTCGATTTGCTTAGATTCACTTCAATTCCATTTGCATACGGACATACTTGTATTGCATATGCACGTTCTCGGTTCCTACTTAGTGGGTTCTGGATTTCCCGTTCTTCGAACGGTTTCTTACCCCGTTGCTCAAATATGATTCTTTCAAACGTGGAGTATATGGAGTAGTTGAAGACAGCGGCTGCTATATCCTCTAAGTGGGTACTGATATGTTTCAAAATCTACAGACTTCTGGACAACAACAACATTACTGGGAGGATTCCTGCTTCGCTAAAATATCTCCCAAACCTCCGGGTTTTGTAAGCTCACATGGAACTCTCCAGTATAACGTCACCAACAAATTCTAAACTGAACGATTAAAACCTTGCGAGAATGTGACGGTCAACTGTCTGAAATAGCACTCTACTTGAAATGGTCAGCTAATTTTGTCTTGTCCTATAGATGAGGAGGAATAAATCATCTCCTATGCATGCTTTATTATTATTGACGATGCAGTTGCTTGCAATAGCTGCATCGGGCCTCTAGAAGTAAAGCATACTAATCCAGTTTCCTTGCCCTGATTTAGGGCGGTGGATAATAACAGCTTGAGTGGAGGGGTTCCATATGCTTTTCAGAACAGAACCGGATTTTCGTAAGTAATTTGGATCCTTCAGCAAATCAGTATTTGAAATATGGTATCTCTACTTTTGGTGCGAGGTCATTTACGAGCAGCTGATGCCTAAAAATTGCCGAATTGCAGTGCATTCTGACCTTCAACTCATTCAATTCCAACGTTTCTTGATTAACAGTCAGTTTACAATGATTAACAGACCCACCTATTGTTTGCAGTTTCAGTGGGAACCCGAGTCTGGCTTTGTGCCAAGCTACCGATACGAAGTGCAATTCAGAGGGTATCGAGGGACTCTCATCGGGGAAATCGGGGAAATCAGGATCCAGCCCTGGACTCATTGTTGGTTTGATCGTTGCTCTCGCCCTCGTCACTGCCCTCATTGTCTTCTTAGTTAGAAGAAACAAGCGGAAGTCCCAATCTCTTGCAGTCGGCGATATCGACAACGGATCACTTGGAATCATCGGCCAGTCGCTATGGATAAGAAGTAAGGCATTCGGTTCCAAACATCCTATGTGTATTAGATAAAGCGTTTCACATGCTTCTTCTGTTCTTCCGCTTACAACCGTGTCATTTACGTGTCGCCATCAGGACAACTCGTCGATATGAGAGCAAACTCTAAGATTTGTGAGAATGAGTCAGAATACTGTGGATAGTAATAAGCCGCAATTTTAAAAGTAGACTGGCTGAAGTAGAATATTTATCATATCATGTTATCCTGCAGCAAAATATTTGACATATCGTGATATTCAATTTGCATAGACCCACTTCAATTCTCTTTGCATATAGTCATGATTGCATTTCATATGCCCGTTCTCGGTCCCTACTTAGTGGGTTTCGGATCCCCCGTTCTTCAAACGCCTTCCGTTCTCATTTCTCAAATATCCTGATATCCTTGCAGAGAAAGTTAGTGCGCCGGGATCCATGTCTTGGAATACTGGAGATGCACTGGGAGCAGGCGGTAACACATCAGATCGCCGTCATTTAGCAAGAATGCTCAATGCTTACCGGCCGGCAGGTTATATCCCCATAAATGAAATACTGATCGCGACCCAAAACTACCAGAAGAAAATCGGAGCGGGGGGTTACGGACCTGTCTTTTATGGTGTCCTTGCCAATGGTCAAGAAGTGGCTGTGAAGGTGAACAAGAAAGGAGCACACCAAGGAAAGGAAGAGTTCGTGAATGAGGTGAACACTGGATCTTTCGCAGATAATATAGAGGAATTGCCTGTTTTTGAGCTTTTCTGACAACAACCTGATAGCTCTTATTACTGGTTGATGCTTTTGCAGGTAAGTTTGCTCACGAGGGTTCATCACAACAATCTTGTGTCTCTCATTGGCTTTTGTGAGGAAACCAATGAAAGAATACTGGTTTACGAGTACCAACATAATGGGACACTGAGCGACCTTTTGTGCGGTAAATAACTTCGACTCTTTGAGCAAATTGAGAATCGAGGAACTTCCGTACCCTATCTATTTCACATATTTAAGTTGTTGCTCATCGACTTGGCATCATTATCTCCATAAACTATTAGTGTGATTATTCAAATATATCAATCTACTACTGCGGTTACTATCGGTTCGGTCCTAAGTGGGTCTGATACGCCGTTCTGCGAACGGCTTCTGCTCCCGTTACTCATTTATAAATGTACTACTCATTAAAAGTTAAAGCGCAAAAGCTATTACTAATCCTTTCATGCTTTGTTTAGGGGAGAAGCCGCTGAACTGGAGAACCAGGCTCGACATCGCACTCAATGCTGCCCAAGGTCAGATAGAGTTCCTGTCACAAATCTAATGCTATTAATGATCATGACTACCAAAATTGTCACGTAAGCCTCCAAACGTATCCGCGAAATGTGAACTCATCAGGTGTTTAGTTCATGTAGTGGACTTACTTCGTCTGCTAGCAAAGTGAAACAATGACACCAGTGAAAGCGGTAGTACCCAAAGATTCTAGATAGCCGTAATATGAGAATCTAACTAGTCTCTATGCTTTTCAGGGCTGGAATATCTGCATACAGGATGCTACCCCGGGATTATTCATCGAGACGTAAAATGTAGCAATATTCTCATCAGCAAACAGATGGTAGCCAAAGTGGGTGACTTTGGGATCTCAAAGGCTACTCCCGAGTCAGACCAGACCATGGGTGGAGATGAGCAATATCAAACTGTTGTCAAAGGCACTCCCGGATATTGGGACCCAGAGTAAGGAAATGCGCACTTTTAATCTCCTGATTGAGACTACTCACGATTCCTCCGTAGGGACTGTTCAATTTCAAATGACAGTCAATGTTGAAAGATATCGCTGCAAATAATAATCTACTTGATTTCTGGAATCCAGGTACCTCGACAAAGGGTGCTTGACGGCGAAGAGCGATGTCTACAGCTTTGGTATCATTCTTCTGGAGATCATCTCCGGGTGCGAACACAATGCGCGTTTGCCTGACGATACCCACTTCAGTCTCATCAACCTGGTTAGAAACTCCGATCAACCCACGAGTTTGTTTCTGAAATGAACTTCTAGTATTTCGCGGGACTGAGGGTCACGAACTCCAGGACAGACCCTGAAGAAGTGAAAGGCTACGTTTTTCCTCGATGCTTGTTCGAGATACTAAAACTTATACGAGATTCCTCTACTTTAACTGAATTGTGAAGTAAATATTGGATTGCCTCCGA
Organism: Lunularia cruciata; assembly: GCA_948567375.1. NCBI lineage: Eukaryota > Viridiplantae > Streptophyta > Marchantiopsida > Lunulariales > Lunulariaceae > Lunularia > Lunularia cruciata. The sequence continues at coordinate 6,461,231 of OX419760.1, read as the reverse complement.
TTTGTTCTATTCTGCTTTAATTACCTACGCTGAACTATTTGAACTTCTTCACGCAGATGCGCGAATGTCTGAAAACGGGAGACATCTTCAGATTTGCAGATTCAGCTCTGGACAGGCAATTCAATCCTGAATCCATGTGGAAGGTGGCCGAGCTAGCGTTGTCTTGCGTGAAAAGGGAAGGAGTGACAAGGCCCGATATGACACAAGTCGTACGGAGTCTCATGGAGGCCATCGATATGGAAACACCTCGTGGAGCCGCTGATGATGACGCCACGACCTTTCCCAGGGACGCCTCGGAACAGAGCTCGATCTTGAATGTACTCAAATGAAAATTCTACGATGTATATATATGTCTGTTATTTTTTGCCAGAATGAAGGGACAACTACAATTACACGGATCAAAATACGTCCGAGATTCACGAACAGTCTAAGCGGAGTCTGTTGTTGCGACGTGGTCGTTCGCTGCACTGCACTGCACTGCAGCGGTTTAGTCACGACCACTGCTGCTGCCCGGAAGAGTCTGGGCAGTGTCCCAGTCTGGCAACTCTCTCTTGGCGAGTCCCAGTGGCAAATGGCAACTTTCTCTTGGCGTGGTGCTTCCTTTAAAGCTCGCACATTGTATCTTGATACCATTCTTTATTTCTTTCAACATTCTCTTAATTGTTAGAAATATAACAATTAATATTTTCGACATGCTATATTATATATAAAAAAAACTAAAATAAACAGAGGTTATCAAAACTCGCGAAGCGAACAAGAAAGATAGGAAGACCCCATCAAGCCGAGAGGAAGGTAAAATAGATTAGAGGAGACTAAATCTCAATAAAATCGATATGCAAAACTAATATATCGCACTAGATATTCAAGCCATGTATGTCGTACAGTCCCCAAAATAACTAGGACATTTGATTAAAGTCAATCTTTTCACTTTTCAATTTTTGATATCTAATAAACATATTTTACTATTCAAAAGTAGTAAATAAAATATTGTGATTGAATATAAACAGATAATAAAAAAGAAAAGGACATTATATAAAAAACATAGATGACAAGACACTATCAAGTTGTACTATGTGAGACAAAACAAGTAAAATGAGGTTAAGTCCCATATGTGTTAGAGATATATGAGCTATACAAGTAGTGAGCTATGCAAGTAGTACACCTAAGATATATGAGCTATGCAAGTCACATAGTCTACAAACAACATGCTCATTCAAAGAGGAATCACCTAGTGTGATTCCTCTTGTAGATTGGACTTGCCATTAACCTATGTAGAGGCAATGGATACACGTATGATACATGTTACAAAGTATGAGAGTGAGAGTTGTACCCTTGGCGCCTAACATGATAAACTCTCGTGTACTCTTTGACAAATGTGTCAAACTTCATGTCCATTGCTCCATATAACTCCAAGTTTAGAGAAACAAAGAGATGATCTTGTTACATGCCTCTATACTTGGAGACCTTGCGACCTGCTATTGCACTCACCGCCCATCTTGGGGGATGGGTAATCACTGACTCCGAAATTGTACCCCTTGTAGGATTTCATAATTACAGCATTTGCTAGTTACCCCATCATCTTGGACAAAATATAAATCTGCCCAAACATGTGTTGTTTGCAAAGTATACAAACGATCCCTCCAAGCCAAACATTCACTATTTGGTGCCATAGCAAAACTTATGTTCATAATTAAAGATTATACTAAATGTTTTAAATATTAAAATATATAATAATTATAAATAATAATAATTAATAAGATTAACTATTATAATAAAAACATTAATTACTATTATATATACAGTTTTAAAATTTATATTAGTACAAAATGACACTTTAATAATTGATTAATATTTTTATAATAGTATAATAAATCCTATTATAGATAAATACAGTTATTTCATTCGCAAAAATTTTAAATTTAAAAATAATAATTAACTATTTATAATTATGTAAAAATAATATTTTATTATTTTATTTACATAATGTACCATTTTTCAATAAAATTATATATATTTAAATTTTCCGCAATTATATTATATTTTAAACATATTAACATAATTAAAATATCATAGAAGTATAAAATAGTTTAGTAAATCAATTAATTTCAAAAAAATAATTAAGGATGTTTTTCACTCAAAATATTCTATATATACTAAAAATTAAAGATTATATTCAAGTTGAATAGATATAATTGCATATGTTTGTTTCATCAAAATAGAAAACCAAAGATTTGAAAATTAATCTTTAAATTTTTATTTTTTATTTCTCTATATAGCAATATTTTTAAATATTGTATCTCATAAATTAGAATTGATATATAAAGACTTATATATTATATTTTAACATTGATACAAAACAATTTTAGTATAAAAAATTAAATTAAATTTTGATATGAAAATTTTAATATTATTATTATTTAAATAATAATAATAAATATAATCATCTAAATAAAATATCATTCATGTTTAACTAATATATATGCTCATTTTTATCTGGGATATCAATATTTAAGACTTAATTATTGATAAAAATCTCAACTTTTGATAATTATCTAAATGCTAAAGTGATTTAATAAAGTAGATGCACCTTTGTATTATAATTTATGTTACGTACTCTCAAGTTTTAATTCCCTTCAAAAAATTATTTACAAGTTGAGTAATTATTTACATATTATTGATACAATATATATATATATATATATATATATATATATATATATATATATATATATATATATATAGGGTTAAATTTTAATACTGATTATAAAGGACTTCTCTGCTTAGTAAAATATGTCAACTACAGTTTACATATTTCTCACAATTTAGGAAATCATAGATGATATATCATAAAAAGTAGTATTACAATAAAATCTTTAAATGTAAAATATCATTCAAATTTAAAGTTATATTCATACAGTTATGATAATATTTAGCTTTGTGATAATTTATTCCCTAAAGTAGAAATAAATGACCACAAGTAGATTTATACTAAAATTTCATCGGGAAGTGCAAATGATTTTAATTTTAAAATATACAAAGATAAAAAAAATTTGAGTAGTCTCATTTTATAATTATTATATATTTTGCAGATACAGAGAATTTTAAATTCCTATCCTAGTATCATGTTCTAATATATAGATACTTTCTAAAATTAATCAAACTAAATTTAATAGCCTTTACAATCATGAAGATCTTATTAACCTTCTCAATCTATTTATAGTGATATTTTCTGGTAATAATTGTGATATTTCTTATAAAATTTTTGGATAAAATCAATCAAATTATATATATACATCATATCAAATTATATATATCCAATACTTACTTATCATGATCACTTCAGAAAAATTAATATACTGCTAAAATAAACATGAAGTACTTTATCCTTATGTTTTTACTTTTATTCTACTCACAATACACTTTATTTTGTATTTCAGAGGTTACTATATTTGAAAGACAAAAGATTCACAAATGATGTTGATGGTCTGTTGTTAATAATGACATTAAATTACAAAAATAAATTAAGTGGATAAATTACTTATTATTATCTTAATTTTTAAAATAAAAGTGAAATGAAAAATTAATTAAAAATTTCTCTTGAAACTTAAATGCATATGAATGAAAATTTTATGGTATTTATCTTATAATTCTATATTTTGTGATAAAATTATAAAATTATATTATTTTAATAACATGGTAATTTAGTATTTAACATAAAAATATATGAGACATGTATTTAATTATCCTTAAAAAGGAGTATGTATGGGTTTAATTAAAAAGAAGATACAAATAAGATAAAAAAAAGTCATCTCTTAAAGTAATTATCAAATGAGTTAATAATGAAAATAATATCTAACATAAAATAAGTTAGGTTAGATGTTCTCAAGAAACATGTAATATGTCCTTTTTATTATTAAAAATTATATGGGGCTAAATACTATAGTAAACATGATGTCTTTTCTTAATATTTTTATCAATAATCAGCTAAATGATGAGAGTTTGGTATCTGACCTATCTGGTTGATAGTTTTATAAAATTAATTTTTCTACATAATTAATATATTATTAGAATAGAATATTATTCTATATTATAATAAAATAAATTACTATTATTATTTATTACTTATAAATTTACCGTGATAAAAAATTTCCATTATTATTATATTAATTTTCTTATAATTTTTTTCATTTAGATTACATATTATCATCAAATTAACATAAAAATGTACAGTGTAGATGACAGTAATATTATGGATGTTTAAGTGTTTCTTATATGATTCTATTTTGTCTTTCATTTTACTTTTCTTAGTAAAAAAATTTATGATAATCAAAAAATATATTTAATCAATATTAACTGTCAAATATTATATTTTGGATAAAAATTTAACAAAACATTATTATTATAAATATAAGGATTCTATTATTTAAATCTTATAGGTTGGATTAGAAAATCATAACAAACTATCAATACATATTATTATTAACACTAAAAATTCAGAATTATAATTTTCTTCAATTTTATTTGTTATTTTATTTTATATTATATTTAATTAGTTTTTCATTTTTGCTTTGTTTCTAGTTAGGTTGTAGTTGTATTTCTGCTTTAAGTTTGGTTGCTCTGCTATTTAGGTTCTCATTTATTTTTGGTAATATTAGCAAGGCATTAATTTATCTGAAGGTGATCTAGTATAATCTCTTCCCTCTTTATCTGAACGATTTGTATGAGGTGTGTTTCGTTATTTTAAAATGTTACTTTATACAGCTTTTCGAGAAATTGGTTTAGAAGACTTCTTTTTCTTTCATGAGTGAATAAAATGTTAAAAGAAGAGGTCAGAAAATTATCATTGGAGAACAGATTGGAGAACTTTCAGTGATGGGCCAAAAAGCTCTTCTCTCTAGAACTTGTCGCCTAAGGAAAGACCGAAGAATTATCGCCGATTGAGACAAAAAGCTCTTTTCTCTAAAACGTATCGCTGGAGAAAAAACCAAAGAATACTCGCCTATTATGGTATTAAGACTTCTATTTCATCTGATATACCTTCTTCAAGAGAGACCTCCGATCAAGATCTTCAACTTAGCAATCTAGATGAAGAACACGGAGAGTCACTCGAAGTTACTTGGGAGTAGATCGTGAAAAAGAAGAAAAACAAAACAAAACAAAACAGTAGAGAAAGAGCTAGGGAAAAAGAGAAAACAAAACATGTGGAAAATTATGTCCTTCTCAAACATACTGAAAATACTAAGGATCAAGGAGAGCATGGGAAGCACCCTCCTTATAGAGTCTGATTTGTTGAGTGGCTTCGAGGTCCCCTATTTGGGCAAAGGAAAAGAGGTATCTCCTTTTATTCAGCCTAGTAATAATCATTCATATTATATATAATTTTTATATCATTTGCTACTAAATTGATGTCTGTTCAATGGGTGATCTCTATGCGTGATCTCCAAATCGGCTCACATGGGTGATCTCCAAGTTGATAATGGCAAGATTTTCTATATCTGTACAATAGGGCATTCCAAAAATAACATTAATGTGTTTTTTAGGGTACTCATAAAATCCGTAAATCTTTTACGAGTATCCATAAGAATCCAAATTTTTTTTGTACAGGTACTAGTTAAGGAGGAGGGGGTTTCAATAAGTGTATCAGTAAAGTTGGACAGACAATATTATTCTTGATATGCAAAATTTTTGGTTCATATTTTCCTTACAGATTTGTTGGGTTATCTTTAACTTGGAAAAATTTAGCGTTCATGAAAAGGTGACCCCTAAATTTTTAGGAGCTGCGGTTATTAGGGGGTTTCAAAAATAGGGTTGCTGGTTGTCTACGTGATACATAACAAACCTCATAATTATTTTCAGGACACTCTGTTATCCACAAATGAGCTAATAATTGAATCTCCAAGAATGCAATGGAACGGACAATCAGTGCAAGTTGCATTCATTTATGAAAATCAGGCACACGTTTATAAAGGCTTAGGTGTGTAGTAAAAAGATAAATGTTAGTCAAAATAAGCAATGTGGATCACATTTTGGAAGATGATGCACATGAATATGTTTGGAAAATAGTTTTGGCGGATACTTGCTCCATGCTTTTCCTCAAAACTCCTCCCAGATTAGATCTCCTACTCGGTGTGCTAATACTCTTGTCACAAAGTGGTGGCAAGCAAGGTTTCAAACTGTGGTGGTGTTTTTGTTAGTAGATTAGTGCATAGTAAGGGAGGTTGAGAGTTATGGAGAATTATACACTGCCGTCTATGGCAAGCAAGAAATTGATTGAGGGTCTACAAATTCCATGCCAAAAGGGCAGAGAAAAATTGGCAATGGGAGACATCCAGTCATCATTTTAGATTCATTGCTGTGCTCAGAACCAAGATAGTCATTGGGGCAATTTGATGAATTGTTGAGAATGGTGTCTTCTTTTCCTTGCACAGCAAAGGAATACTAACAATTTTGGATGGTAACCCACAACTAATGGCCAGATCTTTGATTATTTAGAAGACACTGAACATTTTGCATAGACCATGGTGGTAGTTGCAAGAAGCAAACTCACAAGAGCACCACTTTCTGTTTCATGGCTTCATTTTTTGTTTGAGAGGGGCAAGGATTTCTTGCTTAAATGATTGGTGATTGATTGTACAAGAAATGGTTGAGGAATATAAATCTTACAAGGAAGCTCAAGAGTTGAAAAATAAGTCAACGGGAGAAAGGCTCACTTAGAAAGATTATAACAAGGGCCGGAGAACCATAGATGACAAATTGAAGAATGCATCCACATTTTGCAAGAATTGAAGCTATGTTTGGGAATATGGCAAACATTATACCACCAGTTGTGGTAAATTTAGGGGATTTAACCCCCCACCCTCATGCAATAGGGGTCCAGATCCAAGCTATAGGTTTGAGGAGGTTCAATAATGTGGCAAACCTACATTGATATGCACTCAATTCCCTTCTTTTCTAGGGGTGGTGTTTTCAGACTTGTGCCTTCAATTTGTGCCAAACACCCAAGGGTTAGAAGGTTTCATGGAGGGATTGGAAAATGTAGTAGGAACAAGCATATAAGGAGGATCACCTTTGTTGTACCACCTCCACTAGTCTCTTCCAAGGATGGGTTGGAGGGAGTTTTCATTGACAAGGAAGGAGAACATGACATAAAAAGGAGAAAAAATGCAACATCAATAAAAGGAGGATTGAGAATATCACCAAGTATGTCTCTATTGTAGGATTTAGCAAAGATTACCATGCTGAAGGTAGACAATATTGAATCAAGTGAGGTTACAACTTGCTGAACTTGAAGCCACCAACATGAGGAAAAGGGAGAAGAAACTCATGAAATTAAAAGTTGAGCATGTTAGATTAGAGATTGAGAAAATGAAGGTAGAAATTGAGTGATGATTGGAGGAAAGCTAGAGCATACAAGCACTGGTTTAAGAAAATTACTTTAGAGTCCAAGCATATCCACAAAATCAAAATGTGTCCCTAAAAAGGAGGGAAATTTCCAAAGAAATAAGCAAATATTTCAAAGTTCTAGCTCAATTGATAAGCCTTGTGTTACCCTGATTAGTTACTAGCCAAAACATTTTTTATCCAAGTCCATTGACAATGAAAATGAAACCATTGATGCCACTTCCATTTCCATGTAATATGCAATGTTTTTTAAATGAAATTTACTATTTCCTTTTTATGTAATCTATTACAATATGTGGATGGATTTATAAGTGCATGAGATACACAAAACAAAAACAAAAATTCTCACAAAAATGCTCGCTCATGACCCAAAAAATAAAGATTCTAAGCAGCAACCAAAAGCTATGCATTCCCATTGATGTTCATGTAAAACATAAAAGGCACTAAAGTTGGTTGGTGCTTGTTGGTGCTACTAGCTTCACTATTCAAAAGATGCTTGTTTTTTTAATAAAAAATATCACATCCATAGATGAGGAGCACAAGGTGTGAGTGTGAAGTAAAGAGGAAGTGTATAAACATATCAAATAATACATATGGCATGTACATATCTACATGTGGAGAGCTAGTCCTTATGTGGATTTAAAGTTGGTGGAGTAGCTGAAGATGTTGAGGTGAGAGTTGATTACATGATGTTGATGACACTATATACCAACATGGACTTGAGGATCTATTGCACAAAGAATTGATAAGGACAAAATTAGGGTGGATGGATTTCACTATATGAATGGTTGTTATAGTAAGAGAATGCATAACTATCTACAATATGAAGATCATGAAGAGGTAAACCTAATGAAGTGAGATGCTCATAAGATCTAGCTCTAAGTTCTCTGAACTCAACTCTTTGAACATCAGCAAAATGCAAATAGGCCATGAGCCAAGACCCAATGTGAACCCCTAAGGAAGCTTGGACCACTACCACATGCTGCGTAGTAAGAGCTCAACATCAATAGCCGGAAAGTCTATCCATAAGTTAACCTCAAAGTGTAACAAACAAAATTGAATAAAATGGCTAACACCAAGATGTGCTACCCACCCTATAGGACCAGATTGTGTGTGAAGGCACCATCCATGCCTAATGGTCAAGCTTTCCCACACTCGGTCACCATAGATTGCATGCTACCATACTAAGGCTAAACAAGAAATATCCAACACTATAATCTTCTTTTGCATAAATCTTAGGAAGAGAATATGTGGAATGTACTCTCTTGAAAGACTGATCCTCTCTTTGAACTCAGTTTGGGTCTCTTGAGTCACAACACTCTAGGGTAAGGAATGGGAGGCATAATTTTGGGTCGTTGTCTGCTAAGTCACAACATTTTGGGGTAAGGAATGGGTGGCATCTATTTAGGTCTCATGGGTCACACTAGTGCAAGGCTGATAAGCTATCAAATAAAGTCTTGGATGAAGATGAGCCACATAAGCCCTCATCTCAGCTAGATGACTCTTGCTCTCCTCTACTTGAACACAATACTCTCTAACCTCTCCATTGCTAATACTAACTCTCATTCATGTTCTATAAATGGATCCTATAACCCTCCACTATGGCTATAATACCCAAGATATTCAAATCCAAGTCCAAGTCCAAGTCCAAGTCAACCAAAATCTTCTCTCTCTCCTACTTTATCTTAGCAAAGGTCAAATGCTCACAATGACTCTCTCTCTCTCTCTCTTCTAAGGTCTGTAATCTACCCTGTCACCCAAAATGTCTCTCTTGCTCCTTTGCCTCTCAAATACAATCATCTAATACCTCTCTATGTCAATAAACAAGGCTAGAGGTGGGGACCAAGAGGGTGAAGGTACAATCCCACGGGAAGAAGATGGTGAAGGGGCTCTTTGATGTGAGGGTGAAGGTGCTCTCCTAAGGGGACAAGAGGGTAAAATTCTCTTTGATGTGAGGAGAAGTGGCACTCTCTAGAGACAAAGAGGTGGAAGATTTACAAGGAAACATTTGAAGGGACTTGTCACTCCCTAACCTCACCAATGGTAATGTATATTTCAACACAAATTGGTTGAATGCTTGTAAATAGCAACAAATAGTCACACCATCATTTTCATCCATAAAGAAAAGTGGACAAAAGGTTCATTAATTAGTTACTTAGGGGAAAATATTAATTAATTTAAAAGTAATACAACTCATTTAGTAAATTTAGTAATATGGTGTATACAAAACTGAACTGATCATTCATTCATTGTCCTCATCCTCTCTATCATTTGCACTCTTGTCCTCTAATTCACCATCCTTAACATCACCACCCTTTCCATTATGTATAATCTCCTTCTCTCTCTCACTCAAGTAGGACACCTCCTTCTCAAGAATGTATCCTCTCTCCACAAAGAGGTGAGTGAGGATCTGCCCAAGAAAGGTGACCTTGAACCTCCGCCCATTAGGACACCCCAATTGCATGTGAAAACTTCCCACCTTGGTAGTAATGGCTAGAAAAGCTAACTCATCCCAATCATAGTCCTCTACAAAAAATCTCCTCAACTTAGTCTTGGTATTGAGAACCAAATACCCATGTAAAATCTTGGGGTAAATCAATGGTGCCACAAGTGCACACATCATCTAGAAAAATGCCTTGAATGTGGGATACACACTATTGCTCTAAATACCTCTTTGCAATTGATCTAGCTATGAGAACTATTCCAAAATAACAATGTAATGCATTGTCTTCCTCCTTGGAGTCCTTGCTCTAGGCATTGCAAGTGCATATCTAACTATATCAAATTTTTTTTGAAAGTGCCGCCTCTTGATAGTACTTGTCCAAGAATTCTTATCCCATGACCACATAAATTTAGTACATGCCAATAACTAGAAAAAAAATCCAAATTAGTATATACATATCAAGAACAAGCTCAAAGATGGTTGAGCGGTGAATAACAATGTTGTAGGACAAGAAAAAGGTAATGCCAACCTTGGGTGATGCTTGGCAATATTGTAGGACAAGTAAAAAAGAAGAGTTAATGTTGGGCAGCACTTGCTAACACTATGAGATAGGGAAAAGAGTAAGGACCAATGTTGTGTGGTGCTTGTAGACATTGCACGACAAGGAAAAGGTTAGGCTAATGTTGGATGGCACTTGTTGTCACTCTAGTATAGGTTAAATGATGGGCCAATGTTTGGCAGTGCTTGCTAATGCTATAGGATAGGAAAAATGATAGGCCAACATTGGTTGTTAGGGTTTTAAGGTGTTGTTGGGTGATGCACACCAATGTTGGTGTACGTGGGTTTAAGTGGGGCCGATGAAAGGAGGTGCTTGTTGCCATTGTAGGACAAGAATTTAGGGCTAGTCAGCACAATGTGACACCTACCAATGCTAGGAATTTGATGGAGGCATGAGGATAGTGATAGTCAATGTTGATACTTGTGTTTCAAAAACAAAAGAAAAAATACAAATCATCACAAAGAGCAGCAAGAAACTAGAATTGGAACCAAGTTGAGGGAGTCTTACCTCTAGCCAAGGAATTATGAACTAAGATTAATTTTTAAGCCTAGTACATCAAGATCCACCTCCTTGATACCAACAACTAAGGCTCAAACTTGGTTATCCATCCAAGACCATTTGATGAAGGTGATTGGGTGTGGAATGGTGTGAAAAGAAGATTGTGGAGATTGGGTAATCAAGAAGGAGATTGGGTAATCACCCAATCTCCTTCTTGATTATTGGTCATATCCTACTCATCCACAATCTTCTCATACTCCTAAATCTCTGCCATTGTTTATTCTCTCTCTTTCTCCACACTCATGATTTGAAATGGTCTTGGTTACTCCTCTCCTCTCTCTCCTTTGAGTCTGTGTCCTCCTTCAAACTATGCTCCCTATTCAAAATTTTCCTCTCTTATCTCTCTCCTTTATTTAAGAATGACCTTCCAAAATATATCCACCAAAACAACATTCCCTTCCTCACTATACCCTCCAAGATATTATCTTTTTTCAAATGGCTCTCTTGTATTTGACACTCATTTGCAAACATCTACAACCTTGAACTCTCTTGCAAAAACATGCAAATAGCATTCTTCTTCAGCAAAAACAAGAAAATTGTCTCAAAAATGCACTTTACATATGCTCTACATGAGTGAAGGAGGTTTATATAGTGGCTTAAGTAGCAATATATTGTTTTTATCCAATTCAAAATCTATTTTTTCCACAAAAAAACCTAAATTCAATATTCAAAGAATGTGAATAGTGGTCTCAAATTGATAGTGACAACCAATACCACCATGTGGCAACATATCAACCAATGCTACCTAGTGAACAAGACAATGGGTGACAACCAGTGCCATCTACTATCATCCATAGACAATGGCTGATTACTAGCACCTTCTATATACATTGGGTGTCAATTGGCACCTTCTATTGGCAATGGATGCCTATCGAAGCCTTTCATAAACTATGAGTGCCAACCAACACCTTTCAAATATAGCAAGAACCAACCAACATCATTGTGAGTCATCCAAAGCCTCTTACCACAAAAAAGACTTAGGGTTTAACTAAAATATATAGAAAAATATATACAAGCAATTGAGACAATGCATAATGAAATATATCTTTATTCATTCTATAATGGAGTAACAAGTTCAAGTTTTACTTCCTCCTAGTGATGGTAAGTAAGGCATTGTTGCATCTTCCTTTATCTGCTTTCTTCTCTACCAAACTCCACTCAATTCTGATTTTTTGGTATCTAGTTGTAAAACCATCATCATTGTTTAGCCAAACATTTGATCTGTTTATACAAAAATTGTGTAAAATAATAAAAACATTGACCCACTTCAACAAATATGCATTTATACTTGCACTTTTTAGCTACACTTGTAACTCATGTAGCAAATGGCATCTAGCTTTCAATACTCCTATGTAATGCTCATTTATGACCCAAGCCTTTGCCAAATGTTTATTGAACTCTTGTTTGTACTTAGACCGGGCCTTCTTGAAGGTGAGGACTAGATGATACATCGGGACCTAACAATAATCATCTAAGAGATATTCAGTGGTTTCAAAACTGCTAAAACCTCCTCTTCTATTTAAATCATTCCACATTTTGACTTTTTTAAACAAGTCATGTCATGAGATTACCTCGACATTCCTACAAAATACAAATAATCAATCCATTAAATCCTCTATCAAATCCATTTCTGACCACTTGACTTACAAAGTAGAATTGCATTGCATTGCAGATTGATACATCCAATGCTCATAAAATTGAACTATGAATCTGAATTGCATATGGAAACATCAATAAATTTACTTACCTCCCATAAAATGTATAATTTGTCTTCTATCATCACAAATCACTTGCATATTTATTGAATAGGAGTGTTAAGTTTGGAGTCTGATTATTAATAGAATTCTCTATGGATAATTATCACAAGAATGTTAAAGAGTCATTACCAAACAGGTCTTCTACATAACTATAGAAGTGTAAGTATGGGACAGATCCTCACATTATGAGATTCTATTTATGGGAGTGAATAGAAAGATAATTCATGTTGGGAGCCGTATCTCTGTAAATATAGATGAAAATGAAATGTGCCTTATTTTGTTGGGAACTTCTTCTTAAGGAATTTCTATAGACATAAAGATCATGGAAAACAAAGTTCTAGAAAAGAAGTTACACTCACTTGATATTCAGGACAAAATACGTCTTGCGTGAGCTATGGGATTCTACTATGGGAGCTATGGGCATGGCTACGAGACCTACAAACATGGGACTTGCAAGAAGGCTCCGGGACTACAAGAATGTACCTTGCGGGGAGGCTATGGAGATGTGCTCCACTTGTAGAACTAAGTGAGATGACGGGTATCAAATGGTATTAGATAATCTAGGGTTTAGATATGAGATCAATCTGCACCACATGTTCCAAATCTAGATAAGAGTCTCCAAGTGCAAGTGTATATATAAAGTGTAAGTGTTGGTAGTCAGTCTGACATTGATAGTTCTTGACCAAGAGTTCAAGAGTGAATAGAAATCCATGTGGACATAAGCAAACTTTGATCAAATCACATAAAATTTGGCATAATTTCTATGCATACTTTTTCTTGACTAGATTGATGAATGATATTTTGCACTATCACATAGCCAAATTTGGATTCCTATTGCTCTCTCAAATTCCTAGTTGCATATTTTCTCCCAACATGGAGCACTTCCTATTGGAAGTATATTTCTCCATCCACCCTACAAGAGGAAATAATGTTCTATCTACCAAACCTACATACCAAGGAAACCAACTCTCAAATAATAATATCTCCCTATTCAATTTGCTCTTGTGCTTGATGTTTATGATTCTCCTTGGCAAATCAAAAAATGACTTGAAGAGGAGAGAATCCTTGAGATGAGTGCACATAGAGATTGAGAGTGCAACACCAAGTACTCTCAAGAAAAATGGAGAGCTTGAGACAAGAGATCAAACTCAATCACAACACTTCAGTTTCAAAATGAAAAATTTTACATCAAACATTTGGGAGCCAAACGAGAGAGCTTTGGGCAAGAGAAGAAGGTGACCATGTAGAAAAAACAAAGGATAGGAAGACCCCATCAAGCCGTACAAGGGAGAGACAAAAAAGGTAAAATGGGGCTAAGCTCCAATAGAGTCTATATGAGAAATCAGCCCTACCGTACCTAAGATATCTGAGCTATGCAAGTTGTATAGTCTACACACAATTGGAGCATACAAAGAAACATCACCTAATGTGATTGCTCTCCTATGGATTGCACCAACCACTGCCCTCTATAGAGCAATGGACACACGCTGTCTAAAATATGCTACAAAGTGTGAGAAGGAGAGTGGTACCCCTTGGCGCCTAACATGATAAGCTCTCGTGCACTCCCTAACAAATGTGTCAAATGCCATGTCCATCGCTCCATATAACTCCAAGGCTAGAGGAACAAAGAGGTGACCTTGCAATATGCTCCTATACTTGGAGACCTTGCGACTTGCTGCTGCACTTGCCGCCCATCTAGGGGGATGGGTAATCACTCCCTCCAAAACTGAATCGCGCATAAGGTCCATAACCACAACATCCGCTATTGTCACCTGATCATCTTGGACCAAGTATAAGTCTGCCTTGACATGTGTTGTCTGCAAAGCATAAAAATGCTCCCTCCAAGCCAAGTATCCACTCTCTTGTGCCATAGCAAACACTATATCCCTAATGGCATCATGGGTAGCTATCCTCTATCCTCCAAAAGGACACCATGTCATGTGGAATCCTGTTGCATCTAGTGTAGAACCACACTTACAACTGAGTAATGAAGATGCAAATGGGTGGACCAAACCTAGGTGAAACCTCATTGCTGTAGAGAAAGTAGTTGGTGCGAGTTGGAATGCCCTAATGCACGGTCGAGCTAGGATCCAAGAGCTTGCACCCTTGCCGGAGCAAGAGCAAAGATGTGCTCTAGTAGCCTGAGGAATGGATGAGTTGACTAAGAGAGAATGTAGCGTATGCTCACACTATTGCTCCATCAAGGAAGACTATTAACCTCTAGTCCAATCTGACAATAGTGAAGCGAAAGGTGGAAAATCCTCTTGTGCACGTGGGGATAGACTATTTCTTGTCTATTGTAGTAACATCTAGAGAGAAAAGGATCTTCCTTCCACCTCTGTCACATAAGTCTCCCAAACCGGCCTATCAACAACCACAAAATGAGAGGAAAGTAGGGATGCCAAGAGAGCCCAACTACCCAAAAATGCTATAAGTGTTGTCTCCTCCATAGACAGCAAGCCAACCCCACCACATGAGATTGGCAAAGCCCTCTGTCTCCATGCCAAATCCTTTGTCACATACTCAAATATCCTTAGTCCAATAATATCACCAAAGACTCCCATAATCCTCCTATCAAAAGCTCTCAAACGTGATAGGAAGGACGGTGAGGGGAGAACTATACGGATGAGGTAGGATGGTTGACAAGCAATATTGGAAGAGAGTATACCAAATGTCACCTACGGATCTCATAGTGATCAAAGGTCATCCACATGGAGAACATTATCTACAAGAGCAGCGTCTAAGAAGCATGTGACAAAATCCTCCAATCCTACTAGCACTCCAAGAACACGAAGTCCATATGTGGATGTGATACACCCCTTTGGAAGCTCAAGGTGGGGAGAGATACCTTAAGTAAGGGGACCATGTCCCGCACTTTGACACCTTGACTTTCAAGCCTAGTAGATGTCGCTTGGTAGTCAAGTAGTCAAAGGCCTACCTAATCTGATCTACAGTGCCAAGGAGGGAAATACAAAACTTGGCATGGCCAAAGTAATAGATAGAAGAGCTCTAAAGTGAGGCATGGCAAATAATGGTCCTCCCAAAGGATCTCCCTGAAGTGTACCAATAGCTAACTCCAATATGGTGACTCCTTCCTATGAACTATCGTGTTGGTAGTAAAGGGAAGCAGGAAAGCCATACAAAGACCACACAAAAGGTATGAGACTCACCAAGGATCCACCAGCCTCCCTAAGCTCTCTAAAGAAGGATGCCCATGAGATGTTATTAAAAGCATTCTCAACATCCACTTGTAGGACAACCCACTCTAGATAGATACCTAGGAGTGCCTTAATGCCTAAGGATATAGCCTCACATCCTCTAGGTGTATCTACTCCAAACTGATGTGGACTAAGGTGATGTTGAAAGTGAGAACAATGCTAAAGAACAATGGTATGACTGACCAAACGCAAAAAGATCTCTCCAATAGCAATCGGTCTAATGCCCCTTGTGTCCTTTTCCATCACAAGAAGTCAACTAGCATCTAACATCTGACTAACAGACATAGGAATGTCTCCTCTTGCTACTGCTACAACCACATGAAACAACTTGGTAAAACCACTAGAAGGATCATCTGCCTGGAAGCAATCTCTAAGGTGCTCATAAACCATCTCTGACAAGCCTCATGAGGAAAGGCAAGGGGCAGTGCACAATGCTTGTACAAATAGCAACCTATAGAGACATTCATGCTGCTCAGGCTGACAATCTAAGACCTCTAGTGGTAGTCCTTCTATTGCTATAAGATGTAGTGAGCGTAGTTAAGAGATAGTCTCATCAGTAGGACTTGCCATATATAAAAGGTGTAGCGCTCGTGCTGCTCTACTAAACTCTCTCGCTTGACCCAATGTCCTACACCATTGTAATCTAGTGGACTCTGTGGTATCATGTGGTGATGCTTGTCTCCTAAATTGTGTAGCCCTAATAGACTCCTCTTGAAAGGCCACCCAGTCCCCCGCTTGGAATTGATGAAATCTAGCAGCCACCTCTCTATGCCCCGTATGTCCCCCTCTAGCATAACAAAGACACCATTGAGGGAGTAAGAGGAATAGGAACCATGCTAACTTGTCCAAGGGATCACATGCCAAATGATCAAGTGGTAGGTGAAAAGCTTGTCTAGCCTCATCATGGAGTGTCCAAGGTAGCCTATAGAATAGATGTGGACATGGAAAACTAGTCTCAAATAACACCAAAATGCAACCCGCCTAAGAAGCTAACCACTCCTACGACTTGATCTGTATCCTTGGAAGAATCAATGAAGGGATAGAAGAAGCATGCATAATCCCAAGTATCACTGTTGTTGATGTGGTTTCTCGTTGCATGTGGGCATCCCAAGTGGTCCAATCATAGTCCTTGTGCATCCTTCCCACATGGGTCTTTACCCCTTGCGAGGTAAAATGTCGGTGGCACACCGAGCATGGTCTATCCCACACCGCTCTAGGTGACCCCACATGGGAAGGTGTAGCCATGGCTAGCACAAGAATAATGATAGTAACACATGATGCTCCTTTCCATATCTCCCCACATCTGCAAAACCACAACCCCTCACATCCCAACTCATATAAGAAAACAATCTCTCCAACTCTAAAAACTCTCATAACTTTCAATTTCCATCTCTGAAATTTTCAAACAAAATTCCCATGGAACTTAATCATGAAAACCAAGAGATTAGAAATCAAAATTCCTGACACATCACTCTCAATGTATAATGATCACTCTAAACCCTAAAAAGTCTCAAAATCGTCATAACTTTCTACTCAATTCTCCATAGTCTTCAATCTAGGTACAAATGGAACTGAAATTGAAAAGAGAGAGTTTTAAAGAGCAAGAGAGATTTCTCAAATAAAGAAATCCTGTAGATACACCTCTCACAATTCCTGTAGCTCAATTCTTGTAGTTGTAGCTGTAGTTCAATTCCTATAGAAACATCGTTCTCAATTCTTGTAGCTCTTAAGAAAGATGGAGAGCTTGAGACAAGCGATCAAACTCACTAACAGCACTTCAGTTTCAAAATGAAAATTTTATATCAAAGATTTGAGAGGGCCAAACGAGACACATTCAGGCATGAGAGAGTTTTCAAATCTAGAACTCCAGTAGACACATCACTCTCAATCACTCTCAATTTTGCAGGGGTGTCTTCTCCCCCTCCTCTGCTGGTTCTCTCATTTGACTAATTCAGTTAATCCTATCTGCAATTAATGCTTTCCGGTGTATCGATGCAAACTCCATAGGGTTTCGAATAGGTTTTTGAAGGGAATAGGTTGAGCAACGCGTCTACATGGGTTCTCTATTTGAAAACTCTCTCTTGCACAAGGCTATCGTTTGGCCCCCTCAAGGTTACAGATCTTTCTTAGCATTTGATGAACAAAAATTCAGCCTATTAAGAAACTTATTCAGAACCCTATAGTGCTCTTCTTTTGTCCCCCTCTGCTTTATATCTTTTTTTCTCAAACTTGGTAAATAGAGTTAAGAAAATATACAGAGCTTTGTAACTTATTTTTGAAACCCCCTATTGTATTGCCCATAATTCAAATCAAATTCATTTTTGAACTCTCTTATAAAGTTATACGGTTTTGAAAGGTTTATTAGATTTTAGAAAGGAGACCGTCATTTAAAAGAAATTATGAAAAAGTGTTCTTTTAGAGCATCTTCTTTATATACTTATATGATATATTTGATTTTCAACCAAATATATTTAGTAGAGAATACTACAAATATAAAAAGGATAAAAAATTCCTAATATTCCATAGTATTAAAATACATCTCAATAATAATTTACAATATTATACAACTTTCCTTACGCAAATGATAGTACCTCAAATATAAGCATCCATATTTTGCACAACAAGAAGATGAAAATGGTGTAGTTTGGAACAAAAATTTGAAAGAACCCTCAAGAAATAGGAGAGTATACTAAGGAGGGTGTAAATTTTAGTTTTAATTATATAGAAGGAAATTTACCACAGATTTTGTGTAAAAATAAATTGCATATGAGACTAAAAATGTGTGACCTATGTGATGTATATCTCATTTGGAACTATTGAAAAGGAGTGTCAAATGTATATTTCAAAATATAGAAGGAAGTTAGTAGAATTTTTGTACAAACTATTTTGAGGTACTAGTAGATGTGTGAGATTCCATGAATGCTTAATATTTTTTTTCTTATGAATAGTACTCTTTTGGGAGAATTTAATTGAAACTCAGTTTATCACACAAGCATAATCATGTATGACCTATGAGATCCGAACCTTAGTAAGCTATATTGACATAACGTATTAAAAATAGATGAATTTATTCAATATTTAACAATGTGTATCTCTTATTCATCTTCCACCTTGAAATTTTTGTATCTCTACTTCCTCAACCCTTGTTAATTTGATGCAAACTGCAAACAAAAGTATCCTTTCCTTCAAAGCCTACTCAATAATTATTATATTAAGGTAATCATCTTTTAAATTGAGTGTTATAATAAGTGATATCTTTACCAAGAATACAAAATGTAACAAATACAAGACCTTGTTGTATAGTAATTTGAATTTATCATTGTACTTAATCAAATTGAACATGATGATGCTTAAGCCAAAGGCAAACCTAAACTAATGTCATAAGGGAAAAGGTATCATCAAGAAAACTTTTTTACTTTTTATAATTTTTATCTAATCTTGAGAAGTATTTATTAAGAGTCAAAAAGTTATGTCCTTCCCTTCTATCAAAAAATGAAATCTTTGCTTCACAACTACAAAAGAAGCCTCAATTCCTAGTTTAAATTCTATTAAATACAACTATTTTGAACCATTACAACAGAATCTAACAAATATGACTTTGGATTATACAAAGAAGATGAAGTAAATTCATTCATAAGTTCTCGACCTTATTAGAACTAATTGTCCTCATAATAAAAATATATTAGGAGCTTTATTGGTCTTATTGGGGATTAGGTTTTCTTATTTATTAGCTTCTCTACATTTTTAATCTGTGCAACTTGTTAAGTTCATCCTATGAAGTTTAATTTGATGTTTTATAAGCTAATTTTTTAGTCACTCAAGATAAACTTCTTATGATGTTAAGGCAGTACAACATGAACTGCAAAGAACCAAACTCCATGATTCTTCTCTTAGGCTAAAACTTAAGGCACTTCCAATATTCAAGACCTTTCTTATAAGAGTACTCATTAAGAAAGAGAGTTGCAAATGAGAAGATGATGAGCACCTACTAGTCTTTTGTCTATAATTCTTATACCCAAAAGTTACTAACTATAAGAATATTTAAAATTACTACGGAAAACAGTCATACGAGGTCAAAGTACTTCAGTATATTCAAAACCCATGATAATAATTCCAAATTATGTGATTTGATCTTGACACAATAACTAAATCAAGGATTTTTTTACATAAGCTATCTACACTAAAAAGACCTATGGACCTATCAAGAAGTCTCAACTCTTTCCTCAAAATCAAATACTTAAGAATAATACAAAGTCAATACACTTAAATTTAAATTGGTTGTACTCACTCTTTCAAACTCAAAAAATAATACCACATCTTTCTTAACTATGATTAACTCTAACTTGTCATGGCTAAGTCTGGTTAAACTTTAAGGAAATAATGTCTTTCAATAGTTCAAAATACCACACTAGATAGCTCATTAGAGTATATATACACCAAGAAGTATTATAGTCCAAGTTAGTGTATAATACAAGCATCTTCTATTTTAGCATAATTTTTTTTGATTAAAATCATAATTCTTTTTGCATGCATGCTTTTCTTGAATTGATAAGGCTGCTTTGTTATATTGTGCAAGATGAGTTTTCTATTAATGAGATAAGAGAGGTCTAATTTCTCAATCATTATTTAACTTATTCTAGTTAATGAAGTTTTTTTATGATCTTTCTTTATCTTTAATACAAGGATTTAACCTAAGTACAAGACAATCTATCACTTTTCTTCCATGAATTTCCAAAATTTGTACAAGAGTATTTTAGATTGAAACTACCTAGCTCTTCATGAAATAGTTTTTTCTCAATTTTACAATGTATGTCAACTTCTACTAAGATATTATAATGCCTTTGACTTTGTATATAACTAAGAGTGTTTGATGATAAACATCTTACATGGTGGTGGTATTTAATTATTACTTGCAACTAGATAGAATTTTTTCTACTCAACTTGCAATATCTTCCTTTCAAATAGTTTTGGCATAGGAAAATAAATAAATTATTTTCTTCTTAAATTACCATTCATTCCACTTATTATAGTCTAGTATAAGTTTTAGATGATAAAGAGAGGTGATCAATATATTATTATTTTATTACTTGATCTTCATGATATTTTAAAAATTATTTTTTTCAAATAGATAAATTAAAATAGATAATAGATAATATTACTTCAAATAGATAAATTAAAATAGATAATAGATAATATTACTTCAAATAGATAAATTAAATTTTTTATTCAAAATTTGAATAGCATAGTCTACCTTCAAGTATAATCAATAAGTTAAACCTTGAACTAATGCAAAGATATGTCATGCCATTTGTAGTATTGCATCTAAATTGCTCGGACTCTAGAGTAGTAGTGTGGGTAGTTAGACATATTTTGGCTGTTACTCATGGACTACTTGTTGACGGGCAGATTTTAGGTTTGGGGTATTGATTACACAGTGGTGCCCATCATCACTTGCACCATTTGCACCATCGGACGTGCCGTCAAGGAGACTATTAGGGTTGGAGACCAGGGGGTATACTTTCAAAGTGCAACTCCAAAGAACTCACTTCTATGATGTTGAGCTATAGAGTTCCTGGCCATGGTGGATAGAGGCCAGCAAGCGTCACTTGGATTCTCTGAGCTAGAGTGTGTGTGGCTTGATTGTAATTATTGCCTAATTGTTGGCACATTATTGAGTGATAGATCAAGTACTGATCTAATTGAGTGTGATTCAAGTTGTGTGAACAAATTGATTACATCAGAGAAGTGAAGTCATGGGAAATTGGCTGCAAGGATTGAGGATGTTTGTGGTATCTCCAAGCCTTGCTGATCATTGGTAGCTTGATTGTGGTCCAACTTTTCCATGGGAATGATCATGTGCAAAAGGTCTTCAAATTGATGTAGATTTGGTAGGAAGGCAAATAGTGTGCGGAAGGGCTGGCCAAAATTTTGCTTAGAAGATTATCAATTTTGAGCAATGGTGTTTGTTTTGAGCTCAAGAGGTGAAAGCAAGACCAATTTGGTGTGAATTGAGCTCAAAAAGTGAAATTGAAGGTGGAGTTGGTAACCTATTCCCTTGAATTTGTGATTTGGAGAACCTTGTCATTTCAATTTGGCTCAAGTGGAGAGTTAGAAAAGGATTTGGTGGTCAGCCAACTTTAGGGATTTACATCAGATTTTATGTCAGATTTATGTCAGATTTTGGCTGGATTTATGTCAGATTTTGGCTTGAGTTGGAGGAGCTTGGCCACATTTGGAGGAGGTTTGCTCGATTTAGAGAGTGTTCAAAGTGGCAAGAAGAAAGGCCTCATTTGGTGTTTAGAGGCTTTGAGGCATAGGGCTGTGGGCTATGAGAGGCTACAAAGGGCCTGCAAGCTAGCTTGTTGGCATGAGGCTAGCTAGTTTAGAGTAGATTTTGGTCATTCTTTGGTTGAATCTGCACACCCTACTAGATTGTGCGCAATAGGGTTTGACCTCTAGATCTTTGGGTCCTAGACTAGTGCCCTAGCTAATTGGTCCACCCTCACTTGTTGTCCTAGTGATTGTTCCATTGTTATATGTTTTATCTACCAAACCTACACAACCAAGGAAATCTTTTTGTGAAAAAACCCTATATATCTTCCTTCTCTTGTTTTGCTCTGGCCATGCCACTTGACTTGTCATAATGATTTATATGGTTGTCATGACTTGATCGGTAAAGAATTGGTTGAACCAACACTAATGCCCCAAATATTTAACCCTCTTGCAACACAAGCCCGATTACCATGATGCCCAAATCTATCATGAGCAAGAGCTACTTTGATCCACACCAAAATTATGTTCTTCTCTATAGTTCTTCTAAAATATCAGATCCAATAATATGGAAAAAGACTCCATATCCATTCTAGTCAATTTTTGGAATGCCTTAACATCTAAACCTCTGAAATTTTTAATTACAAACTCCTTACTGTGACAATATGTAACTTTTGGTTCTAAATACCTATTAGAATGTGCATACTCTCACCACTTCAGTAATAGTTCTAGCATATCTAAATCTCCCTCTTCATTTCCACTATACAAAATACATTCTTCATCCTCCTCTATCTCCAATTCTATTTGTATATTCCATAGTATACATTTTCTGATGGTTCTTGTGAGTTCTCGGTGTGTACTACCCTACTGCATGCTCTACTAAGAAATAGGAAAAATCTTGCTACTCAGAACATAGACAAATCTCCAAAGTGACATTCAAAAATAGTGCTACTGAGTAACTTTCAGATATAGTCAAAAATAATATATACCTGTTCAATTTGCTCTCGTGCTTGATGTTTATGATTTTCCTTTGCAAATCAAAATTTGCCGAAAAGGAGAGAATTCTTGAGATGAGTGCACCTCAAGAGTGCAACACCAAGTACTCTCAAGAGAAATGGAGAGCTGGGAGACAAGTTCAAACCCAATCACAACACTTCAGTTTCAAAATGAAAAACTTTACATCAAAGGTTTGAGAGGGCTAAACGAGAGCCTCGGGCAAGAGAGAGTTTTCCACTAGACAGCTCATGCAGACACACCATTCTCAATTCTGCGGGGAGAATTGATAAATCAAAAGCTGTCTGCACCGTTTCCTCTCTCCCCCTCTTCCGGTACCCTCAAATTGACTAGTTTGGTTAACCCTAAGTGCAATTTATGCTTTACGGTGTACAGGTGCAATCTCCATAGGGTTTTGAATAAATTTCTGAAGGGAATAGGTTGAGCGGCGTGTCTACATGAGTTCCCTATTTGAAAACTCTCTCTTGCCCGAGGCTCTCGTTTGGCACTCTCAAGCTTACAGATCTTTCTTAGCTCTTAATGAACAAAATTCAGCCTTCCATAGCATTTAATGAACTAAAATTCAGCCTATTCCCTTAAGAAACTTATTCAAAACCCTATAGAGCTCTTCTTTTGTCACCTTCTGCTTTTATATACATATATATATGTTTAGACTTTGTAAGTAGTTAAGAAAATATATAAAGCTCTGTAACGTTATTTCTGAAATCCTCTATTGTATGGCCCCATAATTCAAATAAGATTCATTCTGAACACTCCCGTAAGTTATAGAGCTTTGAATAAGTTTCTGAAGGGGATAGGCTAAATTTTAGTTCATTAAGCTCTCCGGCAGGCTGATTTTTGTTCATTAAGAGCTAAGAAAGAGCTGTTACCCGTAAAAGCTTACGGGTCATATTTTCCAAGACTCATAACTTTATTCTATGACTAAGGGGAAAATTCTCGTACAATCCAGGTACTCGTCCTCCACACCCCGTAAAAGTTTAGAGGACCTCCCTATATCTCCCATAAAAACATGTTTAAGGACTCTTCACGATACCCCTTCTTGAAACCCCCTAATGAAATAGAGATGGACTTAACCGTACTCTAACTTAGGCTGTTAGTCAGTACATTTTTGAATACAGATGGACTTACCAGTACTCTAACTTTGGCTCTTAGTCTTAATGACATCCCACATAGACAAAAAGCACTTCAAAGTCAGTCAGTCTATACTCGCAGTATATTTTTGGATAGTTGTTGAGAATTTTCTTTCCTAAATTAAAGAACTAAATCTAGGAAGAAGGTAAAAAAACCAGACCCACTAAAATATGAAATTAAATAAAAATACAAATAAATTAGGAAGCAGAACATAGATATCGATAAATTCTTGTCAATAATAATATCAAACCTACAAGATTCAAGTGATGGATATTGTAAAGTAAGTATATTGATATTGATAGTTTGTTATAATAATGAGATCTAACCTATAAGGTTAAAGCAATAGAAGTTGGATATTGATATTGATAATGATAATGGTTTATTATATTTAATATTATAACTACTTAACTAAGA
Source organism: Lunularia cruciata (assembly GCA_948567375.1). NCBI lineage: Eukaryota > Viridiplantae > Streptophyta > Marchantiopsida > Lunulariales > Lunulariaceae > Lunularia > Lunularia cruciata. The sequence goes on along the minus strand of OX419760.1, from coordinate 6,436,466 downwards.
AATTTTGAATAAAAAACAAAAATAATATTAAAAGCTAAACGTCAATAGTAAGAATATGTTTTTATTTATATGATAATTTCACATGTTCTTCCAATGATGAGATTTAAATCAAAAAATATAACAGTAGTTCTCATTAAATGAATTAATAAATATTTCTTGATACATTTTTAACTGAAAAATGCAATAAAAGAAAGCATCTTATATTCATAACCATTATAAAGATATCAAACCTAATAAGATGGATATCAGACTATCATTTAATTACCAGTTTGACAAATAAGTATATTTATATTAAATTTTGGTATTGATAAATTGCATAATTTAGCTTCATTACCCAGAATAAGTAAATTATTATATTTTAATATATATAATATATAACAGGCTAATATATTCTTCCAGAATAAAAATAGATTACAATTTATACTATCCAATGAAATTTTGATAAATTGTAAGTGATAGATAAAACTGTTATAAGTTATAAATCAGTTATCAGATATATAAAAACTATTATAATTGTGACCAATATAAATATTTAAGGATAATTTTTCTATTTGGTAGTAGATTGGAAATAGAAATAATTATTTTTATTGATAAGATCATTACTAGAGGAACTAAGTGAGAAAATAAAGTAATCAAGTCAATCGTATCAGCACTTGTGTACATCGTTTATTGTGACATCGTATTCCTAAGATTGATCAACTAAGTTTTTTTTTGGTTATATTTGATAAGATTATATTCATAAAGTTAATAGAAAAACTCTTCTCGTGAAAACTTTGCTATCAATCCTACGGTTAGTAAACTAAGTTTTTTGTCCGTTATGTTTGATAAGTTTACACTTTTACGAATCACACAAAGAAACTCTACTCGTGAAAACTTTGCCATCAATGTCAGATCCTAAGTTCCATTTTTATTTTTATTCCATTATTCCAATTTTATTTTGTGTTCAAACTAGGTTCTGGTAATAGTTGTACTAATCTATAAAATTCTAGACCTTTTTTCCTCCTTCTATCCTCTCGTTTTATTGGGCAGTATCATTTAACGCTTTTGCAATGTCCTGGTTGTGTCTTCCTACCTGATATGCTATGGTTACTAAGTCTTTCAGACTTTTGCCGTTCCCCAAAGTGATTCGCCCGCACGATTTCTTATATGAAGTTTAAGCAGGTCTCTCAAACATAGTAGTGCAGACAATCTGTCACAAACTAGGTTTTTTTGTTAAACAATACAGTTAATGATATCAATTTAACACATTAGAAGTTAAAACAGCATATAATTGTAATAAGCCTAACACTTATATAATCTTACCTTAACTAATCACGCATGTTGTACAGTTACAGAAAAGGCTGCCGTTATCAATTTTGCCTGTGGAGATCACAGTCATCAATCTAACGAATGATAACAAAAAAGTAAAATGAAAGACTATTGAAAAAAGCTGAATAGAAGAAATACTTCTTCCCGTCTTTCCAGATATTGGACCTCAAAACCACTCAACAAACCAGACTCTATGAGCTTTTTAGCTTGTTTAGCTATTTAGCCGATGTCTCCTTGATCCTCAGCACTTCCATGATGCTTGAGAGAGATAGGACTTTACATACATTCATTTATTTACTTCTTCTCTTCTTTTCTCTATCTCTGTAAATAATATATCTTTAAATTTTCATGTATATGATGATTCTTGTATGCACATATGTATCTATCCATATCAAGTGTTAATATATATATATATATAATTATTGATAATTAAGTATTTTAAAGTTAAATGAAAATTTAATTATCTAATTCTAAATTCTAAATTATGTAGTAACAGTCCTCATAAAAAGGTCCAATTCATGAATTAAAATAATCGCCGGTTAAAATATGACATTGAATCATGGAGAAATCACTATAATTAACCATTACTGAAGGCAAAAGAAGTTTAGAGTTTAAAGTGTGCTTTAAAATATTGAACAAAAATTTGAGCCAAAACTTTACTTAGATTGTAAATGAGAAAAACTTGAAGGATAGGACTTACGAATTCAATTTGTTTGGTTTATGGAATAAATATTAAAGTTCTGTTTTGACTTCCTCGTGCATTTTGCATTTTATTTGATGTGAAGTTATTGTGATAAAGTTCATTCTCTTAATTTAAGTTACTTATGTTCAAATTTTTTCATAAATTTGACTTAAATGATTTGAATTGTTTATAGTTTCATCTTTTCATATTATATGTATCCTTATTTACTGTAAGTTCTTTGTAATTTTATCCCTACTTCTAAATGAAATGAAATTAAACCTCATTTGAGTGATATTTGACTAGAGTAACCTATATATGATTTATCATATTTTTGTTAAATTCTAATGATATCTTAACATATTAAGTTGAAAGATTTCCTAAAACAGTAGTTAAGTATATTTTGGATGATACTATCTTTATAGATTATAATAAGAAAAGTTTGATACTCCAAGTTTAAAACATCATTTTCTCTATAATTTTGAGAACAAAAACATATTTTTAATCTTAAAATTTAAAATAATAATACAGTAATTGAATTCATTGAAAATTTCATTTTAATTATCACTTCCCAATTATACTTGTAATTTTATAAAATTTAAGTAAAACTTTATAAATTTTAATTTAAAATATTTTTACTTATCTTTTGTTTTCTTGGATTTATATGCTTTTCTTCTTTTACTATTAAAATCGAGAAATTTTTTACACTTTATAATTCTCATACAATCTTTGTCTTTTTGATAGTTTGAAATATTAAAAATCCAAATATCTAAAAATAAATTCAATGTATTTAATTATATAAGAAATATAATTAATTTTGGGATCCTAGATTAACTTTTTATTTTTTGGTTTGCTAACATTTAATGAGTACCCCTAATGTGTCAAGAAACTTCAAACTCACATAAGAGAGAGAATGAGATAACCAATAAAATAATTAGGTAGGCAATGCCCCCAAGTATATATATTGATCATGGAACAATGTTCTACCCACACTGAGGGTAGGCCCAAAACTAGTGTGCCATGTAGGCAAAGGCTTTCTAACTAACTCTATAACAAGTATACTAAGTGGAATGCAATGCTATACAAGTTTAGTCTAACCTTAAACTAGTTCACACTTATAGAGAGCTTGGAGTCTCAACACTCCTCCTCAAGCTCCCATCAATGCATTGTACACCTAACTGATATTGGAACATATCAAATGTGTCTCTAGGAAAAGCCTCGTAAAGATGTAAGCTACTTGCTCACCTCTATCTAGAAATATGAGATCTATCTCACATGCTAGTATCTTCTCCCTAATGAAGTGATGTTGCACCTCAATTCTTTTTGTCCTAGCATGAAACACAAGATTACTAGCAAGTCTACTCTTGTTATCTACATAAATAACAATCATACTAGAGACACATATATCAATATCAGCAAGTAACCTTCAAAGCCAAATTGCCTCATATGTAGTGTTGGTTGCACCTTTGTACTCTGCCTTGCAAGAAGACAAGGATACCATAGCTTGCTTCTTTGGGACCAGCTAATAGCTGCACTCCCAAAATTGGAAGCATAGCCAGATGTAGACTGCATGTCCAAAGTACTTCCTACCCAATTTGCATCTCTAAACCCACACAATTCCACACTCTCTATGGCTACATAATGAAGTCCAAATTTTATAGTGAACTTCACGTGCTACATAATCCTCCAAATTGCATCAAGATGTGGCTTCCAAGGAGTTTGCATGAGCTTACTCACAAGTCCCACAACATAGCTCAAGTATAGCCTAGTGATAGTGAGGTAGATCAAAATCCTCACCATCCGTCTATGCATAACAAGATCATGAAGCAACTCCTCCTCAACATGACTCAAATTCAAGTTTTTTTCTAAGGGTGTGGAGATTGTCTTGCAAGCCATCATCCGATACTTGGCAAGCATGTTGATAGCTTATTTTTGCTGCAATAGCCACATATCTTCACCATCCTTGATGAAGTTGAGTGCAAAGAAATATCTTAAACTCCCCAAAGTCCTCACTTTAAACTCAACATGCAACTTATGCTTAATCCGCTAAATCTACTTCTCAAAACTCCCACTTAATATCAAATCATCCTCATAGATTGTAATGACAATGCACATTTTTTTTACTCATTATATAGAATGACAAGTCTAAATTGCACATGTTGAATCCAAATTGTAACAATATGGAGTTTAGCAACAAAGTTAGTAGGGCTAACAAAGTAGCTAATAAGACAAATTAGCCTAGAATGTTCCAAAAGTATCTAGGAAACTTCTTGAGAAGCTTCCGGCTAGCTTAGCTTGCACCTCAAGTAAGTAGCTTCTAGAAGGTTCTAACTAGCTTAGCTTGCATGCCAAGTAAGCGACTTATAGAAGGAAGCTTCTTGAGAAGCTTCCCAATTAGCTTGGCTTGCACTCCAAGAAAGTGGCTCAAGGAAGTTTCTTGAGAAGCTTCTCAAGAGCCTTGTATGATCCCTATAAATACAAGAGCCAAAGCTCATGCTAGGCATTCGGATTTTTCCTTCATTCAAGTATCCCAATGTGAGCTTCCATTCTCCTATTTCTCTCCTCAGTCTTGGATTTTTACATTGCTATCAAAGTAGGAATGGGATAGATGGAATTTATGGACCACCAAATCCACTTCCACCAAAACATTGGGATTTAAATATCTAGATATTACCCAAGCATCATTTCACACAATTCATCACCATGCATTTGGGCAGGATTTTTTGCATATGATCACCTTGTCTGAGGAACCCTTGATACTTCCGGTTGTAACTTATGGAGAATGGTGGACGTGTGTAATACCAAGGGTTAGCCATATGATCTAGATGTGAAATTTGGTTTGGTAACATCTAGAATGATGTTATACATGATGGTCAAAATAGATCAGATAGAAGCATCACCAAAAGAGTACTTCTACTAATAGGGCAGAAACCGAAATAGACTTGAGAACCTTAGAACCAATAGCTAGACATATGATTTAAAGGTGAGAATTGGTTTGGTAACATCTGGAAGGATGTTACACATGATGGACTAAACAGATCAGAAAGAGGTATCACCAAAAGGGGACTTCTACTAATAGAGTAGGAACCGAAATATACCGGAAATCTTTGAAGGCAATTTCGGAGACCTAAACGGATGAATTAGTCCTAAAAAATGTGCAGATTCCCCCCCCAAAGAAGGAAAGGCTGGCCTTCCCTCCCCCTTGGTTTGTCTCGTCGAGAGCTTTCCAACGGTACCTCACCCATGTGATTCTGAGATTCCTATAGGAAGATTCCCTAAAAGATTCCCTCCGGTCAAAGCTCGTTTGACCAACCAGATAGGACCTAGACCAGACAGGTCAACCATCCAAGTAAGTAATCCAAGGGTGGAGCTTGCTGACATGTCACCTATCTGTGTCCCTAATCCTATGGTGAAGCTTCCTTGGAGGAGATCCTCTTTGTCTATATAATAAAGAGAAGGTGCTCCCTTGGGGCATCGAATGTTTGAGTGTGAAATCTGTGTTTTCTCTCTTCTCTTGTCCTCGGAGTATTACAATGTATCAGAGCGAGTGTTCTAGTCCAAGAGAGTGGATCACCCCTCTTGGAATAGCACGAACTATTGAAACTGAGTAATTTGAGGTGGAGAACATAGAGTGATCGCTAGACTTAGGAAGGACTTTAGAGAGCGGATGGGATGGATGCACCGGGGGGACAATTTCCCGCACCTAGCTTTCCATTCTCAAACCCATTTCACATCAAGGTTATGTACATCCAGCGTGAGCAGATGAGAGTATTGCTAGTTTATCACTTTGGTGCGGAATTCATGGATAGAGTGATGAACTCACCAAACCCGGTGATTCTACCTGTGGTGATATATGACAGAGAGTAGGATTTGACGATCTACATTCTATTATGATAATATGGATATGAATGTCCCAAATCCTCTCCCTTTCAACACTCAAGTAGAAATCCGTTATGTAGTGAGGCCGAAATTGATGTTTAGAGATTTTGTGGTTAGGAATTTTGGTGAGGAGTATTATCAATGAGTGATAGCTTCTGATAGCTTCTGATAGTATTATCAATGAGTGATAGCTTCTGATAGTTCCGATAGTTCGTGTGCCTTCCAGAGTGATTATATTGACTCTGTATTGAAGGAGACATTAGCAATTGGGTGTTGCAGGAATCATGGATCCGCAGTTGCAAGAGCTGGTGCAAGGAATGCAAGGGATGTTGAATGAATTTCGAGAGATTAAGATGACCATGGAGACATTGCAAAGTCAAGTGCAGATCCTCAGGAACGATCAAGCCATGCAAGAAGAAGAGACGTCTCAAAACCCAGTACCTGCGACTGAAGTACTTGGAGAGGCACCCGTGCCTACGAACCCTATCAACAATGAAGCCACATTGCTACTCCGGATGAAGAAGACCTGCAACATTGAGCCTTACAAAGGGCAGCGTACGATGGGAGTAGTGGAGAATTGGATCTCGAGAATGAATCGATATTTTCGATTGTTCTCAACAGAGATCACAGAGCATGCTGCAGGCATATTTGCATGTGGGTACTTGACCGATAAAGCCCTCACATGGTATGATGCTTGGGAACGATCCATGCTGGCAGAGAGAAGGGAGGTCACATGGACAGCAATGCAAGAAGGACTGCTCAAGAATTTCCAATCGGTGGATTCTATGCAGATGGCTCGAACCCGACTATGGGGATTGAGACAGAAGAATAGCATACAAGAGTATGTGGAGGCATTTCTGGATTTACAAGTCACAATTACCGACATGAGTCCAGCAGAGGCTCTCGACAATTTCAAACGAGGGTTGAAAGAGCGGATTCACCAAGAAGTCATGGTGCAAAACCCTCGCACGGTATTTGAAGCTATAGCTTGTGCGCAGAGAATAGCTGGAGCATTAGGTGGAGGTGAAGGAGTAGTTCCACCTCAACATTATCGGGCAGAAATGCCACACATGGGTGGACCAGTACCGATGGAATTGGGCAACCTTCGATTCCGGGATCGAGGAGCACAGCCGCTTCAAGGAGAGCGAGGACGGGTAGAAGAACAAAGAGATGGAGTCCCACGAGGAGAAGGGACTCGAGGAGAACAACGCTGTTGTTACAATTGTGGCCGTATTGGGCACATATCTACCAATTGTCGCACTCGTTTCCCTAGAGGCCCTTGGCCTTCGTACAGGCGATCTTTGAACAACATGGAGAGGCACATTGAAGAGGAGGAGGTGGAAACCACTTCGGAAAACGAAGATCACCAGTAAATGTACCTCGCGGCCTTACTGGCTCAATAAGGAAGCAGAGAAGCGAGGGAAAGAAGAAGAATAATGCGCAAAGATCCCAAAAGGCAACCTCACAATTGATTGTTGTGAATGGAATCCTAGAAGGTAATCAAGTGAGAGTATTAATAGATCCGGGAGCAACAGAGAATTTCTTGTCTCGCTTTGTTGCAATAAGCTTGGGAATGGATCTAGAGAGAGATGGAAGTGAAGAAGTAGAGTTACCAAATGGGCAAACAGAGAGGATTGAATCATTACCTAGACGGGTAACCCTCTCTGTAGGAGAATATCAGGAAGCAATTGAGTGGCGAGTGATACAGTTAGCCCGTTATGATGCAATCTTAGGCATGCCATGGATGGAGCAGTACAACCCAAAGGTGGATTGGAGGAAGAAAGTAGTGAGAACCCACCAATGGTCAATCATCGGGATTAAAGAAAAATCACACAGGTAGAAACTGCCTCTATATGTCGTAGGGACGACAACTATCTGTAAGACCGATAGATGTTTTCTGGGTCTAATAAGAGAAGTCCAGAGTGCACAACTCGTTGGACAAATTCCTAAGAAATTGAAGGATGTGGTGGATGAGTTTCAAGATGTCTTTCCCGATGATCTACCCTCAGGATTACCACCTAAAAGGCAAGTAGATCACAAAATAGAGACACTCCCGGGGAAGACACCTCCTTGTAAGGCCCCATATCGCCTATCACCTCATGAGTTGGAGGAGTGTAAAACTCAAATTGAGGAGATGCTACAGAAAGGGTTCATCCAACCTAGCGTATCACCATATGGGGCCCCTGTCTTGTTTGTGAAGAAGAAGGATGGTACAATGCGCATGTGCATTGACTATCGGGGTCTCAATCAGCAAACAGTGAAGAACAAATACCCCTTACCTCGCATGGATGACCTGTTTGATCAACTCCATGGAGCGAGATACTTCACCAAACTGGACTTGCGGAGCGGTTACAATCAAATCCAAATTGCAGAGGAGGATGTGTACAAAACTGCCTTTTGAACCAGGTATGGCCACTTTGAGTATCTTGTGATGCCTTTTGGCCTCACCAATGCGCCTGCCACTTTCATGAGCCTAATGAATGACATATTTCGTCCATACTTGGATAAGTCTGTTATCGTCTTCTTGGATGATATCTTAGTATATAGTAGCACGATGACATAACACAAACAACATCTACGAGAGGTCCTCCAGATTCTAAGACAGAATCAGTTGTACGCCAAAATCTCAAAGTGTGAGTTTGGCAAGTCTGAAGTAGACTACTTAGGGCATAGAGTAAGTGCAGAGGGCATTCAAGTATTGACAGATAAAATAGAGGTCATTCAAAAATGGAGTGCCCCAGAAGATCAGACTCAACTTAAGAGCTTCTTGGGGTTGACGGGATTCTATCGTAGATTTGTCAAGGACTTCTCCAAGGTTGCACAGCCTTTAATGGCACTACTTGGCAAGGGGAAGAAGTGGACATGGGGAACTGCACAAGAGTTGGCCTTTCAAGAATTGAAGGCCGCCTTGCTACATGCACCAATCTTGAAGTGGTATGACCCAAAACGTCCAATCAAGTTGGCTATGGATGCATCAAGCGTAGTAATAGGAGCAGTCCTACAACAAGAGTGGCATGACGGATGGCATCCAATTGCATATTTCTCTCAAAAGTTGTTACCGGCAGAGCGCAATTACCACACCACAGAACGAGAAGAGCTGGCCATCGTTCTAGCAACCAAGCATTGGAAGCACTACCTAGGCGAGAAGGCATTTGTAGTAGAGACAGACCACAAACCTCTAGTCTACCTCGAGATGCAGAAGGATCTATCTCGTCGCCAAATTCGGTGGGCAGAGTGGCAACAACGCTTCAACATGACAATCACCTACGTGGAAGGTAAGAAGCAACTTGCAGATGCATTCACCCGCATGCCAATGGCCAACAACTTGGCGACAGAGGTTAAGATTAACCCTGAATTCTGGCAAGAGATTCTAGCTGCTACAAAAACTGATCCACAGATTGTAGAAGCGCAATCGTCCAAAGGTGTCACCAGCACCCAAGGACTCACCTTTCGGGAGGGCCGATTGTGGATCCCAAATGTCGCAGAATTATGCACCACCATTCTAGCGGAATGTCATGATTTGGCCATTGCAGCTCATGTCGGAGTGGACAAGACCTTGGAGGCAGTCAAGCGCCATTACTATTGGCCCAAGATGAGTAACGACGTGATAGACTATGTGCGTAGCTGCCTACTTTGTCAACAGAACAAAGCTTCTAATCAAGCTCCTGCAGGGCTCCTTCAACCTCTTCCCACTCCTACCCAACGTTGGGAACAAGTGAGTATGGATCTCGTCTGTGAATTACCCAAGACCACCTCAGGGTTTGACTCCATTGTGATCTTTGTGGACCGGCTCAGCAAAATGATTCATGTACGCCCTACCACCAAGGAGGTGACCGCTCCACAACTAGCTCAACTATACTTAGATGCAGTCTTTGCTCACCATGGCTTGTCTAGAGTACTCATCACCGATAGAGGCACCCAATTCACCAGTTTGTTTTGGCGAACACTCTTTGGGTTCTTCAAAACCAAGTTGGCCATATCTACAGCTTACCACCCACAAACAGATGGCCAAACAAAGCGGGCTAATCGCACGATTGAAGACATGTTATGCGGCTTCACCTTAGAAGAGCAAGAGAGGTGGGACACCCTACTACCGTTGGTGGAATCGCTTACAACAATTCAGTGAATGTCTCCACCCACGTCACTCCGTTCTTCCTCATGTATGGTGAGCATCCCTTCACATCTTCTAGCACATGAAGATCCATCCAGTGTTCCATGTCTCCCTATTACGCAGATATGCTCTCCGATCAGGCCAAGGTACTTCCACACAGGACATTCGACCTTGTCCGATAGTCATTGATGGCACAGAGGAATATGAAGTGGAGCGGATTCTCCAAAAGCGCATGCGTGGTACTCGCCATCCGCGGGTGGAATATCTAGTACAATGGAAAGGTTACCCCCTCTATGAAGCAACCTGGGAACCCGCTGCCAATTTGGCACATGCACCGGTGTTGGTGCAAGCATTTGAGCAACAATTGCACAACGAGGACGTTGCGTCTTAAAAGGAGGGAGGTCTGTAATACCAAGGGTTAGCCATATGATCTAGATGTGAAATTTGGTTTGGTAACATCTAGAATAATGTTATACATGATGGTCAAAATAGATCAGATAGAAGCATCACCAAAAGAGTACTTCTACTAATAGGGCAGAAACCAAAATAGACTTGAGAACCTTAGAACCAATAGCTAGACATATGATTTAAAGGTGAGAATTGGTTTGGTAACATCTGGAAGGATGTTACACATGATGGACTAAACAGATCAGAAAGAGGTATCACCAAAAGGGGACTTCTACTAATAGAGTAGGAACCGAAATATGCCTGAAATCTTTGAAGGCAATTTCGGAGGCCTAAACGGATGAATTAGGCCTCGAAAATGTGCAAATTCCCCTCCAACAAAGGAAAGGTTGGCCTTCCCTCCCCCCTGGTTTGTCTCGACGAGAGCTTTCCAACGGTACCTTACTCATGTGATTCTGAGATTCCTATAGGAAGATTCCCTAAAAGATTCCCTCCGGTCAAAGCTCGTTTGACCAACCAGATAGGACCTAGACCAGACAGGTCAACCATCCAAGTAAGTAATCCAAGGGTGGAGCTTGTTGACATGTCACCTATCTGTGTCCCTAATCCTATGGTGGAGCTTCCTTGGAAGAGATCCTCTTTGTCTATATAATAAAGAGAAGGTGCTCCCTTGGGGCATCGAATGTTTGAGTGTGAAATCTGTGTTTTCTCTCTTCTCTTGTCCTCGGAGTATTACAACATGCTACATCTATGTGTTAATCAATTAGAAAAATTGTGAGTAGTGGGATAGAGTAGTAGCTATGGCGGCAATACCAGATGTTATCCTTGCGATGCAACAACAAATCAAGCACCTTACTTGATTGTTGGGTGAACTAGAGCAACAACGTCAAGAACATATAGAAAGAGCACCATTTCGAGATGGAGAAGCTTGCATCAGATTTCCAAAACCCAAAGTGTTTGAAGGCAAGAATTTTTTGGGCACTGTGGAGAATTTTATGTTTGACTATGAATGTTACTTTGAAGCCACCAATCTTCAAGATGAACAAAAATAGATTCTCTTGGCTTCTAGCCAACAAGATGGTATGGTAAAATTTTGGTGGCAATTCCAAGTGGAGCAAGTTGAACGACAGATTGTTGCACCAATTTTGACATGGGTAGAATTCAATGATGCAATACTTGGTCAATTTCAAACTATAAATGCCACCCGAGCTGCATGAGATAAACTGGCAGAGTTGAAGCAAATTAGCTTTGTAAGGAGCTACATCACACAATTTCAGAAAATCATCATGCAAATTCCAAATATACAAGAAGTTGAAGTTTTGGATCGGTTTGTGTAGGGATTGAAGGCACAAACCAAATTGGAGGTGACCATGCGGGTACCACAAAATGTAGAAGAAGCCATGCAATTAGTTGAGCTCTTTGATTCCTTGGTTGCAACAACTTGGCCTCAACCTCAACCTACACAAAGCCTACTAGTACACTATGCATGGGTGGAGGAGCCGACACCAATGGATATTGATGCTATTTAGTGGAGATCACATGGTATAGTGGATAAAGAAAAATAGCAACAAAATGGAGGTTGTTTTTATTGTCACCAAGTTGGACATTGCATTGCTGAATGTCCACTCAAGAATGGTCAACCTTGACAAGTTACCCAGATGGAAATTTGTGGAACAGAATGATCACGGAAATGAAGAATCCCAATAGGAGATTTTGAGCCGCATATTGGAAGCTTGATTAGTTCCAATGGGATTGAAGGCTTCACCTATGCAAGTTTGCTTCACTTGCAAGGTACAATATCTAATCAAGGTTGTAGGATTTTGGTTGATTCTGGAAGTTCAAAGAATTGCATATCTATGAAAGTAGCAAAGGAATTTGGTATTATTATTAAGCCCGTGATTGGAAGTAGATTGATGATGGCGGATGGTAGAAAGGGTTCTGCATTCCATACCTCACATCTTGTTACTTTTAAGATTGGGAAGAGGTATTTGGAGTGTATGAGGTTTGTATTGGCACCTCTACAATATGATATCATTCTAGGACTACCTTGGCTTGAACGGCATAAGATTCAATTTGATTGGACTCGATGACCAATTCAAGTACAACACCAAAGTATGGATTTCCGATTAGGTTGTCTGGTACCTTTGAGTAAGACATCTAAGAGTAGTCAGTCCTAGGATGAGAAGTTTGTCAAGAAAGTAGCCATGAATCATGCTTTAAAGGGAGAGGAGTCCTAAGATGGGAAGTTTGCCAAGAAGGCAACCATGGAGCAAGCTTTGAAGAGAGATGAGTCCCTAGATGGGAAGTTTGTTAGTGAAGCAGCCATAGAGCAAGCTTTGGAGGAAGATAAGTCTATTTTTGCAATGTTGATCAAGCCGATTTCACAAGGACAACATGAGGAGAGCTAAGAGTCTCATCAAGCAAGGGTTGATCAGATAGTTCAAAAGTTTGTGGATGTATTTTTGGATGATCTTCCAAAGGTATTACACTCTGATCGTGATATGCCCTTCAAGATTGAGTTATTGTCAAGTAGTACTCTAGTGAGTAGACCAATCTATAGGCTCTCACCAAAGGAGTTGGAGGAGTTGCAAACAACACTTACGAAGTTGTTGGAGAAAGATTTCCGACATAGTACCTCTTCTTGGAGAGCACCGGTACTATTCATTCCAAAGAAGGATGGAGGACTTTGTTTCTGTATTGATTATCGTGTGCTCAATAAGCAAACAATGAAGAATGCATATCTCTTGCCTCGAATTGATGACTTGCTTGATCATTGAGTGGAGCACAATACTTTTCCAAGCTGGATCTTTGCAATGGCTATTGGAAAATCTCCATTGATAGTGAGGATGTGCAAAAGGTTGCCTTTTGCACAAGGTATGGGTATTTTGAGTAGAGAGTTGTACCTTTTGGGCTTACTAATGCTCTAGTAGTCTTCATGGATCAGATGCATCAAATGGTGAATGGACTATTGGATTGGTACATGATGGTGTTCTTGGATGATATCTTAATCTATAGCAAGACAAAGGTAGAACATGTTAAACACGTGCAAGAAGTCCTAAGATGACTACCACAGTGGAAATTTTACTACAAGAAGTCAAAGTGTGCCCTTTAGCAAAAGGAAGTTACCTTCTTGGGGCACAAGATCTCATCAGAGGAGATCAAGATAGAAGAGGAGAAAATCAAGGCTATTACTGATTGGCCTACTCCAAAGGATGCTATAGAAGTAAGGGCATTTAATAGATTGGCCAATTTTTATCGATGGTTCATTCATTATTATGCTCATGTAGCTGCACCATTGATTGACCTCTTGGGGAAGAACTCGAGCTTCCAATGGACCACCAAGCACAAAGAAGCATTCTAGAAGTTGAAACATATGGTATTGTCAAGACCTATCCTTCAACCGTATGATTCTCAGCTACCCTATGTTGTTGGTTTTGATGCTTCTAACTTTGCAATTGGAGCTGTGTTGCAATAAGAATTCCCAGATGGACTACATCCCATTGCCTTTGTGTCTCAATAACTAAATACGGCTGAAAGAGATCACTCTGCTTGAGACCAAGAGCAACTTGCAATGGTATATGCCACCAAGGTATGGAGGCATTATCTCTTGGGGAAACAAGTGATCATGCAAATTGATCACAAACCATTGTTGCAAACCTTACACTTGGAACACATGAAGAGTCAACATCATTGATGGGAGGAACAACAAAAATTGTTTGACATCAAACTTGAGTACAAACCAGATCATTTCCATGTCATCGCTAATGCTCTATCACAATGACCTGATTTGAAGTCTCTTCCTCTCATCATGGCAGTAATTATGATGGTGTCAATTGACTCAAGGTCCAAAACAAGTTTTGGTCAGCTCTATAACAAGATCACTTCTTCTAAATGGTACATGGTTGTCTTACAACATGTGACAAGGAATACAACACCTTCTTCTTCAAGGAAGGCCTTCTATTCCATGAGGACCAAATCTATGTTCTAGCCAAAGGTGATCTCCAACTTGTATGCCTTTAAGAAGCTCATGATTTACCAATAGTTGGGCACATGGGTGTGGACAAGACCTTAGGTACCCTCCAATGCCAATGGTGGTGGCCCAACATGACATGAGATGTTTGAGAGGTTCTTTGATTGTGTGAGAGCTACCAACGTAACAAGGCCAACAACGAGAGGCCGAGTGGACTCCTTCAACCACTCCCTATTCCATCCACTCAATGGGAACACGTGAGCTTAGATCTCATCACATCCTTGCCCAGACAAAGCAAGGACACAAAACAATTGTGGTATTTGTGGATAAGCTCACTAAGCAAATCCACTTGGCACCAACCTTTGATACCGTGGATGCTCCAACCTTAGTGCAAATCTACTTTGACAATGTCTTGAAGCATCATGGGATGCCATGTGTACTCATCTTCAACCGTGATCCTCAATTCAATATGAAGTTTTGGCAAGCACTCTTCCAAATACTTGGCACCAAGCTTGCTTTGTCCATGACCTATCACCCTCAAATTGATGGACAAACCAAACGTGCAAATTGTACATTGAAGGATATACTATGTGCCTTCGTCAATGTCCACCATACCAATTGGGATGAATGTCTTGTAGTTGCAAAATTTACCTTCAATAATTCCAAATAGGCAAGCACTAGATTTTCTCCCTTCTTTCTCAATTTCGGCCAAGATCCACTTGTTCTAGATTCTCTTCTTACTCCTCTTCCATCTTAGGTCCCTCATACTTCAACCTTCTTGACCACCATATTCCAATCTTTCCAACAAGCCAAATCTCACCTCCTTGTTGTTCAGAATCGTCAGAAACAATATGCGGACCACCAATATCTTGATCTTACCTTTGAAGTCAATGATAAAGTCATGCTATCCTCTAGTAACATACCCCTCCCACTTGATACCCAAGTTCGTAAACTCGCCCCTAAATTGGATAGGACACTTTGAGGTCACCCAAATCATCTCACTTTTTGCTTATCGACTTGCCTTACCTTGTCATATGCACATCCACCTTATCTTTTACATTTCCAAGTTGAAACCCTTTGTTCCTAAACCATCTTCTTTTCCCTCTTGTGTCCAACCTCCTCCTCCTCCTCCTGTCCCTATCAATGATCATAAGGAGTACAAAATTGATTGTATCTTTGCATGTCGCCACATTCAACAAGGCCGCCAACAACATATGGAGTACAAGGTCCTTTGGAAAGGGTATCCCCTTCATGATGCCACATGGGAACCTCTTTCTCACCTCCAAAAATGACATCTAGGAGTTTGAAGCTTCAATGGCAACAAGGACATCACCAACTAGTGGTGGGAGAATATGTAATAATATGGATTTTAGCAATGAAGTTAGTAGGGCTACCAAAGTAGCAAATAAGACAAATTAGTCTAGAATATTCCAGAAGTATTTAGGAAGCTTCTTGAGAAGCTTCATGACTAGCTTAGCTTGCACCTCAAGTAAGTAGCTTCTAGAAAGAAGCTTCTAGAAGGTTCCAACTACCTTAGCTTGCACGCTAAGTAAGCAACTTCTAGAAGGAAGTTTCTTGAGAAGCTTCCTAATTAGCTTGGCTTGCACTCCAAGAAAGTGGTCCAAGGAAGTTTCTTGAGAAGCTTCTCAAGAGCCTTGTATGATCCCTATAAATACAAGAGCCAAAGCTCATGCTAGGCATTTGGAGTTTTCCTTTATTCAAGTATCCCAATGTGAGCTTCCATTCTCCTATTTCTCTCCTTGGTCTTGGAATTTTACACAAATGCCTATAAAATGCCAATGAGCTTACCATACCAAGCTTTAGGAGCTTGCTTGAGTCCATATGAGGCCTTTTGCAAATTGCACACTTGAGTTGGAGAACTTGGGTCTTCATACAAGTGGCTGAACCATACACCTCTACTTGAAATTCTTCATTCAAGAAGGCATTCTTCACATCCATATGATGCCAATTCCAATGCTTACTAGTCATTTTTGCTACTACTATTCAAATAGTAGCCATCTTAGCAACATGACTAAATATCTCATCATAATCTATTCCATGCTCTTATGCATAACCCTTGACTACCAACCTAGCCTTGTACTTGCTCATAGAACTATCTTGGTTTTGCTTGATCTTGTGCACCCATCTGCATCCAACTGCCTTCTTACTAGGTGGTAAGTCCACTAACTCCCATGTTTATTGTTGGCTTAGGGTAGCAATCTCCTCATCCATGACTGCCACCCATTGCTCATTTTGCAATGCTTCTTGAATAGTATTTGGCTCCTATTCATGGAGCATGTTGTTGTGTTGTGGTTTGTGTAGCCAATGAAAGAATAGTTCAGTGCAGTTTATCTCAATATTATCTTTGGTACTTGGTTTTGGCATGAGAAGATTTGTCTAAAATAGGTGGAAGGATGAGCCTTGAGGACCAAAACCAACAAAGGAGTTTGCAGATTTCTATATGAGGATAAGATTTGTAGATATGGGTGTGTTGGAAAAATTATAACAGATTAAGGAGAGTAAATAAACAAGAAGCCAAGGCTTTCTTTGAGAGATGTGGAGTCAAATTGGCTCTTATTACAGCTTACAACCTGGAGTGAAATGCCAAGAGTGAGCAAGGTCATCCTCTTATTGTGAAAGCCATTGTGAAAGCATGCCAAAGGAGAGTGAGAGAGTGGCCAAGGCTGTTACCATTTTCTCTATGGGCAGATTGCACCACTACATGCCTACGGAGTTGAAGCACAAGCAAAAACCTATTATGCATGTTGAGGAGAAAATATCCACTTGGAGTGCCCTACCTTGGGAAGATCACATATCTAGAGGTGAAAATTGGCTTGGTAACATCTAGAAGGATGTTGTGTACAATGGGCTAGGTAGATCATATAGAGGTGTCACCAAAAGAGTACTTCTACTAATAGGACAAAAGTTGAAAATAGCCCTAAAACTTTAGAGCCAATTTTTGAGGCCTAAACGGATGAATTAGGCCTCAAAAATAGAAAGAATCCCCCCTACCCTCCCTTAAGAAGAGGAAAATTTCCTTTCAAGCCTTTCCTCCCTTAGGGGGAAAGGGCTTGCCTTCACTTCCCTATGATTCATCTTGTCAAGAGCTTTACAATGGTACCCCACCCATGTGATTCTGAGCTCCCTATATGAATATTCCTTAAATATTCCCTTTGGTCAAACCCATTTGACCAACTAGATAGGACAAGAATTGACATGTCACTTATCCAAACAACTAATTTAAGGATGGATTTTGCTGATAGGTCACCAATCCACGTATCTAAGGGTAGAGCTTCCTTTGAGGGGATCCTCTTTGCTATATAATAAATAGAAGGTGCTCCTTTAGAGCATCGGAGAATTGAGTGTAAAACATGTATTTTCTCTCTTGTATCTCTCTTGGAGAGTTCTCTTGTCCTTGGAGTATTACATGTGCACTACCTTAATAGCCAAAAGAGGTTCATCTTGAGTGAGAGACATGATGGCTCACAGACCATCCTCAAAAGTTCACTAAATGTACCATTGGGAGATCGATTATGATTTGAGTCAAGAATGGGATTGTCGTCGTGAATGTATTTCATGTTTTCAACCATGTCAAGTTCATCACACTCCACTAAATCCACAAAATCCATGTTTGGTGGCATTATGCTCAAATTTCTCCTAACTCTACTATCCATTCCACTATCTATTGTGTCAAGAATTTGCAACAACTCTTCTCTTGATGGCAAATTGACCAAGCTCTCAAATTCAAAAGCAATAGAATTAATCTCTCAAATTGGAGAGAATTCTAGCTTTCACCATCAACATTAAATATATTTGGAGGTATTTGGTTTTGAACCTCTTAATTTGATGCTATGTGTGGATAGTTTTTCATAATTTTCAAATTTTTTTATGTTAACTTGTCCATATGGCATGCTCTCCTTGTCTTCCTCTTTCCTTTGCATAGATACTTGGTTCACCTAATTTCCTTTAATTCTTTGTTAATTGAACAATCTTCTTGATTTTTCACATGTAAAATAGTTTATGCAAGATTCAATTTTGAGTACCCTATGTTTTGAATATACCCATCAATATTTTTTATGAGTATCCCTATTTTGTGGACACATATCAATGGTTTCTATTATTGAAACACCCTATTGAGTTGTGGTTAGACTTACCTATAATATGGTTTGGATGGAGAGCTCACTAGAGTCCATGATACCATTCAAGACATGTTAATATGGATACTATGATTCACATGGCACTAAGTGTAATACCATTAGCTAGACAAATCATCTAAAGATGAAAATTGGCTTGGTAATATCTTTGAGATGTTATACATGATGGTCTAAGTTGATTGGATAGAGGAGTAAACAAAAGAAGACTTCCACTAATAGGGTAAAGGCCAAAGAAACACAAAACTTTAAAGCCAATTTTGGAGGCTAAAAAAAATTTAGGTCTTGAAAAATAGAATCTTACCTCCCATTGGAGTAAATGCATTGCCTTTAACTACTTCCTTGGTTTTTCTTGTTGAGATCTTTCCAATGGTACCACTTCCATTATGTTCAAAGCTTTTCACATTCCCTTTAGTCAAACTTGTTTGACTAACCAAATGGGAATAGTGCTAACATGTCACCAATCCATGTATCTAATCTAAGTGCAGAGCTCCCTTGGATGGGTTCTTCTCCACTATATAATAAAGTTGGAGTGCTCCTTTGGGACATCCAAGTATTGGGAAATTTCAATCTTATGTTCTCCTATCTTGGGACTGTTATACTAAGTACATATTGAGTTGTGGTTAGACTAACCTAGACCACCTCTTTTGACCTTCAAGGACTGAAAATGTACATTGCTTGATATAGAGGTTGCCTAAGACTCTACTAGTAGAGTCTTGGGCATGCACAATAAGACCATAGTTACCAAGTACAAGAAGGACCATTATGTACTATAGTTACCTTTTGATCCTTTATATCTTGGCATTGGATATTTTTGTGCATTTTCATCACTGCCTTGATGATCTTCATAGAGAAGTAACATAAGGATCCTTGTAGAGGAGAGTGGATATGACATACTTACCTCATATTTAGATATAAAGTATTTGTCACGCCATTTGTAGTTCCGCATCTAGATGCTCGGACACTAGAGTTCCAGTGATAGTAGTTAGAGTTATTTTAGCAGTTTCTCAAGGACTACTTTCCGATGGCCAGATTTTGTATCCGGGGTACTGACTTCACGGTGGGGCCCACCGTCACTTTCCACCGTTTGCACCGTCAAGTGTGCAGTCAGTGGGACCGTTAGGGTTTTAGTGCTAGCTTGAGTCCAGGGGGGTATAGTTTCAAAGTGAGCTCCAGAGAGCTCACTTCTTTGATGTTGAGCCTTCGAGTTCCTGGCTATGGTGGATAGAGGCCGGCGAGCGTCACCTGGATTCTCTATGCTTGAGTGGGTGTGGCTTGACTGTAATCAATGCCTAGTTGTTGGCAGTTTATAGAGTGACAGATCAAGTACTGATCTGAGTTGAGTTGAGTTGAGAGTGGTAAGCAATCTGATTACATCAGAGAAGTGAAGTCAGGGGGAAATCAGGTGTAGGAACTTTGAGTGTTGGTGGTATCTCCAAGCTCGGTGGATCATTGGTAGCTCGATTCAAGTTCAGTATTTCCCTAGTGTGCAGAAGCTTGTTCAAGTGATGCAGATTTGGCAGTTAGGCGGATGGTGTGCGGAAGTGTTGACCAAATTTTGAGCAAAGAAGGAGCAATTTTCAAGTAGTGGTTGTGATTTTGAGCTCAAGAGGTGAAAGTAGGACCAATTTGCTGCGAGTTGGGCTCAGAAAGTCAAATCGAAGGTGGAGTTGGGAAGCTCTTCTCATGAATTTGTGATTTGGAAAAACACGTGTTGTCAATTTGGCTCGAGTGGAAAGTTAGCAAGGGATTTGGCGGATAGCCATCTTTAGGGTTTATGTCAGATTTTGGTTGGGATTTATGTCAGATTTTGGCCAGATTTGGAGGAGTTTTGCTGTTTGGCCAAATTTGGAGGAGTTTCACAGATTTGGAGGAGTTTCACAAATTTGGAGAAGTTTCACCAATTTTGGAGGAGGTTCAAAGTGGCAACAAGAGGCCTCATTTGGCTGAATTTCAGCGTTTTGAGGCTTTGAGGCATAGGGCAATGGGCTATGAGAGGCTACGAAGGCCTAGAAGGGCCAGCAAGCTAGCTCGAGGCTAGCTAGTTTAGAGTAGATCTTGGTCATTGGTTGGCAAAATTTGCCTTTCCTGCTAGATTGTGTGCAACAGGGTTTGACTCCTAGATCTCTTGTTCCTAGACTGGTGCCCTAGCCAACTGGTCCACCCTCACTTGTTATCATAGTGACTATGCCACTATTATCTATACACATGTAGCTTTGGCTAGGAGACGCAGTTTGATCCTATTCTTGGTGATCCTGGTAGCTTAGGACTTAGATACGAACTGCTCTTATGTCAAATGCCAAATGGTGGCAAAGTCAATCCCGTGTTGTGTTATGAGATGGAGGGTTTTCATTTAGATTTCTTGTGATTGGACCCCCTCCATTCTCTGCTTCTTGTTTGTGCACCACGTTTGTGTGAGGTGCCTTGACTTTTGAGCGTTGGTGCTCTAGTGTGCTCTCGGTGGTGAGGCTGGAGTGATGACCAGTCAGACTACCTTTGTTTCTCTCCGGTGAGGCAGGAAGTGATGACCTGCAGACAGTGAGAGTGCGTGTTATGATGGTAGGTTACAGGTTGCCCTTTCCCCTAGTGTAGTTATCTCGGTTAGAGTTACATTAGTGGGTGGTGCTTAGTTGGTATTGGCACTTGGTGGTATTGGCACGTGGTGGTGTTGGCACTTGAGGTTGTGACTTGCAGTTACAGTTGGTGGTTCGGGTTTGCTGTTGTGGTTACTTTGTCAGACGGAGTTCTTTGGAGATTCCAGAGGAGTTAGCCTTGCAATATGTAGTGGGTTCACTCGGAGTGGTGCTTGGTATCAGCCTGTATCTCAGGTCCCAATGAGGGAGGAGATTGACTTTGAGTTGGGGTTCAACACAAGAGCTGATTCAATTGAGGGTGCACTTGGTGTGTCCGCACCGTTGTTGTGGGACATGGACGAGATTTATGGGGCCTCCAAAGGCCTTAGGCATTACTTTGGTACAATGGGTACCATTGAGTTGGATGACTTCATCCAAGATTTCAATAGTTGGTGTGATCTGCAGTAGATGTGGAACCCGACTTTGTTCACACCCTTCATGGCATGGAAGGGGTTGTTTCAACATCTGGAGGGTCCACCGATGGATGACTACCATGAGTTAGGAGAACTCATTTGGAGGAGATCGAGTTATGGAGATAATATTGGTCTCCACATTATGTCTCTATCACTTTAGGCTTGGTGGCCAGGAGTAGATCAGCTGTATCTACAAGTTCTAGCTCGAGTAGTGTGGGTGGAGCTAGTGGAGGTGCACTAGCTGGAGATAGTGCTACTACGAGTGGAGGTACCGCTGCAAGAGGTGGTGTGGTACCGGGGTTTAATCCCATGGTGGAGTTCTTCCTATGTTTGAGGCAAAACTACCAGGGAGTGCGGATTGACAAGCTGAAGAGCTTGTAGGAGTTCTAGCGGAAGGCTGGAGAGAGCCTATGCAAGGCATACACTTGCATGAGGTGGCTGATCAGTTTCACTCAGGGAGTTACTGAGGCCTAGGCAGTCCAGTTTTGGTATGGGATACTAGACAAGGAGTTGCAATATAGAGTTCGTGATGCTACGTTGTTGCAGGCTACTTCACCCACTTTGGCAATAGTCTTTGGTTTGGCTGAGCGTATTGAGCTCAACATGGTGGAGGAGAGAGTGGTGACATCTGGATTTGGTAGGGAGACCTCATCCATGGCGGTGACCTCTTCTAGAGTGCAGCAGAGTGCACCACGCCCAATTGGTTTTTGAGGACAGGGTGGACAGTCCAGATCCTATGGAGCGAGTGGAGAGCGTAGTGGAGTTAGACCCTTACCCTCATTTTTGGGTCAGCAGTAGCCAGGGAGTGGTGGTGTTGCTTGTAGGACTTGTGGTGGACCTCACCATAGGAGAGAGTGTACTCACAGTGGACCTGATACCTTGGGTGCATCACAGCCAGCACAGAGGCAGTGTGAGCACTGCCACAGATTTGGTCACACTAGTGACCGGTGTTTTGACCTACACCCGGAGTTACGGAGTGGTAGGGCCGCTATGGCTGGTAGTAGAGGAGCTCCAATTCATGGAGGATGAGGTGGTAGAGGTGGTGGTAGAGGATTTTCACCTAGTAGGGGTGCGGTACTGTAACACCCATTTGTGCATGTGTGTGGTATTGTGATATTTAGCTTGGTATTACAAGTACTTAAGAGATATTATTTATATAAAGGATGGTTCTATGTTAGTCATGGTTAGCTAAAGTTAGTCATAGCTAAGATAGAGGGGACCTTACTTTAGAGGAAGTAGAAAAGATGAGCACCACTAGTTTGGATTTTAGTGTGTTGACTTGGTATTATTCCTAGGTGTTTGGCTTTGAGGAAAGAGTTGAGAACTCTTGGGCCCGCAAGCCTTTTATTTTGTATTCTTCTTTAGTCCAAGGATAGCCCATGTGAAGGAATCCTTGACTTAGTGGTTGGGTCAAGATAAGACCACATGCTTAAGGGAATATGCCCATGTGAATGGATATTCCTTTCTACTTTTTTACTTTACTTGACTTTTAGTCTAGTAACTTGAGTTACTATGGTAATTAGTAACTTTGGTACATAACTATTTCACAAGTATATAAACAAGGGTTGAGGAGGTACTCATCATCCTTTCATTTGCAACTATCTCTCTCTCATTGAGTTCTCTAGTGAGCAATGTCTTGAGTCTTGGAGTGTTAGCCTTGGAGGAGTATGATGGAGTTGGGGTTCCTTGCCTTCTTAGTCCATGGTGTGCTACCATAATAGCCATCAGAGGTTCATCTTGAGTGAGAGACAGGCCGGCTCATAGTACCTGCCCTTACTTCTGACATAGCTATGGCTTCTCGGATTGAGCAGTTGGAGTAGAGATTGGCTAGTATGGCTATTGCTCAGAGGAGATCAGATTTGGGTGCTGAGGCTTCCACCTCATATGCTGGTGATAGAGATGCTTTGGACTTCATGTGCGGAGCAGCACAGGTGGATGCATCTACAACAATGACTAGGAGTGCAGTATGTGCTCCAGAGCCTAGAGGAGCATCAGTGGAGTTGGACCCACAGAGAGGAGAGGTGGGAGACAAGTCAGACTTCCCCAGTCTTTCACACTATCTGAGGCATTATAGACGACATCCATGGTTCCTAGACGTCCCAATGCAGGTGTGGTAGGTGGTGATGGATTACATGATGGACTACCTACTACTACACAGATTGATTCTAGCATGATGTTGGGGGCGGCTCAGCTGATTATGCGGCATCCTTTGTTTTCAGCCAGTGACATGTTTACATTGGGAGTTGACCCAACCCTAGTGTTCCGGTTGGCTGCCACATTGTGTGAGAGTAGGGATTGTGCAATTTCTATTGCTAGAGCAGAGATGGTTGGTAGTGGAGCTGACTTGGTTGAAGAGCATGGGATCCGTTTAGCGACCAGTGGTTTATGGCAGGCAACAGTGGCTAGATTAGAGGAGTTGCCAACTAGACCAGCCTTTGAGAGAGCATGGTTTACACTTGGTGTTGTCCTATTGGATAACCAGATGGGGATTTTTCATTTGGTGGGACCTTCAAGGAAGGTCTATACACCACAGAAAGTCTTGTTAGACTCTGGTGCGCAGCCCGTTATGTTGGGGAAGGCTA
Source organism: Lunularia cruciata (assembly GCA_948567375.1). Taxonomy (NCBI): domain Eukaryota; kingdom Viridiplantae; phylum Streptophyta; class Marchantiopsida; order Lunulariales; family Lunulariaceae; genus Lunularia; species Lunularia cruciata. The sequence goes on along the minus strand of OX419760.1, from coordinate 6,412,335 downwards.
TAGTTGTCGGTCTGGAGTTACGGAAGACCGATGTGGAGAGGTGTCCATTTCAGATCCAGACATCTCTAGGTGGTGGTTCGACACAGTACATCACACGTGGGGAGCTTGTTGTCCAGGTTCAGCCTGGTCATCTGACTGATAGCTCGGTGGTGAGAGCTCAGGCTATTGCAATGATAGCTGAGTCATATGATGTGCTAGTTGGGGGAGCAGTGTTATACCCCATGGGTTTCAGCATTGACTATTGGGAGGAGACAACCTCTTATAGACCTGGTTGGCAGTCTGGTGAAGGACGGGTATGTTGCCTACTAGTACGCTTTAGTAGTGGTAGTCTTGGCTCACTATAGTCCGGGACCATGGCTACATCAATTTTAGCTTTTAGTGGTGCAGTTACTTGGCCTGGTGACTTGTTGGAGGGGAACACCCATGCAAAGGATACTCCAGTACCAGAGGAGATCACTCGGCTTTGGAGTACAAGTGGGATTGTTCTATCCACTTTGGATGTTCCATTGTGGAGTTCAGAGGAGGCATTGCAGCAACATGCAGATCAGTTGGTGCAGCAGGCTTGGAGTGGAGCCTTCATACCATCAGGAGATGAGTGTGAGGATGAGCCTCCAGAGGTGATTGCTTTGACACCTCTGGATACCACACTCATTGCTTGGCAGTATCCAGTAGAGGGGATATGCTTATTGGAGTTGTTTGGTGGGATCAGCACCGGACTAGCTACGGTGTTACAGGCGGGTATACGAGTACAAAAGTACTTGTATGTGGAGAGAGATGAGACTACTAGGCAAGTCTCTCTACATCATGTGGCACACTTGGCCTATCGGTATCCAGAGTTATTACCAATGTCAGCAGTCAGAGGTTACCAAAAGGCCCTACCAGGAGACATTTCCTTACTGGGAGCGCATGACCTAGAGAGACATAGGCCTATTCACTTGGTGATTTCTGGATGGCCATGTCAGGGACATACACGTGCGGACCGCGGTTTGGGTCTTTAGGATCCTTGTTCTGGTGTGTTTTGGGAGATGTTACGGATACTACGACATCTCCAGGTTCATCAGTCTATTTCTCTAGCTTACCTTTTGGAGAACGTTCCTTTGATGGGTGATTCTCGCACTAGAGTGGTGGCAAGTACACATCAGGTCCATTCTTGGATGGGACCTACTATATTGTTAGATGTAGCCAGAGTGGGATCATGAGCTCATTGTCTTCATCTTTGGTGGACGAACCTCTTACCCAGAGAGGTTCTACAGCGTAGTTATGATGGTATTCAATGACTTGACCACATCCTTGTTGATGATATCTTGGATGTTGGGCGTCAGTCTCAGACAGTAGTAGTGGCTGATAGGTCACCTATGGCAATGGTGAACCTAGTTGGACAGCCTAGAGCTGCATTTCCCACACTCATGAGTTTCCCAAGCTCTCATGCTTTTCGAGAGGGAGGACCTGGACTTGTTTGGGACTCATAGTTACAACAGTTGGTGGAGCCCAACGCTGATGAGAGAGAGCAGGCGATGGGTTTTAGCACCGGTATTACCATTGTTCCAGCAGTGTCAGAGGCATCTATGCGTCAGGTGTTAGGTCAGGCTATGGACTTGAACTGTTTGACATGGATTGTGAGCCTTGGCTTGGCAGAGCAGCGTAAGATGCGCTTGATAGGCATCACCACTCGGATACTTGTGAGCCCTGTGCCTATCAAGATGATTCAAGCACATGCTGGGAGCGATGGACCGAGTAGACATGGTATTCTTGGGACACATCTAGTAGCTACTAGGGAGAGTGGTCTACTTGGAGTCCATCCAGGTGAGCGTGGGCTACTTGGATTACACCCTTGGTCCACATGGGATGCAGCTAGAGGACATGTGGAGCTTGCAGCCAGAGTGGAGGGAGTTTTTCACACAGAGGTTGGGACCTCTAGTGGTCAGGAGCATGACGCTATTGCTCCCAAGGGCTCAGTGTAGCAGTCAGTCAGTACGTCTTCCACTCCTACTACAGTTACAGAGGATACTTGGGAGCCAGATCTTGGACCCAAGCTTACTGGAGAGGAAAGATGGAGGGTTTGGAGGTTCTTGAGGAGTCACACGAGTTGTTTTGCCTTCAATATGAAGGATTTGGGTGCTCTGAAGGAACCTGGTATACGGATTGAGCTGACTAGCGACACACCAGTTTTCCGACGTCCTTATTGATATAGTGAGATGGAGAGGACATTGATTCAAAGTCGGAGTAGTGACCTTTTTGAGGCTGGTTTGGTGGAGATTTCACATGGAGAGTATGCATCAATGATAGTGATGCTAGCCAAGAAGGATATGCATGGCAACTATACAGATAGGTAGATGTGTGGAGATTACCATCCTATCAACCAACAAACCAGGGCTGATTGATATGCCATGCCTACACTAGAGGAGATTTTTGATGCGATTAGGTATGCAAAGGTCTTCAGTACTTTGGATCTTGGAGCGGGATATCATCAGTTACCAATTAGGGAGGAGGATAAGTCCAAGACAACATTTTGGGCTATTGATCCTCACGGCAAGGATGTGTTATATCAGTGGAGGTTCTTTCCATTTGGGTTGAAGAACGCTCCTACTGAGTTCCAGAGGGTCATGGATAGGATCTTAGCTGGATTGGATTTGCTTGGTGTTATATCGATGACATTTTGGTCTATAGCACTACTATGGAGGAGCATGAGAGACAGTTGTTGGAGGTGTTTGAGAGGTTGAGATCTCATGGACTCAAATTACATCCTGGGAAGTGTAGGTTCTTCCATGAGCAGGTTGAGTATTTGGGTCACACTATCTACCCCGGAGAACTTGGTGTCCAGCAGACCAAGGTAGAGGCTATTGCATGAATTCCTTGGCCTACAGATATGAGCAGAGTGCGAGCATTCTTTGGGTTGGCAAACTTCTATCGCCGCTATGTTAGAGGATTTAGTGCCATTGCCAAGGCCTTGACGAAGCTGACCAAGCTTACACAGGAGTGGTGTTAGGGAGATGAGCAGGAGAGAGCTTTTGTAGAGCTCAAGGAGAGGTTGACATCTGCTCCTATTTTGAGGAGACCGATCAGGGGACGACCATTTCAGGTTCACACTGATTGGAGGATGTTGGGGCTTAGAGTAGTGCTCACCCAACATGATGATGAGGAGAAGGAGTTTGTGGTGGCCTATGCTAGTCGCTCCAACAATTCAATGGAGGCAAAGTATAGTTCATATGAGGGAGAGTGCTTGGCAGCAGTTTGGGTAGTAGCATATTTCCGATGTTACTTATTTGGTAACCCCTTCACTCTCATCACTGATCATCAGCCGCTGAAGTGGTTGATGGAGTCTGTTAAGCTTTCAGGGAAGCTTGCACAATGGGCTCTGATTTTACAAGAGTATGATTTCACGATTGTTCACAGACCCTGGAGTGGTGAACCGTGATGTAGATGGGTTGAGTAGAAACCCATGTCCCAGCCAGCAAGATCAGACCGGAGCACGTTGGCATGGTGAGACAGATGAGGAGATGGTGCCAAGTTGGCATGCTTCGGCCTTTCTATGTATATTTGCAGAGGCTTTGGTGGTATCTCTCTCAGTGCATACAGGAGGAGTTATTCATGTCATAGATCCAGAGAGTGAAGATATTGGTACAGTTCAGCGAGACATTCATGATGATGTCTTAATGATGGACTATCTTCACACTGGTGTTGTGGGTGGCACAGTTGGGGCCAAGGAGAGAGACCGCATTCTTCAGCAAGCCAGACGGTTGAGATTGGAGGGGTAGACACCTTTTGCGTGTATGGGAGGATGGTAGAGTGCGAGTAGTACCACTTCCATCTCAGAGACCACATTTGGTCTGTCATGCTCATGAGGAGCTAGGACATTTTGGAGTAAAGCATACGTATAGCTTACTCCAGAGTCATTATTGGTGGCGCGGTATGCAGATCGAGGTACAATAGTTTGTTGCCAGATGCGTGGTTTGTGACCAAGTTAGAGCATCATTCAACGCTCCTACACCCATTACCTATCATGGGATTGGGTTACCGTTGGATTTTGGACTTTGCCGGACCTTTACCACTGAATGTGAGACATCATCGGTATGTTTTGGTGATGGTGGAGCACTTCTCCAAGTGGATTGAGTTGGTGGCACTTCCTGACAAGTCTAGTGAAGGGACTGCTCTTGGATCGAGTTCTTAGTCATTTCTAGATCCAGTTCTTAGTCATTTTGGTGCACCAGCTGAGGTTTTGACTGATCAGGGTATAGAGTTCTTGGGGGAGTTTCAGGTCCTGTATGACAAGGCTTTGATTGATCATCGTACTACATCCCAAGATCACCCTGAGGCAGATGGCTTAGCAGAGAGAGTGGTTCAGAGGGTGAAGAGAGGATTGCAAAAGTATGGTTTGCAGAGAGGCCACTTGGGAGATTGGGATCTCTAATTACCTTGGTTGGCCATGGGCTATCGGTTCAGTCGGCAAGCCTCCTTAGCATCCTTCTCTCCATACTTTCTACTCTATGGACAAGATCCAGATTTACCTACAGCCATTCATCAAGATGCTACTGTAGTTTTGGACTTGGATGACCCTGATGTATGGATGAGCGCATGTTCTTAGCGGGCAGAGATCTTTCGGAGAGTGATGCCGATGGCCTTTGAGAACTTGGCAATTGCTCAGCATAGAGATACTTTACGCTATGCTACCATTCGAGGAGGAGGTTATAGACCCTCGATCCGTCGATTTCATCCAGGCGACTATGTATATCTATAGCAGACAACACCGACAACCCTTGATGTTTCTATAGGCCGCACTATCTTGAGAGTGCGTGAGGTTTTGCCATCTAGAGTCCTTGTGCTAGAAGGACGTGATGGTGTTGTTTGGAAGGATCATGTGCGCAATTGTGCGCCATGCCACCTCCCAAACATTGATGGTACTATGGACCTAAGCTTGGCACTTGTACGTGCAGGCTTGAGGTGTATGTTATGTGGCTCTTCTGGTGGAGCTGCTACTATGTTAGTGTGTGATAGCTGTTTGAGAGGATGTCATATGGCATGTATGACTCCTCCCCTCACGGTGGTTCCTCAAGGACAGTGGTTATGTCCTAGATGTACTTGACCTATAGCTAGTTCATTCTTTATATCGTATAGATTGCAGACAGGCGACTAACGATGGGGCTCCATAGCACCCGGCCTCTTGATCTTTGCCCATTAGAGGGTATACCATATACTTAGAGTAGATGGCTATCTAGAGTTAGAGGGACCTAACCGCCAGCTAGGGGGGCGATTGTGGCACTTTAGAGTCTATGTATGACTTATGTGTGGGTTGTGCTTCTATAGTGTATGATGTTGATAGCGATGTATGTTGTGTAGCGATGTATATACGCACAATAGCTGTCACGCCATTTGTAGTTCCGCATCTAGATGCTCAGACATTGGAGTTCCAGTGATAGTAGTTAGAGTTATTTCAGCAGTTTCTCATGGACTACTTAGATTTTGTGTTTGGGGTACTGACTTCACGATGGGGCCCACCGTCACTTTGCACCATTCGCACCATTCGCACCATTCGCACCGTTGAGTGTGCCATCAGCGGGACTGTTAGGGTTTCAGTGCTAGCTCAAGTCCAGGGGGTATAGTTTCAAAGTGAGCTCCAGAGAGCTCACTTCTCTGATGTTGAGCCTTCGAGTTCCTGGCTATGGTGGACAGAGGCCGGCGAGCATCACCTGGATTCTCTATGCTTGAGTGGGTGTGGCTTGACTGTAATTAGTGCCCAGTTGTTGGCAGTTTATAGAGTAACAGACAAGTACTTATCTGAGTTGAGTTGAGTTGAGAGTGGTAAGCAATCTGATTATTGTGGCACTTTAGAGTCTATGTATGACTTATGTGTGCGTTGTGCTTCTATAGTGTATGATATTGACAGTGATGTATGTTGTGTAGCGATGTATATACGCACGACATATTTCATAAATATGTCGTAGCAATGGAGTCAAGTCTAGTACATTTTGATCCTTTATATAGTGGTATTGGAGGTTTTTGTGCATTTTCACTACCACCTTGATGATCTTTGTAGAGGGATAGTACAAGGATCCTTGTAGAAGCGAGCGAATATGACATAGTTACCTCATATTTGGACATAGAGTCTTTCATAAACATGCAGTAGAATAGGAGTAATATCTGGTACACTTCCTCCTACACGTATGCCACTAGACGACTTATATCATAAAAGTTCATCTTCAGATTCGTTTGCTTCTTTGTCCCATTGGTTAATATTAGGACCATCCGAAGAGGAAGTGTTTTCTGCTGTTCTTCTTTCGATTTTCTGCTAGTTTCTGTCCTTTTCCTTGTACTAATTTTTTTCCTTTTACTTCACCGTAAACTATTTGGTATATTATTTGGCTCTGAATTCTATCTGGACCATTTTTTTTTATATAAAGGAGGTTTTTGACTTCTATTATCTATATAGTGAATAATTTGAAACTAGAATGATTTGTCTTTTGCTTAGACGGTCTTAAAATGAAAATTTCTCTTGAACTAACTAGAAAAGTTGCATAATCTACTAAGAGTCCTTAGATAGTAGAATCAAAGGAGATTTGCATGCTCTATTGAAAACACTGCACACAAAAAGTACATAACATGCTTTGTATCATCAAAATTCCTACCCTATACGAGAGTTGGGGAACACAATCTATGATACTAAGCGCATCTCCACCGTAACACGGTATATGAGGAGGTAAGTAGACCGTGCAACAGCAATAAATAACATCCACTTAATTAGATATTTCAATTCACGCCAAATATATCTTCACTGCTTCATGCTAAATTCCTGCTAAAATTTTGAAGGTGGTTTAGGGTTTGCATATTTGCATAGTCGATTGTAGAAAGCAACAAATACGACAGAGGCTCATTCTCTTATTTCTAGATTACTCCTATAGCTGTTGCAACGGAAAATAGTGACATCTTTGATTTAATTTTTGATGATGCTTGCGAGGATGATATTGTTGAACGACCTATAGATTAGTTCTTATCATTTCAATTCCTCTCTTTGATGTTAACTCGAACAATTGCAAATGACAATGAATTCATCAAAGTCATATCAACCCAAACAGTGCTTCAACAAGGTAAAAAGTGCGCCAAAATATGACAACCAGATGCAGCATAGAGGTTTCACAGTGTTCGATATCTCAAATTTCCCAGTATATTTCCCAAATTTATTGGGAAAATAAAGTGTTTTTGTGTCCCCCGTGAACTATTTACCTTTGTTTACCGAATTGCGATGGAAACAATTTGGAGCAAAACGGGAAGACAAAAAACAAACTAGCATTTTTTGTTTCTATACCGTGTTGCGTGAAGAGAATTGGCTCCAAACCGGTAACCAGCATTTTTTGTATTTGTACCGTGATGCGGTGGAGATGCCCTAAGCAGATGTTTACTGTTCTTTACTGTTTTTCTCCAACCTCCATTCTCCGAGTATTCAAAGGGCTTTTGTTTTGTCTCGACGTCCATTCCTTCATCAACCTTTGAATATAACTATTAACTTGGACTGATGGTACTGACTTAGGAATTGGATCACTTTGTGAATGCTACTTCTTCAAGTAGTTCGTCACAACTGTTAACAGCTTCTCTTATTACTTGTTTTGCCTTCTAACAAACTTTCAAGTCATGGGTAGCTAGCAAGCAGTACCGTGTAGTTAACAGTGTAGTTCTACTCTTTCAAGCAGTTGGCCGATCCCTCCCCGGAGAGTCTACCATTGGCTTGGATGACTACATCCAAGGAATTGCATTTGTACAGCATTCCACGGAGACAAGCCAGTAACTAGTAAAGCCAGTAATTCAGGCATAATTCAGAAGGAGATTGGGCAGAAAGAACCCCTACGAAGAATTATACACGTGACACACGCGTTTGATGACTTCTGACGTTCACAGAAGTTTGGGTGTCACGTGCATGATACGGAGTCTATAGCTAAAATCAGCTGGATGTTTACTTCATGATGACAGAAAATAGAACCTATGGAGAACTTCGTTAGAGTTGAGGAGCAAGAGGTCAGCAGCTTGAAATTACAGCGACCTTTCGTTTGGTGAGTATCTCCAAGTAATCATATTTTAATTACTTGGAAATACTCGGGCCCTTGCATTTTCAGCTGACTATAGACAAGTCGAAGATACGTTTATAGAAGACACCTTGGGCTAAAGAAGATTTGATAGAAGATGAAGTAAAATAACATCGAGTCAAACGGAAGTCATCAATTGACAGTGTTTTGCAGGAGGGATATTCGTTTCGCAAACTTCGAACCTGACCGTCGAATAATATTTATTCGACCAAACCAGCTTCTCCAGTTTAGCAATATCTTACAAGGTAACAGATGACCTTTTGAACTTCTCGACGGGAAGTTACAGTTCTTCTTGACATCAATTAAACGTCTCCACAAAACTTAATTCGAGTCACAAGACGGTCTTGCCGAGAAACCTCGTTCTCTGCCAAGTCAGTTTGGCTACGTTCTCGAAGGAGCAGGTATGAGTCTCGAGGAAGAGGCGAATAAACAAGTACAAACTCAAGTGAAGAGATGCATAAACGACTGTATGCTGTATGCGGTTAATAGCTCAGTACTTGTGCTGACGAGGTACAATATTGAAAATGAGAGATATAAGTCATAAGTACAAGCTCGTTCCATTTCCAGAAAATTGTGTACAACCCACCGGGCGATGAAAAGACTATTCTCGACAGCTTGCTTCTTCACTGTTTTGTTCGCTTTGTTACCATCACCCTGCTAGATCCCCGCGGCTTTCGAAGTCATCCAGTACATGCGCGCGCTGTCCAGAGCTCTTAATCAGAACATAGTGAGAGGTAGATAGCCCCACAAGTCCCGACAGTAAGATGTTTTCTCAATGGTTCAGAAATTGTGGGAGAATCTAACCCTCAATATTCTCTGCGCTTCGACAGCGCTACAGCATTCCTCGGCACGCATCTGCAGTGCTACGGGGGTAGGTATATCCCTACACTTCCTGGGCAAGTCAAAATAAGTAAGTCAGCTTTAATGAATAGTCTTTACAACAAGTTAAAGGGCCTACAAGCGATTATGTATTGTGCGACTGGCTTTGAGATATCCCCTTGTGGCTGACTCTTGCAGGACACACGGATAGCAAGTAAAAAACGTATTACTTAGGCAGCAGAAACTCATCTTTTGCATTCGGCTTGAAGGCAGAATGCTCCTCGCCGGATGACGTGAATCTGTACGAATAGCAGTTTGAGACAACAGCGCACGGACAAGGGATTGACAATGGTTACTAAACGCGCAAGCTTCATATACTACATGCAACAGGTACCACCTAACTTTGTCGAGATAGATGCTTCAGTGAAAACAAATTGCCATGTTAACCTCTGGGAATGATACGCATCTCTGACTGTTCTCCAGCTGGGGTATCTGCGTATGACAATACTCGAGTGCTGGAAGCTCAGGTTGTATGGTGCAGTTTGAAACAGCTCATCCTAGAGTACAGCCCATCAATCGGTAATCTTTCGCATGTTCTGTCAGAAAACCGTTAGACCATTTTCCTAAGACATCACATTCAACGACGGGCTATGTGGTCACTCCACTAGCACATTATATTTCGCTTTGGTACAAAGACTTGCTATGAACAAAGCTCATAAATTTTAGCATGGGTACGTGGTAGGTACTCTGCTTTTGGTCGTCCAAATTACGAGTTGTTGGTGTCAACAACCAGCGGCTCAATTACTTCTGTTTTCGCCTGTCAATGCCTGTTGAGTACGTCTGTGAAGCGTACTTTCCTCTGGCATTTCGCTCGGTAGCCAGGGCTCAGTTGTACTCCAGCAACAAGAAATGAATGTGGATTTAAGAAGTAGGCACACAAAGGGCCCGCTCGGAATAACATGAGGACCCACAGGTTGAATGATGAGGATGAGGAGTATACAGCTTGCACAGTTCAACTAAACCTGTAATTTGAGATCATGAAATTTATGTCAATAGGTTTATTTCTCAATCCGAAGAGAAGTACCTCAAGATGGGAGTGAAGTGATCAGGGAATGATAACATTCAGTCGTCGAGTGGCTCATTCTCAGATTACTTGATATTTTTGAAGACTACGAACTCATGTAGTTCTCCTTCAAGTTTCTTGATACTGGCGCTCGTACTCTGTATTAAGTTAATTGATATGTGCATCTTTAATAACTGGAGTCTAGCAAATAGTTGCTAAGCACAAGTGGAAATCGGTGAAAAGAGAGGGGGTTTCGTATCCACTCACCGCTGATACATTGAAGTGTGCAGATTTTTGCCTTCAGAAACTCGACCTGCAAACTCAGTTTCTCGTCTTCCGTTTGCTTCCCGCTCCTTTGGTTCTGTGGTCCAAGTAGCCTAGAAACACAGGTTGTTTGTTGAGGCAGGGAGAAGAGAGGGACATGAATGTCTGTATGCATGTAATGAGAAAAGATGGAGCTTGAAACGAGCTCAGACTTACCATTAGGTCATATCTGCAGTATACAGCCTTTGTCAAAGATGTGTGACACAAAAGACTCAGAGAGCAACTGGAAGGTCGACCAATTCACCTGACAGGTATGTGAACATGTTGCACTGTTCAGGTTCTCAAGTTAGTTGCTTTCGCTCCGTACCAGATGTCCTCGACATCGACTCTCGTGAAGTGGCTATCGCCAGCGCCAGCAGCTTCGCTCTGTTTCGTGGTCTACATTACGCGGCCAGCGTGTAAAGCAACGTGCATATCACTTCGTTTCAACGACAGTAACTGACAAATGTCGACTGCTCCGCCATAGTCCCAAATCAGGCTTCTGGCAACCTTCTAAACACATCCGTCGCACAGCGGGCCTCCTTCATTCTCAGGATGCCGGAGTATGTGGATTTTTAGAGGAGTTTGTCTGTTTTCACTGTAAACTTAGACAATTCAAGGAATGTCGACACTCCCCCTACGAGGTCCCATCTCTTTCTTGGATGTCAGCATTAAGTCCCTTAAAGCTCCATGATGTCGTCACTGCCTGAGTGAAGAATTCACCCACTCATTCATTATCGATTGTCCAGCGGAGAGGTGTCGTTACTTGTACCCTGAGCACGTACGTATAAATAGTACATCTCAGCAGTACATTCGGAATTGTCCACTCTCCATCTCGGAGGTTCTCAGCCCACCTCTAATTTGCAACGTGAGTTGGATCTACAAGATCTTAGTCGTTCTGTTTCAGTCGGAATTGCGCGAGGTGTCGAAGGAGCAGGAGGATCAGCAAAGGTTCAAAAGGAATCTTACATGCTAGGAATCATTGTTTGATTTGCCTGTAACTGTTTTTCAGGATTCTGGAGGTCATGATAGGTTGTAGAAATCGAACCACTGAAGTCGGTGCAGCTTCTAGCTAGTTGAGCACCTACAGATCAACACTTGCAAGGGCCAAAAGTCGACTCCGAGATCATTTTTCTAACCACTTCTGGTCCGCGCGTGCTAGAAATCGTGCTCCACTGGGAACAGCAGTAGTGAGAAAATTGTGCTTCAGGGGCCTTCTTCTAAGTGGATCATACCATCAATCTTGTAAGTATCCTTGCAACTGGGTTGGTACACACAATCTTTCTCCAGGAAGTCTCCTTCTCGGTTTTCTTCCTTAAATCTGAGGATATATATCGTGGACAGGTTTAAGGAGAAAACCGAACGGGAACCTTCTCTCAGGAAGATGTGTGTCTCAGGAAGATATTTTGAGCCACATCATGTTTTGCAACATTGGGTGTATCCAGTTTATCAACTGTTTTTGCAGGGAATTGATATTTCCACACTGCTTTTCTTAATATTTCTACAGCCCCTAAACATCCACTACGGTTGCGATTTCCGTTGGCACTCACGAAAAACGAATATGGGTGGCCTCAGATCCGACGGGAAATGGAGACCGCCCTCGAAGTTGGGGGGTCGGGAATATCAATTCCCGTTTTCTATCGAAGAGTTCATATATTTACTTTACATTGTCAGCATTGAATGCGAGGAGATCGAGGGTTGTACAGGTTGGCTTTGTGAAATTGTGGAGTGAGGCGAAAAAAAAGAAAAAAAGAAAAAGAAGTAAATATTGGGTTGAGAGTCTGCCAGGGTTATGCTGAGTTCTCCTGAGTGTAGTTCGATTTGCTCTTCGTAATAGTCAGCAAAATGTCCTCTCATTGAGTAGCTTATCGAAATTGATTCTTTCGTGCCTCAGAAGCATTTTGACAGTGGTATATTAGAATTCCTCTTTTCGTGTTTATTTATCAGAGTATTCTATCCTGTCAATGGGTAACCATCTCTTCTACATTTTAGCAGTGTGTCAGATCAGCCTGAGTCATGATTTCCTGAATCGAGATAGAAACTGTGAGAGTCACTTAACTATTTGATTGCTCGAGACCCCACAGCTTTAGGTGTGAATAATAGATGTGGAGTACCGAGGAGTCAAATCTGGAGGAAGTGTTTTCGATAAATTTCTTTCAGTCGAACTAAATCTGCCGGATTCATAGTCATCGAGTAAGAATTGACACAAACAATCAGGAGTAGTAGGTATTCGCTTTGTAGAGGAACATGACAAAGATGAAGCAACAACCCCAATGCTGCATCAATTAGTAACAATCTAGCACAGTTCTGAGATCAATTGAATTTCGATCACTTTTTGACTCGACAGCAATGGACGGACCTTGGAAATTTTCGCTTCTTACAGTCCAGTAGCTCAATATGGAGATAAACTCTAACGTACTGCAAATTCTTCTTCATCTCTGGTTCAAGTTGTTACTCAAAGTCCCTCAGTATCCGCGACGCACGACTTTAGTGAATTCTGCACGTTGGGATTTATCTCCAGATTGAGCTACAAAGGCTCGAGGAAAGTGGCGATTACTCCTTTACAGAGATATGTACAGGTTATTGTATCGATTTGTGATACAGATGGTATTGCGTACCACCCCTTAGTGACCAAGAATATTTGGGATAGGGAGGCTGATCAATTCCCCACTTGATATTGGTTGGTGTATTTTATCCATGAAGGTAAGTTTAGATAACTCCTTTGAGAGTTTAGTTCTTTAGGGTTTTATTGTTACCCATTACGTTGTTCACAGAAAGAGGAGTGGTAATACTTGATGTACAGTTTCGGAGAATTAGACCTTCTTCATTTTGTCTCGAGTCGTGAGAAACCGGAGACCTTCTTCGTGGTGCTGTCCTTGGCAAACGATTTGTATTTGGTCTTCAGATTTAGTGAAGCACTATGAAACGCCATTCGATCTCTGATTCTTGGAGATTTCGGTGTTTGAAATTGGACGTAGGAGTTGTGGATGCGGAAGCGGTGGACGTGGACATAGGAGCAGTAAGAAAGAGTCTACTTTTTCCATAGAAATCTTTGGAACTTCTATTGATCTGATAGAAAAATTCTTCAACAGGTGCGGTGCGGGACATAGGAGCAAGAGACACTGAACACATAGAATCTTGGAGCATTTACTCATGCGTTTGTTTTTATTTTTCACATTGTTCTCTATTTCTCCCATTATCCTTTCTTGCTACATAGGGTTGATCCCTAACACTTATGACTATCAGCCCTAACATTCGTGACTACCGCCAGAGGTCAAGGTAGACTATGTGAGTATCTCTAATAACTTGTATCAAAGCCTTTGTTTTGAAATGAAGAGTGAGAGTAATGGTGGGAGAAGAAGAAATGGTAAGGAAGGAAGATAAGGATAAACATAAATGATGGTAAAGATTTTGGTTTCTAAAAGATACATATGAAAATTATCTGTATCATAAGAAGCTTAATTTACTTCTACCATTTGACGTTTAAAAACCCTAAACCATAATATCAATTTACTTCTACTAGTAAAAACATCCCTACCAAACAAGTATCTTATAATAGAACCATACAGAAACTTTACAACCATCTTATCAATTTACATTTGACTTTATAAACCCTAAACTGTAATATCAATTTACTTCTACTAGTAAATTTATCCTTTACTTTTTATTGATATCCTTAAACTTAGACATACTTTGTCACTCAACCTTAAACTTTGACATATATCATATTTCGACTCTTTGACATACACATATACCTTGCTATATTTTACACATCTTAAATGTGATATTTCTCCATATTGATATATTTGATATTTTTAGAATTTGATTTTTCTCTACCTTGACATATTTTATCCTTGATATATTTTAAACTTTTAAATTTCTCTACCTTGACATATTTTATACTTTGACACAAGATGTATATTTTACTTTGACATATGTAAAAATATAACATAAGAATGGGACATCAACGTTCACAAAAGAATAGTGGGCTCCGACACAAGTCTCTCTATATAGGAAGAAGAAAGATACACAAGTATGTGTGTGCCACAAATCAAGCACCCGACCATCCTTAACCTATCCAACCCAAACGAACTCCAACTAGAACAAACCAGAATGATCCCAACCCGAGCCATATCCCAGCCAAGATGAACCACTACCCTTATGGTAATAAATAAACCCCACACCAAAAAAAACTTTCAAACGCTCAATTTCAAACATTCTCCCCACTGAAGCCAACAAAACCTATCTCAAACCCTCTCAAACCAAAATCATCCCTAACAAACCCTATTTCACAAGTGTGTGATTTCAAATTTGAAAACTCAAAGTTTAGTTGGGTTTATTTGGAATTTCCAGATTACGCATTACATAGCAGATTATATGTTACAATGTTACGCAGTAGGTTGTGTTTACGTAGCATGTTGAACATTATGTTCCATATCAGGAGTTGAAAAAAGTAATCTTTATGAGGGCTTTCAAAAGAGTTATTCACAATAAATCCAACTAACCAACGTGTCTAGTAATCAAAGTCCCGATTGGTAATCAATATCATTTGAATCTGATGCGATCTAGTAATCTGGCACTAGAAATTTTGGTTCCTATGTGTAGCTTCCATAAGTCCCTTAAGGAGGATCATCTAATTCACCAAGCATATTCACAATACTCTTAATTTCATCCATTGATTTCTTTGCTCAAGCTAATTCTAAAGCCATTGAGTGAAGTTGCTTAGATTTTGAACTATTCTTTATTCTTAACCTTTCTACCTTTGATCTCATAGTCTCACAATGTCCTTTCTTCTCAAGATCTGCTTTCACTTGAAGTTTCTTAATCTTTCCTAGTTGCTCTACTTCTATTTGGGGCAATCTACTTCTCTCTTTAGCTTCATGTGACTTGCTCCAGAGCTTGGATTGATTCGATATATCTTGCAAGAAAGTTGAGAGTATTGGGTTCACTTTTTCTCTTCCTTGAATCTCCTTCTTGCTCTTTGTCATCTTCCTCCTTTGCATCTTGTGCACCCAAATCCTCCAAATTTTGAGTAGTAGTAATTGGAGTAGTCGCATGTACAATCACATTATCCTTATTCAAAATTGAATGTTGAACATAATTAGAATGAGCATGAACATAATTAGAATGTGATTGGGACGGTGTAGGATTCAATGCTTGGGAGTGTGAAGGGAAATACTTGTCGTATGAAGAGACATACTTGGCGGCATGAGATCTACTCTCATCCTCCAAAAAATCTACTTCACTATTCTGTTCTTCTTGCAAGAATAGTTGGGTGCATTGAACTACATGAGGAATGGTAAATAATTAGGTATTGATATTAGACAATGGATAAAGTTTCCCTTTTACAATACTTATCTTCTTAAAATAAACTTCTCATTTCTTGCTTGGACAAGGTGTTGTACAAATAATCATGGGATTTTCCACTCCCACTTCCATGCTTACAAGGATGAGAGGAGATTTGCTGGCTCTACCTCCAAACATCACATCCATTCTCTTGGAATGTGGACACATATGATTCAACTTATCATGGAGTTCTCCATCCTCATTTGAGTTCCCTCTCTATCAAACCTTCCCTTGT
This sequence comes from Lunularia cruciata, assembly GCA_948567375.1. Lineage (NCBI taxonomy): Eukaryota > Viridiplantae > Streptophyta > Marchantiopsida > Lunulariales > Lunulariaceae > Lunularia > Lunularia cruciata. Next base: position 6,396,500 of record OX419760.1, on the reverse strand, counting down.
ACAGTTATCCTTCCATGTTCCAGCATTCTTGTATGAACTCATGTACCTAACCCATTTCTTGTATAATTTGCCACCATTTATAGACTAAAAAAATCCTTTTCTAATTTCACTGGATAGTTGGCCATGTAGCTGAATGTAATGCTCTTTTGAACTTGCTTCTTACATATTGCTCTCGTGAATCTGCTTGAAATGTTCATGATTATCAAAATAATCTAAGATTTGAGCATAATGAGGAGGGCCCATTCTAAATTGACCTTCTTCTCCTTTTCCTTTGGTCCTCAAATCCACTTTTCCTCTTGCCACTATTTTTAGCGCAAACTTCAGTGTAGAAGAAACCATCTTCGATAGATCTTGACAACTAAAACTCTTCAATGACATTGAGACCGAGTGGGGACCAATTAGAAACAACTTAAGACATACAAAGGTGTTCCACCTCAATCTAAACTAGTTCATTTGTTTACTCCATACCCACTTTAATTTTATATCTCACAAACTTTGTTCTAAAATTTATTTAAGATCAAAATTTCTCTCAAAGGCGGCGCACGTAACTTCACTCTTTGTGCCTTTACCCCCTCCTCTTGGATTTTGAATTAATGTTCATCTAAGCATCTAGTCATATCAACCCGAGCCCTAAGTCTTTGAAATCTAAGTCTTTGAGAACTGTTGTTGCTTAACTTTGAATATGTCATTACTTTGGGGACTTAATGTGGAATTAGTGGAATGCGCCACATTCAAATCCTTTCTCTGAAATTTCTAACCATTCACGACAATTCCTTATACAACACATGTACCATACCTGTTTTTGTGACACATTGTAAGTTTTACTCCTTATTGCGTCTTACATGTACCCATTCCATTAATTGGTATAATGATTTATAACTAATCTCACTCGTAAGATTGCTAGTTTCACCCATAAACGGTCCCTCTGAAAAGACAATAGGGGAATTTGAGACCTGTTGTAAATACCCATCCTACCCATAAACAGTTTTTAGGACATTTCATTTTAAGATACCACCTTTTTTTTTTACCCAAAACAACCTTTAAGGGTAATGCTAAAATTCAGTAACTTCCCCTAAGTTCCGTATATGAAACCCCTATTATGTGAGGATCTCTAACAAAAACCTGCTAAACGTTTAACTCATCAGCATCCTCTTATAGCAAAGAGCAAATGAATCGTAGTGATGCTAACATCATGGAAACTTGTCAAAGAGCAATCTAGGGTTGTTTCCATTCTTGTTAAGCCTTGACTTTGTTCCTGTTCATTCTTCAATGTCATGTTTTGAAACAACAAGAAACTCCTAGCTGCACATTCACAGTACAACTGATTCTGCAATTAGTCTTAATCAGATCAGAAAGACAGTGAAATGAGAGTTTTTTTTTCACCAAAACCGACTAATTTGAATGAAAATGTGCGAGAATAAAGAAAAAACATGATGGAGGCATTCTCTCGCTGCAATTAGTCTTAATCAGATCAGAAAGACAGTGAAATGAGAAAAAATTACACCAAAACGGACTAATTTGAATGAAAATGTGCGAGAATAAATTAAAAAACATGACGCAGGCATTCTCTCGCTGCAAGCTGATTTCATGTATACATTTCTCATATGGACTCTATTGGGGCTTAGCCCCATTTTAACTCTTTTTTTTCTCTCCCTTGTACGGCTTGATGGGGTCTTCCCGTCCTTCGTTTATTCTACCCGGTCGCCTTCTTTCTTTGATTCTATACATATGCGGTGCGATAAGGCAAATTTCTCATATTGGAACTATTTAAATTTAGATTCATTTCGCTTCTTCTTTTATTTCACCTTTGTACTATTTGACATGGTTTTTCCACCTTTCTCTCATCGTTGCTCGAAATATAGATCGTCCGGCCGTGTTGTACGGCTTGATGGGGATTCCCATCCTTTTTGTTATCACCACGGTCGCTTCCTCTCCTGTATGACTCTCAAACCTATCTCTCTGCACCCAACCTGGTAGAAGTTTTCTACCAGGTTGGGTACAACGACGTTGAATATGAACTACGTATGCAACGTTTCTGGTCCGGAAAGTAGAGACTTTGGTTCTTTTCGAAGAGGCTTTTCACTTATAAGATTGGACGCGTTGTCAAGTTGCAACAGGAAAGACGTGGATTAAGTGACGTAAAGTGCCTTCCTGGATCTGAAATCCACTTTTCTGTGCAGACGTCGTCTAGCGGGTGGTATGACGCGGTCCTGTTTACCCAGGAGAGTTTATGTTGTTACTGAAAATTAGCGTTTACCTAGTAAACAGTGATCGGCTGCGATTCTGTGGTCGAGGAGAACCCGTGCAGATACACACTATTTCTCGATTGGCAGTTTAATCGACATATAGACATAACAATTGGCACTTCGAGTACCAGTACCCAAGTCGACGCAAGGACCTGATAGTACTCCAATGCTGACGTGAACAGATGCATGCCAGCGAATTGTCCTCTGTGGAAAGAGGAAATGTTCGTCTGTATAAATTTAGTTACGCAGTTATAAAAAATCGTGAATACATAGAAAATGGAGTTCGGTTGTCAAATTTGGAATAGGGTATCCTGGGATCTCGATCCCCAAGTTGTCATCCAGTGAGATAGCCCCGAACTTGGGGGTGAGCTCCCCGGATGAGTTCAAATTCGGGGCGAGTTTCGGGATGAGATCCTCCAAAAGTCGGGCGAGCTGCGGAAAACTTTGTTGAACGTTTAGGAAATTGGTGAAGTTCTTCTCGAAGATTCGGGGCGAGCTCCCCGGATGATCGCCCCGGATCAGCTCCCCAGATGACCTCTCCGAAAGTTCGGGCGAATTCGGGAAGAGTTCTTTCAGAGAGTTCGCCGCGGGTGTTCGGGGGTTGAATATTTGAAAAATTCGTGATTGTTATAATGATCGACTTTTGAGAGGAAAGGACCGTCGTTTAACCAGGATCTAGTTAATTAATCTAGTAAATCTCTATGACGATATTAGAAGGTTGAGTTTCCTCAGATTCCTAAGAGCGATTATGCGAGTCCCGAGAATACGATAGTCTGATCCATCGGACCATGACAGAAGAAAATTTGACCGTCACTTAATCATGATCTAACTTAATCAAAATTTCTAATATTCAGCATTCTTTCTACTTCAAGCGAAAATGGGCTCTAACTTGAACCCAGTCACGGACGTCTGCTGCGTGCTATTGTGTAAAATCCTCCAACCCAATCACTGTTATAAAACTTTATTTCGTCCATATCCTCAACGTCAATATAGTCCAAACAGATTTCAATCCAAGCGAGTTAAATTCATTTCAGCTCAAAACTACGAATTCATGTGTATGAAATCCTTCAATATAATTCTTTTTCTGCCGTCCCAGTCCCGAAGAAGCGCCCCAAGTTCTTCTTAATACCACATCGTTCAATATGCGTCCTAAGAAATCAGGAGGTTTGGTTTCTCTTCTATCCCCCTGTCAATTCTGCAATTCTTCCTACCCTGTTTCTTTCCCTGCCCATTCACTGAAGAAAAGTTCTTAAAATGACCAGTCTAGTTTTTGATCCCTAAACAAAGCGCATCCCAAATCAGGGATAGTTGGTTGGGCGATGTTATATTTGATGACAACGAATCGGATACTATGTTGCAAAGTGGACACTTCCATGTCGCTATGGCAGTCGCATGTAAGTAAGGGGTCAGGAAGGAAGTGGGTTTGGGTTGTGAACTGGTAAAGTTGAGGGGTTCTGTGTTCTACGTGGAAACAGTCCATGTCTAACTTCGTCGTTCTGCTGTGAACTCTCCTGCACAGACTGAGTTTCGGGAGTGCGACGGGGAAGGCGGATGGTCTGATGAAGGAGGAGGAGGAGGGGAGGATTGGTCGACGAAGTGAAGAAGGAGTTGGCCGATCCCTCAAATCTATTGGGGTCTAGCTTCATTTTACCTCCTCTGTCCCTCCTTTGTACGGCTTGATGAAGTCTTCCCATCCTTCATGTGTTCTACGTGGTCATCTTTCATGTGTTCTACGTGGTCGTCTCGATCTCTAAAACTGCGATGTTACATCCAAATTACTCCCCTGTGTTACAGTGAGCGTTTTAAGAACAAATCTAGTTGGTCGAAAATTTCAGTGCCAACGCGGACTGACTAAGCCCACGTCAAGAATTGGGTATTGCTATGGCCAACTTGAGGTACCGGTAACTCGGGTGTCAATGTTGGGGTACTGTTAAGTCTGTCTATCGATGGAGTTTTAACCACGTGAATCGCAATCAATGGTTTCAGTTAGTGTATTTTCTTCTTGGTAGAAACTTTTGTATGAAAAGTCCATAAATTTTATGGGTAACATGAGAGGGGTACGTGATTTTCACGGGAAAGTGTTCATAGATACAAAATTTATGGGTTTCCTGAAGAGTGATTAGTAACTCTTGTAGGGTTACAAGCAATCCATGAAATTTTATAGAGTGAAAAATTTGTTTAAAGTTTTCACCCATAAATGTCTTTTTCATCCATCATAAGTTTTATGGGATTGTTCATTTTTTAACTATGGGGGTTTCAGATCTCGATTTTTAAAGTTTCTATGAATGATATAGGATATCCAATAAAGAAAATTTACGCGTAAAACCTGGTGAACTTTCAGTTTTTAAATTACTTGATTATATTCTTGGCTGGGTTTAATAAAGGAGTCCGGGATATATTAAATGAACCATGTGACAAATTGATACTGATGCTTATCAAGAAAAAACAAGAATAATACACGTGGACAAGAAAAAGTTTTATTAAAGTCTTCATAAAATGTTTTGGTCACGATTTTCTTTTAACAGATTTATAACTTCCAAAATTTTATCAATAAATTTCATTACAGATTTATACGAAACTAAAAATGTCTGTATCTGGGACCCTCAATTTGTTTTAGGATACCCGTCAGACTTTTACGGTATCGTTATCGTAACTTCCGTCAAAACGCCTACCGAACCCTCTATTGTGTGAACGGAGAAAGCCGCATCTCGAGGTGGAGAGCCTGGCCAACCGGTTACAGAAAGCTCAGCTCTCCGTTGCCCATCCGGAACCAGCGGGAGTGACGAGAGGAGGGTTACAAGATCGGTCCCTTGTGTCATCCCTCGAATCTGTGGAACTCTGTTTGTTTTGCTGTTGTTCCATTGCGCGCCTGTAGGATACAAATCAGTCAGTGTGGTAGGTTCAGTTGGGGATTTTGAGTGGGATGTTCCGCGGCGTCAAATCGTCTCCAATCCAGAAGTCTTTGTATACTCGGTTGTCAGCAGCCCCAGTTCAAATTCAATTTGGTGTAATGGCGAGTGTCGATTTCCATCCAGATTTCCGATCAGTTTCCATTTTTGTTATGGCGACAGATGTTTATGAAGTCTTCCAAGTTGATATCTATAGACTACAGTATCCATCGCACTTCGCATATCGTTATGGCAAGCGCCAGAATTATTTGTTCCAGTTCTGAGGTATTTAGGGACCTTCATTCTTCCATCCTTGTCGTATTTCAGATGAAAGATCTCCATCCTTACAGTTGAAGTTTGTTTTCATCGCGGAGTGCAACGTATTTTTTCTGCTTCTTTCAGGATTATGGCGGGAATTTACTCTGAACTCTTGGTAATGGTTGAGCCGTGATTTTCATCACCTTGTGTCTCTTATTTCTCTATCACTCGGGTATGAACATCTCACTGTCCTACTTGATTGGAGTTCACGTTTGAGCTTGTACTTTCCAATTCTTCAGCTTCTGGACAGAGCTACTAGTAGTTGGCCTGGGACAGATTATTGGCACCTTGGCTAGACAGTAACCAAGGTGCGGTATGCAATTCTGATAGTTCCTTCACAGTCGACTTTAAAGGATACTCCTCTCTTAAGCTCCGAAATCTCCTAGAGAAGGTCCTTAGCAGTCTGCTGGTACTGTGAGATGTCGTGGGTCCTTCGTTCACTGCTCATTTCCCTGGTAGCCATAGTTGAGCTTTGGTAAGCAGACCCTTCTGGTTTATTTACTGTTTAAAGCCTTGCCAATCTGAGTATGCATAAGGGCATTTGGTCTAGTGGTATGATTCTTGCTTTGGGTGCAAGAGGCCGCGAGTTCGATTCTCGCAATGCCCCCCCCGTGTCTCTTTTTCAAGGAATTTATGTCGAATTAGATCACCAACAGAAATTGGCCATCACCCGCCCTGTGTTCGTTGTATGTATGTCTGGGTTCATGGATTTGCCATACTGTACGCTGCTTGCAGATCCTTGTGAAAATAAACCTTCCTCATCAGAGATAATGAGCTTTTAATTGGTCATACTTCTTCAGTCTAATGGACAACTAGTCGTGATCCAACAAGCCTAGGTCCTTGTCACTGGCTCCATTCCTGATAGGAGCTATACTCACAGAAGAAATAAAAATCGACATTTGTTTGTAACGAAATTTTCTGCCCAACTTAGCGACCTGATCATCCAGCCGATAGTACAGATCTTTGAGTTATCCTTGAAGAAGCGTATGCACCGAAACTGCTGCTGAACTGGGTTACTTTCAGCTGCACACCTAAGTGTTGCTGAACTGGCGTTGTTTTCAGCAGCAGTTGAACACACCCCCAGATCAGCAGCAGTGAAGTTCCAACCCCTCTTACCGACATCCTTACAGCATACGGATGCTGGTGACTTTGAGTCGGAGCGGCCACGGGCTAAGTAACCTTTGCAAAAACAGAGTTAACTCCAAAAAAGAAAGAAGGGCCCGAGGGGTCCGAAGAAGACTTCTTTGCCTTTACAGCGGACTGGAGCCGTCATGCTTCGAGTGGTTCTTACTTGTTTACGCGGGAAGCAACTGTGATCTATCATATGGTTTCAGGACACTGTAGTACGTTAAAGCTGCAGGTCTTAGGTTTCAGGTTCCAAAATACTGAGGTACGTCATTGTTTTGACCTGGACGGCTTCTGTGGATGGACGGCTGTGGGCAGATTAATTTGTTTTGGAGGTTACGGTCAGCTTTTTGTATTCACAGTTTCAGTATGTGATCCTTAGCACTTGAAAATGCGGTGCATCTTTGGTAATGTTGAGATGTTAGTTGAACTTATCTGTTCTGCTCTCAGGACAGTTTGAAAACTGTCAAGTCCCACGGACAGATATGGGAGGGCAGCATGCATGCGTACAACGGATTCTAAAATTAGTTCATGCTCCAATGGTCATGAACTAATACGTGAGAGAAAAAAACCAGAAGGCGGCATAAAACGTGGTTCATTCGTCTGTATGTTGTTTGAGTGCAGAAAACCCTTGGTCCTTGACTTGGAACGACGTGCAAATGTCACTCATTTTTCAAGAATCTGCTGATTGGTAATATTTAAGGGGCAAGCAAGTGCGGTTCAGCTATTTCTGATTAGTAACCAAGTTGTTTGGGTTTCTTTCGTTGATAAAATCAAGATAGGAAATCGATGTGTGCTGGCATAAGGGAAGAGTGTATACTCAACTCGAGTATTAGGGTTGGGCCGGGTAAAGTGCATCCGAGGGAACAACTAGCACAGACAAGAGAGGATTTGTCGAGTGAAGGAATTGTCACAGGTCTTGAGGCTTGCTTGTAAATAACTTTTCTGGATGACTATCAAATGAACGAACTGATGCGCATTGTGTGAACCATCCCATGAGTATGTGCTTACGACAATGCACGAAATGCTAATGCATTTCGCTTATTATCTTATGCTTATATGTATGTGATTCTAGTGAGTCATGCTATCAATCGCATTGAGAAAACCCCTAATTACCACGATGGTTCTCAAAGTTATCTTCACATCCAAAAAAGCTGGGCATCGCCCTTCCGAACAGCCTTAATTACGAGCATAATCTGCCCTTCGTTTTGTAGATACAATGCGGTACAGAATGTTGTGTGGGCATTTGGTCTAGTAGTATGATTCCTCTCAATTCTTCCCGCACGATAACTGAGAGAACCAGGGGAGGAATAAAACTTTTCTAAAAGGGAATGAAGCTGCTGTGACAAAAGATGGGTACAGCAATGTCTGTGCGAGTGTATAGAAGTCATGTATTAAAGACAAGGCCTTGTATTCGCGTCGCCTCGCTCTTGGACGTCCTCTTCACAAGAAAGCATTGAACAAGGTTGAGCAATCACCGTTGCTCAAACCCGCACATTATAAGAGCACGTAAAGACATGACTCAGCTGTAAAATGTTTGCAAGTTTGATGGTTTGCTTTATGAGATAGCATGACTCCAAGTCGATTAATCATGAATCTTCTTCATCTTGTTTCTCCTTCTCCTGATTACATCCCTTAACTGCGGATATCAATGAAGGGACCGTGACACTGATGCATTATCCGATAGTGTCTTGGTTGTGGAAAATACTGATACCGTAATTTAATTATTAAGCTTCCGGAAGTTGATATACGTGGGCATTTGGTCTAGTGGTATGATTCTCGCTTCGGGTGCGAGAGGCCGGGAGTTCGATTCTCCCAATGCCCCACTATATTTTCTTCGCTACATTTGACGCTTCGACGCTCTAACTTCGCTCTCTTTCATTTCACGTTTTCCTTCACTTGCGGTAAATCTTCTATCTTCCTCATCTAAGGGAACGATTGTGAGTGATAGTCAAGCTTGCAGGGGCGACAGTTCCCTAAACAAATTGACCTTGACCGTTCCTTGGGGAGATGTTGCCATTAGGTTTTGGTCGTTCTCATTCAGATGATTTATTCAAGGAATAGTTATGGCTCAAATCCCCAAACTAGTATTTGCGCGGGAGTCATGCCTCAAGTTACGGTTGACGTCTACTAGCGTGTACCCGATTGGTAGTTAAATCATGGTAACTTTTTCTACACTTCAACTCTTAGTTACTTTTGACGTCTATTCGTGTGTAGCCCATTCGATGTGAGTACCACCATAACTTCTACACTTACAATTAGTTACGTATAACGTCTATTCCTGTGTAGCGCATACGTGGTCATTCACAATATTCACTTTACCTCTTTACAGTTCAACTCTGAGGACTGTGTCGTCTCTTCAGTGAGCGGTTTTTGGTGGTCAAGAATCCATGCCATCTCTGTCATTTTCTGCAAGTAACAGCATTTCCAAGTAGCATGTGAATAAGGCAACGTACATATGTGGTAGCTGGCCAAGAATGGTGCTGCGAGGAAGAGGGTATCTACAGTAACTAGTAACTAGCTAAACCGCTGGAAGGTCTTGCCAGAAGATTGTGGCTGCAGTTCTTCATGTCAGTCACAACCGCTATGGATCTCATAGGAAATATTTCGGTAGTTAAAAGTTGCATAAGAACTTCAGAGCGCAGTACTTTACTTCATGGTGCATTGCAAGAATAAATGTCCTACACTAGCACATTGCGCAGGTTCCTAGAAACTTAACCGGATAAGATGCCTGAACCTGCAGATTTGATTAGGAGGTTAACGTTGGAAAACTATGAACCTCATGCGTCCACTTCTAGCGACTACGAGATTTCCCCAAAATCTTCGGGATTCTAACATCGACAAAACTTTCGCATCAGCAGATCAGTGCTGCAGCTAAATTAATTTTCTTGCTTACACAAAACAATAACCGTAGGAATCGAAATCTATATTTTGATACCTGAACGAAGTCTCGAGTTTATGGGTTGAAATCGCAGTTTATGTAACAGGATCTTTGGAAGCATATCTTTCAGAGGACTCGAGTTACTGTTTCAAAAGCAGGTTTAAGGTTTGTGTTCATCGTATCCTTGAAATCACATCTTAAAATCGTCAATATCCTGTAAATCTACAGAATCTTGTTCAATCAAGTGGTTATCGTACAAGAAGTGGGCACACTAGTAATCTTGTCAGAGAGAAGCAGGTATCAAAATACCGGTTCGGACACCCATCAGTAATCATCGACAGCTCTGTGACAAAACGCCTGTAGTAGCTTAATTTACACGTCAAAAGTTCCATCTACGAAGTAAATCCATGTACATCCTCAGTGGTTGGAAAGGGGCAACTATCATCGCATATTCTATTCGAGAACATCGGCTATCATGGTTGTTGCCAAATTGTTTGTTTTAACTTCAATCAACTTGTTGTCTTTCAATTTCAGTATGAAGTACTGTGAGAGGACAATCACTCCACCGCAACTTATGCAGTAACTTCTCTCATAAACAAGATCCTCTCCCTCGTAGTTTGAAAGAGTGGATTCTTGGGATACAAGAACATCGATCAAGAGTCATCGTTATAAGGTTTTCTTCCCTTCCCCTTAACCCCTCGGAGAATCATGTTTAATACATGCCCTTTCATCCCTGTGGCGTGTCAGCAGCCATATGCTGCACGTATATCATATTAAAAACACTCGTACGATTTTGATGCGCCTTTAGTTTCAGAATCATCCAAGAACTGTAACTCTTACCCCGGCAGTTCGAGGTATCTGCATCCTTCGATTAACTAGTAAACAGTAGTTACCTCAAAATAATCAAAACTTATTCTTATGTACACCTTGGTTGAAATCCAGCGAGATTGACCACTTTGACACAAACGAACTTGAGATTACAGCTGAATCATCGACACTGTTTCCGATAACAAGGCTTTCGGCAGTTCTGCGACGCGGCGCAGCCCAGATGTACCAATCAAACAATGAAGTAAATTGGCTCATGCATAAGGTTCTCGTGTTAAAGCTCCAAAAAGTTCCCCAGGATGTTTCTGGGTAGATTGCATTCCAATGTAAAATTGAACTCTTCACCCCATGGAGAACTGTAATTTGAAGCGTGACTGCAGAATACAGGTCAATCAGCAGGTAACTATGTCCATATAGACTGCTAGCTGGATAAGAGTCCACTAGCGAAACTTAAACTTCGAGATACACCATCGCACGTACACATTTCCCAATTTTAGTAAGGTGTACGGTATTTTGATGCAAGTGTAAATGCCTTACAAGTCCCCTAAACTACCTCAACTCGTACCGCAGGGTTTTGTTTTGCCACCACCTGCAGCGAGCACATCTATCCAAATACCAAGCCAAGGTGAGAATCAAATTCGTTTCGAGGTCCAAGATAACGATCAGGGAGACATTAGGAATCTTACCCTGCCAGAATTTGACAATCGAACTAACAGGACACTCTGCAGAGCTTGCACATAGTTCTCGTTTCTTCCTTCTGCTTAGGACAATCATGGATGTATCATGGTGGATTGCCGCCGAGTTGCTGGTCTTGGCGATGTACTGACTTTCTGAATCAAGCCGAAACCGCCAACTCTGCCAGTCTATTTCAGTCTCCTACTTGAAATTCTGGGGTAAAAGCCTAGAGCTCCGCATAAAGAGATACGTGTTACGGTGAGACCACGAACCTTTGACATGCTTCCACTATGAGTTGCATAAACCATCTCCGCATGCAAAGAATAATAATTGAACTTGGAACATCATTTGGTTATTTTTAGAACTCACGAGTCTCCTACTAGATTCTTTTAGGTACAATTAAAACCTGGGTCATTCTGCTCGCGTTAAGTACGTATTATATATTTTCATGAGATTGCACTGTTCAATTCTATTGCGGATCTCGCACAAGTTCACCTATCCATCAACGGGTGGGCACGATCTACAGGGTCCGACCTGATTTGTTCACACAGAGATTCCGGTTAGTCTGATTGGGACCTCATAGTATTCAGGTTTGGGTCACGGTCTCCGTTAGTTGAAAGATTGGCCCAGACTCACGGGCCAGATGCGCGCTACTCAAGGATTGAGCTACAGAGCTGATCTTCACAGTGACAGACGTTAAAATGTCCTGTTAAATGTCAAGAGGTGTCGTTGTGAAAGAAAAGACTCTGCAATACTGCTTTTCCCTGCCTTGGCTCATAATGAAGCTCTAAGCCGGTACTGTCCCAAGTGCACTTTCGCGTGGATAAGAATATTGGGACTCTCGAGAGGAGAATCTCTCCCCCAAGCCACAAACTACAAGCCCTTAAAACTTGGGTCAACGGTATTAATCACCTAGTCTAGAATCGAATCACTCATGTTTCTCGACAATTTACGTATAGAATTAGCCAAATAGACTGTTCAAAAACTGATTCGTAGAGCCACGTGTTTCAAACAGTTCCTTGGAAGAAACCTACCGCCTGCAATCTTTCGGAGCTACAGGATCGACTCGAATGAACATCAATTTCATTGCCCATCGATTGCAGTAATCGACTATGGTATCTGCTACGCTCGGTTGAGGAGAAATGCATGCCGAGAAAAGCAGCAGGCATGTGGTAGGTCGTTCTAGGCGTACAGTCCCTGAATCCTGAAGACTGCAATACAATCAACGACATATTTGACACCACCTCATTCAACTGTAAAAGGCGCTTGCACAATTCGAGGGCTTCCCAGAAATGAAAGCGACGGTCCTCAAGTGGCCAGAATAACCTATCCTGGTGCTTCTGAGATATTGACAGATGTAAACAATCTCGATTCTGCTGTATGTCGCCTCGAATCATCACTGGCTCCCCATCTTCAAACCAAAGGCATCCAGGAGTAGCATCATACACAAGCGTCTGGCAATTCCGTCAGGCACTGAATTCGATGAAGATAAAACATTGAATTCTTCAAGCACAAGTAGCAATTAATGACGGCGGATGCACCTAAAATTCAGTTCCACCCTCATGCACACGGGCCCAATCAGTACAGTAGTTATTTCGTCTTACGGAAGCACATGAGTTGGTAAGACTCCAGAATGACGTTCAATCGTGCAATTCTGGAAATACTGAGTGTAGTCAGTTATAAATGCACACATTTTTTCTTCCGAAAGGTACCAGTACCGCGGCATGACCTTCTTTAAGTACACACACAGAGCAAATTTGAGTCGGTCGGCGCACAAGCAACTCGAAAAGACTGATTTAGACACAGAGAAGATTCAGTAAAGTGAATTCAAAGAATTCGTGCAGGCGTCAAACATAGATCGGACCACAACTCAAGGAAGTTCGATACTAAACGTGACCACCGAGTTTACATGTACAAACTTATAAACTTTTTATTATAAGTAGAACATATAAGGTTCGCCAATTGTGGACAACTCTCCTTATTCACTAGCTTAATTCTAGTCAAATTTTTTCAGATCTGGAACACGCCCATGGATACATGTGACATGTAGCAGTCCTCCAAAAAGAATATTTTTCATAGGCTCAAGCCACTAGCCTAAAGTTCCACAGGTTTCCAGCAATGTGACCACGGAAAATATGTGTGAACTTCGCTTTTAGCCAGCGCAGGTCGGACGTTGTATCGATAGGATCTAAGTTAGTATAATCTAAATCGGCAAATTTGGATAGTCCGTTGTAAATTGGGACCAGGTTGTCCAAATTTAAACTTGCCCAGAACAGGGAAGGCTACGGTGGACTCTTAATAATGGAGTCCTGTCACAGAGTGTTATGTAGTTCACGATCCATTTTCCGGTCGATATCACTGGAGCGGGTGGCTGAGTAGCTAATTCACCTCTGCTTGCATCAGTAATACAGCTGCGAACTTACAAGTGACGTTATGCTTTGTATTACACCTGCGGAGCGGTGGGCGCTGAGGATAGATATGCACACGCCTCTTCTGCTCGACAGCACTAGAAATCGAACTGCCTCATGTCCACGAATTTCCTGGAGCTTTTCATCTGCACATGTCCACCTTCGTCGTAGACTCTACACCGAAAAAGTTGTAAAGATTCATGCCCAGCCTGAAGCTGCAAATTTCCTAGAAGTTGTAATCTGCTTCGAATGTTTGACCAAAGCCCCAGTTTGATTCAGCCACGTTGTAGAACTCCTTTGTTTCGCCGGTTCCGAGACGAGCTTTGAACGACAACGGTTGTCCTACAAGCTTGGTGTTACATTGCCAGTTCTGTCCCCAATTCTGACTCATATACTGCCAGTCGGTTCTAGATCCCTTCATCCACAACGCTGCGATGTCTCCCTTGCCACCAACGTTTGTCACCAGGACAAGGTTAAAGTAAGGATTTCCATTGATTGAGAAGCGGATTCCACCCTTTCGGTTGCATGACACTCTGTGGAACAGCAAAAGGACAAGAATTTAGATCCAGCAGTGGTTACAGCACCATGTAGAGTTTGTCCTGAATAACCGCGTGATGCGAACAATCCTTCGGACAATATCAGTGGAGTCAACGTCTCTCCACAGCTAGTTGCTATACAGTCTTGTCTACAATTCAATCCCGACAGCATAAGTTCTCACCCCAGATGTAGCTCCATACAGACGGAGAGTCCATAGCTCTAGTTCGTGCGCACAGGCATCATGAAAGATAGATTTCGAGTTCGAATGCACGTATTATTTACCTGCGATACTGGACGGGAATAACTCCTCCAACGGGCTGTGCAAGCGACTGAAACATTGGGTAAGACAGGTCAAAGTGGGACCTCGGGTAATCGCACCACCCTCCCTCAGAGCCTTGTGGACATTGATTTGTTGCTGTCACTGTTATGCTCCGACCACCGTTGTAGCACCATTTCGTCTCGGACAGCTTGCATATGATCTGGAAACAAGCCCCGCAGCTTAGACCGGAGTTGAACAAGGCGTTACTCAAAGCACACGAGGCTGTTCCATAGCCTCTTGAGTAAAGATTTCCATATCCACATGCACCTCCTGCACAGTGATTCCGAATACACTTGAGTACTGTAGTCAATAGATTTTCAGCTGCTAAGATGAAATATGCAACAATGTCACAATCATACAACTTACTCACGAGCTTTAACTGAATTTAACTTTTTGATCTTCTCATCTACAGTGTTCCTCTCAATTAATCCAATTAGCACCAGTCCGCAATTGGAGAAGCAATCCCAGGATGGTGCAGAATTAACGGCGAGCAACTTACCCATCGTTCCTGATGCATCTTGACCACCATAAAAAGTTGCGTGTGCATCAGTCCAATCTGTGACCGCCCATGCAGCACCTGCACTTACGAAAACTACCTTGCAAATGAGTAGGAATACCATGCCCAGTACTATCAGGCCTCCTTTGAATGTTGCCATTCTCTGCACACACGCTGTTGGAACAGAGAAAAGTATGAGCACATGTTTTCGTAGTAAGCAGAGCCCAAATCTTTAATGCTGGACTTCCCTAAAACAATCGTTGCTACCATCTGAAAATAGACAGCGGAATGGGTCTCGAACTGCTGCAGTAAATTCTTAACATAGAACATCCGTAACTCAATTCAGACCCAACATCATGGACTAAGCACTGCCGTCCTAGACATTAATCCACTTATTACGACCTCTTCTGTTGTGGGCTTTCTGCAGACTGACCACGTGATTGCACCTTCAATTGCTAGAGAACTTCAACCGGGAGCCACCTATCAGCAGTTCAAAGAGTCCTCTTCCGGTCACGGTGTACTGGAAGCTTAATGGTACGAGGAGTGCTTGCACTGGACGGTCGGAGCCTTATATGAAAGCTACGAAAAACTCTGGCAGAAGCATATACTACTGAGCTCGATGTGGAATTGTGTTTGGACCCATTTGAGCAATATGACAAACAACTGAAATACCCAAGAAGTCCTACCGGACTGAGCTGACACCAGGATCTTGCAGTTGTGGACACAATAATGCTTGAAGTTCCGGAATCGACAAAGTCCGGAATCTACAGTTCTATAACAATGCCCACATTACTTATAGGAAGTTGGTAAGGTTCAAGCACCCACGAGCGAAACAACTGAGGTAAATGCATATGCAGCCATCGAACGTGTGCCTTACCAACTTATGAAACTGAAGACTATGCAACGATGTCAGAACTGTCAAAGCCATTGCAGATAAATCGTCTTCTAAAATACAAACTGGTGCTCCTCATGAACACGTCTATTCCTCTGTCCATGTTAACCTACGGACCAACCGTAAAGGGCTGCAAGCTTAGTATCCTCTTGTGTTGTCGTGCTTGTCAGCGAATGCGCAGGGAAATTGGTATATATTATTACCTCTTCTGCTGAACTGGCCAGGCGACGTGCTGTTCTAATGGTAAAACTGCTAATGTGAACCCGGCAGGCAGTCAAGAGCGGAGATAGTACAATGTTGAGAGTGAGGAGATCGGCAAGAAGGTTGGAAGAATATATAGTCCAGGTTTTGGGGCGTTGGAAGACGGGCCCAATATTGTATTCTTATTTGTTCATGTATCGGACCTGTGGTGTAGTCTACTGAGAGTGTGCTGGGTCAAGAGGGGACCAACCCTATGAACATGCAGCACCTGACAGGTTCACTTTTACTCCTTGCCGCCGCCTCCGCTCTAGGTTTCCTTCTCATCCGTTATCAGGTGAAAATGCTATCGACTTAGTGGGGACGGTGGACTGCACATGACATGGATTTACCGTGTAAACAGTTATGTCGACCCTTCGATTGTAGACCTGATCAATGCAGCTTCAGTGGTCATGTTACTACTCCAGGTTCAGCTTTTCCTGACTATCGATCATAATGATCACCTCGTTCAGGAGATCACACTCACCGTTTGACCACCAATTCGCAATCATGATCACTCCAAAATCTTCCATCATCGTATTTTGCTTTCTTTACACACTTACCTGCCGAATTTCACTTACAGTGTTGAATCGAGTCAAATTATGTAGTCCACGGATAAATTACATGGGAGCATCTGCTTTCGAACTAACACGAAATTTTGACTCCAGTGGGATGACATTCGATTTTCTTCTGCTCTGATACCAAGCAGGAGTGATACACCTACTTACTGCCGGGGATCTAAGGGAATCTGGAAAATTCTAACCCACTATAACCCCTAGTTCCAGAACAGTGAGGGGCGTCGTGGAGAACTGGTTATACATTATAGCTTAAACTTTGGCGGTTGAATTGCATGGCTTAATGCAGTCTGCTCGTAGTTGGAAGTTCAACAAACTCCGAATTCCCTCGACACAATCGTTCATGCATAAAATTGGAGAAGACTGCGGACGTATGGACAAGATGCGTCGAAACAGATGCAAAGGTTCTGCTTCGAGCTCGGGTTACTTATGCTGATTGAGGAGTAGAAAGCAGAGTTGGAGGACGGTAATGAACTATCTATTTTCAATAAGAATCGTTGTCGAAATTTAAATGGTCTCCTGCAAAGGAAAATATCTTCAAACTTCTCTTTTCTAGCTTTAAGCTGCTCAATGAGAGCCAAATTATTAAATTCCTGTACATATAGACATCACTGCAGGTAGACCGAGACTGGAGGTCCACTTCGTTCAAGGTAGTACGGAATGCTTCATTTAAACATATCTTAACTCCGAAAGAATTTGAGGGGTATTATCACCAGTTCCATGAAATTTCTCTCTTTGCATCAGCGGTGGATCTCGAGTTAAGTTGCTAGAAACCTAAGGAGGGCAACAGATGCACTCGTGCTGATAGCATTTAGTGCTCCTCAGTATGATTTATTCTCTGCGTCCGAGACAATGGTTTCCCGTCAAGTGTGTGCTACGTTACCTGCACGTCTGGATGCTACGGACACAATCATCACAGCAGACAACGAAGTCTTTATCTTCAGGTCAATGTACGAGAAGATCCACTTGGTTCAATCTCTTGATCGCCAAGGAGTTTGGGACTCAAAGTTCTATTTTCCTTAAAGGTGGGTGGAGAGACCCTGGGTGGTGATCTGCGTCGCTTTCGGATGCGATATGCCTGGAGAGGTTTCTCTCAACCATGTTCTACTGGGTTGAAATGGTTGAATACTGTACGCCACTAGTGACTCACCTGTAGTTCCCTCCTGCTCTGGGCTGAGTCCACTAACTACTATAATTCAGTACTTTTTGAACTCTCTCCATGGCCACGGTATGCTGTGTACAGCAGTTCTGTCATTATTTGAATTGGACATCTTGTATGCCGTAACTTCCTGCAAGGCCAGCGTAAAGACATCATTACAATGAAGTAAAAAGTTCACATCCCACAAATAGATCGACAGAGATGGATCGATATCTTTAGTTTTTGAACATCGGATGCGGGAAGACCACCATGCCAGCTTCTTCAGTTCTATGTAGGTCACCAAGTGACAGCTGCAGTTCTTGTCCTGGTTTTTACAGGCTCATCATATAATGTTGTAAATGTTTATCATTATGTTTATGTAAAATCAAGTTATGAAACAAGATAACTACAGTAGCTGGAGCTCAGTCCCGAAGCATCAGCTGCCGTCGTTAAGCAAGAGTTTGTGACGCTTTGTTTGCGCAACTCTACTGTAGCTAAACAGCCGTACTGACGAAACTCGAATATAGGACGGTGATCAGGAGTTCAGCATTTGAACTAAAGCAGCGAGAAAATAACACTTTGCGTAACTTTCAGCTAACTTTTGGATGTGTAGGTAAAGCTCCGCTTCCGCTGAGTGTTCAGGGTAGTTCATAACAGCAAGAGTTGCAGTTGAAGAGCTGAACTGCACCATTAGTCTTAATGATCATATTCCGACTCTTACGCGAGGCAGATTTTACTTCAGTTATGGTCCTTTTAGTTTTATGCATGTTTCTGCGAAATCTCTGCTGTAAGTTCTCATATCGTCACAGAAAGCGATCACAAGAGGAACTCATTCTTTCATGTGGCAACTGTACTCTGTCCTAGTGGTTTCAACAACTTAGAAAGGCTTACATTTACTGCATGAGAGGTCTGTGTAGTGCTCTCTCTTCTAGGTACCTTCCTTGCATATTCCAACAAGAATGGGCAAGGAAGGCACCGTAGACCTCAAGATAAAGTTGATGATGGGTTCTGTATTTTCGTTCTCCAAGAATTACTACAGAGATTGAATGTCGACAAACCAGTTTCGATCAACTACGGCATAGATCTTTGAGAAAGCAGATAGACCACTCCATGAAGAAGATGCGATTTACAGCAACTGCTTTCGAACTGCTTTCGAGTTTGTCTTCAATCAAGTATCTCTTCCAGAGCTCTTGAAGTTGTACTCTTGTACTTAGAATCTCTCTAGACATACATTAGACAAGACTCATAAAGAGAGTAGGCGGACAGACTCTCTTACTATTATATGGTTCGGTCCATTCATTTGTGGTGATTAAAAACTAAAACGAGAGTTATGGTATTTACTTAAGTTAAGAGCATAATTTGCAAGCTACATACCATTATATATAGTATCCAGATACTGTGTTATTAAGCGATTTCCCTTCTCGAGTGTCCATATCAAACGTATTATCAATTAACTCCGGTCCTCTGCGCCATTGAATGAATCTTCAGGACCTGAATCACACTCACTTGTGAAATGCGTTGGACTCTTTCTTATGATCAGTAAATGAAAATTGAAGAAGGAAAACCAAGGAAATGAAGAAAGTCTGAGAGATACAACTGACATTTCAGTACAATGAGAATAATAAAATAAATACAATCAATTGTGAAATATATCAAGACGAGGAAAGAAATTTAAATTGAAATGAAGGGTAGTTGGGAAATAATTAGAATATACTGGAGTCTTAATTAAAATATTTGTGTGCATTTCAGGGCACGTGGAAAGATAATGATAAGACGTGAAACTGAAAAACTGATGTCATTGATTGAATTCCAGTTGAAGATAAAGAACTTTTCGTGCGGCCAAATCGGTCACCTTTTTGTATTCCCAGGGAAAATCCATAGTTGATAGTATAATCTCAACTTCAGATTTTTGCTTTCAGTTTTCTTGATCCTATCTTACAAGGTGACCGATCATTTCAAGAAGGAAAAGTCTTTGAGAAATTAAGCCATGTATACAAGGTCGTCTTGTCAGCGGTTGAGATCCAAAAGTCCTCATGGTTATTATATAATATATACATGTTCAATGAACAGAGCACATCATAAATAAGAACTAGCAAGAGGGTCCAACAAGTTGAATCTTAATGCTAACTAATAAGAATAACTAGATATAAATTTGTGCAAAGTTCTGATTTTTGTTATTTTTATGAATTCATGGAATTTAAAAAAATTCGTTTTCAAATTTGAGACAATTTATTTTTATAATTTGGAAAATTTCTAATAGTTGAAATAAAACTTTGATAATATTATCATTAGATTTAACATTATATTTTCGTATCTGTTTATTTAAGAGAAAATAGACGCGTAGCACCACGATGAGTGAATTAATAGCAGGACCCATAAGAGGAACACTGCTTCGTGTAGCTCTGATATCTTAAGTGTTCCAAGGAGATTTCTCGTACCAATACTCTTGGGGTTTAGCCCCATTGTACCAAGAGAGAAGGCGATCGGCGTGTGATAACAAGGAGGATGGGAAGACCATCAAGCCTTACAAGGAAAAGACATAGGGGTACAATGGGGCTATCAATAGTATCAGTAATAGTATAGTTTCAGTAACATGTGACATTTTGCCCCCTATTTTACATTTCCTTCTACGGGTTCTAAATGGGGCTTCCCATCCTTCTTGTTATCCTAAGCGGTCGCCTTTTTCCACTTCATATAAATAGATCTTGGAATGCATACAGATATTGCAACTGTACTGCATGTATGGAGGGAGTCGTGCACCCACGGCTTAGCATTCTTGTTCGGTGAACGATATGTGAGTTTTCGCGTGCTTAAGACTGGTATTTCCCTGTGACTTGCCAATTGTATACACTTTACACTACCGTAGTAATGCAGTGTAGGCTGTACTCGATATGAGAATGGCACATTTTGGCAGCCTTCCACGTAGTTAATGAGTCTGCCTCTTTAGGAAAGAAAGTCTACCAATAGATTCGTAAATAGATTGAAAGAGTGCAGAATTTGTCAGTCATATATAACAGTTATGTGTGTGCTGGATAAAGTTCAACCCCCGCCTCTTCTATTTGGTCATTTGACGCGAGAAAGTGAGAAGAAAACTTTATATTTACTAGTGGAATATATCTTTACTTCTATCCTAAGCAATAATTGTTCTGGTGGACTGAATCAAATACGAACCTCCAGACGATTTTAGGACGAGGAGTAAAGATTCAGCAAGAAAAGTCTAAGTGAAGCTCTTAATGGCAATGTTACGGTGCTGAAGGGCCGCTGAAATACCAAGGTACAAGTCAGGGTAGAATTGTGTTCATCATATTGATTTCTTCAATATCGGTTGTTTTTCTACCACTAATTCGAAGGATGAACCAGCCTGGGGAAGGATGGCTTCTCGTTTTGCGAAGATCATTTGATGGACGTTTACTACTAGTCTTCGAAATTCGTTGCTTGTCATTCTTTGACTTTGCAACTTGCAAGTGACATTGAATACATCTGCGTATCTCACCCACCTATGAGTATTCCGTGATCGATTCGATAGAGCTACACGATTGCTTTAAGGCACACACATCTCTAGACAGCATAACTGAATTATCAGTCCAGATGCATATACCTTCTCATCAACACATAGATAAGTATAGACCTCAAGTACTTTTGCAAAGGGACTATTATCATGACTAGAACTTGAGAGCAGACTCAATAGTTCGAATTTCCCTCGATTTCAGTCACTGAACTTGGTCTGCATTTTCTATTGTCAACGTGTTATATGTTCTGAAAATGCAAATGTGTGAAATATGTCATCAAGCTGAACAACCATCATCAATATTCCCCCTGCTTTGACGTTGCTGTTCTTGGCCAGTATGTGGTGGTCGTCGTTTGTACAGATTCTTTCAAGTTCATGTACTGTACAGTCGCAATCAAAAGACGACTCATTGTGACTACAGTAGTATTATACGTCCTAGGTATAGCGTCGAAGTTGCTACCTTTTCAGAGTGCAGGTCGTCCTCAAATATCGGATTTCTGGTTCATGTACAACAATTGTATAAATGGATAATGGATTCTCCTTGGGATTCATGGAAATTACAGCTCGGATGTACACAATGAGTACCGTATCGTAGAGTGCCGTAGAGTGATTGCCAAACTGTTAGAATAACGAAAAGTAAATGTGGTGCCACTAGCAACGCTGGGGCTTCTATATAGCTTCTACGTATCTTGACCATGCGCAGTAGGGCTATTCTCTCGTACCGATCCTATTGGGGCTTAGTTTCATTTTACCTCGTTTGTCTTATCCTTGCACGGTTTGATAGGGTCTTCCCCTCCTTTGTGTTTTCTACGCGGTTGCCTTTTTCTCTCTTGACCATGACGGTGTAATAACTTTTGTGTACCCACCATGGACGATGCTTATATAGTTATCCCGAAGTTTTCTCCTATATTCTGCAACATCCTTTCGCAGTGATACGCCATATTCTACCGTACTTCTAGCATATGGAATTGCTAAACCTTCTTCTTCCTCATCCGCAGCTTGTGATATCAATGCAGTCGATCAATGATGATACTTGTATTTACTTAATATAATATCTTTTTCATGATCCATAAATTGTTGATATACTTTATAACGTGGAAAAACTGTAGTGAACCTGTTTCCTATTGGTGTGAGTGGAACCTTTGGCACCGTGGAGGATAACAAGCCAGAAAAGTAACCTTTCATTTCATTTCAGTTTCTACTTCTGCTAGGGAAATTATATCATGCAGCCACCAACAGCTGAAGAACAAACCCAGTGTTCTTTTTAGTGAATTCATTTCCTAAATGGCACATGCATTACCCGATCGTCTCAAATTCAGCCGTGTAACAAAACTATGTATATCTTTACTACGGTATATAAGAAATATCCTATACATATCAATTCTTACATGTATAGAATATGAGTATTACTTCATCAAAACAACCTGGTGCAATATTTCGTATATTCGAAAGGAATTGAAGCAAGACTTAGTCAGAAACCTATCAGCATACGGAACATGATTCTGTGGACGAGAAGTATGGCCATTGGCATCCGTAATGGGAAATCTGTGAACAAGGCGTGATGGATCTCGTGGAAATTGAGAGGGGAAAGGGCATCCGCGTAGAAAACACGAAGGATGGGAAGACCCCATCAAGCCGTACAAGGGTGAGACAAAATAGGTAAAAAGTGGCTAAGGCCCCAATAGACTCGATAGTTTAGGGGAAATTGAGATAGTAAAGCTTTTAACTGACGTGAAGAACTGGTAAGAAAAGGAAGAGTGAAAGTCAATGAATCGACAGTTCGCGGCAATTTAAGCAAAGGAGCTCCTTATAGACAGGACTATATAAAATATCAGATAGAAGGAAGTTATGCCTTAATAACTGACCGATCTTGTCAGGGTGACAAGGTTCTCAAGCATGTTACATTTGACGAGATCAAAAGCGAAGAGGGCTGCTTGCGTATTATTCAAGAGCCTTCCAAGATAGAGCAAAATGCTGAATCCACATAGGATCAGAACCATCATGCTCATGATTCGAAGAACATGCCCACTGCAGTTCAAGTCCTATTGTCTGCATCATCACATGTCACTACGGAGTATTTTAGTGGAAAAGAGGACAGATGACCTCAGGGGTAGAGTGAAATGTGCCACAAATCGGAAGTTATCTTCAATTCATATGAAGGAGGACCACATGCGATGTAATACCGAAAGTTCACGATGCTTGTGAACTTGACAACAGATTTTCTTCATCATTTCACCACTCGCGAAATTCACGCAAACAGAACAGAAGGTTGGCTTATGACCCTAAGGTAAGAGTGAAAATATGCCACAATCTGTACTAAGTTATCTTCGATTCATGTCATACACAAGTAGACCACATGCAGCATAAAGGAAGTTCACGATGCTTTTGGGCGTGACAACGGTTTGCTGAATTATTGCACCATTCACGGGATTTGCGCAAAGCTAAAGTTCAAATATCAAATATTTCCCATATTGAGCTAACTTACAGTGCTGTTTGGATCTTAACTTATTCTTAAATCTCGTTCAAGGATCATGACAAATTCTCTCTCAGTCATACCAGCAAACATCAAAGCACGTCGACAGGTCAAATTTTATCCATTCAAAATAGATAAAGTGACCTCAGTTGCCTGGGAGATTCACGAGGACACTATGTATGTACTACATAGACTTGCGGCGCAATACAACGTCATGCAGCGTTCTAAGTTTGGATCTGAATTCTTTGATCATTATATAATCCAATCACCGCGAGGTTCAGTTACTTCGCTTTTGGGTCCATATCATTTGACATTCAATGACATCCTGAATAAGTAACATGTATAATCATTATATCACACAAAAGTGCAATGGCATCCTCAAGTATACAACTTGTAGTCCCAAAGTTGTATGAAGCAACCTTTAGACTGGAGGTTGAGCTTTCTGAGTCTCCTCTGTCTTGGGTCTACTTATGTGTAGCTCTCATTATCAATCATCATGCAGTTTCCCGTTACTCAACATAGTCTATGATTGCATTGTTTATCTTCAATAGTTATGAAGAAGAACATGACAACACAGTATCACCCACAACTGCTCATAAGCTTTCACATTGCTTACTATAGTAATTTCTTCCTTTAAAATGCGCGTCTTCTATTTGAATTTAATGGATGCGGTTCATGAGGAAATATTCTCTTCACTTTATAGCTATCTCACCTGAAATTAACTTCAAAATTAAAGAATTAGATTGTAATCTTCAACTCGTTTAGATTATTTTGTATCTTGTATCCTCTTCCCGTCTAGTAGGTGAGAGAATCGTGCATATTATGATGAAGATAATGTCAATAACCTCTTTACGCCAACATACGAGTTTGGTTGGTTGTTATAACAAGATTCTAAATTATTGACTTCTGAAATTTTTCATTGAATAGAATTTGCGATCTTATACTACCAAATTAAGATTCGATAATCTAATAGGCAAAACTGAGTCCAAAGGTTTGACCTGAGTTTGTGCATATCAACACGCAATATTCATGGCATGCGTTGTGTGCATGTTGCATGCATGCACATAGAATATCCAACATTCTATATTCATATTATATTAGTTTAAGTGACAGAAAATTGATTAAATATTGAAAATTAAACAACTAAATATAAGAATTTTATTATTATTATTTTAATTTATGACATCTAAATTTAAATATTAAAAATAGTAACATGGATAACTTGGAATAAGAAAAAATATTAAATATAGTGTTATTCTGTTGAGTAAATCCAAGTTATCAGAATATAATATAATGAGAATGACGTCCCACAAAGGAGAAAGTCCATTTCATATTTAATAAATCATTCCAAATTCCATCACTTTCCAAAATTTACTATTTGAAACTAAGGGCTTGCTTGGACAACTTTGTCCCGAATAAAGAGGATAATAGCGAAGTAAACACCTTCCTAGTAATGATTACTCCCTATATACAAAACAAGCTTAAGCTGCAATTGATCCTTTCCTATTTTCTTCTATTTCGTAATTTTCTGGCGAGTGTGTTGACTCTGCGCAGGATATCAATTTCGTCTATACTTGGGAATAGAAGTGACAACGACAATGATGTGTTACATTTCAAATTTCTCCTCATGTATCAGATGTTGCGAAAAGTGTAAGTAGACAGCAGGGCGGACTAAGTTAAACGGAGAAGTGCAGAACAATTAATATATCCAGTGTACCTTTACATACGTTTAGAGACCAATTGCTGCTGTTCATGAAAGAATCAAGCTTTTCAAAACTGTTCATCAAACTAGACTCGACGTCATGAGAATCTTGACTCTATTAAGTATAAGGACATTTGATTCTTGTCATAACTAATACAAATAGAACGGCAAAGGAGTACCGAACGGTTGGAAAGAGTTGTCTACATTCCAATTTCCATACAATGACTTCATAACACGTAAAATATTGTTCTAGAGATCCACAATCAGATGTCTTTATCATTTCTAAAATCCTTTCAACCAACTCAGCCCTTCTACATGTATTCAATTAAATTAATTAATTAAACCAGAAGGCTGTTACACGATATGAGAAACCATATGTGCCGGAAAACGCATCAAACTTCGCAAATCAGATAACGCAGCATGGTTGATGAAACGATCAATGAAAGAATATTCTATACAACTAAGATCAATTCTCCAATTACTTTACCTGTATCTTCTAATGGTGGAGGTACGGAAAATGTGTAAAAGCACCATACTCCTTCGTCGCACTTAGGAGTGCATTTCAGGATTACTTGTAGTATTTACTAAAAGTTTGTCACTGCTGCTCTTCAAGTAAGAACCTCATGTCACCGAGAGTCATGACATATGTCCAGTTTTAGACAAGAATTTATAGCACCTGCATATTAACTCTTTACACTATAAAATGTGGCAAAAAGCAGGTAACGATGGTACAGTGAGAGGAATTAAAACTTATGACCTGGACGACAAGACTGGGAGTAGTTCTATCCTGTTATGAAGTCTTGTTCATAAAAGAACGCAATGTCACCTGAAAAATGAACACTTTTACTTTTCGTCCTCGTGGAACTATTGGCAAGGGCCCTAAAGTATTGGGTTGCGTAAGTTTCATGTAGCAGACTTAGTTAATTCTCGGTTCGTCTCTTAACTGTTATCCATCTTTATACCCCTTATTTTTCGTCAGTTGTTGGTCAGGCTCATTAAACTATCTATTCTGTTCGTGTTTAGGTCGAAGCCGTTGGTAGATCAGCACGCAAGAAATCGTGGATATATTCATCTTCGTTCAAAACTAGAAGCCCTACATGATTCTTCTACTGATTCTCCAAAGTCGAGCATTCAGTAATTCTTCATTCCCTCATAAAGCCTCTGATACATAAACCAACTCACTTTTGAGATGCCAAGTCAAAAGATTTTGAGAGCAATCGTTGTTTTCCTCTCTATCTATAAGCTCCTATGGTGCATGCATAATATTCGTCAATGGTTAATCCCGTACTGTACGTGCATGCACAAAAGTGTGTTTGAACCACAACCTTCAAGACATTCGTGGGCTACAAGCGTCCCTGATCATGAGCTACCATTCACATCCTATTACTGTTATTCCGAGGAGATGGTTGATAACCAATATGGACTGAGAGCACTCTCAACAGGCAACAAGTAAGGTGAAAAGGATGAACTTGTCGCCTGTTGACGTGCTGCACATGCAGAGGGAGCACGATGGAATCTGGACTTGGAGAAAACAATTCAGACAGTTGGATTTAGGTGTCGCATATCCTCAGGTTTGCGATTCGCTCTAATTGTTCTCTATACACACTGAATATTCATGCAATATCTTATCCATGCTGCAGGACCATTATTTGGAGCTAAATCCAAGCTTTACAGTAATTAAATTTGACAATGTTGGATTATATGATTAGATGATTGACAAATGCACCTAGGAGTTGGTGCATTTGTCCACGGGCACTGTCTTTGTTAACATCGTCGGCATTGTTTGGGATAATCCTTAAGCTTACCGAGATAATGTAATGACTTTAAAAGTGAAGGCAATGTACATTGGAATCGGAAGTCAGGTGACTTTTGTGCAGAGGGATCTACTCTTTATTCACGTCAAATTAGCTTGCAGCCGACAAGAACGTAAAGCGTGATTCCGAAGTGTCTTGAATTGCAGCTTTACGTGAAGAGTAGAAAATTCCATGTTCCCAGTTGCAGTTTTCAATGGCTTCTGTGCTGGTGTCCTCTAAGTTATCAGATGTTCCTTCACTACAAGATACAAGACAAAGAGTAGAGGACGTAATCTGAGTGGGCCACCGTAATCAACTAGCAGTCAGGAATTCTTGCTCATGTTCTTAACACTTGGCACCAATCAATTCGTAATCATGGAACAAGGCCGTAATGCATGTGCGAAACCTAAAACAACTTAGAGAAACTGGAAATTGCTCCCGTCCAGGAATGAGAGGAGAGGAACTACGCCTTGCGATTTTACTGAGAGATGTCCCCAACGACCTAGGGTTTTAATGTTCTGTTGCAATTTGGGATACAGATGGATTTACCGTTTACAGAACAGCGCAGAAACAACCATGCTCATGTCAAATACGTAGTGTGCCAGGGACTCAGGTTGCGCTCAGTTTTTAGTGAACTG
Organism: Lunularia cruciata; assembly: GCA_948567375.1. NCBI lineage: Eukaryota > Viridiplantae > Streptophyta > Marchantiopsida > Lunulariales > Lunulariaceae > Lunularia > Lunularia cruciata. Next base: position 6,368,826 of record OX419760.1, on the reverse strand, counting down.
TTTCAAGAGCTAGAAAATGAGATTTCGATAGTCTACTGCTTGGCAGGTAAGACCACCAGCACTTTCAAGCAGGGAAGATAAAGCCTTCGGAATGTACTCGGGAACAATCACCCGTTATTGTGTTTCTTATTTAGACACTGAGAACAGTTTCAGAATCTGCAATATAATGGCCGACATTGGCACCGATTATATTGTGTGAGAATGTCCCAACTTGCTCAAATCAACTTTAATTCAATATCCCCAACAGAACACCACGTAAAGATAGTGTAAGCAGCAAACTGAGTTATGGAAGATGACATATTGTGACACAATCACAACATCCATAAAAAGAAGCGATCGGACTCAAGTACTTCGATAAAGTAGATGCAGCACAATGACCTGTCAAATTGAGAGGGTAACATGCTTACTGCGGCAGTTTCATCTTGCGACGCCGAGTTCATTAGCGCTATTGGACACGTGCATACGTACTGGTAGACATGAAGCGAGGGCGAGGGCGAGGGTGAGGTCGCACTCAGTGCGATCCATGGCAGGCGAATCAGAAAATTGGCTGGAGCTATCCATGTGATCGAGGAATTCCACTGAGTTCTGATGCGAGGACAAACATAAAAGTCGGAGTGACGGTGAAATGACCGATTTGAGAGTGATCACTGTAGACGTTTGTCACAAGCGGGTATCATAATTAACGAGCTGGGTTACTCGAGGCAACGCACATGAACAGGAGAATCTGTAAATCCTCCACAGCCTGAATTGTTTACAGAACAGAGATTTGAGGCGTCTACGAAGTGAACTTGAACGTTGGCCCACCTAAATCTGGACAAGCGTGGAAGTTGGGGCCTCTTGTCTTGAACTGATTGGAGTTGTAAGAAGGTTCCATGGCCAATCCGACAATTGTCATGTCTGCCACTCTCTCCGGTCGGCAGACTAGATTAAACATCTGGTTCACCTTTTGAGAAACACGATGGACCATATTCATCTCTAACAAGGTCACCTATTATGCTTCACTGTCCTGCACGATTAGTAAATCTTTGTTGACTAAAAAAGTGGAGGAAAGCCACTACAAGGTCGGAGCACAAAGATTGAGTGCCGTGCATGCAATGCTCTCCTGTTCCGCTGATCCTTGCTGGCAGGCCAGCCATTCCTGGAAGGACGATAACCAGCTCATTTCGATGTGACTGGCAGGTTGGAACTCTTAACGACAGTGACGGGTTCCAGAGAATACCTGCAGATAGAGAGATCCTGCACATAACGAAGGCAGTTGCGCGGAACGAACCCGGAACGAATTTTTGGGCCATAAATTGGGAATATTTGCCATTCTCCTTAAGATAAACTGGTATATATACTAGGGTAGGATTGACCCAATATGCGGATTGATTTAATGCGTCTGTAATCGAGGTCTACGTCGCAACCCTCGGTGGCCTAGTCTCTAAGAAGATAGACGATTCGATCTCGTCTATCTATCTACCTAAGAGTCTAGATCGGACACCCAGGACTTTACAGTCAATCACAGTCACCAGGCGGTTCAATCTCGACGGAGTGCCTACCGTCTTGAATTCTAAGCGACATATCTTCCCGAGGTGCTCCTGATATCAATTGACTTCTCCTTCTGATATAAGACTGGAATTTGACATTTTTTTCTTCTTTTTCTCTATACTAATTGTTTACGCTAGCTAGTACTGACACCGACTCTGTTTACAGTTTTTTGGCTTCTCATATCCAGAAGGATATATATGGTGACGCGTTTGCCAAGTGACATAAGTTGAATTCATACCCACAGGTAGGCAACGAAGAGTTCAAGCCTTATACATTCGACTTCACCACTGTGACAAGGTAGACGATTCAATCCGGTGTCAGTCTGTAATAGATTACAATAGGACGTGATCTCGAGTGTGGCCAATGAGTTTCTCATGTCCTAGAATCCTGGACCGGACGCTTTTTCCAGGTATTTGCCACGTGCAGCGAGAGATATGGATCCCAGGAGAATGAAGCATCTTCCAGCGTATATCTGCATCGCATTAAAGCTCAAAAGCATACGATTAATATCTCTATCAAGCCGCAGCTGTTCACCATAAAGAACAACATTGCTATCCGATGTGAGAAACAATGATTTGTTTTCTCACTACTGGACTCGAAATCCGGATCGTTGGTTTGCGTGATCTTCTGCTATGATCAGCAATTTGAGTGTTTTCAACAGTACGTTGTACCAGCACTTATCGATGATCTTGCCCCTGTTGAAATTCACTACGAATGATTCTGAGCAGCGGGAATTTCAATTTCAACTGTGAAGAGGATATTTCACTCTTACCCACATCGCATCTCATGATCTACCATCATTCCGATGAATTTCTTGGTAGTATGAAACATCATACTCGAGGGATGATAGTATAGAGAGACTCAGGAATGATTCCAGTTTAATTTTTATACCCTTGACTTATGCCATCCATGTACTAGTCACCGAACGTGCACCAATGAATGCTATCCTTGATAGACCCCGCACGGGTGAGGGAATCGTTCGAACTGAAGTGTATACGTAAGGTAATGGTAGACAAGCCATTTAGACGCGCGTGTATATCACTCGTGTTCACAGTACGTTGCATTACGTGCAAGAATATGAAGGTTCGGAGGAACCCAACGAGGGACAGATCAACTTGATGATGAAAGCTTCAAGTCAGGCCTAGGCATTTCGTTCCGTAATCGATGTAAATTAAATTAGTAGTCTCCGAAAAATCTTGGAGGTCTGCGGGGAATTGCTTCTCTCATCATGTAAACGAATACCATCATGGACCCTAAATTCCCTACTTGCACAGGTCAAATACATTCTCTGTTGGGTGGATATAACTAGAATCACGGAGTTTCGCATTCTCAAGGTACAAGGATCAGTGTTCAATGCATATGCTGCTGGGCAATGAATACCATCTGGAAGAACGTGCTCAGCCAACTGAACATGTTCGAACACAATCTACGGAATGCTGATTTTAAGTAGCTTATATCAGCTTGACCAGCTTGTGCTTTCGAACCTCGCGTAAATTTCATACCGACTCACGCGCAAAGAGGCTGAATTCTCAAAAGTATTCGTTGAATTCTCAGCATATAGCATGGTACAGTGTGTCAATTAATCATTCATATCCCATCTCGAACTTGAGTCTGACGAACAGTTAGTTCCAAAGTAGACAACAGGTTCCTGTACAAGGAGGTTCAAGCTTTGATTTACTATCTGTATTATCCATTTCATATACTGTAACCACACAGTTAGAAGCTACTTTGAGAGAGAAGGCATCAGAATCTACACTGCCACTTCAAAAAGACAAATACACCAGGAGCACTTTGCATTTAAGTATGGTCTCAGTTTTCAGATCTATAATGATCGTTTCCGGCCTGTAAAATAGATCGTTTCCAACCTGCTCAGACACCTTAGGTGCGGTTGGGCAGATTCCTCTTATCGATACTATTGAGGCTTAGCACCCGTTTACCCCCTATGTCTTTTCCTTTTGTTTCTTGTATGGAGTCTTCCCATCGTTCTTATGACACGCGGTCGCCTCCTTCTTACGTTTCCGGCGTGCAAAATAGGTAATATATGGTTTGTGTACTTTAGCAAAGATTTTCGTATATTTGTAACTACTCCTTCAAACACGTTGTTTACTCAAGTGACTAGTATCTCTGGAATCCTATAGCTACGGCAGTATTAGATTTCTAAAGTCGTTCACTACTAAGGTCAGAAAGTGTATGCATCGGTCGGACATGTCTATCCTTCAACATCGATCAAAAAATATCAAAAAGATGTACTGCATCAGAGATGGAAATATTATGGATCAGAACGTTTGTTTTAACGTACCGCTAGCCAGAGAACAACGGTGAGCCACTTTCCTCAGGTGCTCTGTATAACGTCAGTCGGGATACCTAACAGCAAGTATTGAGCAGTATCTACTATACAGAAACTGAGCTACTTCGAAGAATTGGAAGTTGGATAAGTTGACAACATCTCAAGTAATCTAAATTTCGAGACCACTATGGGAGTAGCAGTTTCGGAATTCAGCATTTGAAGCAACCCAGGCGAGTAGATATTTTACTCCGCCTGAGTTGTAAGTACATGTACTCGACCAACGAGCTGTGATATCACAAATAAATGGCAGAGTTTACAAAACATTTTCTAATAACGCAAGTCTCAGCTGCAGGTGAACCTTCATTTGTTTTGCAGTTGTCAGTGCGTTCCAGGAATGAGTCACTATAACTAACAAGACTTCAGGCGAACTTTAAGCTTCCAGCTGGGTTCGTGCCACTAAACTCGCGTGGGAAGATCAACTTTGGAGCCTGCAGGCTGTTGCTTTGCACCTTCACTTAGATCAGGGTATTTGAAGACGTTGAATTATGAAGAGCAGGTTACAATATGCCGTTGTCAAAGTGCTCATTATCTAGTACGGTACAGATGTCTTAACCGAAAGTGGAGCTCCAGGCATCCTCTATATAGATTCAATTCCTTGTCAAACTGACTCTTCTGACAATCAGACTAACCATAACTGCATTCAGAAACTGAACTCTCCGGACGCTGCCGCAAGTGCATGCGATTTAGTCCGTAATTGTTATGCATTCTTTTCCCTGCAATCGATGACATAAGCAGGATGGAAAGGGTGATTCATCATTTCGGAGGAAACCTAGACTTAAATTCTCAAGTGTGTGGGTAAAAGGTTGCTGTTGGTCCCTCCACATCCTTTATTAGACGAACGATTGCCTCAGCTCAAAAGGTGCCCGCAATTTTTGTGTCAGTGGCTTCAACTGGAATATCACTTGTGAAGGCGATAGACCGGAACCGGAACTAAATTGAAATTGAAATGGATGGTCATTCATTGCGGATCTATGACCTGCCCCATATAGAATCATTAGAATAGAATATCACTAACGGACTCTTGGAATGGAGATTTTCCTTGTACACAAACTCGTACAGTTATCATTACAAAGAGCTTTCCGTCGATCCATGACTGCTGCTTTGCACATTCGCTTCTACTAGTATCCACCAGTGCTGCGCGTACACTGATCCTACTTTCATCATCACATCCCCGCCGTGATCTCTGACAGAGTTCTCGTGTCCACAAAAATGCTAGCGTGTTATTAGGTCCCTGCAGCTCAAACGAAACCAATGCAATTGGGTGAGTCTTTCTCCTGACACGAAGTCCTCTCCAGAACATGCTTTATTTCCCTTTTCCTCCTGTGATACTAAGATGGTGGGAGTGCAATAACGTGAATTCCAAGGTAAAGTCCATAGTACCAGATCAAGGTCATGCTCATCTACTAGAAGCTTGGACGTTCTCGCTTTTGCTGCATGGTCTTTGTTACGTAGAGGTTATGCAGTGAAGGGTAAACTGAACAACTCTAGATTTAAAGTTACACCGGGCAAACAACATGGGATGGGCAGTTGACTTGAATATCGCTTCATCCCATGCGATTTACTAAGTTAACGTTCAGATCAGGCACTTGCAGTTGAAGAACGGTCAAGTCTAAAGAGAAAACATGTTGTAGTCTCTGTGTAAATCTTGACTTTGTAAGTAGATATTGTTATAATTGCCTTGCATTTGTAGCACCAAGAATACTCGTCGAAGAAATTCCTGGCAGTGCATTACATCCTTTAATTTTGCTTCGCGTGAGCCTTGAGCGAATTCATGGTCACTTCCCACATCTCGCAGTATGTAGTACCTGTTCTCGAATTGACGTTACAGCTTTCTGTAGCAAATTGACACGGTGTCTACTTGTAACATATATCTGCTCCTTCATACTTCCACTTAGGTGGGATCACAAACTCTTTTAATCAAAAGGATGATGTACGTTCATGTATTGGGCAATATACTTCACTTCTCAATACTTCATTTCAGGTTTCTAAACTTTCTCACATCGAGAATAATCCGAACGAAAACAAGATTATTATCTGTAATTATATGTAATTATAATCCTGAGGTGAATCTCGATAGCTTTATTCAGAGGATTATGCAATGGATCCAAGCTGAAAGCATTTGATGTAAGTCTTTCTGGTCATTAAGTCTAGCTCAAGCTGAAGGCATTTGATGCAACTGTTTCTGGTTATTAAGTCTAGCTCTATGTTGATAATCCTTGACCAAAATTGAAAAAATTTATTATCTCTGTATAAACTAGAACTTTTGAGCACTAAAAAATCATTATTTCATCTGAATTAATAGTCACTCCATCAACTACAACTACGTTTGACACTTAATGATTATTACTTTATCTTCTTTGACCATATTGCATTTTACTACTATGAGAGTTACTGAAGTTTCAGGATTTATTTTTACAATTTGTGAAAAGCCCACTTTTGTAGCCTACAATTGGGGGACCTTGTTCCGTGTCTCCCTTTCTACCCCAATAGACTTTCTCTAGAATCTCAAACTTGGAAATCCAGATAGATCTAATGTTGAAATTTTGGAAAGTCAATTTATCTAAGAACATATGGGAAATGAAAGCAAAAGCCATTCAAACAACGGGAAATCTAAATTATGCTTGTGAAGAGTGCACAAGAGAAATGTAAGCATATTTTAGTAAATTGAATTAAATAGAGACAATGATTAGATTAAGTGAATCTAACAATACGAAGTAAAGACATAGTTGAAACGTCTTACTAGCAACACCTGAAGAGAACTGGTATGCTTTGCGTAATCATAAGGAAGAGGCGACAGATTTAGCATCTAAAATAGAAAGTAGAGCAAGAACCATAGAGCTAAAAGTAATCTCCAAAGCATTAGTTAAGGATGATGCTGAAATTTCCTTGTAGATGATGGTGCATATGACATATTGGAGTTGAAGCTTGTGTAGCTAGTATCATATGCTATAGAAGCTAGGGTAGCACCTAGGCGCAGCTTTAGTTAGTGTTAAAGCACTAAGTGCTTATATACAGGTCTTACCTTTGAGTGAGAAGAGTTCCAATCCATCAAAATGTTCGTGACATTGAAGAGTACAAGCATGTGAGAGCAATAGTGGGGAGGCAAAGCCAAGCAGCACATCCAAGTGTTTCATTGGTTAGTACGCATCAAAATTGAGCAGCAAGGATGTAAGAGCAACCATCCGGAAAGGTCAAGCCAAGTAGCATGTCCAAAGTATTCAATTAGTTACCTCCTGCATACTAGCCTGTCAGTAATCCATTCCTCATATCAATTGATTATTTATATAAGAAGAGGAAGTTTGCATATGTGCTTTTAGTATTTTCTTAGTACTCCTAGTGTTTTGTAATTGATGTGAAAATTTGCATCAATCTTATTACAATTTTCAATAGGTTATAGGCCTACATTTCTCAGCAAGCCAAGAGTAATAGAAAATTATTCTTGGTGTGAGTGAGATTTGATTGAGATTGAGAGACTAGAAGAGATCTTCCAGATCTTAGAGTAGATTTGGATACAATGTGAACAGTAGCAATATGAGAGATATAGCGCACTTTGGTATATTCAATGTGGAGAATATTTTGATTTGGAAATTGAATATGATGATCATATTCAAGTCAAAGCGACTTAGTGTGTCATAAATCTGACAAAGACTTGACGATTAGTACCTACTAGTACTTGGGATCTCAACAAATGGAGAAGAGATAGATTGGTGGAGCAAGAATGATGCTACAAAAATAAAATAAAATAAAATTATATATATATATATATATATATATATATATATATATATGTGCAGCTTTAGAAGAGAAGCATTTATAGAGACCAATGTAAAATTGCAAACCAAATGTGGACTAGATTGATTATGTTACACAACAATTTGCTTCAAAGAACAAGAACATTCTCCAACAAAGATGCTTTTAGGTAATATGAAATTGGGAGAGATAATAGGTTCTATAACTCAAGTAGAAACTCCTGCTAGCTAGTTAAGTAACCTTAGTCTAAGAATATACAATTCCTCAAGGTTAATTTTGTAGTTTTCCATAAAGTTATCACCATATAATAGCAACTTGTGGTTATGTATCTAAGGAGCAGCAAACCATCAAGAGACTCATTGTAAGACTAAACAAGGAAAAACTCTTGAAAAAAATGGGGAGAAAAAAAAGAAGAGTTCATGAGAGAGAGCCTTTCTAGTTGTTGATAGAAGAAGCAATGGATGTAACTACTAGGAGGAATTCAAAAGAAGACAAACATTTCTCAATTGAAGAATAAAACAAGCTATAGCAAGTGCAGCAAGAAAGTGTACTATGCAAGGGAATGAATAGGTGAGAAAAACCTCCCAAGAAGAAAGCCCCACCTTGTAGCTAACCTTAGAATCCAAGCCAATGCTCTAATGACAAAGAGTTTTTCATTTGCTGCTAGCTCTAGCATTGCCATGCATATTGATCAACACCCAGCAAATGATATTTAGTATGCTTGATGGAGAAGCTTTAGAGCACATGATTAATACATAAGACTGGTTCCAAGATTCCACAAGGATTGAAGAAGTGCAATGGTTAATGTATGTTGCTTATGATTGTAAGGTTTGGTTTTCTAGAGTAGGAGACATCCCAAATTCTTGTAAGATGGTGAAAGAATACAAGAATGAGTTATGAATTCTCTATATTGTATTCAGGAGTTGAAGTGAATCCTATTTAGCATTGGTCCAATAGACAAAAGCATCCAAACCACCTACACCAAAGAAGGGTGCTACATGGAAAAAGATGGTGCAATGGTAATGATGGGGGTTTGTGACTCAAAGCTCTACAGACTTCCCATCAAATTTACCAATATGGGTAACATTTCCCAATCTAACTCTATTGTTGCAAGCAATAGGACAATATAGAGGTTAGGAAAGCAAGGCATATGGTTGTGGTCTGCTAAATCCATACTATAACAAATGAGGATGAACAAAGGCAAGAAGAAAGGCCTCATTTGGTTGAATTTTGCCAAGTTCTAATCAATTTCCAAGTGGTAGTTGGTCAAAATCAAATACTTGCTAATACAAAGTTATAGTCAAGGCTTTGAGGTACATGGTTATTGTCTACTAACTCCATATTATTACAGGTGTAGATACAAATTGGCAAGAATAAAGGCTTCATTTGGTTGAATTTTGCCAAGTTATAGTCATATTACAATAGTAGTGGTCAAGATCAAAGACTTGCCAATACAAAAGTCAACTTGTTGGCATGAGACTTGCCAAGTCATAGTCAATTTCTGCTGGTAGTCTGTCAAAATCAGGCCACTTATCAATAATGTGTGCTGCAAGATTGTATTCCTAAACTAGTCCCTTAGGTGATTGGTCTACCCCAACTTTTTGTCATAGAGACTAGGGGTTTCATATCTATATTTATGTCCCTTTGGCTAGGAAAGGACATTTAAACTCACCCTTGGTGATCATGGTAATGTAGAAGTCAATAGGTGCTCCCTTTATATCAAAATGCAAATGGTGGAAAAGTAGATCCAATTAGATTTTTGAGAAGAAGAGTTACCATTTGGATTTCTTGTGATGGACCTCCTCCTTTCTTTACTTCTTGTTTGTATGCCATATTTTTTTGAGACACTTTAATATTTGGAGTATTGGAGCTCTGGTCATCTTGGTAGTGAGGCTAGAGTGATGACAAGCTAGAGTACTTATGTTTCTCTCTAGTGAGGAAAGATCTACATACCATGAGAGTGTGTGTTGTGATAGAATGTTACAAGTTGCCCTTTGCTCTAGTACAATTGTCACAAATAGAGGTACTTAGGCAACATTAGTAGGTGGTGTTTGGCTATTGGTAGTAGTGACATGTAGTCATTGTGGTTGCAATGATTGTGGTGCATTATGATGGTGGATTTTTGGGGATTCCAAAAGGCTTTTGCTACAATATGCAATGAGTTTATGTAGAGTGTTATTTGGTATTAATTGGTATCTTAGGTTCCAATGAGGGAGGAGATTTATTCTAGTGCCAAGTTGATACAAGAACAAGTTGAGAGTTCACACTATTGTTGTAAGACATGGCCAAGATTTATGGTGCCTCCAAAGAAATTGAAGAGCTTGCAAGAGTTCTGATGGAAGGTTGGAGAGAGTTTATGCAAGGTATACACTTGCATAAGGTGGTTGATCAATTCCACTCAAGGACTACTAAGGCATAGGCTATCCAATTCTGGTATGGGATATTGAACAAGGAGTTTCAATATAGGGTATATGATGCTATGTTAGTAAAAGCTACTTCACCAACATTGATGGTGGTCTTTGGTTTGGCAAAGCATATTGAGCTCAACATGGTGGAGGAGAAAGTGATGACCTTTGGATATTGTAGGAAGACTTGATCCGCAATAGTTACTTCTTTTAGATTGCAATAGAGTTCACCACATCATGCTGGCTTTTGAGGGCAGAGTTGACACACCCAATCTCATGGAGCAAGTGGAAGCCATAGTGCATATAGACCCTTACACTCATTTTGTGGTTAGTAGCAACCAATGAGTGGTAGTGTCGCTTGTTGGACTTGTGGTTGAACTTGTGGTTGAACTCATTACAAGAGAGAGTGCACCTAGGGTAGTGGGCATGATACCTCTGGAGAAACTTTGCCAACCTAGAGGCAATATGACCATTGCCAAAAATTTGGTCCTATTGTGATCAATGCTTTGACTTAATCTTGGATGAAAAAGTGTAAAAAGTTAGATATTGAAATGGCCCAAAAGACTTGGTCATCTTAATCTTATCTACATCAAGAAGATTGAGAGAGAAGGACTAGTATAGGGAATTAATCTAAAACTAAAAGAGCCTAAAGATTTTTGACTACTAGGCTCTTTTGGCCTTATAGTGAAAAGTCTTTTTACTATGATGGATGTGCTTAGGAAAGCAATATAGATTACCTTTTGCAAAATCTAGCAAGAGCAAAGGCAAATAGATAGTTGGAGAATTCTTCTATAGTGATGCTTGTGATCCTAAAGTATGAGGTCAATATGCAGATCTAGATATTACCTCCTCTTCAAGGATAATACTAGTGGTTTAAGATTTAAGATTTTTCTTCAAAGAGAAGTCACAAACTCTCTCTTGCTTCAAAGGACTCCATGTACAAATATAAACTCAATGTAGAGTGAAGATCAAGAAACTACAATCTGAAGAGGAGGTGAATATATTTAAAAGGAATTTTCTTGATTTGTATAGTTTTGGATTAGTCTATGAACTTACATCACCTTACAGTCCAAAGTAAAGTGCTATTTAGAAGAGAGATCATCGAATAGTGTTTGAAGTACCAAGAAGTATGTTGCTTTTTAGCAAGCTGCCTAGAGAGTTATAAGCATAAGAAATGGGAGGTGTTACACATACTTTGAATAGAGTTTTCAATAGAGTTTGAGAGAAAACTACTTATAAGATTTGGAATGGAAGTTCAAACTATCAATAAAGGCTTTGGATTCTAAACTATCCAAATGGACAAGTGATAGTTTAGAATCCAAAACCTTTATACAATGGGATCAAAAGAAGGGACATCATGTTCAAAGGAGCTACCCAGTCATTGACAATAATAGATGCTAAACTCAGATGTAATTACTTCCAAGAGAGATAGAAAGAAAGCCAATGCTAGAATTAGAATTGATGAGATAGAAGTTTATAAAGAGTTTCCACAAGCTTCTAGGGAGTCTACAAAGGAGGCTATAGAAGCATCTATAAGTAAGACTAAAAATTTTATACTTCAAGTAGAGAGTGAAGATAATAAAAAACCTGATTAGCAGATGAACTCAACTTCAACCATTCGAGATGGTGAGAATTATAGAAGTGGAAGAATGAGAAGACCACCAAGAGACTCAATGAGTTAGATTACAATAAGACATTGTTGCAACTAAAATTTAAGGAGATATAGATGCAAATCTTTTTTATTTCCATGATGCATTGCAATCACCATAGTGGGTGAAGGCCATGGATGGGAAATCAAGTCATCAAAGAAACACAAGACTTGGAAGCTAACAACATTGCCAAAAGGAGCAATTTTTTTTATGTAAGTGGGTTTCTAAAACCAAGCTTGATGCTAAGTGCAACATCTCAGGACATATTGCTAGACTTGTAGCCAAGGATATTCACAACTTGCAAGAATCAACTATGAGAAGATATTTGCTCTAGTTAAGTTTGATTCTATTAGATCTGTTCCTTTGCACATCATAAGACACAAAAATAGCTCAATTTGATATCAAGATAGCCTTTCTTAATGGAGATATGCATGAAGAGATTTACATGGAGCAACCATGAGGATACAAAGAATCTAGAAAGGAGAAGAGTGTGTACAAATGGCTAAAGAGCTTTTATGGCTTGAAGTAAGCCTCAAGGAACTTGAATTAGAAGTTTGATAGTGAGGTATAGGTTTCAACTATTACTTTTTTTATCCTTATGTGTAATTTAGATCTCAGATAATTCTTATCTTTGTCAATAATGGATTGATTTTTTGACAAGATAAATCTCACATTGCTACCATACTAGATTACCTTGCCAGAGAGTTGAAGTTACACATGGATAAGAAAAGTGCTATATAGAACTTTAGATTTTGATGACAAAGAGAATCTCAAATTTATATTGACTCAAGAAAGATACATAGACTCAATAATAAATTGGTTCATCTCCAAAATTATAAAATGGTTCAACCTTGGAGATGTATATCTGATTGCTACACTTACATATCTACAGTTTGATTACAAGTGGAAGAAAGAAACCAATTAGAGCACCATACCAAGAGGCAATAGGATTTTAGTGTATGTTATGATATGTACAAGACTTGACATAGCTTATGTTGTTAGCATAGTGGCAAAGTTTAGTTCTAATCCTTCACCTCAACAATGGGAAGCAATGAAGAGAATTTCAAGTACCTCAAAGGTACTTTGAATTATAGATTAGAATTCAGTAGAGGGTGAAATGTTTCTAATACACTAGTAAGGTCTTGTTCTACTAATTTTGCAAGTGACTTAAACAATAGAAAATCATACAGTGGTATTCATGATGGATGGTGAGCTATTAAGTTGTTAGTAATTCTTGTCCCAAGATATTTACATATTAGCAAAAAACACACTCATAAATTCAACATTGATTCACTTCAACATGATATATGTGGTTCACTTCCTATTCTAGAAGCCACATCCTTGGTTGAACACTTTTGTAAATTATTTATATAAGCATCATATATATATATATATATATATATATATATATATATATATATATATATATATATATATATATAATTCATTATCATCACTAGTCAATTCAGTCCTCGTGAATACTCTGACGAAGTGGGTGTTTATTGCCTTGACTCAAGGCTTGTCCGGCCCTTGGTCATCTTAGCTATCAATTAGAAATCACTTCTACTATCAATCAGTAATTAGCGTTCATTTCTAAATTAAATAGCAAGATAGACTAGACAATCTCCACCTTGGCTTGTATTCTATCTAGCGAATAAAATTTCAAAAAGTATTTATGTCATCCCAATCAACAACATTGAATGGTAAGAAATTTCATGCAGAATTTGGACTTCTCAATAGGAACAAGTTTAAACATATCAACTGCATTCATCTTTTGTAGATTGATCTCTCCACTTGTCATAGCTTTCTTGATAAAGTGGTGTTTTAGATTGATGTGCTTTGTTCAAGAATTGTATATTTTATTCCTAGCCAATAGAATAGTGCTTTGGTTATGAAAATAAAACTTGGACTTCATTTTTGGGAGCCATAAATCCTTGGCTAATCTTTATAGTCATACAACCTCTTTAGATGCCTATGTTGTTACAAAATATTCTACCTATATGGTTGAAATAGCAACTATAGGTTGGAGGGTTGACTTCCAACTCACAAGACCAACAACAATTGTAGACAAAAGTTTGGTTGTAGAACTCTTCTTGTCCAAATCTTTTTTTGGCAAAATCAACATCTACATACCCTATAATTACTCCCTTTTAATCCTTCTTCATTGTCAAAGATAATGCCAAAATCCACTGTCCCCTTCAAGAAAAAAGCTATCCACTTCACTACTTTCTAATGTTGCTTCCTATGATTTGCCATACATAGACTTACTATACTTACTTTATATGAGATGTTCAGTTGACCGCATGCCATTGCATACATTAAACTCCCAACATCACTAGCATAAGGAACATTTGACATTAAGCTCTTCTTCTCCTCATTTGAAAAAAATTGTACCAATGATATCCTAAAATGATTTACCATTGGATTACTCATGGGGTTGGCATTTTCCATGCCAAAACATTCATGTAATTTTTTTGATTATATCCTTTGAGACATCCATAATTTTTCCTTGCTCCTATCTTGATGGTAAAAGACCAAGACCAAGGAGAGAAATAAGAGAATGAAAGATCATATTGGGACACTTGAATGTGGGAAAACTCCAAATGCTTAGCATGAGCTTTGGCTCTTGAGAAGCTTCTTAAGAAACTTCCTTCTTGAAGCTGTCTACTTGGCATGCAAGCTAAGCTGATTGGAAATTTCTAGAAGCTTCCTTTTAGAAAATACTTACTTGGAGTGCAAGCTAAGCTAGTGGGAATCTTCCCAAGAAGCTTCCTAGATACTTCTAGGATATTCTATGCTAATTTGGCCTATTCACTACTTCATTAGCCTTGACTAACTTCATCGTTAAACTCCATATTGTTACATATTCCGCCACTACTAGTTGGTGACGTACTCGTCGCCAATGAAGCTTCAAACTCTTGGATGGCCAATTATGTATTCTGGAGATGAAAAAGAGGTTCCCATGTGGCATCATGAAGGGAATACTCTTTCCAAAGGACCTTGTACTCCGTATGTTGTTGACCGCCTTGTTGAATGTTGTGATGCGCAAGGATATAGTCAACTTTGTACTCCTCATGATCATTGATAGGGACAGGAGGAGGAGGAGGTTGGACTCAAGAGGAAAAATAAGATGGGTTAGGAACAAAGGCTTTCAACTTAGAAACATGAAAGATAGGATGGATGTGTATATGACAAGGCAAGGCAAGTCGATATGCAACAAGAGAGAAAATTTAGGTGACATCAAAGGGTCTTATCCAATTAGGGACAAGTTTATGAACTTGGGTATCAAGTGAGAGAGGGAGGTTATTGGATGAGAGCATGGCCTTATCACCAACTTGAAAGCTGAGATCATGACGATGGTGATCTGCATATTGTTTTTGTTGATTCTGAGCAACAAGGAGATGAGATTTGGCTTGTTGGAGGGATTGGAAGATGGCGGTCAAGAAGGTAGAAGTATGAGGGGCATGAGATGGAGGAAGAGCAAGAAGGGAATCTAGAACAAGTGGGTCTTGGCCAAAATTAACAAAGAAAGGAGAGAATTTAGTGCTTGCCTATTTAGAATTATTATATCCAAACTCTACAGTTGCAAGACATTCATCCCAATTGGTATGGTGAATGTTGATTAAGGCATGAAGCACAAAGCATATCTTCCAAGGTGCAATTTTCACGTTCAGTTTGTCCATCAGTTTGAGGATGATAGGCCATGGATAAAGCAAGCTATGTGCCAAGTATCTGGAAGAGTGCTTGCCAAAACTTTCCATTGAAGCGAGGATCACTATCGGAGATGAGTACATGCGGTATCCCATGATGCTTGAATATGTTGTCAAAGTAGATTTGCGCCAAGGTTGGAGCATCCACGATATCAACTATTGGTGCCAAATGGATTTTCTTATTAAGCTTATCCACATACACCACAATTGTTGCATGACCTTGCTTTGTCTTGGGCAAGGAGGTGATGAGATCTAAGCTCACATCTTTCCAACAAGTAGATGGAATATGGAGTGGTTGAAGGAGTCCACTTAGTTTTTGGTTACTAGCCTTTTTTCATTGGCAACTCTCACACGATCATACAAACTCCCACATCTTGTGTCATGTTAGGCCACCACCATTGGCATTGGAGGGTACCCAAGGTCTTGTCCACACCCATGTGACTAGCAATTGGTAAATCATGGGCTTCTTGAAGGCGCATAAGTTGGTGATCACCTTTGGCTAAAACATAAATCCGATCCTCATGGAATAGAAGGCCTTCCTTGAAGGAGAAGGTGTTGTACTCCTTGTTGCATGCTGTAAGACAACCATGTACCATTTGGAAGAATGGATCTTGTTGTAGAGTTGACCAAAACTCATTTGGATCTTGAAGTCAATCGCCACCATCGTAACTACCGCCATGATGAGAGGAAGAGAGTTCAAATCAGATCATGATAGGGCATCAAGGATGACATGGAACTGACCTAGTTTATACTTGAGTTTGATGTCAAATTGGAGTTGCTCCTCCCATCAATGATGTAGACTCTTCTTGTGTTCCAAGTGTAAGGTCTGCAACAATGGGTTGTGATCAGTTTACATGTTCACTTCTTTCTCCAAGAGGTAATGCTTCCATACTTTGGTGGCATATACCATTGCAAGTTGTTCTCAATCTCAAGTAGAGTAATTTATTTTAGCTATATTTAGTTGACAAGACATAAAGGCAATGGGATGCAATCCATCTAGGAATTCTTGTTGCAACACGTCTCCAATTGCAAAGTTAGAAGCATCAAAATCAACCACACAAGGTAGTTGAAGAATGGGTCTTGAAGACACCATATGTTTCAACTTCGAGAATGCTTCTTTGTGCTTAGTGGTCCACTAAAAGCTCAAGTTCTTCCCCAAGAGGTCAGTCAATGGTGCAATCACATGAGCATAATAATGGATGAACCGTCGGTAAAAACTGGCCAATCCATTAAATGCCCTTACTTTTGTAGCATCATTTGGAGTAGGTCAATCAGTAATGGCTTAGATTTTCTTCTCTTCCATCTTGATACCCTCTGATGAGATGTTGTGACCCAAGAAGGTAACTTCCTTTTGCCAAAAGGCACACTTTGACTTCTTGCAATAAAATTTCCATTGTCTTAGTCGTCTTATGACTTCTTGTATGTGATTCGCATATTCTGCCTTTGTCTTGCTATAGATTAAGATATCATCCAAGAAAACCACCACATACCAATCCAATAGTCCATCCAACACCCGATGCATTTGATGCATGAAGATTGCTAGAGCATTAGTGAGCCCAAAAGGTAGAACTCTCCACTTGAAATGCCTATACCTTGTGTGAAAGGCAATCTTTTGCACATCTTCTCTATCAATAAGGATTTGCCAATAGACGTTGTGAAGATCTAACTTGGAGAAGTATTGTGCTCCACTCAATTGATTAAGCAAGTTATCAATCCAAGGCAAGGGATATGCGTTCTTTAGTGTTTTCTTATTGAGCCCATGGTAATCAATACAGAAATGAAGTCCTCCGTCCTTCTTTGGAATAAATAGTACTAGTGCTCTCCAAGGAGAGATGCTATATCATATAAAATCCTTCCCCAAAATTTTTTTAAGTGTTGTTCACAACTCCTCCAACTCCTTTGGTGAGAGTCAATAGATCGGTCTACTCACTGGAGTACTCCTTGGTAATAACTCAATCTTGAAGGGCATACCACGATCAGAAGATAATCCCTTTTGCAGATCATCCGCAAACTCCTGAACTATTTGATCAACCATTGCTTGACAAGGCTCTTGACCCTCCTCAAATTATCCTTGGGCAATCGTCTTGATTCACACCACGAAAATAGACTTATCTTCCTCCAAAGCTTGCTCTATGGTTGCTTCACTGACAAACTTCCCATCTAGAGACTCATCTCTCTCCAAAGCTTGCTCCATGGTTGCCTTCTTGGCAAACTTCCCATCTCGGGACTCATCTTCCTTCAAGGCTTGCTCTATGTCTACCTTCTCAACAAACTTCCCATCTTGAGACTAACTATTCTTAGGTGTCTTACTTAGAGGTACCAAACAACCTAATTGGAAATTATTACCTTGGTGTTGTACTTGAATTTGTTAACAAGTCCAATCAAATTGAACCTTATGATGTTCAAGCCAAGGTGGTCCTAGAATGACATTGTAGTGTAGAGGTGCCACTACAAACCTCATTCACTCCAAATACTTCTTCCTAATCTTGAAGGTAATAGGATGCAAGGTACGGAATGCAAAACCCTTTCTACCATCCACCATCATCAATCTACTTCCAATTACTAGCTTGATAGGAATACTCAATTCCTTTTCTACTTGCATAAACATATAATTCTTTGAACTTCCAAAATCAACCAAAATCCTACAACCCCGATTAGATATCATAAAGTGATTGCAAGTGAAGTAAACTTGCATAGGTCAAGCCTTCAATTCCATTGGAACTAATCAAGCTCCCAATAGGCGGCTCAAAATCTACTATTGGGATTGCTCATTTCCTTGATCATTTTGCTCCACAAACTCCATCTGGTGGACTTGTCAAGATTGTCCGTTCTTGAGTGGACATTCATCAATACAATGTCCCAATTGGTGACAAAAAAAAGAACCACCATTTTGTCACAATTTTTCTCTATCTTTAGTGTCAAGTGGTCTCCATTGAATGACATCAATCTCCAATGGTTCCGGCTCCTCCACCTATGTGTAGTGTATTGATAGGTTTTTTGGAGGTCAAGGTTGAGACCAAGTTGTTGCAACTAAGGAATCAAAATGTTTGACCAACCGCATGGTTTCTTCCAAGTGTTGCGGCTCTTGCATGGTTACTTCTAATTTGGTTCTTGACTTCAAGCCCCTCACAAATCAATCTAGAGCTTCACTTTCCAGTATATCTGGAATTTTTATGATGGTGTTCTAGAATTGCATGATGTAACTTCTTACAAAGCAAATTTGTTTCAACTCTGCTAACCTATCCTATGCAGCTCGTGTGGCATTTATAGCTTGGAATTGACTAATTATTGCACTCTTGAATTTTACCCATGTTGTCATACTATTCCTTTCTCTCTCTAGGAACACACAGGGTACCTAGCTATGGATCCTACAATTTAGAGGCTAGAGGTAAATCCGTAACTTCTTGACTGAACATGTGTGTTACCCAACTGTCGGAACCCTCCTCTCTCATAAATAATAATCTTGCTATTGGGAAGGGTAGTGATAAGCAACCTAACCTATCATCACAACATGCACTCTTGGTCTATTGGTCATCACTTCTAGCATAACCAAGGAGAAATACACAACCTTCCTTGAAGGAAACAAACTAAGTGCAATGCACGCACACCAATTTAAACCAACTAGACGTACAAATAAGCATGCAAGCATAGAGAGGATACAATCACAAGAATACGGCAACAACTCTCTGTGCTTTTTGTTGGAAAAGAGCTTTAGAGCCTCCTTGCTTTGTCATCAAGCTCATTTCAACATGTACTCCAAGTCTCCTCCAATCTGACCTTCAGATTTCAACAATTTCTACTCCAAGTGGAGAATTCCTATGTCTTCTTGATGGAGAAATCTCTATGCAGCTCATATGAACATAAATTTTTTTTAACTTGGATTCAAGTGTTCTAGAATTCAATGGAAAGCCTATGAGATAAGCTTTCTAATGACACAAAATAGGCCCCAATCAGATCACTATAGCTCCCCTGAAAACCTCTCAAATTTAGCCAAGTTTTTTGCAACTTTCACCCTTATCTCAAAACCCCTATTTTAGGGTTTGCTCCTAGTTCTTGGCAACCTCTCCCCATATTTCTGATTCAGAAGTACAATTGATCCTAAAAACACACTAGCAACCTAAAACCCTCAAATCATAGTCACAAGATAGAAGAATTGACATCCAATCAAGAGGGAAGATAAAAAATGCTCTACCAAGCTTATGACAGTATTTGCAATAGATTGTTTTGCATCAGGTCTCACTCTCCATAGATCTAGAGTCAACCAAATTTTTCACAATAGCTGCTTGTGTTCTACTCTAAAATTTTGCAAAGTTTTGTAGCCTAATCCAATCCAAGTTTCTAGATGTGGATCAATTCCTGAGTTTGACTAACTTGTGAGCTCTACAGACCCAAGTTTAATTGATCAAAGACCTTGAATTCTATATTTCAAGAATTCATATGAAACATTTTCACAGAGATGCAAAACCTAACTAAAAATAACCCTACAATTTTTCATGAGGAGACTCAAACCAAAACTTGGGGAGTGACCAAAACTCCAAACTTGATCATCCGTTCTTCTCCAACACCTTACATCTCAAAAGCTTCAACTTCAATCAATCAGATCTGATTTGAGATTGATCCAAAGCTATAATTTCTTGTGCTCAAAGCTGTAAGAACTCTGTCTACTCTCCAACCTCATCAATAGATTATGAAAATGTTTCAAGAAGCTCTCCCAATTGCCTACTTTGTGCTCTTGGATAAGAATCCTAACCCCCCTTGACTCAATTGATGATATCCCTCTCAAAATCTGCTCAAATTGTCTGATTTCAACCTCCAAATTTTAGCCTATTAGCTCTTCTCTTTAATTGTGGTCTTTACTCCCCAGATGCCCTCCCAAAACTCCCCCAATGGTCAAAATCTCCTTCATAGACTCCTTCATTTGGGACCCAATCTCTTGGAAATTTGTCCTTTAGTCTCTTCACTTTTGACAAATGGATCCCACAATTCCACCTTGAAGCTTATGAGCACAAATTCAGGAATTATCCAAGTATAAAATCACATAGATTATCAAGTCCTAGACATGTTCATAAATAAGTACCAAAAGGATGATAGGATCCGGGTTTCCCATCATTGACTCCATGAATACCGCCCCAAAATGTGTCACCATCTAGTCCCATAAATCGTTGTGGTGTAAAATATAAAGCCTAAAGAGAAAAGGATTTGGGAGTGGTAGATTTGGAGCATAGGACATCTCATGCTAAAATGCAACCTCTGGTGCTCTACCACTTGTGCTTTGCTACAACTCTCACTCCCAACGTCCTCCTCCCTGTCAAGACTCCTCAACTAAAACACACCCGTCTCTCCACTCTCCATCATTGATATACATCAGATATACCCTTGAACAAGGTCAGATTGTAACACACATGGCCAATTGCATACATGTACATAGATTGTTCACATGGCAATGTCTCATCCATTGGATCTATCAGACAACCTACTTCACCAATGTGGAGATAACCATGATAATTTTTTTTTTTACAGTCTACGTAAACCACAACAAGACAACGTCAAGATTGGTGTAAAAATTTGTCATTCAGTTTGCTCCACTTGGAATTGCCACCATAGTTTTTGCTACTCCATCCAATTGGCTAAAGCCAAGAGAATCTATTTTTGCTCATCTTGAAGATTGGTAGCTTCAAAATACCGTTCACAATCACACACAAAATTCTTCATTGCATCCAAGAGATTCTTGCCTTCAAATACCTTAGGTTTAGAAAATCTAATTTGATCTTCTCCTTCTCAAATTGGTACACTCTCTATGCGCTCCTATTGTTGATGATCTTGTTCATCTAACAATCAAGTAAGGTGCTCAATTTTTTGTTGCATAGCAATGATAACCTTGAGCATTGCCACCATGGTTGCTACTCTATCATGTTACCCTTAATCTATCTAATTTATTAACAAATATAAGCAACATGTTCACCGTTCTCCATAAGTTATAACTGAAAGCACCAAGGGCTCCTCAGATATGGTGATTATATGTAGAAAATCTTGTCCAAAGTGTGAGGTGATGAATTATGTGAAACAATGCTTGGGTAGTACTTGGACACAAAAATCTCAATGGTTTGGTGGAAGTGGATTTGGTGGTCCATAAATTCCATCCATCCCAGTCATGCTTTGATGCCAATGTAAAAGACCAAGACCGAGGAGAGAAATAAGAGAATGGAAGATCACATTGTGACACTTGAATGTGGGAGAACTCCAAATGCCTAGCATTAGCTTTGGCTCTCATATTTATAAAGAGCATACAAGGCTCTTGAGAAGCTTCTCAAGAAACTTCCTTGAGCTGCTTTCTTGGAGTGCAAGCCAAGTGAACCGGGAAGCTTCTCAAGAAGCTTCTTTCTTGAAGCCATCTACTTGGCATGCAAGCTAAGCTGTTTGGAAGTATCTAGAAGCTTCTTTCTAGAAAATATTTACTTTGAGTGCAAGCTAAGGTAGTGGGAAGCTTCACAAGAAGTGTCATAGATTCTTCTAGGATATTCCATGCTAATTTGGCCTATTCGCTACTTTGTTAGCCTTGACTAACTTCATACTAAACTCCATATGGCTACATTGATGGATTTTAATCCCAAGTACTCTAAGAACCTAAGTCCTTCATATCAAACTCCTTACCAAGCTATGCTTTTAATTTCTCCACCTCAACCATGTACTCTACAACAATCAACATATCATCCACATATAGTACCAAGATAATTAAATAAACTCTAGGTCCATATAGCTTCTTGAGGTACACATAACAATCTGACTTGCTTTGGCTGTATCCATGCTTCAATATGAAAGCATCAGATTTCATGTATCATAGTCTTGGACTTTTCTTCAATCCATATAAAGATTTTTGTAACCTACAACCTAGTTTCTCCTTTCCCATGTACCACAAAATCTTCCAATTGATGCATGTAAATCTCCTTGTACAATTCTCCAAGTAAAAAAGTAGTTGTGACATCTAATTGTTCCAACTCCAAATTATGTAAGGTAATCATTGCCAATAACACACAAATTGAAGAGATTTTACAATTGGTGAACCTCCCTTTTGGCTATGACCCTTTGCTAAAAGCCTTGCTCTGTACCAATATCTACTTTCTTTTGGAAGTCCTTCTTTGTCTAATATATCTATCTACAATCAATTTCCTTCTTTTCTACAATCAATTTTTCAAGTCTCCAAGTTTGGTTTTTGGCCAAAGACTTTGTTGTCCCATACTTTTGGTTGTTTTCCTACTTTTTGCAAACAAAAGAGGTGTTATTTTCCTATTTGGAGGGAGAGACCTTTGTGTTTGGACATTCTTTGGATCAATCTCCTTACATATGAAGGAACAAGGAGCAGGCTAAGATATTACAAAGGAATTTGTACGGAGAAGAGGTAAGTACAAAGAAGATTTCAAGCCAAATAAGAAGATTATGAAGACTCTTTGCCCAAAGAACTTGAAAACCAAAGACCATACTACACATTTGAATGGCAATGTCACCTAAGTAGAGTTGTCACCAAGGATTATTGGTGCCCACCAAAGAGTTCTCATGTGAGAATAATGATGGCTCACATATTGGAGACCATTGGCCAAAGAGCCGTGACTATAAAATTAGGTTTGGATGAGTAATTTCCTCTTTTTCAAGAACTTTCCTAAAAAAGAAATCATCTTTTGCAAGAAATTCTTGAGTGCAACCAAAAAGAGTAAGTAGAGAGTTAGCATTCTTTGGAGTAGACCATTCTTGGTGTTAGTAGTTCTTTGATAGGAAAATGGTGAAAGCAAAGCAAGCAATGAAGAAGACTCTAGCAATGATCTTTTGTTACCTAGCAATGGATAAGTGGTGCATATATGTTAGGAGAGAATTTCTCCTAAGAAAGCACCTAACCTTCTTGCTTTAGAATTGGGATCTTAGCCCACCATCTATGGTGCAAGAAATGGGGAGTAGTACTTCAAATCACAACTTGAAGGAAAAGAGTTTACATGAGCAATTTAGGAGGCCAACAAGGAGTTTTCCATCACAAGTAATTTTGCGGTGGTAAAGATAGTGGAAATTGTCCCCAAAAAAACCACCTCTTCAAGATTGCAACAAAGAAGGTGAGGAAGAATCCATAGATAGTGGACATCTCTTTGGACAAAGAAGAAGTTGAAGAAGGAAATACCAAGGAAGAAGAGCTCACCCTTTAAGACACCAAAACTAAATCAAAACAAGTAGATGAGTATGTCAATGCAGAGTATGCACCACAAGAGAAGGAGCTACCTAAAGAAGAACAACAAGCCAAAGACCAAGAAGATCAAGAAGATATTTGGACGAAAAATTCTACAAGCCCAAGACCCTCAAGTCCATCTGGCAAAGAATAAAGAACTAATGCAAGAAGAGCAAAAGAAGAGGTGGACATTGAAGGAGAACCAATCATCACTAAATCACATCAAGAAGAAGATTGTCTCATGTGTTAGAGCAAATAATGGTGATAGTTGATGAGGAAACATTCTTACTCAACTCAATCTATCCAAAAATTAAGTAATTTTAGTTGATGATGTGATGTATATGATATGTATAATGATGAGTGGCTAGTAATAGTAAACTATTTATCCTGAGCAAAGTCAATTCATATGTATGACTTTGCAAACAAGGCAAAGAATGACTTTTTGAAGAGGGAATTAGAAAGAAGTAGAAACTTGTACAACAAAGGTCAATCACTTATGCAGGACAACCATAAGGTGAAGACAAAAAACACCTCATTCATAATATACTAGAAGACCTAGAAAGAAGACCTCAAAATATTGCAAGGTGATTTGAGAGCTCTTTAGGTAGAACATAAGCAAAAGCAGTAGAATTGTGAAGAAGAGCTATAGAACTAAGATGCTGAAGTAGCATGCATACAAAAATACCTACAATAAGAACAAGAAAAGATTGCCACCCTCAAACTATAGATGATTGGAATTAGAAAGGAGGTCCTTCTTCAACTAGAAGTTGCACAAGAGGAATTGAAGAAAGAGAAAGAAGGATCATGGACTAGACAAAGTTGCAAGAAGAAATCACCATTAAAGTGCATTGTCTATAGGAGTCTAGAGAATGAAAATTCAATTACAAAGATGATGAAGAAAATTGAAGATCTTCAGGACCAGGTAATATCCCTTGCCAAAGAAGAAATAGGATGAAGAATAAAAAAGACCAAGCTATACAAGTTGAAGCTATAGCTACAGAATCTTATTACAAAAACATTCAAAGACCTAAGGATAGATCATTTAGCTTTAAAATTTAGAGAACATGTAGATAAAAAATTCACCAAGTCTTGTGATACTTCAGTGTTAGAGATAACATATTACAAGGAGAGAATTGAAGTTCTCCTTAAAGAAATCAAGGGAAACAGGCAATTCTTTGCAATAATACTTAGTGCTCAAGACCCTTCACAAAACAAGTCTTCTTAGTTGAAGGTTTGTTGTAGTTATAATGTTTAGAGTAGGACAAAGTCCAAAGATGAAAAATTAAGAGTTTTTTATGGAACAAGATCTTCTTGAGACATATGGAGTGTAAATATAAATTGATAAGATATTAGGATAGGACAGGATATGATAGGATAGGATAAGATAAGATAAGATAAAAGGATAATCTATCTACAATAGAGACAAGGAAAAGTGAAATTTTGGTAGGTCTTTGCTTTGTCTCAACCATTAGACCTCCTATTCTCATAGTAGGAATTGCTATTTAAGATTGCATATTAACTGTTAATATTCATTCATTTAGTTGAACACAAATAAAGCAAAAGAGCCTAAAACTTATGGTGCATACCTTTTTGCAAAATTTACAACTCTTTTTGCTTCCCTTCCATTTGATGAAGATAGAGAAAATTGTTTTCATTTTCAAGGGAAGAACCCCTTATATGTGTATTCTTTGGATTTCATCAATGTACATGTTTGGGGACAAAGAAGACATCCACAAAGATCTATTCCATATGAACAAATGGGTCCAAAAGAGTCAAGTCCAAAGAAGAGTTAAACCCAAAGAAAAGAAATACAAAGAATCTTTGGAACCAAAGACTATTTGCTAATTTAAAAGGCAATGCCACCCCAATAATGAACTTCTGCCAAGAACCATTTAAACACATTGAAGACTTCTCATGTGAGGACAATAATGGCTAAACCACTAAGTATTGTCACCAAAGAACCCTTGACTACAAAACTAAGTGCCTGTTGAATAATTTCACTCCTTGCCATGAATTTTCAGATGTACTCCAAATAATACTCAAGCAACCTTCAAATATTTGTATTTAAAACATCTTTGTAGTTGTAGCACACATGATAGAAAGATGGTTCAAGCAAGGAAAGCAATGAGGAATGTCTTTAAGGTGATCCTTCAATCCTTAAGAATAGATAAGTGTGCAATGAGAGAAAGAAGTGATCTATTCTAAGGCAAACATCTAATGTTCTTGCTCTAGAATTGAGAGCTAGGTTCACTTCCAATCATTCTGGAAATGAGGAGTAAGACAAAGGGAGCAACTAGATATCTTTGCTAGAATCCTTACAGTTGGGGAGAAGAATATTAGAGGATAGTAGTAAGAGATAACATAGCTCCCTTTGGAGCAATTACCTTAGACACCAGATTTGGGGAGATAGGAGAAGGATTTAATACAAATATTATGACTCCTTTGCAAAGAAGCAATCCACCAATAATGGTTAGAGTGTAGCAACTTACAAACATCATGCCCCATGGTTTGTAGGGAAATCATTCACACAAATTTTCCCAAAGCCAATCACCTACTTGACTATAAACCAAGCCATGCTTTGAGAAAGTATATAGAGGGGAGTTGATAAAATGGGCATATAGATTCTCCTTGCAAGCCAAATCCATGATCAAGGAGGACAAAGGAGCCACCTACCTCACCCATTTGCAATTCATGTTTACATGGAGTTGAATCTACTAAGGAAGGATGAGTGGAAGAGATTCCCTAGTCACTTCCATTTGGGGGAGTACTTTATAGATCAGCCATAGGGAAAAAAAACAAATAGGTCACACTTAGATGTGGATGCCAAATTTGGCAAGTATTATAGACTTGTGGATGTTAAGGAGGTAGTGATTGTCACACCAAAGAAGAAGAGAGCTTCATCAAGCTAAACTCCAATGAGGGCATCCTAGAAAGTAAGGAAGAATCCTCAAGTAGTAGACCTTCTTTAGGCAAAGATGAAGAAGAAGCAAAAGAAGAAATGAGGAAGAAGAAGACGAGGATGAGCTTTTCTATTGTGAGAAGCTCACAATACAAAAGACAAAATTTGGCTCAAGTGAAGAGAGAAAGGACTATGCAGATATGGAGTCAGCTTTGCAACGAGAAGTGCATATTGAAGAAGAACAAACCATGACCAAAGACCAAGAAGATATTTGGCCCAAAGAACTTGCAAGTTTGGCCTAAGTAGAGCAAAATATTGAAAATCAAGGAGAAGAGGAAGATTACGTAGATGTAGAAGGTGAAGCAGAAAATGTCCCAACAATAGCACACCATGAAAGAGGAGGGTGCAGGCATTGAAGTTTCAATCCCACTTGTAGTCAATGGAGCATATTTTATTAACAAATTAGTTGGACCACATTAAGGTTTTTGGACCAAATGTAGGCATCCAAGGTAAGTTAGAGAGTGAGAAGGTGAAGATAGTCACTTTGGAATTAAAGATGGCCAAGTACAAAAAGGAGGTAGCAGTTCAAAATGAGGTTCTGCAAGAAATACTCAAGAAGGAGAGTGTAATGGAAAGGCATTAGATCATTCAAGAAGTCAGTGTATTTGCAACCAAATCCAAAGAGAAGAAGATGAAGGTTATTAAGGAGCTAGAATATCTTTAGGATCAGTCAATTGAAATCAAGAAAGATGCAATGGTAGGTAGTTTGACAAAGGCCAAGCTTCATGAATTGAATATCTAGGCCCAAACTCTTAATGCTCAATGTTTATAAAGATCTAAAGATGAATGTAGTGACTTAATGTCAACCAAAATGCAATAAAATGGTAAGAACCAGTCGTTGCAATTGAGATACAAATTAGAAATGACTAGAAGATGAAAGAAAGTGTCACAAATGGTAATTCTTATTTTTTCCTATTTAACCTCTTAGTTGGAATTATTCTAAACACAAGGTAGTGTCATCTCTTGTAGTGCACTATGAAAAGAGAAAAAATATCACTTTCACTACAAATTCTTTCCAAATTATTCCTAGAGGTGGTGTTCATTTGTCACAAAGGCCACTTTGCTGCACAACTCACTCCCCACTAAGAGCAAGACTTAACCAATGGTCATCAGAGCTTGACTTTTGGTAATGATTCAAACTTTGTTAGCATCACAATTATCACCACCATGCTGAAATATTTTCAATGCCACAATGTAATACAAGTAGCTAGACATATTATCTGGAGGTGAAAATTGGCTTGGTAACATCTAGAAGGATGTTTTGTATAATGGGCTAGGAAGATCAGACAGAGGTGTCACCAAAAGATTACTTCTACTAATAGGGCACAAGCCAAAAATATCCAGAAAACTTTAGAGCCAATTTCAAAGGCCTAAACGGATGAATTAGGCCTCAAAAATTGAAAGATTTCACCCCTTGGAGGAATGGCTTGCCTTCTCCCTCCTATGATTTTTCTCATCAAGAGCTTTCCTATGGTACCTCACCCACAAATTCTGAGCTCCCTATAGGAAGATTCCTTAAATTCCCTTTGGTCAAACCCATTTGACCAACTAGATAAATCAAGGATTGACATGTCACCCATCTAAAAAACTAATCCAAGGATGGAGCTCACTGACATCACCAATCCATGTATCTAATCCAAGGGTGGAGCTTCCTTTGAGAAGATTCTCTTTGCTATATAATAAAGAGAGGGTGCTCCTTTGGGGCATTGGAGGATTGAGTGTGAAACTTGCATTTTCTCTCTTGGAGAGTTCTCTTGCCCTTGGAGTATTACACACAAGCATCTTGCACACAAGAACAGTACTTCCTACTTCTTGGGTAATTGCATCACAAAGGTCCTATCAATGTAATGATTATTACCATAGAGAATGCATATTATCTTTCCCAAACAATGCAATTTTAAAGAAGTCATGGATTGATCATATTTCCTAGCTTTCTAGTACTGTGGTAATTCATGATGCTTCCAACCCTCATTAGCCACTTACTACATTGCCTTGATCCTTCAAAATCTTGGAGATCCAACAATTGAGACAAGTGTAAATGATTCTCTTCACTCAAACACTCATGTTTTTACTTCAAGTTTCCTCATTAATACTCAACCAAGCAAACAATCCATCATGTAGAATGCAAACAACATACACCAAAGATCATATAGGTTTTTGTGTAAAAGCTTTAATTTCTCCAAAAATCAACTTCTTAATCGAACAAGTGAACTTGGTTTATAGCAGGTCATCCTTTATACTATTCCTACACCTCCACATAGGGACTTTAACAGCTAAGCATGTTTTGTGGTAAGCTCTTAGCTAATCCAATGTCATCTACTTAGGATCATCATTCTCTTTTAATCACCTATTGAGGATTCTAATCTTATCCTATCCTATACTTAATTAAGAATTGTGTAGGTGGCAATACAAGATCAGCTCCTCAATCTTCTCTTCTACTTCTATCTGTTCCTTTTTCTGTTTCTACTGCTCACAAGGGTCTTTAATTGCAAAATCAACCACTCATAGAAAGACTTCATGAGTTGGTCACATGCAATCATGAAGTTTTTGTCCTTGTTTTACTAGACCAATGATCATTCTATACTTAGTCTATCCTACAATTCATCAACTCATAAATCTTTCCTTTGTTGTGAAGCACTTTCTTTGCTTTTAAAAATCCTAATAAGTAACTCAACCTAACCTTTGTAATTGGTGAACTCAAGTAGCATCTTTTTCAACATGTCTTCAAACTTCTTGCTTGAGTGTTATATGAGGTAAGTAAACATGTGTGCTAGTTGTTTGTTGTTATACAACTTCACCTCTAGCATGTGAATCTGGGTCTTTAGGTCATGGAACCGGACCTAATGTGCTATAATCTTGATCAACTTCTCTACTTGCTCTAGCATCTTATTTTTTGTAGTTTTCATTGTCATGAGCACTCAAGCCCGTTCCTTTTTCAATTTCATATGCATGACTTGAATTTCTTCTCTCATCTCATAGCACACTTGTATGCAGATAGGTTCTTTTGTGCTCCTCTTGTTTGTCAAGTCAATTGGTCAATGCTTCAAATATAGATTTCTACTAGCTCCTTGTAGTTACCATGGGTGACTTCATCAATGATGATCTTGACTTGTGCTTGCTCCAACTTGGCCTTCAATATGGTCATTTCTCATCTTGAGTACAAAGTTGTGCATAATAGTTGGCCTTTTGTTACTCAATTCCAACATTGAGGACTCATACCTCTACTTGTATTTTCCATAGACCTCCATTATACTTCTCCTACCTTGCATGTTTCACCTTATTCCTCTTGTCTATTGTTATTGTTTGCTCCAGCTCACAATAGTTCTCTTCTTTAATTTGGAGCTCCTCCTTGATCTTCTTGAGCTCCACACAAGCTCTTACCTTCTTTGAATTGGCTACTTGAGAAACCCAATGAAGGTGCATGACCAACTTTGTATGTTCAATGATAGTTTCATCCAACTCCCATAGTAAGAAAGAATTATGTCGAGCTCATGAAAATTTAGACCTACCATATGGATTACTTCTCACAAGACGGGTCCTTTTTTGTGGTTAGGTTAGCTTAAATATTCTTCAACTTGTGGTTGGGTTTTCTCCTAATCCTTCTCTATCCACTCCTTGGTAGGAGATGAAATGTATATCTCCTCTTTCACTTGCTCATGATTAGTGGTCATAACTTTGGCCACTTGTGCATCTCCCTTTCTTTCTTCTATGTGCAATTGGGTGGAATCTTCCTCCTTGGCCTTCAACTTCTCTACCTCCTTCAAGATCTCCCTCATGATATCTTTGAACCTAAATTCCTCTCTTGCTTGAGGTCTTTGTTCTTTTTCTGCATTCTATCCTCCTTTGGCTAGGACCTCATTATCATCCTAAGTCCTTGATGTTTCGGCCTTTTCATTGTATTCTCCCTAGGTGTTGAGGGAAATGCTTCTTCATATATCTAAGGATGCATCTCCATGGGGACTTTGTCTTGCTTGTGGAGGGCCTTTGTACCCTTTTTTGGCAAGCAACATACTTCTTCTTCATTGGCCTTGTCTTCTTGTGATGGTACCAATTGTGCACCTTATTGTGTATAGCCAATCCTTGCTTCCAAATTGGAAGAGAGTTCAATATGGGTGATGGACTCCTCACTTACCATTCCTTCTTTTAGGCAATAGTGTTTTCCTGGAATTGCCCTTCCTTCAGGCATGGCACAAGTGACTTCACAACACCATCTTCCATATTCTTGTCCTTGTGATCTTTCTCAATCTTGACATCTTCCCCTAATATGTCATTATTGTCTTCATCACTATCTTCTTTTGAGGATTCATCAATCACTTGCAGCTTCCTCTTCTTTGATGCTTGTACATTTGGTTGTACCAATAACTCCTTCCTCTTCTAAAAATATCTTAAGGTATTCTATACTTCCTCCACATGCATGTATATGTTCTATTCCTTGACATACTTCTGATTGGCCACTCTAAGGCCAATTGGAAGTATACCTGGTCATAGAACATGTCTAGTTGCACTCTATGGCCAGGTCTAGTTGCATATGAAAATACCTTGCATGGTAGAAATGCATTAGGAACTTCTTGTTTCCTTCCTTTGTTAGCAACTTCATCTTGATGTAGAAGTATATAATGATATCTCTGCCTACTTTACAAGTTATCCCTTGTAAAGATACTAGAAGAAGATTGTTTGCCTAGTGTTGGCATAAGTGTTTACTTATTCTTGAATAGCTCCATGATTGCTTCCATAATTTCCCTTTGTATGGGGTCCTTGTATTCCCTAATTGTCCTCCTTGAATGATGCCTTTGTGCCCTTGTAGAGTTTACCTTTAGGACTGTAACACCCATTTGTGCATGTGTGTGGTATTGTGATATTTAGCTTAGTATAATAAGTACTTGAGAGATATTATTTATATAGATAAAGGATGGTTCTATATTAGTCATGATTAGCTAAATTTAGTCATAGCCAAGATAGAGTGGACCTTATTTTAGAGGAAGTGGAAAAGATGAGCACCACTATTTTGGATTCTAGTGTGTTGACTTGGTATTATTCCTAGGTGTTTGGCTTTGAGGAAAGAGTTGAGAACTCTTGGGCCTGCAAGCCTTTTTGTTTTGGATTCTTCTCTAGTCCAAGGATAGCCTATGTGAATGAATCCTTGACTTAGTAGTTGGGTCAAGATAAGATCACATGCTTAGTGGTATATGCCGATGTGGATGGATATTCCTTTATACTGTTTGACTTTACTTGACTTTTAGCCTAGTTACTTGAGTTACTATGGTAAATAGTAACTTTGGTGCATAACTATCTCACAAGTATATAAACTAGGGGTGAGGAGGCAATCATCATCCTTTCATTTGCAACTATCTCTCTCTCATTGAGTTCTTTAGTGAGCAATGTCTTGAGTCTTGGAATGTTAGCCTTGGAGGAGTATGATGGAGTTAGAGTTCCTTGCCTTCTTAGTCCATGATGCGCTACCATAATAGCCACCATAGATTCACTTGAGTGAGAGACATGCCGGCTCACATTTTTGGTTCCGTTGTCGAGACCTCTCTAGAAGGCAAGATAATATTCCGTGTACAATTCTATATTAGACAAAAGGAGGCTTTGAGAGCTCATTTGGAAAGAACTTTAAGGGAGGAGAGAGTTGAAATTATGTTAGAGAACTTGGAACTATTTTTATACCTTGTAGTTCATTATGATGTCTTTGAGGTGATTTTGTATGTCTTGTACACATGAGAGGATTTGGAGAGATTGGTGAGGTGTATTGCAAATTTTGGGGGATTAAGGTGATTTTGGGTAAAATATCAAGTTTGAGATCTAGACTTGAAATTTCTACACATAATATCTTGGGTAATCCTCAAGTTATCACACTTAAAATTAATAAATGAGCTACTATGCACATTGGGCTAGAATGTTTTAAAGTTGATAGGGTAAATGCTCCTATAACTGCATGCTCTTTAGAAAATTATATAGAGTCTGCCATTTCTTTAGTTTTAAGTATATTATTGTGAAACTTTTCAAGAAAATTTAGTGCATTTTATCCTACCTGTTGACACCAAAAATAGAGAGAGATCATTCTTAAGCAAAGAGTTATGAGTTTTTAAAGTGAGGGTGGTGGTTTTTACACCAACTCTGAAATATATGTGTTTAATAGAAAGGTGCCTAGGCCAAATGGCTCAATGAAAAGATCTGGAATTTTTTAGGGAGGGACACCCTAAAGTTGTGATCAAGTTAAAAAAAAATTTTAAAGACTGTAACATACAAGTTGAAAGATTTGAGTGATATTGTGAGGAAGGGTCAATTCTGCAAAGCTAAGATCTCATGCACGAGGAGTTTGAGAGCAACAAAAGGTATGTTTGAGTGTTTAGATTCATCTTGGGAACATGGAGGGTCATCAAGAGTTGGAAATTGAGACTATGAAAGGTTCTCCAAGGGTTTAAGGTGATTGTAAGGGACAATTTGAGGAAAAGAGAGTTTAGAATAGAATTTGAAGAGAGTGTTGAGAGGATCCAAAAACCTACACCACTTGGAAGAAAGAGTGAGTCTAAGTGCTTTCTATATGAAGAGAAGGGACATAAGGCAAGTTCATGTCCATTGACCTTTGAGAGCAAGAGACTAAGGGAAAAGAGAGAATTACTTGACTTGGGTTTGGATGTTTGACCTTCTTCACCAAGATTAGGAGGGAGAAGATCTAAGACTAAGGAGTTGCGTGAGGTTTGTGGAGTTGAAGGATTTCCAAAAGGATATGAGTGTAGTGGAGTAAAAGCACTTTTGGAAAATTTGGTGAAAGATCTTGGAGAGAGTCTTAGTATAGCTATAGAAATACTACCACCTTCATCAGCTAGTTCTCAAGATTAGTGATGGAGAGAATCTTTCAATTCATGGATAAACTATCCATGAGGGTTAGATTAATATGCACTCTAGAATTTGATGTTGCTATAGAAATCTTGGAGCCACCTAAAACTTTTGTTTTCTCTAGGGTGGATTACTCTCAAATGGTGTTAGTCATGTACATACTCTATTAGTTATAGAGTGAGAGAAAAGAAAAGAAAAAAAGAAAAACTGAGAGAAAAGAAAGATAGTGAGGAATTAAGATGGAGAAACTTCCACTTTTCTTTGGCAAGGATGGAGAAGATGTGGAGGCCTTTGTGAGAGACTTCAATAGAGCTTGCATAGGAAAGAATGAGAGGAGGAAGAATGAGTGGGCCTCATTATTACCAGATTTTTTTGAGGATGCATCATTGACATGGTATGAGTTAGAATACCAAAAGAGAGAGACAGAGAGATGGGCAAGAAGAGTCTTGGGAGAGTTTGACTTCAACACTCATTGAGAAATTTCTTCCAGATAAGAGTTATGAGAAATTGATGAGTGAGGTTATCTTTCTCAAGCAAGGAGATGGAGAGAAAGTGAGAGTCTATGTGGAAAGAGTGGAAAAGTTAAAGTCTAGATTTTGCATAGTGTTGAGGAAGGGTGGGGATGATGTGGAAGACTATTATGATTGGCATAGGGGCCATGCTCACCAAGAATTTTGTGGGAAGATTGAGACCACAAATTAGAAGCAAGATGAGATATGAGAAACCTTCTTTCAAGGTTGAAGCTATCAAGATCGCAATTCATATGGAGGAGAGTTTGGAAGGGGATGAGAGTGATTTGGTGGTGAAGGAGGTTGTGCATCCTCCTCAAGCAGGGTGGTGGGTTCAACCATTCTGTGGCAAGGGTTGCACCACAAGTAGTAGTTGCTCCAATTCTTGCACTTCTACCAAAGGATCCACTTCAAACCATCACAAAACAACTTGCAGATCTCAAGATCAATGTGGTGCAACTATGGGAGAAGAGAGAGGTGGATCAGAATGTGGGGAGAGTGCATAGGAGTTATGGAAGTTATCCATATAGAGGAGGCCAACCAACCAACAATTTCAATGAGAGAAATTGTTTTGGTTGTAGAGGAAGAGGTCACATCCAAAGGAATTGCCCAAATTCCACTTACCATGGAGGAAGGGGTTATGAAGAAGCAAATAGAGGGAAAGAGAGAGATAGTGAAACCCAAGTGGCTCCTAATCCAAAAGAGGTAAGGGGATAGCATCTATAGAAGTGGTTGAGAGCAAGTATGAGAAGGGAGAGTGCTCAAAGTCCAAGGGTCTTAATTTGGATCTTTTGGCACAAGAGAAGAAGAGAGCTCATTTTGCAAAGGATGTGCACTCTTCTCAAGGATTTACTCCTAGCCAAGATACTCCTATGCCTACTAGGAGCACTTGCACAAGCACTTCAATACTATCAACAAAAAAGACTCCAAGAAAGAAGTTGGGGATGGAGGACTTCTTGATCTCAAAGCAACAATGGAACTATAATGTCTTGGAGGATGTTGGTAGTCACAAGGCTAACATTATAGTGGGCCAATTGATTGCTTTGAGAAAGGAGCTTAGAGGTGATTTGAATTCTATAAGGAGCAAGAGGAAGAAGAAGGCAAAAGCTCCAATATCAATGGGGATGGTGGATGCCAAGCCAACACCATGGGAAGCTTGTGAATATGCTTGCAAGATTGATGTGAGAGTGAATGGTCACAACATCAAGGATGCATTGGTTGATGGAGGATCAGCAATGAATGCCATGTTAGAAAGGTTGATGAAGAAGTAAGGTATGATACCCTCAAGACTTTCAACATTTGTGGTGAGCATGGAAAACAAGCAAAAAGTTAGACCAATAGGTGTGATGGATAAAGTAATAGTTTCAGTTATAGGAGTTCAAAATCTCATGAATTT
Source organism: Lunularia cruciata (assembly GCA_948567375.1). Taxonomy (NCBI): domain Eukaryota; kingdom Viridiplantae; phylum Streptophyta; class Marchantiopsida; order Lunulariales; family Lunulariaceae; genus Lunularia; species Lunularia cruciata. The sequence goes on along the minus strand of OX419760.1, from coordinate 6,333,525 downwards.
CCAAATCTTGAAGGATTCAAACTATGATTTACTTCTTGAGAGGCTATGGTTGAGAGCAACACGCACAATTGATAGATGACACAAAGGGTAATTGAGGATTAGGGCATCAAACCATAGAGTGTTTGTGACTAACACCACAAACACTTCACATTCAGATACACCATCTTCTAATTATTGGAAATCAGATTCTGAAGAAGGAGCTTCAGGTGTGGACACAAGCATGGAAGAGGAGACTTCCATAGAGGAGGATGAATCTAAATTTGATTCAGATGTGTATCCCTTGTGTGCTATGGATTTTGCACCTAAGCCAGAGGTTTTGAAGGACCCCAGATAAATCATCATTGACACTTGAGGAGATAGAAAGGAGGTTATCTACTCTCAAGTATGGTCCAAATGTTACCAAGGAGTAGAAGGTGAGATTTGAGGAGATTTTTTGCAAGTTCATCCATGTGATTGCTTTTAGTTACAAGGATCCAAAGGAAGTCACCTTGGAGGAGCACAAGATTGAGGTGGAGACACATGCAAGACTAGTTCGCCAAAAGCAACATTGCATTAGCCTACCAATATCTTTGGTGGTGAAGGAGGAGATTGATAAGCTCAAGGAGGCTGGATTTATCTTTGGAATGGTTATCTCCCATTGTGATTGTGAAGAAAAAGAATAGCAAGCTTTGGGTATGTATGGATTAAATGAAGCTTATCAAAATCAGCATGTTGTTACCAAAAAGGACTATTACCCTTTGCTATTCATTGATGAGATCTTGGAGGAGGTTGTAGGTCATAAGAGGTACAATTTTGGAGATGGTTATAGTGAGTATAACTAAACCAAGATTGCACTAGAGCATCAACTACTCACCACATTCACCACACCTTGGGTAACTTACGCTTTCAAGGTCATCCCTTTTGGGCTTTTCAATGCTCTTGCCACATTCCAATGGTTTATGAACAAGGTATTTGAACCTTTCATTGGGAAATTTGTGAGAGACTTCATTGATGTTTTTTGTGTTTATGGGAGAAAGGAGGAGCACTTTGAGCACATAATCAAGGTCTTCAAACGCTTGGACGAGGCAAATGCATCACTCAACCTAGAGAAGTGAATCTTTAGATGTGAAGAAGGTCTACTTTTGGGGCACATCATCTCCAAGGATAGAATAGCAGTTGATCCTGAGAAGGTGAGGAAAATCTCAAACTTTCCATTCCCTTCAAGCTTGATAAAGTTATGCTAATTCTTGGGGATGGTTGGGTACTATAGGAGGTTCATCTTCTCATTTTCAAACAAGGATTATGCTTTGACCATCTACATGAAGAAGGGTGTAGATTACATGGTGATTTTGGAACAAAGAGGCTCTCAAAGCTTTTGCGAAGCTCAAATAATCCCTTGTTGTAGCTCCAATTCTTGCTAAACCTGATTGGATTAAGCCTTTCATCCTCTACACTGATGCTTCTAATGTAGCTATAGGATGCACTCTTATTCAATTAGACCAAGATGGGCAAGATCATCCAATAGCTTATGCTAGTAGGTAGATGGTTTAAGCAGAAAAGAACTACTTTGTTGCATCGACAAAAGGGTTGGCATTGATCTTTGGTCTCAAGAAGTTTAGACACTACTTGATTGGAGGGAAAGCAACCATTGTCATAGATCACAAGGCTTTGAAGTACATCTTCAACAAGCCTAATGTGGAAGGGAGGCTAGCGAGGTGGATGATACTCTTGTTTGAGTATGACTACACCATTGAGGATAGACCAAGAAAGAAACATGCAAATGCTAATTTGTTATCTAGGGCCTATGATCATGATGGAGATGAGCCAATGGATGATTCTTTCCCGGATGAGGAGCTCATGACAATCTCCGTCACTCAAGAGGTTCCAATGGATTATAAGGAGATTGAGGATTTTGTGACAAGAGGTAATTATCCAGAACAGATGCATGTTAGGGAGAGGAAGGCGCTTGCAACAAGATCTAGACCTAACACAATGGTGGAGTTTATTCTTTTTCACCAAGGAACAGATGGTCTACTTCAAAGAGCAGTGGGTAAGGAAGAGTCTATCCTGCTCATAAAGGCATTTCATTAAAATTTAGTGTGTGGAGTACAATTTGGAGGAAAGGTGACTATTTTCAAGATTCTAGATGCAAGTTACTATTGGAGAGGAATTTTCAAGAATTTGCTTCAAGGATTGCAAAACTTGTCATGTTTGTCAAGCTTTTGGTAGAAATTCTACATCCACTCCACCACTTAGATCAATTCCATTCTTAGGACCTTTTGAAAAGTAGGGAATTGATTTTGTAGATCCTCTCAATAGAACCCCAAGAAACAATTGGTACATTATGGTAGTTAGTGATTACCTTACCAAGTGGGTTGAGGCTAGACCATTGAGGGACAAAAATGAAGATGAAGTGCGTAGATTTCTTTATGAACACATTATAACTAGGTTTGGATGCCCTTTGGAGTTGGTTTTTGATACAAGAGGAGAGTTTACAAGAAGCATCACAACAGCCATGCTACAACATTTCTCTATCACACATAGAGTAACTACATCCTATAATCCAAATTCCAATGGCCTGATAGAGAGAACCAATCAGGCCTTGTGCATGATGTTGGCCAAAGATGCAGAAATAGAGGGGGCTAAAAATCATTGGGACAAGAGGATTCATGCAATTCTGTGGGAGTATAGGACAACCATGAAGATTCCATCAGATATTCTCCATTTCAATTGGTATATGGTATTGAGCCTACCTTACCTATTCACTTTGATCTTCTTAACTTCCAAAGTATTCATAGGAGATTGAAGAAAGCATAAGGAGGTGATGTAGAGAAGTCAAGGAAAGATCAACTCATGGAGTTGGAAGAGGCAAGAGCAGTTGCTATGGTTCAAGTGGAGCAAACCCAAAGGAAACAAAAGGAGAGCTATGGAAAGAGGCAAGGCAAGAAGAAGGTGGGGCATCTCAAAGAAGGTGATTGGGTAATGTTGTTTGATTCCATTTGATTCAAGAGAGTGCAAAAGAAGTTTTTTCCTAAGTACTTTGGACTTTTCATAGTGGAGAAGGTGTGGAGCAATTACACCTATGATCTCAAGGAGTTGGGAAGAAGACACTTTTGATAGGATTAACCATGATAAGTTGAAAATGTATCATAGAAGGTAGAGAGACCTTCACTTTGAGGACAAAGTGAAAACTTAGTCCGGGGGTAAATGTAACACTCATTTGTGCATGTGTGTGGTATTGTGATATTTAGCTTAGTATAACAAGTACTTGAGAGATATTATTTATATAGATAAAGGATGGTTCTACATTAGTCATGATTAGCTAAAGTTAGTCATAGCTAAGATAGAGAGGACCTTACTTTAGAGGAAGTGGAAAAGTTGAGCACCACTATTTTGGATTCTAGTGCATTGACTTGGTATTATTCCTAGGTGTTTGGCTTTGAGGAAAGAGTTGAGAACTCTTGGACCCGCAAGCCATTTTATTTTGGATTCTTCTCTAGTCCAAGGATAGCCCATGTGAAGGAATATTTGACTTAGTAGTTGGGTCAAGATAAGATCACATGCTTGGTGGAATATGCCCATGTGGATGGATATTCTTTTATACTGTTTGACTTTACTTGACTTTTAGCCTAGTTACTTGACTTACTATGGTAAATAGTAACTTTGGTGTGCATTTATTTCACAAGTATATAAACTAGGAGTGAGGAGGTACTCATCATCCTTTCATTTGCAACTATCTCTCTCTCATTGAGTTCTCTAGTGAGCAATGTCTTGAGTCTTGGAATGTTAGCCTTGGAGGAGTATGATGGAGTTGGAGTTGCTTGCCTTCTTAACCCATGGTGCGCTACTATAATAGCCATCAGAGGTTCATCTTGAGTGAGAGGCAAGCCGGCTCATAGAATAAGGTACAAGGTATTTATGGTCATTGTATTGTAGGGCATTCAACCACAAGCTCAATTACCTTCTGTCAATGCGCTTTGGTCCGTTCATTTACATTTCCCCAAAAAAAATTTAGCTTAGGGTCACGATTGTCTCTAATTTCATGAATTATAGTTGAGTCACTTAGATTCTAGCTCCACAAAAAGAAATAAGTTTCTTGCTATAAGGATCTCCTCCCTACAATGGAGGGCTGCTTATTGACTCTGGGTCATTTCAAAATTACCTCTAGAAGCACTCTATGTCTTTTGGATTGGAGAGCCATCGTGCTAGCTCACAATCTCTTGGTTGAAAAATACAATCTTCCCCAAACACCCAATCTCTTGAGCACTCAGCTCTCACCTCTTCTTGTTTGTCAACAAAATCAAATAAAACTTTGCGTGCAAATTTTCAAATTTGTGCAATTGAAAAGAAGCTACTACACAAGCCAAGGCCTTGAATTTATTTCTTAGGTCAAACCATTTCAAAATTTGGTGGGTGCATACTTGATGAACCATCATTTTCCACAAATGTGAGTGTTCTAACATATGAAAATTGTCATTGATTTTTATTGTTTGTTTAGGTGGTGGTGCATTCAAATGGTTGGATTCTCCAAAGATTGACTAACTATCAAGCTGATAATGTTTTAGGCCAACATTGTTTGATAAGGCATACTTTGATCATGAAATTTATTCTAAGGGTTGTCAACATTTGAGGATTCTTGCTTACAATGATCACAAATATCTTGATCATGAAGACTATGAAAGTAACAATCACAAGCAATGTAATCATGACCACAATTATCACTTTCATGAAGTTTTTCCTTCTTGTGTTCCTTGGATGCAAGAGAACCATAAGGTTTTTCCTAGGTCATCTCTTTTTCCTCCTACATGATTACCTTCTAAGCCAATGATAAGTAGTGAAATCTTGTATTCTAGTCTTAAAAATCTCCTAAATTTCTATAATTTATGAGAATAAAAATAATAAAAATAAAATTGGTAGTATAGTGCAAAGGTAGGTCACCATAATGAACCAATTGTCTTTGAGACTAAGAGAGCATGTAAATAGGAAGTTTCACGAAACTTGTGATATTATAGTGTTATAAATTACAGATTATGAGAACAAAATTCCTCCTTAGGAAAGCTAGAGGCAAAGGTAATTCTTTGCATACTGAAGAACCTTCATTGAATAAATTCTTTGTAGTTGAAGGATCTTTGGAGTAGAATAAATATGTCCAAAATGACAAAGTAGAGTTTTGTTGGAGAGAAGTTAACACTTTACCAAGATATTTGTTATTGAGTTAGTAGCACATAGATCAGCAAGGTACAATAAGGCAAGGATGATGGAAATCTCTAATGTACAATGTAGATGTAGTGCAATCTTGGTAGATCTTTGCACTTCTTCAACCATTAGATTTCTTTGGTTAGAAATAAGAGGTATTATGGCTTTTTATCAATTGTAATAATCATTCAGTCCTTTGAACACTAATAAAGCAAAAGGGCCAAAATCTCTTTGTTGCTTTTACTTATAGTTTGTGTATTGGTTATATTCATTTTTTGAGTGATTGTGAGGAATCTTTGTAGTAGGAACATGAGTGATTAAGTGTATGTGATCATTAGTACTTGTGGCTAGGGTTTAGGATCCTTGGTAATTCTAAAGGAGTGAAGCAATGTTATGATGCATCTTAAGTGAGCTATAGTATTGGAAGTACCACAAAAGCAAAGACAAAGAATAATTGCACCTGCAAAGTGCCTTTGGAGTCATTCCCTCTTGAAAGGTAGAACATGTTCTTTAGAATTGATTCAATCATCACCTTCAAGAAATTGTTGGAACATATCATAAGTGAAAGTGATTTTTAAGATTTTCTATTTGTTGTAGTGCACCATAGGAGGTGAAACTACCATCTTTTAGGATTAGTTACTATATAAGAGGTTAAATAATTAATAGTAAAGAATTGCAAGTTGTTACATTTGTCTTCAAATCTAGCTATTTTTTACCCATATCTTCCATGTGAATTACTTGTTTCTTGCTATTGTACTATAAATTAGATTACATTATGTTTCCATAAAGCTTTTCATTGCTTTGTTTAATTCTAAGTATTAGTGTTCTTTGTTGAGTGAATTTTGAGGAATTTTTTCTATAGGAGTGCCAATTGTTGAGTTTGTGTGATCATTTGTAATGCCTTGATGGATCTTAATTGAACGATAACATTGATATTATTCACCAAAAATGAACACAAAGAATAGTGATTGATGGAAAGGACCTTTGGGCAAAGACATGATTTCTAGGAAGGGTAGAACATGATCTTGGAGTAGAAATCTTTGTAATGAAGTAGCCTCTACATAATTGATTGGATCATCATTTTCAAACTTTAGTTGGAACTGATCCTTAATAAAGATTGTCTTTTGTTTTTATTTGTTGTAGTACACCTTCATGGTGATATTAACTTCTTTTGAGAGTGGTTATTACCCAAGAGGTTAAAATGTAAAAGTAAAAAAGTAAAATTCATGATAATTCTCTTCTAATCTAGCCATTTCCAATCAGTATCCTTGTTAAACAACCTATTTCCTACCATATATGACATTTTGGTTGACACTAGGATAATATAGGATGCATCTCCTCTTCCATTACACCATGCTATCTTTGACACTCTTGATCGTGCATTGCCTCCTCATATGAGGAAAGCTCACCATTCTTCTCAAGAAGAGCATAAGCTACAAATGAATGCTCATATCTCTTTGGAGGCCTTCAATCTCTATTTAGATACCATGTTCGTATTTTACTTTGGATTTTCCTTCTTTTGGTGGATCACTTAGGGAATCTACCAGAGGTGATAAGTCTTTCTTTCCAACATCAATCTCTATCTTAATAACATTTGACTTGATTTTTTTCTTTTCTTCCAACATAGTTGTCATTCCCGTCATACTAGTCTCATCAGATATTATATCTTTACTCACAATAAGGCAATTTTTGATTGAATCCCACAATCTACATCCCTTTATATCCTTCTCATATCATGAGAATGTACATTTTATGGATTTTATATCTAATTTGATCCTTTGCTCTTGTTCAATATGTATGTAAGCTATGCATCCAAACACTCTGAATGAAGAGTAATTTACAAGTAAACTTGTCCATTTTTCCATTGGTTTCCTATAGTCAAGAGTAGTAGAGAGAGAAATATTTACAAATGAAAGCCAAGTTTATACCTTCTACTTATAAGCTCTTCTCCAACCCGGCATTTTTTGGAGCTTTCTCCAAGTGCAAATTTATTTGCTCTACCACACTAAATTTTTGAAGGGTACCTGATGTCATGGCTAAGCAACCTTAAAATAGGTTGCTTAGCCAATTAAAAATTAATATACTACTATTTATCTCTATAATATTTGAGAAGATTTGGTGATGGATCCTTTGGTTGAATGATTACCATGTGAACAATCTAGGTACATTTAAGTGATTGGTCACATGGATTATAATTTACCTTCTTTTAGGGCTTTGATGTATATAGGTGATGGATACTTGATACATCAGGAAATTTTAGGAGTCTTGATTGGGAGGAGAACATCAATGAGTGACAATTGTAGCAAAGGGTGGGAGCATAAGATGGTGAGTTTGAACAAGAGATGTTTTGCACCCTTGATCTGTCAATCGCAAATCTTTTTCTCATCAAGCTTTAGATCCTACATTGTAATCACTTTTGTAAAAGACCAAATCCGAGGAGAGAAATAAGAGAATGGAAACTCACATTGGGACACTTGAATGAGGGAAAACTCCAAATGCCTAGCATGAGCTTCGGCTTTGGTATTTATAGGTAGCATACAAGACTCATGAAGCTTCTCATGAAGCTTCCTTGAGCCGCTTTCTTGGAGTGCAAGCCAAGTTAACCAAGAAGCTTCTCAAGAAGCTTCCTTCTAGAAGCCACCTACTTGGAGTGCAAGCTAAGCTAGTTAGAAGCTTCTAGAAGCTTCCTTCTAGAAGCTACCTGCTTAGGGCGCAAGTTAACTAGCTGGGAAGCTTCCCAAGAAGCTTCTTAGATACTTCTAGAATATTCTACACTATTTTGTCTTATTCTCTACTTTGTAAACCCGACTAACTTCATCGCTAAACTCCATATTGTTACATATTCCCCCGCCGCTAGTTGGTGACGTCCTCGTCGCTAGTGAAGCTTCAAATTCCTTGATGGCCATCTGTGCATTTTGGAGGTGGGAAAGAGGTTCCCATGTGACATCATGAAGGGGATACCCTTTCCAAAGGACCTTGTACTCCGTATGTTGGTGACGGCCTCGTTGAATATGACAACGCGCAAGGATACAATCAACTTCGTACTCCTCATGATCATTGATAGGGACAGACAAAGGAGGAGGTTGGACTCAAGAGGAAAAGGAAGAGGGGTTAGGAACAAAGGGTTTCAACTTGGAAACATGAAAGACAAGATGGATACGCATGTGACAAGGCAAGGCAAGTCGATAAGCAACAGGAGAGACAATGTGGGTGATATCAAAGAAACCTATCCAATTAGGAGCAAGTTTACAAACTTGAGTATCAAGTAGGAGAGGGAGGTTACTAGAGGATAGCATGACTTTATCGCCAACTTCAAAGGTGAGATCACGATGATGGTGGTTTGTATATTGTTTTTGGCAATTCTGAGCAACAAGGAGGTGAGACTCGGCTTGTTGGAGAGATTGGGATATAGTGGTCAAGAATGTGGAAGTATGAGGAACCTAAGATGGAGGGGGAGCCAGAAGAGAATCTAGAACAAGCGGATCTTGGCCAAAATTGAGAAAGAAAGGAGAGAATCTGGTGCTTGCCTGTTTGGAATTGTTGTAGGCAAATTCAGCAGCGGCAAGACATTCATCCCAATTGGTATGGTGGACATTGACAAAGGCACGCAACATATCCTCCAATGTACGATTTGCACATTTGGTTTGTCCATCAGTTTGAGGATGATAGGCCATGGACAAAGCAAGCTTGGTGCCGAGTATCTGAAAAAGTGCTTGCCAAAACTTCCCGGTAAAGCAAGGATCACGGTCAGAGATGAGTATGCGTGGCATTCCATGATGCTTGAAGACATTGTCAAAGTAGATTTGCGCTAAGGTTGGAGCATCCACGGTATCACAAGTTGGTGCCAAGTGGATTTTCTTACTAAGCTTATCCACAAACACCACGATGGCAGTGTGTCCTTGTTTTGTCTTGGGCAAGGATGTGATGAGATCCAAGCTCACATGCTCCCAATGAGCTGATGGAACGGCAAGCGGTTGAAGGAGTCCACCTGGCTTTTGGTTGCTGGCCTTGTTACGTTGGCAGCTCTCACACGATTGGACAAATTCTTGAACATCCTGTGTCATGTTGGGCCACCACCATTGACGTTGGAGGGTACCCAAGGTCTTGTCCACACCCATGTGATCAGCGATGGGTAAATCATGGGCTTCTTGAAGGCGCACAAGTCGAAGATCACCTTTGGCTGGAACATAGATCCGGTCTGCATGGAATAGAAGGCCTTCCTTGAAGGAAAAGGTGTTGTACTCCTTGTCACCTGTTGTTAGCCAACCATGTACCATTTGGCAGAAGGGATCTTGCGGTAGAGCTAACCGAAACTCGTTATGAATCTTGGGATCAATTGACACCGTCGTAATTTCTGCCGCGATGAGAGGAAGAGACTTCAAATCAGGTTGTTGTGATAGAGCTTCAGGGATGACATGGAACCGACCTGGTTTGTACTCAAGTTTGATGTTGAACAATTGTAGTTGCTCTTCCCATTGATGATGTCGACTCTTCATGTGCTTTAGGTGTAAGGTCTGCAACAATGGCTTGTGATCAGTTGCATGATCACTTGTTTCCCCAAGAGGTAATGCCTCTATACCTTGGTGGCATATACCATTGCAAGTTGTTCCCGATCTCGAGCTAAGTAATTTCTTTCAGCTGTATTTAGTCGGCGAGACACAAAGGCAATAAGATGTAGTCCATCTGGAAATTCTTGTTGCAACACAACTCCAATTGCAAAGTTAGAAGCATCAAAATCAACCACACAAGGTAGTTGAGGATCATATGGTTGAAGGATGGGTCTTGAAGACACCATATGCTTAACTTCTGGAATGCTTCTTCATGCTTGGTGGTCCATTGGAAGCTCAAGTTCTTTCCCAAGAGGTCAGTCAATGGTGCAGCCACGTGAGCATAATAGTGGATGAACCGTCGGTAAAAACTGGCCAATCCATTGAATGCTTGTACTTTGGTAGCATCCTTTGGGGTAGGCTAATCAGTAATGGCCTTGATCTTCTCTTCTTCCATCTTGATCCCCTCTGATGAGATCTTATGACCCAAGAAGGTAATCTACTTCTGCCAAAAAGCACACTTTGACTTCTTGTAGTAAAATTTCCACTGTCGTAGTCGTCTTAGGACTTCTCGCACATGATTCTTGTGTTCTGACTCTGTCCTACTATAGATTAAGATATCACCTAAGAACACTACCACGGACTGATCCAATAGTCCCTCCAACACCCAATGCATCTGATCCATGAAGACTGTTGGAGCATTAGTGAGTCCAAAAGGTAGAACTCTCCACTCAAAATGTCCATACCTTGTGCAAAAGGTAGTCTTTTGCACGTCCTCTCCTTCAATAGGAATTTGCCAATATCCGCTACAAAGATCTTGCTTGGAAAAGTAGCATGCTCCACTTAATTGATCAAGCAGGTCATCGATCCGAGGCAAGGGATATGCATTCTTCACGGTTTGCTTATTGAGCCCATGGTAATCACTACAGAAACAAAGTTCTCCATCCTTCTTTGGAACAAATAGTACCGGTGCTCCCCACGGAGAGGTACTATGTTGTATGAAATCCTTCTCCAACAACTCTGTAAGTGTTGTTCGCAACTCCTCCAACTCCTTTGGTGAGAGCCGATAGATTGGTCTACTCACTGGAGTACTCCCTAGCAATAACTCAATCTTGAAGGGCATACCTCAATCAGAGGGTAATCCCTTTGGCAGATCATCCGGAAACACATCTGCAAACTCTTGAACTATCCGATCAACCATTGCTTGATGCAGCACTTGGCCCTCCTCAAATTGTTCTTGTGCAATTGGCTTGATCCACACCATGAATACAGACTTATCTTCCTCCAAAGCTTGCTCTATGGCTGCTTCATTGACAAACTTGCCTTCTAGGGACTCATCTCTCTTCCAAGCTTGCTCCATGGTTGCCTTCTTGGCAAAATTCCCATCTTGGGACTCATCTCCCTTCCAAATTTGCTCTATGGCTACCTTCTCAACAAACTTCCTATCTTGGGACTGACTATTCTTAGATGTCTTACTCAGAGGTGCCAGACAACCTAATCGGAAATTCCTACCTTGGTGTTGTACTTGAATTTGACGTCGGGTCCAATCGAATTGAACCTTATGACGTTCAAGCCAAGGTAGACCCAGAATGATATCATAGTGTAGAGGTGCCACTACAAAGCTCATACACTCCAAATACTCCTTCTTGATCTTGAAGGTAACAAGATGCGAGGTACGGAATGCAGAACCTTTTCTACCATCCGCCATCATCAAACTACTTCCAATCACTGGCTTGATAGGAATACCCAATTCCTTTGCTACTTGCATAGATATGCAATTCTCTGAACTTCCAGAATCAACCAAAATCCTACAACCCCAATTAGATATCATACCTTGCAAGTGAAGCAAACTTGCATAGGTCGAGCCTTCAATCCCATTGGAACTAATCAAGCTCCCAATAGGCGGCTCAAAATCTCCTATTGGGATTCTTCATTTCCCTGATCATTCTTTTCCACAAACTCCATTTGGGCAACTTGTCAAGATCGCCCATTCCTAAGTGGACATTCAACAATGCGATATCCAACTTGGCAACAATAAAAGCAACCTCCATTTTGTTGTAATCTTTCTCTATCTGCTGTGCCAAGTGGTCTTCGTTGGATAGCATCAATCTCCATTGGTACCGGTTCTTCCACTCGTGCATAGTGTACTGGTAGGCTTTGTGCAGGTCAAGGTTGAGACCAATTTGTTGCCACCAAGGAATCAAAACGCTCAGCCAATTGCATAGCTTCTTCTACGTTTTGTGGCTCCTGCATGGTCACCTCCAATTTGGTTTGTGGCTTCAATCCTCGCACAAATCGATCCAAAACTTCACCTTCTTGGATATTTGGAATTTGCATGATGATGTATAGAAATTGTGTTATGTAGCTTCTCATTGAGCCAATCTGCCTCAACTCCGCCAATTTATCTCATGCGGCTCGGGTGGCATTTATCGTTTGAAATCTACCAAGTATTGCATCTTTGAATTCTGCCCATGTCAAAATCGGTGTAACAATTTGTCGTTCAGCTCTTTCTACTCAAAATTGCCACCAAAGTTTTGCCACGCCATCCCATTGGCTAGAAGCCAAGAGAATTTGTTTCCGCTCGTCTTGAAGATTGGTGGCTTCAAAGTAACGTTCGCAATCAAACACAAAATTCTCCACTGTGCTTAGAAGATTCTTGCCTTCAAACACCTTGGGTTTCGGAAATCAAATATGATCTTCTCCATCTTGAATTGGCGCTCTGTCTATCTGTTCTCGTCGTTGCTGGTCTCGTTCATCTAACAATCAAGTAAGATGCTCAATTTGTTGTTGCATTGCAAGGATAACATCCGGTATTGCCGCCATTGCTACTACTCTATTCCACTACACTCAATTTATCTAGTTGATTAATACATAGATACAACACGTCCACCGTTCTCCATAAGTTACAATTGGAAGTATCAAAGGTTCCTCTGACACGGTGATCATATGTAGAAAATCCTGCCCAAAGCGCAAGGTGATGAATTGTGTGAAACGATGCTTTGGTAATATCTGGACATGAAAGTCCCAATGGTTTGGTGGAAGTGGATTTGGTGGTCCATAAATTCCATCCATCCCATTCCTACTCTGATACCAATGTAAAAGACCGAATCCGAGGAGAGAAATAGGAGAATGGAAACTCACATTGGGACACTTGAATGAGGGAAAACTCCAAATGCCTAGCATGAGCTTTGGCTTTGGTATTTATAGGTAGCATACAAGACTCATGAAGCTTCTCAAGAAGCTTCCTTGAGCCGCTTTCTTGGAGTGCAAGCCAAGTTAACCAGGAAGCTTCTCAAGAAGCTTCCTTCTAGAAGCCGCCTACTTGGAGTGCAAGCTAAGCTAGTTAGAAGCTTTTAAAAGCTTCCTTCTAGAAGCTACCCGCTTAGGGCACAAGTTAACTAGCTGGGAAGCTTCCCAAGAAGCTTCTTAGATACTTCTAGAATATCCTAGGCTATTTTGTCTTATTCTCTACTTTGTAAACCCGACTAACTTCATTGCTAAACTCCATATTGTTATAATTTTTGTGATTGGATAGTAGCACATTTTGATCCTACGTTCATGGTGGCAATGATGGAAAACCCAAATCATATTATCCTTATTGTGCTTACTTATGAATAGATTTGGGACTAAAACATTTATCTATTTTTGAAGATAAAGAGTGACTAAGCTTTTCTTAAAGCCTTAAAGGTAGAATTTGTGTGGTCCATATGTCAAAAGGGGAAGTTTCTAAGTGACAAAAGTGCAAGAGTTGGATCCCAATATGTAGATTTGAGAATTTTTAACTTTTATGGAAGTTAAATAAGAATATCTAGGGAGCCAAGACCATGGTTGAATAGAAGAGTATACAGTTATGGTTTAGGAACAATCAAGAGATTTGAGCAACTTATGACCAAGATGTGATCAACTAAAGCAAGGAGGTTAAATTCATACCCAAGAGGACAAATTGGGAGATTTTTGAAAGTTATATGATAGTTATTCATAATCTATTAGCAAAATCTATTAGGTTTGAGAGTAGCAAAACTTGTGGTGGTGTTCAGCCTAGAAATAATACTTTTGGGATCTTAGATCTGATCTGTTTAATGGAAGTTGGATTACTTGAAATCAAGGTGTTGGGATAGAGATATGCTCAAGTTTGGAGTTTTGGTCACCTCTCAAGTTTGCCCATAAAGATATCCAAAATTGTTGGGGGTTATATCTTGTATCTATGTGAAAAAGATTCATATGAATTACTCAAATATAGACTTCAAGATCTTGGATCAAGTATACTTGGATGTGTAGAGCTCAAAAGTCCATATCTAAGGATTGAGTTTTGATTCTACTATCAAAATTTAAAGAGATTTAGATATAAGCACAATAAATTAATCAATAAAATTTGGGTTGCTCAATAATTATAGATAGTGAGATCTTGTGCAACAAACTTTATTGGAAATATTATTGTAAGCTCAATGGAATAATTTTATTTACAAATACAATTGAATGTCAATTCTCCAATTTGAAGTCATGAGTGAAAGTGTTGTAGCTTTCTAAAGTGTTCATTGTTGTTAGCATGAATCTTTGGGCCAAACCTGAAGCCAAAATTGTGCAGAATTAAGACTATAGCCTTACGCAGAGTTTCAAAATTAGGGTTTGAACTACAAAAATCAAGGTCATGCTTGAGACCTTGTCAAGAGATCTATAATAGTCAAATTGAGATGTGCTTTACATTATTGGAAATGTTTTCTAATCTGCTTTCTATTTCATTCTAGAACTCTTGAATTAGAGCCATGATTATGAAAACATTATCTCCATCTAAGTCTCACAATAATTTCCCTATCAAAAGGCATCAAATTTCCTTATTTGGAGTACAAGTTTAGATGTTTAGATGTAAACTTGGAGTATAAATTAAGAACAACTCTTGGACAAAGCAAGGAGGCTCTAATGAAAATTTAGACCAAAAGTATAGAGATTTTTTGCTAATTTTCTTATGTTTGGATCATCTCCATGCTTGCATGCTTGATTGTATGCACAATTGGTCTATGGGAATTGAGCTTAGGTTCCCTCTCTCTAGTTGTGCTATGTACTTCTCCTTAGTATTGTGGAAGTGATGACAAAAAAACTAGGAGTGCTTGTTGTGATGATAATTTAAGTTGCCTATTATTCCTCTACATTGTAGAAGAAATATTGGAAATAGAGGTAGAAGGTTGTGGCGGTTAGGAAAACAAATAGGTGCAAACTATTAATGACAAGTCTACATGCAACCTCATAAATGTAAGCTTCATAAATAGGCATCTAGTGTGTTCTTAGAGAGAGAAAATAAAAGTATAACATTGGTAAGGTGAATTGGTGGATTATTCCTTTGCTCTTACAATATCCATCAAATTCTCCAGATTTTTATTCTCCACCATTATCAAATCTTAAACACTTCACTCTCCTTTTGATTTTTTTTCTCCATCATCACTTCCCATTTTTTAAAGATAGAGAAGACCTCTAATTTTTTCCATGGTGTAGATCTATACTCTCTTAGAGTAATCATGTACCAAGGATACAGAATTTAATGCTCCAAATTTTTTAAGATATGGATGCAATGCACCATACATCAATGTATATGATCTAAGATTCTCTTTGTGCAATGAATTGTTGTAAAACATCTCACCCTCCATTGCTTTCCTATTACACAATTCTTACAAAATTTTAACTTACAATTCTTTCATGCCCTTCAATAATTGTTGCTTGGATAATTTTCTTATAGCTAGTTCACTCATATGACCCAAACATAGGTGCCTTAAATATGTGAGATCTTTGGGATCTTCTTCTTCAAAATTCATCATTACCACTCCACCTATAATAGTGTCTACAACCAGTTCATATATATTTCCTACCTTTTGGCCCGTGTAATACCAAGGGTTGGCCATATGATCTAGATGTGAAATTTGGTTTGGTAACATCTAGAATGATGTTATACATGATGGTCAAAATAGATCAGATAGAAGTATCGCCAAAAGAGTACTTCTACTAATAGGGCAGAAACCAAAATAGACTTGAGAACCTTAGAACCAATAGCTAGACATATGATTTAAAGGTGAGAATTGGTTTGGTAACATCTGGAAGGATGTTACACATGATGGACAAAACAGATCAGAAAGAGGTATCACCAAAAGGGGACTTCTACTAATAGAGTAGGAACTGAAATATGCCTGAAATCTTTGAAGGCAATTTTGGAGGCCTAAACGGATGAATTAGGCCTCGAAAATGTGCAGATTCCCCCGCCCCCCCAACAGAGGAAAGGCTGGCCTTCCCTTCCCCTTGCTTTGTCTCGTCGAGAGCTTTCCAACGGTACCTTACTCATGTGATTCTGAGATTCCTACAAGAAGATTCCCTAAAAGATTCCCTCTGGTCAAAGCTCATTTGACCAACCAGATAGGACCTAGACCAGACAGGTCACCCATCCAAGTAAGTAATCCAAGGGTGGAGCTTGCTGACATGTCACCTATCTGTGTCCCTAATCCTATGGTGGAGCTTCCTTGGAGGAGATCCTCTTTGTCTATATAATAAAGAGAAGGTGCTCCCTTGGGGCATCGAATGTTTGAGTGTGCAATTTGTGTTTTCTCTCTTCTCTTGTCCTCGGAGTATTACAATGGTATCAGAGCAAGTGTTCTAGTCCAAGAAAGTGGATCACCCCTCTTGGAATAGCACAAACTACTGAAACTGAGTAATTTGAGGTGGAGAACATAGAGTAATCGCTAGACTTAGGAAGGACTTTAGAGAGCGGATGGGATGGATGCGCCGGGGGGACAATTTCCCGCACCTAGCTTTCCATTCTCAAACCGATTCCACATCAAGGTTATGTACATCTAGCGTGAGCAGATGAGAGTATCGCTAGTTTATCACTTTGGTGCGGAATTCATGGACAGAGTGATGAACTCACCAAACCCGGTGATTCTACCTGTGGTGATATATGACAGAGAGTGGGATTTGACAATCTACATTCTATTATGATAATATGGATATGAATGTCCCAAATCCTCTCCCTTTCAACACTCAAGTAGAAATCCGTTATGTAGTGAGGCCGAAATTGATGTTTAGAGATTTTGTGGTTAGGAATTTTGGTGAGGAGTATGATCAATGAGTGATAGCTTCTGAGGTCCCAATGGTAGTTCCAATAGTTTATGTGCCTTCCAGAATGATTATATTGACTCTGTATTGAAGTAGACGTTAGCAATTGGGTGTTGCAAGAACCATGGATCCGCAGTTGCAAGAGCTATTGCAAGGAATGCAAGGGATGTTGAATGAATATCGAGAGATTAAGATGACCATGGAGACATTGCAAAGTCAAGTGCAGATCCTCAGGAACGATCAAGCCATGCAAGAAGAAGAGCCGTCTCAAAACCCAATACCTACGACTGAAGTACTTGGAGAGGCACCCGTGCCTACAAACCCTATCAACGATGAAGCCACATTGCTACTCCGGATGAAGAAGACCTACAACATCGAGCCTTACAAGGGGCAGCGTACGATGGGAGTAGTGGAGAATTGGATCTCGAGAATGAATTGATATTTTTGATTGTTCTCAACAGAGATCACAGAGCATGCTGTAGGCATGTTTGCATGTGGGTACTTGACCGATAAAGCCCTCACATGGTTTGATGCTTGGGAACGATCCATGCTGGCAGAGAGAAGGGAGGTCACATGGACAGCAATGCAAGAAGGACTGCTCAAGAATTTCCAATCGGTGGATTCTGTGCAGATGGCTCAAACCCGACTATGGGGATTGAGACAGAAGAATAGCATACAAGAGTATGTGGAGGCATTTTTGGATCTACAAGTTGCAATTACTGACATGAGTCCAGCAGATGCTCTTGACAATTTCAAATGAGGGTTGAAAGAGCGGATTCGCCAAGAAGTCATGGTGCAAAACCCTCGCACAGTATTTGAAGCTATTGCTTGTGCGTAGAGAATAGCCGGAGCATTAGGTGGAGGTGAAGGAGTAGTTCCACCTTAACATTATCAGGCAGAAATGCCACACATGGGTGGACCAGTACCGATGGAATTGGGCAACCTTCGATTCCGAGATCGAGGAGCACTGCCGCTTCAAGGAGAGCGGGGACGGGTAGAAGAACGAAGAGATGGAGTCCCACGAGGAGAAGGGACTCGAGGAGAACAACGCCGTTGTTACAATTGTGGTCGTATTGGGCACATATCTACCAATTGTCGCACTCGTTTCCCTCGAGTCCCTCGGCCTTCATACAGGCGATCTTTGAACAACATGGAGAGGCACATTGAAGAGGAGGAGGTGGAAACCACTTTGGAAAACAAAGATCGCCAGTAAATGTACCTTGCGGCCTTACTGGGCTCAATAAGGAAGCAGAGAAGCAAGGGAAGGAAGAAGAATAATGCACAAAGATCCCGAAAGGCAACCTCACAATTGATTGTCGTGAATGGAATCCTAGAAGGTAATCAAGTGAGAGTATTAATAGATCCGGGGCCAATAGAGAATTTCTTGTCTCACTCTGTTGCAATAAGCTTGGGAATGGATCTAGAGAGAGATGGAAGTGAAGAAGTAGAGTTACCAAATGGGCAAACAGAGAGGATTGAATCATTACCTAGACGGGTAACCCTCTCTGTAGGAGAATATCAGGAAGCAATTGAGTGGCGAGTGATATAGTTAGCCCGTTATGATGCAATTTTAGGCATGCCATGGATGGAGCAATACAACCCAATGGTGGATTGGAGGAAGAAAGTAGTGAGAACCCACCAATGGTCAATCATTGGGGTTAAAGAAAAATCACACAGGCAGAAACTGCCTCTATATGTCGTAGGGACGAGAACTGTCTGTAAGACCGATAGATGTTTTCTGGGTCTAATAAGAGAAGTCCAGAGTGCACAACTCGCTGGACAAATTCCTTTGAAATTGAAGGATGTGGTGGATGAGTTTCAAGATGTCTTTCTCGATGATCTACCCTCAAGATTACCACCTAAAAGGCGAGTAGATCACAAAATAGAGACACTCCCGGGGAAGACACCTCCTTGTAAGGCCCCATATCGCCTATCACCTCATGAGTTGGAGGAGTGTAAGACTCAAATTGAGGAGATGCTACAGAAAGGGTTCATCCAACCTAGCGTATCACCATATGGGGCCCCTGTCTTGTTTGTGAAGAAGAAGGATAGTACAATGCGCATGTGCATTGACTATCGAGGTCTCAATCAACAAACAATGAAGAACAAATACCCCTTACCTTGCATGGATGACCTGTTTGATCAACTCCATGGAGCGAGATACTTCACCAAACTGGACTTGCGGAGCGGTTACAATCAAATCCAAATTGCAGAGGAGGATGTGTACAAAACTGCCTTTCGAACCAGGTATGGCCACTTTGAGTATCTTGTGATGCCTTTTGGCCTCACCATTGCGCCTGCCACTTTCATGAGCCTAATGAATGACATATTTTGTCCATACTTGGATAAGTCTGTTATCGTCTTCTTGGATGATATCTTAGTATGTAGTAGCACGATGACAGAACACAAACAACATCTACGAGAGGTCCTCCAGATTCTAAGACAGAATCAGTTGTAAGCCAAAATCTCAAAGTGTGAGTTTGGCAAGTCTGAAGTAGACTACTTAGGGCATAGAGTAAGTGCAGAGGGCATTCAAGTATTGACAGATAAAATAGAGGTCATTCAAAAATGGAGTGCCCCAGAAGATCAGACTCAACTTAAGAGCTTCTTGGGGTTGACGGGATTCTATCGTAGATTTATCAAGGACTTCTCCAAGGTTGCATAGCCTTTAACGGCACTACTTGGCAAGGGAAAGAAGTGGACATGGGGAACTGCACAAGAGTTGGCCTTTCAAGAATTGAAGGCCACCTTGCTACATGCACCAATCTTGAAGTGGTATGACCCAAAACGTCCAATCAAGTTGGCTACGGATGCATCAGGCGTAGCAATAGGAGCAGTCCTACAACAAGAGTGGCATGACGGATGGCATCCAATTGCATATTTCTCTCGAGAGTTGTTACCGGCAGAGTGCAATTACCACACCACAGAACGAGAAGAGCTGGCCATCGTTCTAGCAACCAAGCATTGGAAGCACTACTTGGGTGAGAAGGCATTTGTAGTAGAGACAGACCACAAACCTCTAGTCTACCTCAAGACGTAGAAGGATCTATCTCGTTGCCAAATTCGGTGGGCAAAGTGGCGACAACGCTTCAACATGACAATCACTTACGTGGAAGGTAAGAAGCAACTTGTAGATGCATTCACCCGCATGCCAATGGCCAACAACTTGGCGGTAGAGGTTAAGATTAACCCTGAATTCTGGCAAGAGATTCTAGCTGCTACAAAAACTGATCCACAGATTGTAGAAGCGCAATCATCCAAAGGTGTCACCAGCACCCAAGGACTCACCTTTTGGGAGGGCCAATTGTGGATCCCTAATGTCCCAGAATTACGCACCACCATTCTAGCGGAATGTCATGATTCAGCCATTGCAGCTCATGTCGGAGTGGACAAGACCTTGGAGACAGTCAAGCGCCATTACTATTGGCCCAAGATGAGCAACGACGTGATGGACCATGTGCATAGCTGCCTACTTTGTCAACAGAACAAAGCTTCTAATCAAGCTCCTGCAGGGCTCCTTCAACCTCTTCCCACTCCTACCCAACGTTGGGAACAAGTGAGTATGGATCTCGTCTGTGAATTACCCAAGACCACCTCAAGGTTTGACTCCATTGTGGTCTTTGTGGACCGGCTCAGCAAAATGATTCATGTACGCCCTACCACCAAGGAGGTGACCACTCCACAAGTAGCTCAACTATACTAAGATGCAGTCTTTGCTCACCATGGCTTGTCTAGAGTACTCATCACTGATAGAGGCACCCAATTCACCAGTTTGTTTTGGCAAACACTCTTTGGTTTCTTCAAAACCAAGTTGGCCATGTCTACAGCTTACTACCCACAAACAGATGGCCAAACAGAGCGGGCTAATCGCACAATTGAAGACATGTTATGCGGCTTCACCTTAGAAGAGCAAGAGAGGAGGGACACCCTACTACCGTTGGTGGAATTCCCTTACAACAATTCAGTGAATGCCTCCATCCAGGTCACTCCGTTCTTCCTCATGTATGGTGAGCATCCCTTCACACCTTCTAGCTTGATGAAGATCCGTCCAGTGACTACCAAGGTTGATGCAATCAACACATTTGTTTCTAGAGTCCAACAAGGTGTGGAGAGCGCCAAGCACAGGTTACAGATTGCGCAAAATCGACAAAAGCAGTATGCTGATGCACACCGTAGGCACATGGAGTTCAATGTTGGGGATCAAGTGTGGCTATCGACAACCAACCTCACATTAGTTGGATCTTGTAAGCTCAGACCTCATTTTATTGGGCCTTTCTCGATTCTTCGTCGCATCGGCGCTGTGGCCTATCACCTTGAGCTACCACCACACATGAAGATCCATCCAGTGTTCCATGTCTCCCTATTATGCAGATATGCTCCCCGATCAAGCCAAGGTACTTCCACATAGGACATTCGACCTTGTCCGACAGTCATTGATGGCATAGAGGAATATGAAGTGGAGCGGATTCTCCAAAAGTGCATGCGTGGTACTCGCCATCCGCGGGTGGAATATCTAGTACAATGGAAAGGTTATCCCCTCTATGAAGCAACCTGGGAACCCGTTGCCAATTTGGCACATGCACCGGTGTTGGTGCTAGCATTTGAGCAACAATTGCACAACGAGGATATTGCATCTTAAAAGGAGAGAGGTCTGTAATACCATGGGTTAGCCATATGATCTAGATGTGAAATTTGGTTTGGTAACATCTAGAATGATGTTTACATGATGGTCAAAATAGATCAGATAGAAGTATCACCAAAAGAGTACTTCTACTAATAGGGCAGAAACCAAAATAGACTTGAGAACCTTAGAACCAATAGCTAGACATATGATTTAAAGGTGAGAATTGGTTTGGTAACATCTGGAAGGATGTTACACATGATGGACTAAACAGATCAGAAAGAGGTATCCCAAAAGGGGACTTCTACTAATAGAGTAGGAATCGAAATATGCCTGAAATCTTTGAAGGTAATTTTGGAGGCCTAAACGGATGAATTAGGCCTCGAAAATGTGCACATTCTCCCCTCCCCCCCAAACATGGAGGAAAGGCTGGCCTTCCCTTCCCCCTGCTTTGTCTTGTTGAGAGCTTTCCAACGGTACCTTACTCATGTGATTTTGAGATTCCTACATGAAGATTCCCTAAAAGATTCCCTCTGGTCAAAGCTCATTTGACCAACCAGATAGGACCTAGACCAGACAGGTCACCCATCCAAGTAAGTAATCCAAGGGTGGAGCTTGCTGACATGTCACCTATCTGTGTCCCTAATCCTATGGTGGAGCTTCCTTGGAGGAGATCCTCTTTGTCTATATAATAAAGAGAAGGTGCTCCCTTGGGGCATCGAATGTTTGAGTGTGCAATCTGTGTTTTCTCTCTTCTCTTGTCCTCGGAGTATTACACCCGCCATCATTACCAATGCTCCTTTCCATACCTTCAATGTTCTGTTTTTGCTTCCCACTTCCAACCATTTGAGTCTAGGGTACCAATGATATTAAGTTCTTTTGCAACTGAAGAATATTCTGCACCTTAGCAAGGGTACTCATGATACCATCAAACATCATAGTGCATATTATACCATTCCTTATTGCTTTACAAACCATATCATTTCCTATTAATATAGACCCTCCATTAAATGGTTTACACTTGTGAAATGCATCCTTCTTTGGACACATATAGTAAAAGCGGAGAATCAAAGACTCTTCAGAGTGATATTTGTCTTGGGTGACACATAGACAATCATCTAGAGATCTAGATGATTCTGCCAAACTTGCATGGTCTAAAAATTAACCATTTCTCTTTTGGGTTCAAGCTTTTGACTCATGTGATCTTTCTTGAAATTTTTCTTGAAAAACCTTCTCTTAGAACCAACATTTGCCTTCATTACCTTTGGGTCTAGAATTTAATCTAGATTTACCCTTGATCTAACCTCTATCCATTTTCCTATATATAATAAACAAAGCTTGTGGATTCTTATCTTGTTGGTTGGGTCTTTTATGCATCTCATTGATAGTAAGGTTGAATTGACATCCTCAAAATCAATATCATCCTTCCCATACAAAAGCGTTGTGACTAGATGCCTATCAAATAAAGGCAATGAAGCCAATAAAAAAAATATCTTATCCTCCTCCTATAAATTAACCTCTATACTTATCAACTTGTAGATGATTCTGTTGAACATTTTGAGGTGCTTCATGATGCTCTATCCCTCCTTCATTCACAATATCCAGAGCTTTTATTTTAGGTATAGTTGATGTGTCAACGATTGTGTCATATATAGACTCTCCAACTTTTTTTAAATGTGTTGAGGTGCTGCATGATGGTTTAGCACTCCTTTGTCCACAAAATTTAGAGCTTTTGTTTCATGTATGGTAAATTTATTAAGGAATTTCTTAGATACAGACTCTCCAATTTTGCCATAGCTTTGGTATAAAGTCCTCATTCATTACATTAGATAACACTTCATCAGCAAGATTTAATAAAATTGTGCTGGAAGCTCTTAAATCTACATCCTTCCACTCATTTTCACTCTTATCATGTGGTTTCTTGCCAAACATACCATGCAACACTTGATGTACAAGCAAGTTCTTAATCTTTAATTGCCATAACCCAAAATTGTTCTTCACATCAAATTTCTTTATTGCTAATTTTTTTTTTGAGATGGATATTATTCCTACCATTGTAAATCTCTAGATCAATTTTCCTCTAATACCAATTATTAGAAATTCCAATACCAAGATATCCACACGTGGGAAAAAAACACACTTATCAATTCAACATTGATTCACTACAATATAATATATGTGGTTCACTTCCTATTTTGGAGGCTACATCCATAGTTGAACACTCTTGTCAATTATTTAGAGGGTGCTATCAAGCAAAAGTACAACCCAAAATTCCACAAGAGAACCAACCAAAACGAGATACAATCTCATTGTATGAGAGAGAAGCAAAAGAAATATGACTATCTTTTTCAACTACATCAATACAAACAATCAGATTGCATATACTTTTACAAAAGCTTTACAAAGAGATATGTTTATAGTAGTTTAGAAGTTTATTGAAGTACTACAATTTCTTCAATGAGTAGTACTATTGAAATTGCATTTCAGATACTTGTACTTGTTTGGTAGAAATTGTGACAATTCTTCACAACTTACACAATAACACAAATGACTTCATCAATGCCTAAGCAGTTGGGCAAAAGGCAATATCCCTCCATTTTGAGTTTCTAATCAAAAGCTCATTACTGTTACGATTAGGTACAAAACTAAATTACCAAGCAGAATTTGGAGTTTTGTAGTTCAAAATTTCAATTTAAGTTCCAAAATCACATCAAAATTGAATTATTAAATTATAGAGATCTTAGAGTTTACTTTGGTTTTAATGTTGAAGCTTTTAGACTTATTTTTTTTCTAAACTATGGATTGAAATTTTGAGTCAATAATAATCATAAATAATTATTACCAGAGATACATTATTTTCAAATAAGAATATTAATATCACTATATATATATATATATATATATGGTCATGAACAAGTGAACTAAAATTCATATTATTCATTCAGTATAATTCATAGAAACTATATTAAAAAAATTCTTATTCTATAACATAATATAAATATAATTCTTAGAGTGATATAAATTAAATGACTGTTTATGACCTTCAACGTTGAAACCAGTGTGTTGCATATATATATATATGTATATATATATATATATATATATATATATATATATATATATATATATATATATATATATATATATAATATGTTATCATACTAATATATAATGGAACTATATCTCAACGGGAAGTTTCATAATGTAAAAACATTTATTAATGTTATTAGTGAATAGTTATATTATGAATTATGAGATCAATTTTTTTATCACATAAATAATTTATATGTGTCTTCTACGGAACTTAGTGACTGGAAATGAAATCTAGTAACTGTAAATATTAAATAACTTCTCTATGAGTGGAAATTTGAGAAATTTGAGTTTCACTTGTAAAGAAGGTTAGTTGCAGTTTCTGCATGTTAATTTTCATTTCCCTTAGTCGGATTCTCATTATGAGTTTGCATTATTGATATTGGATATTATTGAATTTGCTATCTTGAGACTTGATATTTGGATTGACTTTATAGACTTCTAACATTGTAGCAGGAATCTCTAGAGCCTATATATAATTAATGAAGAGATCAACGCATATCTCAACCTCGTCCAAGCAGCTTGTAGTTTAATTTTTGTAATACCTCACGCAGATAGACAGACACGAACGATATTAATAATCAGATTGTGGTCATATGTTTGTAATGATAATACATTACTCGTTGTATCAATAAATTTTATTTTCTATCTTAATATTCTTATATTAATATTCTATATATTAATAATATCGTCTTTTGAGCATGCGATCATGAGAGTAAGTATAAGCGTTATTAAATATCATTTATTCAAACATGTATGATCCAATAAAAAATAAACAGTAAATGCAGTTTGAACTTATAAACCAAATAGAGTATTTATATTACGGATCGTTTTCCTCTGGTTCTATTTTTACTGGTACATTTCTAGAGAAATAAATAACCTCGATACTTTAATGCTGGAAACCCACCTACAACATATTATAAAACTGCGATATTCTTAATAAACCTGATTTCCAAGTTTTGATAATTGAGTTCCCAGTCGGTGCATCTTTTCCAATATATCCGAATTTTCTTTATAAGACTTTTGTGTCCCAAAGTCATCTAACTTATCATTTGTACATGTGATAATTTCTGTGATGAACACCAAACTGTCGTTGGCATAAGCAGAATCTGGAATCTGATTGCAATTGAGTAATAATCTCTCTGCGATCCGTGTTGCTAACTTGTAAGAAGAGTGAAGCAGAAACAGAATTGCCCATGCTGTCTTGAGGATCCACGGTGGCATGAGTGGTGTGGTTTGGCGATGTCCGGTCTGCGTGTAAACTGAGCAGGTGAATGAGAGTGAGGAGTTGGATTTATTGCAGAAGAATGGCGGGGCGATGTCCATGAGACGTTCCCCTTGAGCGTGGATTTGCGATGAGAGATCTTCCATGGAAGTCGGACTTGCCTTGGAACATGATGTTGCGGTCACATAAGATTGCCAAACGGCGTTCACCTTCGCTCTATGCAATCAAAGGATACCTTGTTTGTGTGCACTCTTGGACCCTCCTCTCTAGTCTATTGTGTAGGTAATCCTGATATGTATAGTAGAAGAAGAGAAAGGACGACCGCGTATAAAAAATGAAGGGTGGGAATACCCTTCAGTTTACAAGGGAGAGATGAAAAAGGTAAAATGGGGCTAAGCCCCAATAGAGTCTATATGAGAAATCTGCCCCACTGCACCTAAGATATCCGAGCTATGTAAGTTGTGTGGTCTACAAACAACTGAAGCATCCAAAGAAGCATCACCTAGTGTGATTGCTCTTCTAAGGATTGTACCAGCCACTGCCCTCTGTAGAGCAATGGACACATGCTATCTAAAATATGCTACAAAGAATGAGAGTGAAAGTGGTATTCCTTGGCGCATGGAAGAAGTATCAAGCAAAGTAGAAAACTGCATGACTTTGTCAGATCCGGAGCTATAATTGTCTGGAGAATTTCAGCTTCGTCACCCATATTGGCCCACAATGATTTTTCTCAGTTTTCCTTAACTTGGCTATCAATTACTGTGCTAAATTAACCCATGTTGTGACAAGAGTCTTGGTCTCTTTGCCGCTATACTCACATATTTTATCGTGAAGAGACTTAATGACTCCATAAGCGAGCGGATCCTTAACATCCATTGGCATGATCATACCCTATACATAGTTTATAATGGTCTCTGTTGTGTAGAAATATGTGTAAAAATTGTAGTATGCTTATGATCATGTAGACACGAGGAAGGATTTCTTGTTAAAATTTGCATTTCAAATGGTAGTACATGTCACATGTGGTGATTGAAGTGCTCCACTTGCTGAAATCACATTTCAGATGGTAGTACATGTTGTTGCATGTGATAATTGAGATTGGTAACTACTACTGAATAGTAACAAAAGTTAAGGTTTATGTACTTTATAGCAATGCTAGTTAATGTTTGCAGAGAACATCCTATGCTTATATATAGATTTCACTTGGATGTGAATAGTTCCATCAAGATATTAGTAGTATTAGTGTTGTCATCAAAAACTGCTGAGAGGCAAGGATGTAAGAGCAGTTGTGAGAGAGACAAGGCCAAGTAGCACATCTGAGTATTTCATTAATTTAGAACTTCTATACTTGCATCGAGGTAATCTATTCCTCATATGCAGCTAGATCTGTAATAAGAGGAAGTAATATATCTTTTAGTAAGGATGTAAGAGCAGTTGCAAGAGAGGCAAGACCAAGTAGCACATCCAAGTATTTCACTAGTTAGAACATGTGTACTAGCCTCCAAGAAATCCATTACTCATTTCAGATGACTAGATCTGTAATAAGAGGGAGTACTATAACTTTTGGTACCTTTTTGTTTTGTAACTGATGTGTAGATTTGTATCAAATTTATGATAGTTCAATAGGTTATAGGCTCACACTTCCTAGCATATCAAGAGTGATAGACTATTCTTCTTTTTGTGAGAGCCAATTGGGACACAATGACAGCTAGGAGAAATGTGACATATGGTGCACATAATATGTTTGATGAGCAGAATTTTCTGATTTAGAAATGATGATTGCCAAAAAAAACTTATAGGACTCATAAATGGAATAGAGATATAAAAAAGCCAAAGTAAATGGAGAATAGATACATTGGATGAGCAAGAATAATGTTACAAAATTATACATCTATGCAATCATAAAGATAAATACTTACAAAGACTACTCAAATGTAGAATTAAAACCGTATGTAGAGTAAACTGATTATTATGCCTTAAGGAAAAATCATAAAGATCAATACTTACAAATACTACTCAATTGTAGAATTACAAACCATATGTAGAGTAAACTGATTATTACCAATATGCTTTAAGGAACAAGCACACTCAATAATAGAGATTCTTTCAATTCAAAATAAAATTGTTAGAAAAATTTATTGGGTTTATTAGCTAAATAGAAGTTATTGCTAGTCAATTAAGTAGCCATTGTCATACACTACATTATTCTCTATGGGAGCACATTGGGTACCTATGGAACAAGAGGTTCTTTATGAATATATATATATATATATATATATATATATATATATATATATATATATATATATATATTATGTTAAACATCATACCCTATAGAAGCACAAACCATATAGTAAGTCACACAAAACACTCTAAAGTGTCACAATAATTAGATGGTCAAAAATTAGAACTCCAACTTAATACACTAATTACACTGTCAAGCCACACCCACTCTAGCTTAGATATTCCATGTTGCACTTGGCCACTTGAATCCACCATATCTAGGAGCTTGAAGGCTAAACATAAAAGAAGTGAGCTCTCTAGATCTACACTTCAAAGTATATCCCTTGGGGTGGCAAAGGAGTCCAGCCTTAAATGCACACTAAATGCCACATTTGACATTACTGATGGTGCAATGGTAGCTCTAACAGTGTGATGAGAGACCTTAATTTAATATCCGGCTGCCACTAAGTAGTCCTTGAGTAGCTATAGATATAATTGTGACTGCCATAACTATCACTCTAGCATCTTAGCAAACTAGCTTTGGTGCCACAAATCTTGTAACAATGGTCATGCATATATACATTGCTAAATAACATAAATTATTGTCAACACCACATAGTATAGAAGCACAACTCATATAAGAAGTCACACAAAAACTCTAAAGTGTCACATTTGCTTCCTTAGCTAGTGGTTAGATCCCTCTAACTCTAGATAGCCATCTACTCCAAGTATGTGGTATGTCCTTGGGTAGGTAAAGATCAAGAGGCTAGTTTTTATTGTGCACTATTGTTTGTCATATATCTACAATCTATACCACCTAAAGAGTGAAGTAGCTAAGGTGTCAAGAACATTGAGAACGTAGCCATTGCCATTGAGGATCATTATGAGAAAAGGAGTCAAACATGCCATATGCCATCCTTTTGAATAATTATCACACACCAACATAGTAGCAGCTCCACTAATGGAGCCACATAACATACACCAAAGCTTGCTTGTGCAATTGCCAAACTTTGGTCCATTGTCCCATCAATGTTTGAAAGGTATGGTGTACATAATTGCACACATGATCCAAACAACACAATCATGTCCTTCCAATATGAAGACTCTATAAGGAGTGAACTTGTGCACTCTCAAGATAGTGTGGCATGTAGTTACATCAAGAATCATTGTGTGCAATTTTTTGTAGATATACATAATCACCAAGATATAACCAATGGCTTGAGGGTCTATAACCTTGCCCCCCGCTCCCCTCAACCCCAAATAGTTGCATAACATTAGAGCCAATTCCAGAGGCATAAACAGATGAATTAGGCTCAAAAAATAAAAGATTCCTCCCTTGTAGTGGACTAGGTGGTGCCTTCTCCCCCCCTCCTCCCCTTGTTTGTCTTATCAAGAGCTTTCCAACTCTACCTCACTTATGTTGTTCTAAGCTTCTATTCTCCAAATATTCCCTCCAATCAAACTTGTTTGACCAGCCAAATATGCCAAGGATCAACATGTTAGCAATCCATGCAACAATCTAAGGGTGGAGCTTGCTGACATGTTAATAATCCATGTATATGATCCACGGGTAGAGCTCTCTTTGAGTGGATCCCCTTTGCTATATAATAAAGACAAAGTTCTCCTTTGTGGCATTGGAGTATTGTGGGATGAAGCCTTGTGTTTCTCTTGAGGGATCTCTTATCCTCATAACATTACACTTGTACTTCTGGATCATCCAAGTCCAAAACTATAGTAACATCATGATGAATGGTTATAGCCAAATTTGGATATCATTCATAGAGTAAGAAATAGCGGAAGAAGGATGTTAAGGAGACTTTCCAACCAAACTGATAGCCCATAGCCAACCAAGGTAATTGGAGATCCCAATCTCCCAAGTGGATTCATTGCAAACCAGACTTCTGCAATCCTCTCATCACCATTAGAACAACTCTATGTGCCAAACCATCTACCTCAAGGTGATCTCAAGATGTTGTATGATTATCAATCAAGGTCTTGTCACACAAGACTAGAAACTTTCCCAAGAACTCTTACTTTGATTAGTAAAGACCCAACTGGTGCACCAAAATGACTAAGAACCTAATCTATGTACAAACAAGTTTTCCCTCCATTGGACTTATTGGGAAGTGCCACCAACTCAATCCACTTGTAGAAATAATTCACCATAACCAAAACATATTGATGATCTCTCATAGTCAATTAATTGTAAAGGTCCAACAAAGTGCAAACACCAACAATAATGCATCCCATGGTAGGTAGTATGTGTAATTGTGGCATGGGAGCATTGAATGATGCTCTAACTTGGTCATAAACCATACATCTAGCAACAAGATATTGCACATTAATTTACATGGCATGCCACCAATAATGAATTTGGAGTAAAATATATGTATGTTTCACTCCAAAATATCCTAGCTCCTCATGAACATGATAAACCAAATGTAGTCTTTGAGATGTAAGGGGTACTACCCATACTCTATATCCAAAGAAGATGTTTGCTCTGCAATCTAAGCTCTTGGCTTGTTGAAGGACATGATTTTTCTACTTGGCACTAATTATTCCACTTAGATTACCAATAGAAAAATAGTTTTCCACCAAGATATCATCATGAATATTTTGGTGACCAGTACAAACATCTCCACTTCTTGGATCTAAGACCTCAACAACTGCTCTTGTCTAAAAAAATAAAGATATCACTAGAGCCTCAATCAACATGTGCAAAAAGGAAAATGCATGCCAACTTGACACCATCTCCTTATCCATCTCACCATGCCAACATGATATTGTTTGATCAAGTTGGCTAGTACAAGTAGATGGGTTTTTACTCAATTCATCTACATCAGGGTTCACTATTCCAAGTTTGTGAACAACCACAAAATGTACCATTATAAAATCAGAGCTCATCATGCAAGCTTCTTGAAAGCTTGTTGGACCCCTTCAACCACTTCAATGGTTGATGATCAGTGATTAAAGTGAAGGGGTTCCCAAACAAATGACATCAAAAGTATGTTTCTGCCCATATAACGACTAAACACTCTCCCTTGTAGGAACTATACTTAGCCTCCACTAAATTGTTGCAACAACTAACATAGGCCATCAAAGTTCCTTCCTCTCATCATCTTGTTGTGTTAACATTGCTTCAAGCCCCAATGTACTCCAATTAGTATGAACTTATAACTTGTATACTTTGATTTTTCTCCTAGAAATATAGAAGATTTCAACTTCTCCTGAGCTCCACTCATCTCCCTAGCACCACTCCTGTGTAAGCTTGGGTAGTTTTATCAAGGCCTTGGCAAGTACACTAAATCCTTTGACATATTGGCAAAAAAAGTTTACCATTCCAAGGAATGCTTGCACTCTACTCATATTGGTAAGTTAAGGAATACATGCAATAGCTTCTACCTTGGCATATTGAACACCAAGTCTACCAAGATAGATATTACTACCTAAATATTCAACTTGCTCTTAGGAGACTTTGCACTTCCCAAGATTTAATTTGAAGCCATAAGATCTCACTTTCTCAAACACCTCCAACAAATGTCTCTAATGTTTTTCAACAATAGCACCATAGACCAAAATATCATCAATATTGTACCAAGAAAGATCCAATCCCACTTAGATCATATCCATGACTCTTTAGAACTAGTATTCAAGAATGTTCTTTAATCCAAATGGTAAGAACCACCATTAACATGATGCATCCTTGCCATGAGTGTCAATAGCTTAAATTTTTTTTGGGCCTTGTCCTCCTCTTTGATCAAAAATCTCTGGTGTTTTACTCAAAGATCCAAAGTACCTAAGACCTTTGTATGCCCAATTGTATCAAAGATCTCTTTCGGTGTAAGTATAGCATAACATACTAATCAACCCTAGTTTGTTGATTGATAAGACATTAATCTCCACACATACACCTATCCATGTATTTGCCATGGATATCATTCTTGGCTTGCATCATTATGGCTGAAGTATACTCTCCATGTGTGATCTCCACCAAACTAACCTCTAAAATGTCTCAACTCTTATTGTGAATTAAAGCTCTCTCCATGTCACTATATCCAAAAGGACATCAAAAGACTAGTGTATCAATAGTCAGCACAATCCAAATACAAATTCTCTTTAGAGTACCCAAATCCTTCATATTGAAGGAAAAATAACTTTTATAGCTCTTCAAAAACCTCCAAACTCTTCATCTTTCTACTCTATAAGCGTGGGTCTAATATTTAGCTCCAAAGTATCCTTTGTAACTATTATGGAGGTGGAAGATGCATTAATTGGTGGATATTGAAATTTCAACCATGGGAGCATATTTTCACACTACTAGTTGCTAGAGTCCACAACCTCTAAGCAAGAAAAAAACTCCTACTTTGGCTATTGTTGGATTATCCTTTTCTCTATTTGGGAACATAAACTTGGTGCCTAACTATGGAGCTTACAAAGATTAGGTCATATTAAGACCTATCATTGATCATTTGGGCACATTGGTCTTCCCAACCACTGGACCCCTCTACCATTATTTCCAATGTTCACTTCTATTGGATAGGGGAGAAAAGGCAACCTAACTTATCAGCATAATATACATTCTTGGTTTGTTTGTCATTACTTCTAGCATTGCCAAGGAGAAATACTCAACACACCTAAAGGGAAAGAATAAATCATAATGCACACACATCAATCCAAACCAAATTCACAAATTGATCCAAAGCTCCTCTCAATCCATACTCTAAGTTTGCATCCAACTTGCACTCTAGATAGGGGAATCTATGTCTTTTGGAAAGGAAATGTCTATACAACTTAGATTTAGGATAGAATCTTCTATATATAATTGATTAAAATGTTCTAAACCTTAATGGAAATCTTGTAAGATAAGCTTTCCAATGATATACAGTGTAACTCAATCGGATCACTATAGCTTTTTTGACAAAATTTAAAACATGACCTAAGTTTTTTAGTTCAAAGCTTAATTTTGAAACCCTAATCAATGCTTTAGTCTTTATTCTTAAACAACTTTGGTCAAAGATTGGCTTGAGTAATATGGAAATATGACGGAATCCTCTAGCAAGCTAAAATTCTTTCACTAATGCCTTCAAATTGAATAATTAATATTCAATTATAATCAGAAATAGAATAACTCCATCGATCTTACAATACTATTTTTATTAAAGTTTGTTGCACTAGATCTCATTATTTATAAACCTTGAGCCAACTAGATTCTGCATAGAAGAGTTTGTTGCACTAGATCTCATTATCTATAAATCCTAAGCCAACCAGATTCTACATAGTACTTGGTTGTGCTTCTATCTAGACCTCTATGATGTTTAAAATTCAAATATAAATCCAATCCATATATATGGATCAATTCTCAAATTGAGTTAACTTTTGAGCTCTACATACCTAATTCAGAATTTGATCTTGTAGCTCAATTTTAATAGGGGTCAAATGTAGTTTTCTCCCAAAGGAAAAATACATAGCCACAAACAATCTTGGAACTTTTCATAGGCTGATTCAAACCAAAACTCTAAACTTGATCACAAATTCCCACCCCAATACATTGATTTATAGCACTTTTGCTTCACTTGTTCATATCAAATTTGAGATCACCTCAAAAGTGGTATTTCTTGGGCTCAACATAATTATAATTTTTCTATTCTCTAACCCTATTTTTATATTAAGAAGTTATTATAGAACTCTAAGAATCCTCCAATCTTTTTGTTGGGGTATGATTTGAATGCTCCAACCAATCAAATCTCTCATAAGTTACTCAAATCTTGTATTTCTCATTTTTAGAGCATAGATTGTCTAATTTTCTCTCTAAAGGTGGTCTTCTCTTCCTAAACTGCCTTCTTTGATCCCCCTCCCAAACCATTGAAAACTCTAGACTCAACATGTAGCATGTTTGGACCCAAACTCTTGCACTTTTGTCATTTAGAAACTTCTTATTTTTTACACACCAACTCTACCTTAAGGCCTTGAGCAAATGGTTTAGTACCAACTCTGACCATAACTGGAGGAGAGTAAGATCCAGGTTCTCCATAACCAATGCCATGAA